>AP018154.1:11125343-12325343 GCA_003052745.1 Caenorhabditis inopinata
TTTACAGAAATGACAGGTAACGTGGAAAAAGCGAGAGAGAGAGAGAGAGGGGCGTATCCATAAGTACAAAAGAGGTACGAAAAAGGTAAAAGGACAGGGGGATGAAGGCAAGGTATGAAAACTAGGTTATAGTCTTATTAAATGGAGCGTTACTCATTAACTCATTATTGAAATCAATGAAGCAGTCCAGATTCCTCAAAATGACAGAAAATATGTTTTAGCATGTTTCTATAAAAGTTCATAAGCAGATGGAAGGAAATTAATCTACAAATTTCATTTAATAAATGAAATCAGTCAAAAACACAAAACATTGTTTTTTCTTTTTTACTGTTTCAATAATCATATTTACTTTCGTTCATATAAAATTAACAAGATTGCAACTTTATATACCGTAAGCCCTTAATTAGATTCCCGATTTTAAATGCAATACTAATAGAGGGGCAGAAGTCTCACCTCCCGTAGCAGGCAATTCTTTTTCAGATTGAGATAATGAACAATCAGCTACAAGAAAATACTGGAAAGTAAGCGGTTTAAACAACTTTTTCTCGATGAGAATCGAAAGTTCCGTGCAAATCGAGTCAAAACTTAGGCATTATAGTGAAATTTTAAAACAATTAGGGAATACAATTAACACAGGATTGCGACTTATAATTCATAAATGTAATATTTCGTTTATTCAAACAATTGAACTCGTTTAGCAGGTACAGTGCTGGCCAAAAGTATATAGAAAATCGGTTTTTTCAAGATAACAAAACTTATACTCGAAAGAGGGTCATCAAATTGTTTTCCCATGTTTATGAAGGTAAATTGCGTTAATTTAAAAAAAAGTTTCAGAAAAAAAATCAAAATGTTAAAAAATAACAGCAATTTATTCGAAAAATGGAAAAACCCAAGAAAATGAGAACCTGTGAAAAATGAAATAGGGAAGCTCCGATTGACAAGTCAATGGTCAGGAAATGATTAAAAATGATTTAATATTTTGTGGCAAAGCCTTTTGCATCAATTACTGCTTGGCAACGACGCGACATAGAATCCAGTTGAGCATCCACGACGGAGAGTGGGATAGCCATCCATGCAACCTCCAATTGAGCGAATTTCTGGTCCGCATTTGTGGCTTGGACTCTTTTAAAACGACATTACAGTTCCTCCCACAAGTTCTCATTCGGATTCAAGTCGGGAGACTGGCTGGGACAATCCAAAACGTCCACCCGACGACGATGGAACCAGTTGCGCATATGTAGAGATGTGTGCTTGGAATCGTTATCCTGCTGAAAAACATAGATTCGGCCTACATTTTGGAGTGCCCATAGTCTCATTGTGTTCTCCAAGATTTCCTCATACGGGAAACGACCCATAATTCCCTGGAAACGTCGAAGTGGCCCCATGGAGCCAGCTGAGAAGCACCCCCATACCATGCACGATCCGCCTCCGTGTTTGACAGTTGGAAGCTGGTACTTGGGGAGGTAAACTTGGGGAGGTAATAACTAAAATCTTTAGAAATCTTGTGCTGCACCGAAATCCAGTGGTAGACCCAAGAAATCCGGCCGTAGTATGGATCAGAACATTTTGCGGTATGGGCATGGTATGGGGGTGCTTCTCAGCTGGCTCCGTGCGGCCTCTACGACGTGTCCAGGGAATTATGGATCGTTTTCAGTATGAGGAAATCTTGGAGAACACAATGAGACTATGGGAACTCCAAAATGTAGGCCGAGCCTATGCTTTTCAGCAAGTTAATGATCCCAAGCACACATCTCTAAATGTGCGCAACTGGTTTCATCGTCGTCGGATGAGCGTATTGGATTGGCCCAGCCAGTCCGCCAACTTGAATCCGATCGAGCACTTGTAGGAGGAACTGGAACGTCGTTTGAAAGAAGTCCAAGCCACAAATGCGGACCAGAATTTCGCTCAATTGGAGGCTGCATGGATGGCTATCCCACTCTCAGTCGTAGATGCTCTTCTGGATTCCATGCCGCGTCGTTGTCAGGCAGCAATTGATGCAAAAAACTTTGCCACAAAATATTAAATCATTTTTAATCATTTCCTGGCCATTGACTTGCCAATCGGAGCTTCTCTATTTCATTTTTCACAGGTTGTCATTTTCTTGGATTTTTCCATTTTTCGAATAAATTGTTGTAATTTTTTAACATTTTGATTTTTTTCTAAAACTCTTTTTTTAATTAACGCAATTTACCCTCATAAACATGGGAAAAACATTTGATGACCCTCCTTCGAGTATGAGTTTTGTTATCTTGAAAACACCGATTTTCTATATACTTTTGGCCAGCTCGGTATATGTTATATTACCGTGTAAAACCAATTATAAAAGAGGTTGAAGTATTGACAAATGTTTCTCAGATTAAGCTCCTCCCACGACTTCTTACACAAAGATCTGGCTTATTAACGGCGGCGGATTGTATGGTAAAGCAAAGGTGGCACAAACTAGAGAGCGGATCGGAAAGGCTCTGGGAATCTCTCGGACAATAGCTTGGACAACCACCAAACGTTATGAAAAACTCAAAAAACTCGAAAACCGTCCCAAAAATGGAAGAACCTCTTCACCAGAGTAGGGCGGAATTGGATTTTGGGAACTCGGAATCCGGCAAACGGAAAACGGAAAAAAAATTTACACGGAATCTGAAATCCGGAAGACGGAATGAAAAAAACGGCGGAATCCGGAATTCCGCCCTTCTCTGCTCTTCACTATGGAGAAAGTCCAATTTTCCCAATTTGTAGGAAGTTCTCCAGTTTACCTCCGTGCAATAGTAGAAGCGTTCTCCAAGAGACTTACGGATGTTGTGAAGAACAGAGGCGACAGCATCGAATAATTTTAATAATTTCAGTTTCATAGAGGTTTCAATAAACTATCGTCGAATTCTCATGCTTGTTCTCTACTTCGACAGTATCCTTACACATTTTTAGAACACAGATCGCAACATTATTATTGACTTACGTTCAATTTTCGGAATTCATTAAGAAGGAAATTCAAAAATGGTAATTAAGTCTTCCGCGAAAGACGAAGCAAATCGGTCTGCTTTCGCGTAAGCCTTTCCTCTCGTCTTCGTTCGTCTTTCAGTTCGTCTTGCATTCGTCTTACGTCGTCTATTAAAATGCATGTGTAGCAACACAATGTCTATCTCTGCCTCAGACGAATTTAAGACGATGACGAAGACGAGACGGTCTTTTTTCGTCTATCGTGGAAGCCTTACAATCAGTGATGATCCTCATCATTGTGCTCTAATTTTCTGGGAAGCACTTGAAATATTGCTGAAACAGAGAAAATTTTGAAATCGGAATTTTTACTGTCTCAAACGGTTTCACCAGCCTTTAACAATATTTAACTATCAATAGTCACCGGTAGTGTGTCGTGTCGATTTTGGAATTAATCGATCGAATCGAATTGGATCGACAATTTTTGAATCGATTCAATCGATTCATTTTGATTCGAATCGCCATTGAAAAAAAATCGAATCGAATCGAATTGAATCGATTTTTGAATCGACACGACACACTAGTCACCGGTAACTCAAAATGGTTGTAATGGTCCCCAAAGTGCCTGTGCACAATTTTTTAAATTATAAATTGCTGCTCAATGAATGTACATATAAATGAAGATCCATTTAGCAAATCTTAATCAGACCAGAAACCGTTGAGTATCCGGTCTGGCAGTTTCCACAGGACATGTTACTACTTCATCGGTAGTATTCTCAGCAAATTTAGGGCACGGAGGGACATAGGATATCCATCGAACTGCCACCAATGCCCGTTAAAAGTGCCCTTGAAAGGAAGGAGCAGTGTCCCAAACGAGCAGAAGTTGTACCTCTTTGGTGTCACCACTGTGCCGAAAATAGGTAGGCTTCTGAGACCGTATTAGCTCAACTTCACAGAACACTGTTAGATCATAAATTTGTGACATTTTTCAGATCGTAACTTTCATTTTCAACAATGTCATGCTCCAGCTGGGCGGCCTCTATTCGGAACACAAGTCTTACCAAAACTAGATTAAATATTGTCAGTTAAAGCTATACCAGCGACTCTCTTCAAAATGAATATTGAATAGAGCAACCTTTATTTGTAACTTTTTCGGTTCAACAGTAAGTTGTTCTGAGGCTGCTGAAAAAAGATCCATTACAAATTAAAAACTATTCAATTTCGGATTAAAACACTGACCGTGCTCGAACTTTCAATGAAAATCCACAGCTTTCTGAAGCTTTTGACAAGAATCCGGCTATTCGAATGCAATTTCGATAGGCTTTTCAGAATATTCTTAAAACTAATGAACTGTAAATGCTCGTGCCGATAATCTATACATTTTATATCACATTGAAAACATGGAAATATGTATTTTCATAGATGGCTTTAATGGAATGGAGACATTTTCAGCTTCCGCTCTCTCTCTATGATTTTCTGTTCTCAAATATACAAAACTCCACAAGTCTTGCACAAGTCTATCAAAAACCTAGACCAAGCAAGTCTAGCATAGATTTACCACATGTTTCAGAAAAAGTTTAATTAGAAATTGTGAGAGAATTGTGTTATACTTGTGGAGTTTTATTTAGAGAGAAAGAAGTTTCTCAGAATTGTCGTCAACTTTGCCGCGCTGGGTCTGTATACACTCTTCGGCCAATATCTTACGAAAAATCTCATACCCGCATCGAAAGCCAGAATCTAAACGACGAGATTACTCCTCTCACAAGACACGATCAAATTCATTTTCAAATGCAGCAGTCGAAAAATGAAAGAGGGCGTGGTTTGTTCCGCCCACAATAATTAATGAATGAAAGGTCGCAAATTGCAACTCTTGGCCATCTTTGTCATCAAAGTGTAAATGCAAACCAAAAGAACGAAGTCGGTCGGCCTACTTGAAAGATCCTTCTTTTAAACTATAGCGATCAGCCCATAGGACAACTCGCCGAGTTCCTAAACTGGCAACCAGTTTCCTGAGCCAAATTTATGAAATCAACAGGAATCAACTGAAGAAGGTTATGCGCCCGTATTGAAAATCTACTTTTCACAGCTTCGCAATTTTCAGAAGTGATTCGAAAACTTTTCTGTAAGTTCTTGAAGTCTTTCTTATGACATGATACGCGAATTGTTACTGTCAAATTGGGTAAGGAAGGAAGATGGTTTGAAACCACCGAATTCATTCTTTTTGCGATTAGTTTTGCCAAATTCTTCCACGAAAACGCGTTAACCCGTGTGCCAATTGATCATTTGATAATAAAGGGTTCATTTTGAAACAACCAAACCACTCCGAGCCGCACTTCTCGAGCCCAATTTGTGAATTTGACACAGATACTTCAATAAGGCTTTCAGAACGTTGTATTCCACTTACTCCTCAACAAAGCAATTACCGTGCGACGAATTCTGAATGAGTCATTTTGCGATTAGCCACCCCTCCCCCCTCCCGGTCTTCTATCGGAAGAGGGTTGTAAACACTATGAATAGAAGTGGAAGTTGACATGATGATTCATCGAAATCGGGAAGTGGGGTCGGCCGGCAGGTCAGCAGTCTAGGGAGACGATGTTACGCAATTTCAAATCGTGATTTTATGTTTCAAACTGATGGTTATCTTTTTGAGAGAAGAAGAAGACTAAGATTGGACACCCTATAATTATAGGGATATTTGTATGGTTTTAGCCGATGAGAGAGGGGACGGGGGGGGGGGGAGACTCTTGTGTTAAATGTTATGCAGTTCATCGAATTCCGACATTTTATATTTTTTAAATTTATTATTTATATCGTTTTTGGAAAAGATGATGACAAAAACAGCTTTACGCATCGTTTAACATTCGATCTTATAAATTTTCTTTAAAACGAAATTTATACAGAACTTCAATGAACTTTTGTTACGCTCTCCCCCCTAGAATTCCGAAAATGATGAGACTGAAAGTGGCTGAAACTGCGGTTTCAAAGTTTCGATGCTTAAAACAAATTGGTTTTATTCATACAAGACAATATAATGAAAAGTTAAAGTCAAGGAAAAATGGTAAAATTCAAAAATTGCCCCACATAGTTTTCCGGTAAAACCCCACACTGTAAGACTATAAGGACGGTAAGGAAGGAGTAGGTATATCCTTTCACTAGTTCAAAGAGACAACAAGAATGCTAGCATCCATTAATTATAAATTTTCAAAACGTTTTGCAGCGAAGTCATTATATTGACCCACACCCTCAAACTTAACGCCTTAAACAAGAGTTGATGTCTCAACCCTGGACACCTAAAAACAGAAAATCGAGGAGAATTAAAAATGGGAATAAAAAGTTGGTGAGGGGGGGGGGTCGATTTTTGAATAGTGGTGGAGAGATATTGGATGTTGAGAAGGGGGCGGTGGTTATTGGATCTTCCTGTGGGAACTAATTTTGGATATCATTGTGATTTCATGGTGCTTTTTTCGAATATACCTACTTTCGTACAATCTTTCTCTTCCCCCACACCCTAAAATAACGGGTGGGGGGGGGGATAATTAATGATATTCTTGTCCAATTTTTATCCAACCCCCATTCCATCAAACACTCTCCACAAATTTGGAAACGTGAAAATGTACTGCGGGGTGGGCATTGCTGGTGTTGGTATTGAACTATTGGAAAGAGTCAATTTTTAATAACTCTGTACAATTCCATGAGCTAATTCATCTCATGTTTCAGCAGTCCTATGAATGACACAGACACACAGACCGTTCATTGTAGCATTGATTGAAAGCGAAATTAATGGAGTCTTTTTCTAGACGGAGCCACGAATGTTTTTTGGACAGAAAACTAGCTTTAATAGAAATTCCGGATAGAAGTGAATCTAGAAGAAATCAAAGAACCGTTGGGAACATTTAAAGCACACAACACGACTAAAAGCTCTCTGAAAAGTAATTCTATAATAGATATAAAGTTCCTGAGACAGAATATTCTGCAATTGAAATAAAAGTGAAGTATGCACCGGAAAACGCATTACAATTCTACGAAGTTGCGCGTATGTGCGGGTCTTTTAAACCACGCCCGTTCTGAAACCTTGAGAGTGAAAAAGCACGGCAGAATGGAGTAAAATGATCTTGAATAATTTGAGCGGTTACTGTTTCAGAAGATGCAAATAATCAAAATGGAAACTATGCAATCGACCCGCAAACCTTTTTTTTTTTACCTGGTCTAAATATGATACTAATTGTAAGGTACTGAGCTTAATGCGCTGTTGCGCGTGGTGTATAGTGTTTTCAGATGTTTTCACATTTCTTTAAAATTTAAAAATTTCTTTACAAATCCCTTCTCTTTGTTTTGAATGCCAAACTTATTTTCTTGAGATTTCTAACATCAGTTTTGCTTTATATAGCGATTCCCGAGAATCGGGCAAAAATTGGTGAAAACGGCCGATCACGGGCCAGTTATAACTTTCTTCAAAATGAAAATTAGTGATCAAAAAGAGTCGCAAATTGTTGATGTCAATGTCGGTGTATTTTATAACAGAGACATTTCATTATAACTTTGGAGCAGATGGACAGTCGACTGAAAACCTTTCAACAGACAGGAGTGTTGTCGGTCCGCCCATTTTTCAATTCTATTCCAAAGCTATGCTGTACAAATGTTTGTTTTTTAAAAGAACTAACTTCTTAGAACTCACAGAGGACCACTTTTTTTGCTTGCAATAAATTCAATATTGAAGAAAGCTATGAGCCGGTCATTATCGTCACGGATCACAAGAACCACGCAGTTGACCACACATCAAGCGTTATACAGGAAGCATGGCCTAAGTACCTGGGTGGCCCGGTACGGCCCAAATCTCAATTATGCTGTACAATATTATGTAATATCAAATATCAATGGGTGCATTCAACCGAATGGAATGTTATTGACGGTGATCGGATCAGTCGGGCAAAAAAGAAAGAAAAAATGGAAAGAATAAGAGGAAATTGTGATAAGAAGGTGTCAGTTAAGAAAAATATTATGGTGATCAAGGAAATGAAGAGGAAACACGCAACTACAAAGAGACAGAAACATCGTGAAGGTCGATCCTTTTGTCGGAAGGAGTGGTAGAGCTAGTCAAGGACGATCACACACTGCTGGGAGAAAATGAAAATTGAGAGGAAGGAAGAGAGAATTCGTGGGAACTGCTTTTATTCATCGAATTCACTGAAGCCCTTTGAATACACTGAAAATAAAGCATTTTTCATTGTTGCAAAAGAGTAGGATTACGCTAACATCAAAGAACTGTAAAACGACGAACTATTTGGTACGAAACAGCTTTCTTGGATTCGCGCAAATTAAAAAAAAAGTTAATGTCGCATTTCACGCGGCGTTACAGCCGCAAATATCTCAAATGTGATTGGGAAGCGATTCTGAGACAATTTCTCAAAGTAAAAGGTCTGTGTGAACGACGAATTCGATACTGTAGCGTCCCGTCGTGTTATAATAGTCTTCGCATATGTTTAAAATGGAAAGATGGGAATTTTGACACTCAATGTCTACAGGGTGCGGCAAACGTAACCCAACTTTGACGCAGGCTGGAGCGGGTTTGCGCACTTTTTGGGCGGCGCTGTTTTTCATTTGTCGCTTTGCAAGGTTTCATGGTTCTATGTTAGTTTTTATAGTAATGATGGTTCCTTCTTCAATTACCGGTTTGCAACAACAATGCAAGACAACTGGTGAGATCCGTTCAGCACTCGGAATTGGCAATGTTACAGTCTGGAGGTCCATCAAACGTTATGGGATAACTAGGGATAATACTGACCGACCGAGAACTTCCATCACTCCAGAACGGGTCAAAATGATTCAGGAAAAGATCAGGCGCAATTCTCACAGAAGCATGCACAATATGTATGGCTGAAGAAGGCGGATCGGTACGCAACACTGTACGAACTTGGCGACAGTGTTCACCGATGAGAAGTTATTCAATTTTAAAGCGGATTTCAAGTTCCAAGAGCATAGTGTACTTGCTCGATATCTTCGGGAGGCCAAAAGCAAAGGTCAGCTTATTCACCGCGCTGCCAATCCACAGCAAAGCATGATTTTTGGAGGAATCACATCCAATGTAATCACACCTTTGGTTTCAGGATTACTACTTCAAAACGGTTTTGAGGAAAGGCACGCTTCCTTTGCCCTTTCAGACCGCAAAATTTGATTTTCCAGCAGAACGGAGCACAAGCTCACACGGCTAAACGAGCTTTTCGCAGTGGTGCAAAGCGAATTTTCCAAGTTTCATCACCGGGAAAGAATAACCTGCCACAAGCTGTGACATTCTGATATCAATCCAATGAGTTATTCCGTGTAGGGAACTCTTCAAGATCGTCCTCACTAAAGTTTGAAGGATCTCAAAAAGACTTTGCTTTCGGAATGACACAATCTGTCGCCGGACTACCTCAGTGCCACCATCGATTCATGCCCGAAGAGATTGTGGGAAGTCATCAAGAAAATAGCTGCGACAATCAGAAAACTATAATTTAATTTTGTTATTTATTATTCTGATTAACTCCTGTTAAAATTTTGGATTGATTCGACTTTTTTTGAGAAATTATACCGTTTTTTTTCTGTTACACTACTTTTGCCGCACCCTGTATAGTATTTTGGGGTTTTCACTTTCGTTTATCTGCCAGAACACACAAAACCCGCGAACAGCTACACCGGTGGACCACTAGGACTTACCGCTAACCCGAGAAATTCCAGATGTTAGAAACAGTAAAATTTTAAATCAGTTTTCCGTATATGAAAAGATCACTCGTAGAGTTTCCCTGTTTTGATATCAATGCATCCATCCCATTTTAAGCCGTACGGATACGGGCGGTCAACCAAAAAACAGGAATCGTGCGCAGAAACGCGAATTGACAAAATACACTGGGGGATGGCGTGGGACGATACATATTCTTACCGAATCAACTTTACGGCCACTTTGCCAAAAGAATAAGCTATACTTGTCCAACATCCCTTTCATGCCATCAAGATATCAATCTGCATATCATGATTTTTTATTCTTCGTCATCTGAAACAAAAAAAACAATAAAATTGATAAGAAACATTTTTAACATTTTATAAGAAAGAGCTAATGGAAATTGGTTTCTCCACAATGGCCGAAGTGTCGGAAGTCGCATTTCCCGCGGTGGCCTTTCCGTTTTTCAGTTACCTAGTTCAGTGGTACGATTTAGAACTTTTGTTCCCAGTAATACTTAAAATTTTAATTGATTGAAAAGAAGTGAAGGGCTAATTTCCAGAATCTCTTTTATTTATTTACAGTACCGGCCATAAAGGTATCATATTATGGTTTTTCGACCATATCTCATTCGAAATAGATCGAATCAATCTGATTTTTTCACAGTTTCTTCATGAAGCAATAATGTATCAGTTAAGAACATTTGGATTTGTGAGACTAATGAATACTGAAGTAATTTGAAAAAGATCGAAGACAACAAAAACCCATATTTCTTCAATGAAACTTCGTGCTCTTAGAAATTGTTCTATCTGCGAGATTTCAATATTTTGTCTGGAAATCATTTGTATCAATTACTGCCTGGCACCTACGGGGCATGGAATCGACCATTGTGTCCATGGTTGATTGGGGAATCTTCTTCCACTCCTCCTGGAGAAATTTGAACTTCTTGTCGATGTCTGAAGCAGTTTTACCGGTCAATCTCCTCTCCAATTTCTCCCATAGGTGCTCAATGATGTTCTGGTCCGAGCTTTGACTCAGCCAATCCAAAAGAGTGACACGGCGGCGGTTGAACCAGTCGTGCACGTGATGAGAACGATGCTTGGGATTATTATCCTGCTGATACAGAAGGGTACGGCCTACGCTAGAAAATGCCCAGGATATCATTATGTTCTCCAAAATATTCTCATATCCGTAGCGGACGAGATTACCGACGATGTGCTTGAAAAAACCCATTCCCGTGTCGGAGAAGCAACCCCAAACCATCTGGTTCAGAAGTCATCTTCATTGGACCCGCCAGGACTGGGCCAATATTGTCTGGTCGGACGAAAGCAAGTGCAACTTGTTTGGAAGGGACGGTGTGAAGTGGATTCGTCGTCCTACCGGCATTCGCTACGTCCCCAAGTATCAACTGTCAACCATGAAGCACGGTGGCGGTTCCTGCATTGTTTGGGGTTGCTTCTCCGCCACCGGAATGGGTCCTCTCAAACGCATCGTCGGTAATCTGTGAGAATATTTTGGAGAACACCATGAGACCCTGGGCACTTTCTAGCGTAGGCCGTATCTCTGTGTATCAGTAGGATAATGATCCCAAGCATCGTTCTCATCACGTGCGCAACTGGTTCAACCGCCGCCGTGTCACTCTTTTGGATTGGCTTTGTCAAAGCTCGGACTAGAACATCATTGAGCACTTATGGGAGGAATTGGAGAGGAGATTGACCGGAAAAACTGCTTCAAACATCGACAGGAAGTTCAAACATCTCGATAAGGAGTGGAAGAAGATTCCCCAATCAACCATCGACACAATGATCGATTCCATGCCCCGTAGGTGCCAAGCAGTAATTGATACAAATAGTTTTCCCACAAAATATTAAAATCTCGCATATAGAACAATTTCTAAGAGCACGAAGTTTCATTGAAGAAATATGGGTTTTTGTTGTTTTCGATTTTTTAAAAATTACTCCAGTATTCGTTAGTCTTACAAATCCAAATGTTCTTAACTGATATATTATTGCTTGATGAAGAAACTCTGAAAAAATCAGATTGATTCGTTCTATATCGAATGAGATATGGTTGAAAAACCATAATATGATACCTTTATGGCCGGTACTGTACATCTCTAAAATATTATTTCTATAATAGCCTTTTTCGGTTTCAAGCCATTTCTTGAAGTTTTCTGAAAACGTGTGGCATTCTTCAAAAAGACTAGAAATTGATTTTTAAAAATTATTTTTTTACATTTTCTCATGCTCAATTTATTATAAGAAAAGTTGAATTTCTTGTTGTTGTGTTTTGTGCCATCTTGTAGGTTGGAGAATAAAAATAATAGATGAATTCATTGAATTATTTATTAATTACAATGAAAACAAGAAAAAAATCACTGGAAATTGAAGAAAGATGTTGAAACAGCAACATTTAAATGGTCGTCTTACAGCCTTGCTCTTAATTGAAACCATAATTGAACTATGTGGCTTCGCTATTTAACTAATGCCAATTTATTCTGTCTTCACATTTTCACTTTTCTTATAAAACAAACCGTGATTTACATGTTGCGACATTCTTCGGGAAGTTATTGTAAATTTGAAAAAAATGGATACTGTGCCAGCAGTAATCGGAGTCCACTATTTGGCTGTTTCCTTTTTCCTGGCACATAACGGATAAATATATTTTTTTATTCAATGTTATTCAATCTTTATACATTTTCGCAGTGTTAATTCATAAGCGTGGGGCTGATTCGGCTCCGGGTTGATATAAATGCGACCTGAGTGAACCTGTATCTTCCTAACTTCTAGAAGTGAACATCAAAATAATGTTATGTCAATCTAGCGCTGGAAGGCGGGAATTCAATAGATTCGTTCTATTGAACTTGTTGAAAATCTGGAGGACCACCGCGGGATATGCGACTTCGACCACCTTCGCTTCCCGATCGCTGCCTTTGATCTAGAGAAGCGAGATGAGCTGGTAACCTGGAAGCGTATACTGTAGCTAGAAATAGAACATAGGAGGAAGAGTAATCAGGCTCTTGTAAGGTTAAATTCTCTTCTGTGCTCAGTGGATGCATCTGTGGAAACAATGGGATTTATTCCCCGAAAAGAATGCCTAGATGAATTGGTGAAATTGAGTTGAGTTCATGGGTCGGAGGAGAATCTGTAATAACCCGTAGAAGGATATAAATATCCATTACAATATGAGTAGGAAACATCACTGCAAAATAGTAAAAAAGCTTAAATAATGTAGTATTAAACAGATATTAATTATATAGGAAATGCCAGAAACGGGCGAAAAAGCAATCAAAGCCGACAGTATGCGGCAATTCCCGTGGGCCGAGAAAGAGTCTAAGGTTTTGTTACAAACTCCTTGGAGGCTTGCATGAGACTTCAAATAAATTTGAAGTTAAAGTTATTCTTCAAATAACGTGGCATTGAATCACTGAAAATGTATTTTTTTTAATATTATTTTTAATAAAAATTGCTGTTTTACGGCTAAAATTTTCTTACTTACAACATAGCCAGAATATTATATACTCTAACTTGGTTTAGAACTTGTAACAGTAATGAGAGTTACTCTTTTACGTTTCAAAACCTTTCGAAACGGGGGAAGTTTTGCAGTTTTAGGAAGATTTGTTTGCTTTTCATTCTTAAGGAAAAAAAACAAACAGTCCTGTCCTGTCCTGTATACAGGATGGGGAATAAATATAGCGCCGCATTCAAGACGGTGTAATAACTACAAATCGAAAGATTTTTTTCTGAAAACCAACCAAAATGTTTATTAATCAACAACAAACATTATAAAATTAACAGTTTTCGAATATTCCTCCTTTTGCTTTGATGACTGGGTGAGAGTAGTCGACGGTACGGAGGTAATCAATGTCTAAATTGTCCCATGCAGCTGTCAGAGCGATCTTCAGGGATCCCAAATTCGTATAATTTTTCGCGAATACTTGTTAGGTCAAATATCTTCACACAGCAAAATCCATTGGATTGCCTTCTGGGGCTCGAAGCTGGTCATTGATCCTTAGTGATAAAATCGGGGAGCTTCGCACCACTGCTGAGAGAGTTTTGCGGTGTGAGCCGTCGCTCGTTCCTGCTGGTATGTTCAATCGCCACGAAACGAGATTTGGACCACGGCATCCTCATGAATCTCATGAACGTCAAGAATCTTCTCGATATATTATTCCCTGTTGGAGCCAAAGTCAACGGTTGATTTTCAGAAAAAATCGATCGATTTGAAGTTATTAAACCGTCTTGAATGCGGCGCGATATTTATTCCCCACGCTGTAGTTCTGTATGAACCATCATTATAGTCGCAAACTACAATAAAAATTGTCTTAAATTTCACTTTTAATATAAATAGTTTTCTGAAACTGTGTGGTCTAGCGACCTGTCACAAGTCGTTAATTTCCTGCTAGACGATGATTTTTCACTTTTTAAACGCATTCTTGGCTTTATTTTCATGTAAATTTTGCCCTGGATGGGGATCAGCATAAAAAGGGAAGAAAAAATCACAAATCCCATATTCCCTGTGTGATTCTCTGCGCATCATCATCGTCCTCATCCTCGACGTCATTGAAACCAGTTTAGATTGCGCGGGGATTTCTGTCACAGACGCGAGGAAGCCATCCGAAGAGAAGAAAGCGATTACGGCTTTCTTCGTCCCTCAATCCGGTGCTTTCCAATGTCGTCTCCCTACAAATCAATCAGCCGAAGATGCCGTCTTTTGCCTCCATCTCTATCTTTCTTTCTCTCACTTTTTTTCTTTTATTCCGTTTTGAAACTGTATTCCTTCTGCGAAGTTGACTGAAAAGTTGACTCATAACTAGAAGCGCTAACTGCGGCTCGCGATATTCGTTTCATTTATTCTTTCCAATTATCGTAGGTGAAATTTTCCCTGTTGCAAAAAAAAATCGAGGACGGTTCTATTCCGACAAACCTTAAACCTAGTAAGTAAATGAGTTGATAGCATAACACTTGCCGTGTGCGTTTCTCATGTTTTCATCATTTCCTCGACAGGGCGCGTTTACTGATGTACGCAGCTTTAAAAACAGAGCTGTAACAGGATTTCCGGTAACAGATTCCATTTTTGGCGTATAAACAATATGAAAACTTAGAAAATTTCAAAGACGAATAGCGTAATAAGCTATGCAACAGAGCGCATTAGCTTTAAAGAACAACATTAAGAGAAACCGAAATTTTCACTTTAAATAAATTTTAAGCGCCTGGCAGCATATCACAAGCGTGACCCGCGCGGTCTACTAGCTTAATTGAAAACAAGGAAAATTTGATGATCATGGAGAGAAACTATTGTTTTCACTGTTTTTTTATAGCTGGGCGAGTTCAATGAGTTAAGTAAACCTTAACCTTTGTCATACATGCTACCCAATGTGCGATGTGGGTGAGCTGGGTCGCCCACGGGCCTGTATAGTTACATTCATCAAAACCGGAAATATGGCTCAAAGAAAGTCGCAAATTGAATGTATCGATGAGTTCTACGAGTTTCCATACACATTTATATAGGTATGTGGAAAAACATTCATCCAGCACAGTTTTATAACAAAATCAATAAGATAACGTGGTCAACAGCGCCGCGGAATACGTCATCCATTTATCCAAACTCTTGTGGTCCCCTTACATTTTGCGAGTTTTTTCAATCTATGTTTTTGAAGGAAGCAGCTGTACATTTTATTGCGATAAACTCAGTAGCATTGCACCGTTTTGGTAACTATTAAAAACATTTTCGAAACGGGAAAATTTGTTTCTGTAGAAAACTAATATTCTGTAATCTAATCAGTACTAAATACTATAGTGAGTTCCGTCATCTAGCGTTTGATTTTTCCGACTTTTTTCAGAAGAAGAAAAAGAAAAATCGTTGTACTGCAATTGCACTCTTCAGAGTATAACCGTTGAAGGGAAAAGGAGGGTGAGAGGTGAGGGTGAACCTTCTCTCCGGCATCTTTAATTACTAGTTTTTCTGGAACAGTTGAAACTATTGGAGTGTGATTATGCTGTTTATGCTATTTCTAGCTGCTGCCAATTTTTGTTTCTAGTCTATTCGATTCTTATCAGACAGATAACGAAGAGACATGGGGAATACTGTGTAGCCTCCCCCACCTTTCATTTGCTTATCTTTGTCCTCCTTGAATAATATTTTGTTCAAAGCTAACTTTGCCAACTGATCTTTAATTTCAGTTAAAATTAAATTCACATAGTGAGAATTAGAAATGCGACTTCCTAAAAAAGAGAACGTTCAGAAAATCAGATACCATGCAAACTTGGTATCACGACGCTCTATTCAATGTAATAATTTGTTAGTTCTTTGGCCGAGGTGGTCATTTTTTACTCTTCGTTTTCTAGGCATCTCATCGTTTCTTGAATGACATGAGGTTCCGCGTGAGATATTTGGAGAGGGGTGTATGCACACTGTGCGGCAGACTTGACGACACTTCTTTGAAACTGATATCCTTCCATATTTCATGAAACTTCTCATCTCCTGGTGAACCTGGTGAGCGCATCTTATATTCAAAAACTACCGGGAAAAATCATGGGCTGTGGAAGACTGCTCTTCGGGTTTGTCCACTTTGGAAATCTAGCCTACAGCGCTCCACAAAAGAAGCGGACCTTTTGGCACTTACAGTGACAATTTGAGAGGAAAATAAATAAAAAATATTCGGAAAACTCAACAAAACCCCCCAAAAATAGGATGAGGTTATACTTTTGTGAAAGGACCAAACCCACTTTTTTCGAAAAAAAAATGGAAAAAAATGTGATCTTTGCAAACATTTTTATTATTGCTCATTCTTATTTATTCATATTAATTGTACTGTCATTTTTCTCTAATAACTTTTCTGGAACCGTCAGAAATTCTCTAGAAATTCGTACATAGTGAAGTTATATTTCGGTGACGAGACGAAAACGAGACGAGGGTGACGAGATTGTTTCTTCTAAAATAACTCGTTTATGATTTCTATTGGTACAAAGAATAACGCTTGCTACCAACGCGCTTGTTTGATGAAGTCACCACGTTGTCGAGGAGTGGACCCAATCTAAAGTTGGCTATTGTGGAGCTGTAGGCTTGAATCATTGTTGAACAGAGCCGAATCGTTTGGGTTGTAAGTTGTAAGAGAGGACAGCATGCATGATATAATAGGAACTAAGCGAGGCGTTGTTCGGCTTTTGCTCAGTGGAGTCTGCGTGAGCAGTATAGCAATATAGCCGCATTTTCAGCTTTGTTCAACGATTGTTGTCAGACTCATCCAAGAATCGCAACAGACGGCAACTTTTAGCTCGAGTATTCCTTGGTAGTTAATTTGAGAACGGTGAAGGTCTTGACAATCTGTAAACTCAACAATCATGACTGAAACTCTATTTTCGAGCCATTCTTCAAAGCATGGATCTGCGAAACTTACAACTCTGGCACTGTTCCTCTTTTTTTTCCAATTCGTTCTGAAGTGGATGGAAAACGCGTTATTGACATCCGCTTTAGCCTAGAGATACAGATATAAACTAGCGGGCTTCATGTGTTCAAACAATTGAAATATTCCTTATCATTCACATCTCTCATCAATTTTCCATTTCCACGACAATTAAACTACTTTTTGCGACGGACAACTTGCGCAATCAATCAAGACGTTAGCTTTTAAGATATGGAAAAGTAGACGATGGCCTAGAAGTTTAAATAAAGAAAACGCTAGTCTTCGAGAATAACCTGGAGATCAAATGTGTTTTATTAAACACATAATTTCAGTGAAAACACAGATAAGGTGGAGCGGGAAAGGGGGGACTAGTTTTCGTACCCATGCATTGAATTTCTGGGCTACACGGCTTTATTTTGCGTCTCTACGAATTCTTTGCAATTTTAAGTGCACCTTGAAGCGAAATCTAGCTTTAATTCTATGAACGAAAACCCGTTGAAGCGTCTATCAATTTTCGCTCGACTATAAAATATTGATGGCAACGCGAGCCGGAGCGGGCGAGTATGCATCACAGCTGTTCAGTACGTTTTAAAACCAAAGTGGAAATGAAAGATGTAGTAATTGAATCGGACCAAATAAGCAGCCGGGTCGACAGATCGTCAATGCTAATCAATTGGTTTTTTTTTTAACGGATTGCTGTTATAACTCTCAATGACACTCACAATCAGCAGAGAAGAACTCTCAAAGATCACCATTTTGCGACCAAATGCGACCAAATCCAAATATAAATTTTCATTAAAAAAAAAGTAATGCGCCCTCCCGTGGTGAGCCCGGGTCGAAGATAGGCCCAGGTAGGAAGATTGTCGAAATATTGCTTTTTCGGGAGCTTCTTTTCTTTTCTACATATAATTTATTTGTATTATTTTTGTAGTGCACATCACTAAACGCGCTCCATTGACAATCTGGAGAAAACGTCATGCGAAGATGAAAAGCGCACTCTGCACAAATATAGCATAATGGTTTTTTGAAGAAAACTAATTTCTTCACCAAAAATTATGGAATTCTAAAAGTTTTTCGATAGAGTATGCAAAACGATGAGACACAGAGATGTGCCACACATGGCCGCTGATCAGCGCTGCATGTTAGCCCTACCCAAACTGCCGCTCTCCATTGTTCTATAACAGCATGAGCACTCCACCAAAAACTGTTCAACTTGGATGTTAGGAAAACATAAGCCGGGTTCACAGCGCTCCATTACACTAATCAAGGAGCGGATGGAACCCACTCCCACTACGGTCCGGCTGCCTGCATTGGCATTGCCAGTTTTTATAATAAAATCCACATTTTTAGTTAGTTATTTTGTTTTTCTACTATTTTAAACGAAAAACAAGGAGGAATTCCCATAAAATCCGACGGATTTCTGAAAATTCATCGTATTCTCTTTTTTTAACGGAATTCTAACGAAAATTTTGCTGAAAATTCACAATTTTTCGATTCCATGGTTGGAACACACGAATTTTAATCGACTTTCGCAATTCTTTCCGCATTTTTCCAATCCGTCACCTCTTTTTCTCAGTTGCCGTCGGTATTTATGTCTGTTCTCAGATTTTTCACCAATATATCCTTCATTCAGCATATTTTCATTTTAAAGGAATAAAAGCGGAAAATCAACTAATAATATTGTTTTTTTTATGAAAAACGTGGTGGCAGATGGCCGTGGTGGTGGTGGCTGATTTTCCGCTGTGGCGACCGTCTTCAACTGGTATAGTAGAGCGTGGCTAACCTGCTTTGTATTTAACAATATTAGATACAGGAAAAGTTGCAGTGCTATCACATATAACCTGAAATTTTCCAAACAATATTTGCGTATGTACATCAAAAATATATATTCACCCTTTTGGAAACAGTAATAATTATGATTATTTTCCCATCATCAAATTATCAACGTCCTACTTGCGCTTGACGTTGGAAACTTGACCTCCCCAATTTATTGTGTCTCATCCTTTTCCTAATTTCCTTTCTAAATTGAGCGAGATTACTGATTTCCTTAATTCAGTTCCGGTTGGTTCGATGCGGAAGCGATGCTTAAAGTGTAATTTGAGAGATGTTTGTCACAATCATGAGCGCTACCGGTTGGTGAGCAAGTGAGTTTCTTGTATTCCACAATTCTCGAGCACTTTTTTGAAGGCCACTTGACGCGAGTTCTATTATACAATAACGTCTGAAAGAGAATGGAAATTGTATAAATTTGGCTTTTTAAGTGTAAAAAATTGTTAGTTTCACAAGATGGTTTTCAGCATTTAGTGCATTTCAGACACAAAATCGACAAAACTCTATGGCAGAATGATTACGTGATAAACCACTACCGACCTCCGGCAATGACAAAGAAGATGTGTGCGAAAAGGTGAGATCGACGCTTGCGTCCCAGTGCGTTTTCTGAAAATACAAACTTTCCAGTGCGTTTCACATCAACAACGAAACGATAAATATCTGGAGCCATCTGCTGGGATTCATCTATTTCACCTATCAACAATACCACACAAACTACGTCGTTCTTCCATCAGTCGGATCGCATCAATCAGACCATTTCGTGTTCTCGTTATCGATTTTCGGAATGCAAATGTGCATGCTGCTCTCAGCCAGCTATCATACGTTTGGGTGTACTAGCATTGAAATGAGACAAAAGTGGCTGAAAATGGACATTTTCGGCATTTCAGCGGGACTCCTTGGCATGTATCTAAATGGGATCTACACGGCGTTTTTCTGTTTTCAGGTTTGTTCCTTTTTGATTTTGCAAATAAGAAAAATTACTGTTTCACTTGTCATTGCTATGTAGTTGTACTTCGTTTTTCAAGGCTACAGATCAATGTTTCCTTTCTAGGACCACCTGACATCTTATATCTATATCCTTTTCGGAATATTTATCATCACTGCATACGTGCCAACTCGGCAAGACTTTTTTGAACGGAAGATTGTTGGTGAGTTGCATTCTAGACAGAGTTATTCACGAAAAATCACTAAAAGAAAAAAACAACTGTGCATAAATATATATAAAGTAGTTCAATCTGTCTAAATATTGGCCGTTCCTATGGGGAAGATACGGTCGCCCTCACCAGCCCTTTCAGTAATGACCATTTGGGTTCCCGTTTTCATTAAAAACTTGCTCATTCCATCGTCGTGGTCATCGAAACATTCCATTTTCAATTCACCAAACATTTGTTCTTTTCCAGTATTTTATACGAATTTATATGAACTTTTCATTGAAAGGGTGAGGCCGGGGGCGGCGCAAATATTTGACCCCCCCCCCATTCTCCAGAATTTCAATTGACCTCAATTAACCTCGCAAATTTCCAGCCCCCTCCCCTTTTTCTCGACGCTTTCGTTAATAAAGCAATCAAAAAATTTTAACAGAAGCCAGCGGTTTCAAGTTTACTTTAAGTCAAGCATGCAATAATGACTCAGGTTCGCGAGTCGGTCTGCTTCACATCATTTACTGTATAATCATCATATTTGGCATCTGCCCGACGGTTCACTGGATATTTCTCCACGGCGGATTTGACAATGACCATGTTACGGTATGTTGATAGTGAAAACACGTCACAAGTCACGCCCATTTTCTTTCTGTTTTGCATCGGCCAAAACTTCGTCACTGATGTCGCCATGAGAATAAAAAGCCGAATGAATCAACTTTTTTTCAGTTTCAAATTGACGATTACTGTATTAATAGCGTCATATTTAAAGCGGTTACCAATGCGCGCGCTCGGCTTTACTCAGGCCACGCCCATAGTAGGAAACCCGCAATTTCGAAAGAAGATTCGAATTCCAAATTTGAGACTTCTTGTATTTTGCAGAAATGGATTCCGAACGTAGTGGTACTGTATTCCCTGATTGTTGCCGCATTTATATTTTATGTCACAATGGTACCTGAAAGGCTATGGCCAGGTTGGTTATTCGTATTTTTTAAAATTTATTCAACTATCAAAGTTATCGGCCCTATATCAGCTTTTTTCATTTTTACGTTGGAAATTTGCAATTTTTGGAGAAAAAAATGTACGGATTCCACTGTTTCTAAAAATGTATATATAGGATTAGGAATAAATATAGCACCGCATTCAAAACGGTGTAAAAACTTCAAATCGAAAGATTTTTTTCTGAAAATCAACAAAAATGTTTATTAATCAACAGCAAAAATAATAGAATTAAAAGTTTTCGAATCTTCCTCCTCTCACTTTGATGATTGTCTGAAGTCTCTTTGGGTAAGCGTCGACGACGGTACCTAGGTCGTCAATGTCTCAATTGCCTCATGTAGCTGTCAGAGCGATCTTCAGGGCTCCCAAATTCAGATAATTTTTTGTGGAGACTTGTTGTGTCAAATATCTCTACACAGCAAGATCCATTGGATTGACTTCTGGGGCCACGAAGCTGGCCAGTGATGAAATTGGGGAAATTTTCTTCGCACCACTGCTGAGAGAGTTTTGCGGTGTGAGTCGTCGCTCCGTCCTGCTGGTATGTCCAATCGCCACCTACGAAGTGGGATTTGGACCACGGCAACACCTCCGCCTCAAGAATCTTCTTGATATAGTATTCCCTGTTGGAGCCAAAGTCAACGTTGACTACCTCCGTGCCGTCGTCGTCTCTTAACCAAAGAGACTTCAGGCAGTCATCAAAGCGAAAGGAGGAAGATTCGAAAACTGTTAACGCTATAACTTGTGTTGCTGTTTAATAAGCATTTTGGTTGATTTTTAGAAAAAAATATTTCAATTTGAAGTTATTACACCATCTGCCGGAGCTATAGTTATTCTCCACCCTGTACGCTTTTTGCTTTAATAGTAGCCACCCATTTTTAGGAAAATTCGATGTTGTCGGCTGTTCTCATCAGTGGTGGCACATTTTCATCCTTGGAGCAATGATCTATTGGCAACACTCGGGAAATCAATTGCTCACCGAGTATCGATCACTTTCAGACAGTTGCCATCGGTTTATTGGCTCTCAAAACTGTTCTGAAATTGCATCAGTTCAATTGCATTGCAGTAGTACTAGTAGTAGAAGGACAACTTGACAATTCATGTACTCCATTTATTAGAATTTTAAATTTTCTGATCTCAATTTTCTATATCTCTTTTTTATCTGACTATTTATTTGCTTACTATATGTGTTTTACGAGGTAACACGGTGGGCTCCACCGAATCGATTCTCTTTCAGTGTGATGCGATAAAACGTGATTTCTGAAATTGTTAGACCCGGATTTGTTGAAATTCGACAGAGGGGGGATGAGAAGCACTGGCGGCGGTCTCGTCCAGACGAATATTACATTGTGATGGAGCAGTAAAAATTTTCGAATGATGTGATTTTTTGACAATTTATAGATTTATCCATGAAAACACAAGATCATTGATTAACTGTGCAATGTGAGCTCTTGAAGCTCGAAACAAATAATGAAATACGAAAACTAATGAAAAAAAAATCGAAAAGCCGAGGACCTAACCTAATCCCATTCAATTTGAATATTTTACGAAATCAACTTCGCCAACTGTAAATCCTCAGAACAACCCATCAGTCGATATAGCCCCCTCTCCTTCATTTGGGACGAATGTATGTACAGTGCCGTGCAAAATTATACGAACCGGGGTGATTTTTACCGAAACTCGACTTCGGATGATCCGATTGACCCCAAAGTTTCAGGAATTGAGGAAAACGCTTTAAAAATAAGTTTGAATAACAAAAGAACGAATTTACTCAAAAAAAAACGTTTTTTTGAAAAAAAATTAAAAAATCGAAAAAATGGATATTTTGATTTTTGATATTCATGGGAAGAAAAAACAAAAATGACAAGTTGAAAATCGGGGGAAATGAATAAATTAACTTAATACTTGGTCGTCATGCCTTTGGCTTTGATAACCGCCTCACATCTTCTTGGCATCGAGTCGATCAAGTTCATCAGGATCTGAAGTGGGATTTTGGTCCATTCTTCCTTGAGTTTCTCGAATTTTTCGTTACAATTTTTTGCTTTTCTGGCTTTCAAACGTCTGTCAAGGACCTCCCAGAGATGCTCAATGGAATTCAGGTCAATGGGATTCGAATTGGCTTGGCCAGGTTGACTTGACGCTGTGCGAACCAATCCTTGAAAAAGAGGGAAGAGTGTTTCGGATCGTTGTCTTGTTGGAACAACCAACCACGACCTATCTGAGACCTTCCATATGGCAACATTTCGTTCTCCAAAATGTCCTTGTACGTGTACCCTGTACTTGTACTTCGTACTTGTCCTTATACTTGGCGTGGAAGCAGCCCCAAACCATGACGTTACCACCACCGTTCTTAACAGTCGGAACCTGGTACTTGGGATCGTACCGCTTGTTAACTGGACGTCTTACATGAGTGATTCCTTCTAGCCAATCATCAAATACTTCGATTCGTCGCTCTACAGTACCTTATTCCACTGCTGAGGTGTCCATGGCAGATGATCCTTCTCCCACTTCAATCGAGCCAGACGGTTCTTCTCGGAAATCATTTGCTTTTTCACTGGGCGCCTTCCGAAGAGTCCAGAATCACGCACACGTCTTTTGACATTGTCGTTGGACACCTATAAGCCATATCGATTGAAATTTTTTGAGAAATGTCCAAAAAACTAACCTCGACTCCATATTGGGCCTTCAGTTCCGAGTTGATGTCCGTACTTCTCAGCCGCGGATTTTTCTTGCACATCCTGACCATGATTCTGTCGGTTCCTGGTGATGTTTTCGAAGGTCTTCCAGTAGCATTCGATAGGTTTCGAGTGTTCAAAGTTGCCCAGATAACCGATTTAGAAGTCTTGAACTGCTTCGCGAGGGTGGGCATGTCCAGACCGAAAACCGATAGCCATTCGCTGAGATTCTGATAAATTAATTCAGCCACGTGGTCTATCCATTTTAAATAACAATATTCATACATAAAAGAACGATAATACTTAAAAAAAAATGGAAACAACCAAAAAATCGGATTTTACCGATTTTCGAAAAATTCAAAAATAAGTTCGCAACTGTTACTGCTTACCGTAATTTATTATTCAAACTCATTTTTTAAGCGTTTTTTTCAATCCCTGAAACTTTGGGGCCGATCGGATCATCCGAAGTAGAGTTTCGGTAAAAATCACCCCGGTTCGTATAATTTTGCACGGCACTGTACATACATTCGTCCCAAATGAAGAAGAGGGGGCTATATCGACTGATGGGTTGCGATTCCATACTTATTACCGTTTAAGTTTGTCGAGATTCAACCAAGTATTTTGCTGTAAAATAATGTGAATAATTGACAATTTTTCTCGAATTTCATTGATTTTTAACTGATCTGCTCGTATTGGCAACATTAAGAACACCGTAGTTATTTCATTCAATAATAAATTTAGTGAAACAGTAAAAGATTATAAACAAATCTTCACTCCAGTGACAGCGTATTTTATTCGTTTTCAAAACTACGAAATCAATTTAAAATGACCCGGATCAATGCCACCGAAATAAAGTTTTCTGTGCATTTTCTAAAAGAAAAAAACGTGTTTTGTTGTTCTTTTTGAATGACATGTATAATATCGTAATTTTGAAGTAGTAGACGTAGAGTATCAGAGGCGATTCAGATGAGATCCAGCCGTTGGAAATGGAGGAACCTAGAATGATAAGCTTAGACTGATAAAATAAATTTTCCCGATTTTTAGAACTCAAGAAATTTCAGAAATATTGAAAATCTGAAAATTTTCAAAATTTATATCTTTTTGACAGGTTATATTACCAGATTAAAGATTTTTATTGAAAAACAAAGAAGAATTAAATAAAAAAAAGCTGAGAAACATTGAATCTGGTTAGGATACGTTTTTGAAACCGGAAAATCTTACATTGGCAAGTGTCTCCAATAGTCTGACCGATTTGCTGGCTACATCCTTATTCGCATGGTTTGCAAGATGCCTGACCTGTGACTCCAATTCCTCTCTTCCTTTTGGACCATAAATTGAGAAGTAAAGTGTATGAGATGGGTTGTGAAATGGATCCTAAAAAGTGGACGATCAGTGATCGTTTGAAGATGGAAAAACTGAATGAAAACAGAAAGAATATTGGAGAATTTTGCTTATTCACTAGATCTTGTGAGTGCGATCACCAATCAGATCATCTAAACAAGATAGATTTTTTTGAATTCTTTGTGAAACAGTAAGATTAAAAAAAATTGAAATAATACTCAACTAGGATTATTACCAGAGCCAGATGCCAATTTTTGACTAAAATCAACTAAAAACACCAAATTCAGTTATTATCTGCAAATCTCACAGCGCATTCTGACAAAAATTATATTACTTCCAAATAAAATACAGACTTTTGCTCAACATTCGATAAAAAAGGCACTGATTGCGCATGGAATACAGCAGAAAAAATATCAAAAAAATCTGGCTCATCCAATTTCCCACATTATTATTCGATACTCACCAAATTGTGCTCAGCGATCTTATCATATGTCAAATGCAACGCATCCACTGCAGACGTTGTGCACAGAATCCATGTGACTGCCCTCACCAGAACCTCCTCTCTATCGGTATCGAGAATTCGTAGAAGACCCGAAACCGCTTTGTTCCCAAGCAGATGTGGTACCATATCAGGACAACAGGAGAGATTGACTAGAAGTCTCAGCGCATTCAGATTTACTTCTCCTCGAACCCATAATCTGTTAAGACAGTGCGGAATTACTGGGACGAACTTAGGAATCTGATCCTTCCGAATGTTGATTGACAGATTTGTGAGGGCTTGCATGGCCACCACAACTTCCATTTCGTCTTCCGAGCTTAGTCGGCCCACTATGTTGTTAAGTGCTAGTTTCATCACTTCCTGAAAATAAGCAATGCGTGCATCAGCTAATATTGAAGTTATGAAACTCAGAAAATCGAATATCAGGCAATTATAAAATATAATTATTCATCCAAATTCTCAGAAAGACAATTCGTTAACCGATTGAAACAGTTTTGACAGACCCCTCTGCCATTCTATTTACCATATTATCCGATGACACAGCCATATTTGCAATACACTGTAATAGGATGACCCTGGTCGATCTCGGCCAATGTTTTGAATCTGGTAGCATTTCAACAACTCGATTTGTTAACCGGAATTCCCGCATCAATAGTTGATTTGATGGATAGGCAGTTGCATTTGACAGAACTGTCAGAAGTGGGAGTAGCAGTTCGGCCGTCGGATCCATGCATTGAAGAGCCGAGAGGATCTGGAGATGAAACATTAACAACTTAGAGAAAAATTGTCTTAGAAAGAGGCTGGGAAAAAGCGAATTTGAAATTTGATAGCTCTGCAGCTAAAATGAAATAGTTATATTGATGGTGAAGCAGTGCAATTCTGGGAATAAAGTTTGATTGTTCAAGCAACTAATTTCAAATGCAACTGTTTCTAAAACGGATTTATAATTGGTATTTTGAGATCGAAGGCTTCACGAGTATTCCGACATTGAAAATTAGAAGAAAATTCAATATTTAAATTGTTTTTTAGAATTGGAATGGCTACACAGAATGTGTGAGCTAGTTGAAGTTTTGAGTAGAAACAGACTGTTGCTTGAGATATTGAACAAACTGCTCTTTTTCAATCAATTAATTAGTGCTTGCATTAGGCTTTTTTAAATAAAAAACCTACACAATGAGAAGAATTAAAATAGAAAACCCCTGTGTATTCTTTCTCATTTCATTCCGTATTCCTTTTTACGCAGCCCCAGGGTTTCTGTACATGTTTAACTAGATACTCTCACCTGTTTAGCATCAAAGTCGGTTAGCAGCTTCTGATGATGATATAGCCTATCAATCAGCGCTCGTAGTCGGGGAGATCCCACCAATTCTGCAGCCGGATTCACAGTTATCCTCCATTCCGCATTACTTTCGTCTGGGTCTTTTTGTGGGACTGCCTGAAAGTAAGACAAAACGTTTTCTTTCGTAATACATCTTTCTTCTAGTAGGTTTTTGTAAGTTTTCCTGGAAATTTTCCCATTTCTATTCTCTACTGTTTCATCATTGTTACATTACGCAAAACCCCGAAAAAGGGCACTGATTCCTCCCTCCGGTCACTCCAATATCCACTAAGAGAGAAATTTCTCAATCGGGAAAATGAAGAGCAAAGAGAAAAGGGAAATGAATGTTTTGGAATGTATGAGATTGGGTATTTTCGATTTCCCCCGGGGCAAGAAAATTGATGAAAATCGTCGTAAAAAGCGGGGGGGAGCTTGGGAATTGGGAAACGCGAAGTCGTCGGTGCTCGGTGAGCACTATGCATCAGCTAGATTGGTGAAGTTTAAAGGGCAAGTCGTTGCAGCTCTCGCTCAATTGAACGACCACCTGAGTACAAATTCTTGCGAATTGGGAGAGCAAAAACCAAAACTTTTTGGTCACTTAAAACCAAAAAGTTTAATACTTCATAAAGAAATTGACCATTGGATTAGAAATAATAAAACATACATTTCTTAAGTTTTTCTTAAATATATGAAATTGTATTGCTTTTTTAGTTTTTAGTGATTTTCGAAATTTGAAATTTTACTGTTTTTTCAGTTGTTTTTATAACTTAAAAAAAAACTTAATTCGTGCCAAGTATTCACGTTTCAAAAAAACAACAAGAGAAGTTTAACTGTAAATCGGAAACTGTGACGTCACAGATCACACCAATCCTATCATTTCTTGCATCGCCAGAGCGGGCTCTTTTTTATGGGCTGCAGATCATAATAATTTTATTACCAGTTCATGACAAGCTGTTCAGAAAGTCGTGTTCATGAAGATATAGACGGCTCTCTGTTTAGTGGGCGGGACGTAATATGTGACCCCAATAGTTGGTTACAGTCAAATTTTAGCTGAAGCCAGCTGGAAAAGACAATAACAACACGGATGGGAAGCAACCAACCTGAAACCGTCCCAATCTTGGACTGGCGATTTCGACAACGAACCCCGAATTCTGCTGACCCATACGCTAGATCAATGACTGTAATATTCAAAAAATGAAAATGTTAAATTGGATTATTGAGCAGATGAGCACAACAATAAAATGGAGAAATTGAGGAAGGGAATGCAATTCATAAATTAGAACGATTCGCTAAGAAGAAGCCCTAATTGCTAATTGAGTTTTCAATTTTATGGCCGTGATGGATGGAATAGTCTCGAAATAGTAATGTTGAACTTTCGAACTTAATCGTATCAATTCGGTTTCAAATTCGTAAGACTTCTAAAGTCTTCTTTTTCATCTAAACAAAAGAAAACATGTCGTTTCAAAACAGAGACGTTCAGAGACAATTGAAGCGGTCATGCCCTCAACTTGCACACCTCCCCTAAGAAGAGCTAATTTTAAGATTTCCTTTCGTTTACTTTTGTTATTCTTCGGTTTTGGTTTATCGGTTTTGAAGAATCATCCAGATCCGTCTACCCTCTACATTTTTTTTTGCCAGGATCAGTCAAACCTAAATGGAAGCTGAGAGGGAATGAGACTTGAACGCCATTTAATTTCAGGTCTCTTCGAAACCGGAAAAAATACTTATGGAATTCCAGGAAATGAAGTTTTCCAAGACACTTTAAAAAATGCTTATTGTTGAATTTAAGACTTAAAAACAACGACATAATTTCCTGGAACAGCTTCTTTGTGGCCACTCAAGCCCCAAAGACGCTGTGAATTGTTAAGTTGACCATTCTGAGCAACAGTGGGACCAGCCAACTTTTTTGTTTATTGTAAGAAAAAAAATAATAACAATGCACCATTAGCAAGTGCGCTCAATTTATTTGTTGATATGGAATTAAGACGATATTCTGACGCTAAATCTTTAAATATTCCTTTACTTTCGGCATTGTGCGCAAAAATTGGTGGAAAAGCTCGGTGCAACGACTGTGACAGGCAATCTAGGATTATAAGATTTTAAAAGTTTGTGGTTTTTGATCATTGAATTTATCAGAAATAAATGAAACAGTAAAGCACCACAGAAAAATGCGAATGCTAGAGCGAATTCGAAATCGAAACTACAGTAAAAACGTGGAGAATCATTTTTTTAATCCTTAATCATTTGAAAAACTTGAAAAGAAGGTTTCCAAACTGAAAAAAAACTATAAATATATTCTAAAATAAAAAAAAAATGTTTCAAGCAGTTGCTATAAGTGCAAAATTCTTATCGATTAATATTTTAATGTCTTCGCTTATATCATTTTACATAAAACTATCAGCAATTCTTTAAGAATCAGAGAGAAAACTATGGTAAAACCGCTTTTTCAAGCGTTTCCCGTATGCGAAAATCTGGACGTTGAGGTTTGACGAACTTGACGAGGAAAACGAAACAGGAAGAAGAAGCCCAACAAAAAAGGGGGAAAAAGAGAGAAAAAGCGAAAATTGGCACAAAAGGAAGCAGTGGGATAGATGGAAAGGGTGCATGGGGACCCGCGAAAACTGAAGAAAACTTGGCTAGAAAACTATAAATACGGAGAGAAAGAGACGCACAGAGCCAAAGAGAGAACTCAAATGGATTCGAAATTCAAGCAATGGCTACAGCGAGGCTCTGACGACGACGTCAGCTCTTCTCCCAATTGATGGGAGAGAAGAAAGAAGGAGAAAACGAGGCGAGAAAGAGAGAGAGAGAGAGAGAGACTGAATAGAATCGATGTAAGGGGAAAGCTGTTGCGGCACAAGAAGAGAGAGGCGGCCGAGGTGGTGCAAAGATAGAAACAGCGACAATTTTGGATTGAAAACGGGAAAACGAGGGGGGGGGGGCACAAGATGGGAGGAAGGAGAAGACCCCGCAAATGGTGTTGACATGCAATCTTATATGTGCAATGGGCAAGAGTAGAGAAGGGGGCCGTGCCCAGGAACCCGCGGGTGTAAGGGGGGGGGTGATAAGGTATTTAAAAGTGATAGAAGTAAGAAGAGTTCCCTTTTTTTTCTAATTAAATTGCCTAATTTCATTGTAGCAAATGCAAATAGCTTCTTTGAAATGTATAGGAGGCGTGGAAATTTATAATTTCAGCAAAATACTTCGAAACGGACTCAGAGACTAAAATTGAGAATAGTTAAAAACAACTATTTTTACTGTTTCTGTGACTATTTAATAATCTATAAAATAACATCGTTAGAAAAAAAAAAGTAAACTTGCTCTTCCCAAAAATAAAATATTTAACAAAGAACTCTTTAATTGCCAGAACTGCAGGGGTTGCACAGGTTTTTCCATTTTTTTTCTTCATTTCGCCGTTTCTTATACATTTTTCGCTACAATTTTATGACATCGTTGTATAATATTTCCAGTTTGCCCTTATTGTGTTGAAACACGAAAAAAAATGAATTTTCCTATTTTTTTTTTTAGAAAATTAGTTTAATTATATAGGTTTGGAAGCAAACTAAACTAACAAACTAAACAAACTACGGTTAGAGAGCATTATAAAAAGAAGCAGCTGCAATCTGTGCAGAAAATTACGGATAAAAAAGTGACAAATTGTAGATCACAGTCTTTTTCTTGATAAAAGTGGATATCTATCATAGATCTATTTAACGACTCAGCGTCAGAGCGGAAGCCGGGCCGATTCCTGAACGATTTCGATGATCTGCCTTTTTCGTCTATCCTATTTGATATCTGTATCAATTGATTGTTATCATAGTAATATCACTCGTTGAGATCTTCAGTTTACATACTTTTTTCAAACGATATTTCTGATTTTGAAGATAATTACCTACGAGGGACCTGTAATGTTATGAACCGGGTGGATTCTGAAACAGTAAATTTACAATTGAACATTTATGTGGATGTCAACTGACAAACCAGGAAAGTCTGAAAAGAGCTTGATCGCTGAAAAACTGCACATGATGTAGTCGCCAGAGAAAATAACTAATTTCTAAGATTGTATGCAAATAAAAATTTTGTGAATTTCAACGAGGATTGTCTGTTCGAAACCTCTGAAACTAATAATCATGAAAGAAAACTTGTTTTATTGGCAAAGTCCTATTCATAATTTTATGTTATGTAACGACATGAATAATGACAAAAAGAGAAAACAAGTCCAAGCCGCCATGCAATACTATTAGGAGTAGGTGCACCAGCTTCTCATCTGTGAAAACTTGCGGTACTGGATGCCCATCCACATCGTCTTCATGCTATCATCTAAGACGAATACTGCCGAATCGAACTTTTTGTTTAAATTGGCATTGTTTCCGGGTGATTATTTTATATGTATTCTGTGCATAAACCATGTCAGGGATGTATACTTTCTGCTTGAGCAAAATCGATGAAACAATAAGAAATTATCAGGTATTTTTAACATTTTCAGAGGAGTAGTAATGAAAAGGTTAATCCTATCCAATTTAAAATGAATGCAGAAATAAATGCAGAAGAATAAACTTTTCTCTTAGACTTTCGAGTGCAGCACACAGTGTTGCGAAAGAATTCGGTTTTATCAACCGCATGAAACAAGTTTCCATAGGAATAATTGTTTTTTTTTTGAGTTTTTCGGTTTCGTATCCTTTAATCCCTTTCGATGATCACAAAACTCTCGATGTGCGAGCGGCTCTCATTTCTGGAATGATTTATGAAACAAGAAAACACTTCGAAAATCGTATAGCAATGAATATGAAAAATGATGGAAATCACCGCAAAAATATTTAAAACTCGAAATAAATAATTCAATATTTCCGCTTTCTTTTAAGACGCACATATTATAGTAGCACTTGCTTTCAACTGTTTTCTGCCGATTTCGAGCGTTGACCGCCTTTGCCACTAGATCAGAAGGCAGTTATAATCCTCATAACCCGCATGAAATTATTTCTGTGCAGCGCTTAGTGACAAACAGCAATATTACTTGTTGATATTTGGTTTATTTATATGTAATTATTACTCCATGTACGCATCCTCTTAATGGCGTAGAAGATCAACAACTAATTCTCTTCTATATAGGGTTTATGAACAAGGATCGAGTTCATAAACCCTTAGACTTAAGTTTCTAAAGTTTTCAAAGACATCTGCTAATAGTAGCACATCATTGATCATATAAATTCTAGTATAATCTTCTAAATTGTTGCAGTTTATTTTATTCCAAACTAACTTGGCATAAATAAAATCTTTTTGCGAGCATTCCTTACCATTCAGTTTATCATGAAACGCTGAAATACATGGTAATTTATTTTCTTCGAATCTCTTGAAGGCCATGTATTCATAAGGATATACTCCTTTTCATTGCATCAATTCGAATTTTTCTTTGGAAAAAGATTAATAATCTCTACTAATATGAAAAAGATCTTCACTCAAGTTGCTAGAAAGTTTATCCAATAAAAAAGGCACGAAGGAAAAGAATCTAGAAATCTACATTCAATTCTACAGTTGCCGGTGGAAGAACTCCCTACCGTCCTACACGCTGCCACAATAATCACATGTACTTCGCAACGACACTCCGCCGAACGGGGCGCGCGTTCTTTAGCAAAATCATGGCGGAAATTTTTCGAGAATAATATTTAGGATTTTTTGAGGGAGATCTCCTGCTAGTTTTTTGGAGTTTGGTTTTTTGTTTTGAACTGTTTGGCTTGGATAATTTTTGTTTGTTTGTTTTTCTTCGGTTTCCTGTAATATTTGCTTGCACCGATTTAAATATTATTTTTTAATTGATTCCAAAGTTAATTTGGAATAAAGTTCTTCCTCGGTTTGTATATTTTTGTCTTCTTTATTGTGTGGACCCAATACCCCGTAACTAACGTGGGCAACTCTACCAAAAAAGTTCTCTGTCTCTGAAGGTAACTTGTAACTAAAACTAATAAATTTTTCTGTATTACTAGAAATATTTTTGATGTCAATTTCATGCTCATTCAAATATTTTGTACTACTGATGCTAATTTTGATAAATCTCAGTTGATTTTAAGTAGAATTTCGAAAATTTGCATATGATACAGGTCAGAAATACTGGGGAACAAATCATTTTCATTTTTTTTCCCTTTGTTTGTTTCTAATTCTAACTATGCTAATTTTTTTTCCGGAAATGGGCGCATTTTCTTACTTTCTATCTTCTCCTATCTTAAAGAGTTTGTGTAAACATAGGGACGTTCACACCCGAAAAAAAGTTCAACAATGAGTGCCACAAATGTTCTCAAATGATAGAGTATAATCAAATTAAGATAAAAAAATGTGAAGAAAAACGGTTCTGTAAAAGAGATAAACCGGATTTACCTTACTTTTTTTACTACTGATATCCAACAAAAGTGGAAAGCAAAATACCATTTGCTTTTTCAAAAAAAAAAATAGTGGATCAGTCATGTTCTCCGCTCGGGACCCAACAAAATTCATCTTGAGTTTTTCAAATCGTTTGTTTTTTTTCATTTGATCCCATCCAAATAACAGCGCGAGTGATTAATAGCAGATAAATTTTATGTACAATTGTACTAAGGAACATACTAATCATTTTATATTCAATTTTTCACCGAAGAATTTGTTTCCACTAAACAAAAAAAGCCCCAAACGTTCGAAGAGATGATCGGAGGCCCTCTAGGCTAACTTTCCAAGTTTATTTCAATGTAGATTAGCCTAGTACTATTTTCTGTACGTAGTACATATTATCCAATCGCGAGGACGTGATTTGTGTAAAAAAAATTGTAAAAAAGCGCACACACTGCGTTTGTGATTTCTTTTTGAAAATTGAAGCGACTATTGGAATTTCTTCTATATTTTGCTTCAAAAATCATTTTTTTTACTAATTCTTATTGTCAAATTTTTAAAACTGTTTATTAAACTAAATAAATCACAAAAGCAGTGTGTGCGCTTTCTTACAATTTTTAAATTAGCGCGTTAAAACGCGCTATTATCGGATCGCGAGTACGTGGTTTGTCGTATAGTGGCGGTGTTTGGGTCTCGTTAGGGGATAGCGCGTTTTAACGCGCCAATTTAAAATTTGTAAGGAAGCACACACACTGCGCATGTGATTTCTTTTCGAAAATTGAGGCGAATATATTTAGGAACTTTTTCTATTTATATTTTGCTTCGAAAATCATGTTTTTTTTTAAATTAATTTTTATTGTCAAATTTCTTAAACTGATTATTAAACTGAATAAATCACATACGCAGTCTGTGCGCTTCCTCACAAATTTTAAATTGGCGCGTTAAAACGCGCTATCCCCTAACGAGACCCAAACAGCGCCACTATACGACAAACCACGTACTCGCGATCCGATAATATCTCTTAACGATACCAAAACAGCGCTTTTAAACGAAAAATCACGTCCTCCCGGATGGATAATACAGTTTAGTCGCTTTTGCATTCATTTTTAGGACTTTTATTATGCGCGATTTTTATTTTATTTTAGAAACTCTGAAAAAGTCCCGATCTAAGCTCATCATAGCGTTTCGGGTGCGCTATGCCTCCAATTTTTAAGTGTTCTAAAGAAGGTAATTGAATGATCTAATGTTTGATAAATTAAAAATTGAGCCTACAATGCCCATATTAACCAATTTGAACATTCCCTGCCAAAAAACCCTTTTTCCCATAGTAAAATTGTAAAATTAAAAAAAAATCACATTTGAAATCCTGACATGATTTATACGGTATGGTTTCTTTTTTTGAATAAGAAAAATTTGATCACAAAATTATCGTTCCGTGGACGTCCCTATGTAAACAATTAATGTTTTATCTTTTTTTAGTGTTTGAAAAAATTATTAATTATGGATTTTTCAGATATCCAAAGTGAATTGTATCAGCCCGGTTTCTGAAGATCAATATGGAATCAGTATTATCTATCCGTGAGTACGTGATTTTTCGTTTAGAGGCGCTGTTTGGGTCTCGTTAGGGGATAGCGTGTTGCCAATTTAAAAATTGTAAGAAAGCGCACACACTGCGTTTGTGATTTCTTTTTGAAAATTAAAGCAAATATTGGAATTTTTCCTATATTTTGCTTCGAAAATCATGTTTTTTAAATTAATTTTTATTGTCAAATTTCTTAAACTGTTTATTAAACCGAATAAATCACAAACGCAGTGTGTGCGCTTTCTTACAATTTTTAGCGCGTTAAAACGCGCTATCCCTTAGCAAGACCCAAACACCGCCTCTAAACGAAAAATCACGTACTCACGGACAGTGTGTCCTTACCGGTACGATTCGGTTAATTTACCGGTAATTTTACCGGTAAATTAACCGCGAAAGTACCGGTACTTTACCGGTAAAAATTTACCGGTAAGGTACCGGTACTTTACCGGTACTTCACCGGTAGAATTTTTTTATTTTTATTAGAAAACATTATTAATCTGCTGAATTTACCGAAATCTTTTCTGTTAATTTTAATATTACTATTCCAAAACAGCTGTTTTTGCGAATTAACCAAATTCATTATAAACTAAACAATAACAAGAGTTGCATGAGTCAATATGAATAGTAATCAAGAAATTATTCTGATTGCTCTTCTTCGTCGCTACATGGTAGTGAATAATCCAACATTTCATCGGTCGGTTCATCTGTGGCATCACTGACATTGTCACTTTGATCTTCATCGGAGTGTTCATCTTTATCTAGACTTTCTTCTCTTCTAAAATCCGAAAGATTTGTTTAAGTGCTTTAATATTACTGTTGTTGAACCAGAATAGGAAAGTTTTTTTAAACAAGAAGGGCATACGACTTCAGCGGTATTAGTCATTGGCTTGGGCCCAAAAAACTCCCAAACTATTGAGTGAGTTTTTCGTTTTATTTGCGGGATCGAGCTTGGAGGCATTTTTGTCTGTAAATCAAAAAAAGTTCGAATGAAAATAAGAAAATGACGAAAAAACAAAAAAAAAACAAGAAAATTCTAAAAACTAGCAAGAATTTTGAGATGACCTAAAAAAAACTAGGTCGTGTAATCCTCGTGGACTTAAAATTTTTACCGGTACTTTACCGGTAAAGTACCGGTAATTTTACCGGTAAAGTACCGGTACTTTCGCGGTAATTTCAAAAAGTACCGGTACAGTACCGGTATTTTTTCAGTAAAATTTACCGGTAAAGTACCGGTAAAAATAGCGAAACGAGCCTTTACCGGAAATGTTTATCGGTAAGGACACACTGCTCACGGATAGATAATATGTTTTGTTGATATTTTATATTACTAGTCAATAATCTTATTTTAGTTTGTCATTGTTCGATGAAATCAGCGCGTCGTTGAAGTTACGGCAGAAATTGATTGCATTATAAGCAAAAAGACTTTGAGGGCAGTTTTCCAACTTGAATTGGACGTGCCGATCGGACTGTTCAGGAACAACAGATGCTTGAAGTAGGTTTTTAATGGCTCTTATTTAAGACATTTCGATTTTCGTTGGCAATTTTAAATAAAATTCTGAACAAATTTTTTATTTAGTTTTTTAGGTGCAGAGAAGACGATTTTTTTGAGCTACAAGATGGATGGAACGGAGCCGAGTACGAATTGCGATAGGAGGAAGAGCGACGATCGCGTGCAGATCAAGGTATTTTTTTTAATATTTCACACCTTTTATTGATTTTTACATTTTAAGATTTATTTTAAATATTGTCAATAAACTATTTTTTATTAATTTCAGTTCCTTCACCGATGATGATTGATTTGCCCGCTTCTCCGAGTGAAGGTACTTTTTTATCACGATTTCAAAGTAATTTGTAACTAAAGTAATTCGCGTGACATGACATCGTATCGTCATTCCTTGATCGAAAAATATATGAGAAATATCGAAGAAGAAATCGAAAAGGCACGAAATATTGAAGCCAGCATGAAAGAAAATATAAATAATCGATGGATGACTCTAGCGACTCGAGGTCAAGCGAATACACCTAAGAACGATACGATGAACGATACGATCCTTGTTGAAAGTACAATGGACCGTAGAAAAGGATTTTACGAACTACATTGCTACATATAAAAAATAAAAGGAAATAATCGAATACATCGCCAATTTGGTCAAATTTCGGGTATTTAGTAGAGACGAAATTGACCATATCTTCCGCGAACGAAACATCCCAGACCAAATATATCGTCGCATTTTTAAAAATGAAATAGAACAATACCAGAAAGAGCAAAAAAGAGCAATTATAGAACTCGAAAACCTCCAACAAGAAGTAGAAGAAGAACGAGAACGTGAAAAAGGAGAACACATATGTACTCGATTACGAGTACTTCCAGTCATTTTCCATCTAAGCCCCGCCCCTTCTTCCTCATCCTATGATATCGAGTTGTTTACGACTCGAAATCATATTTGAATTTGTTATTCATTATCTTACGCAAATCTTGTTGTTTGTTATTGTAACTGTAGATGTGCGTTCACGCCCCGCCCCTTCTTGCTCATCATATGAGAACGAGTTGTTTACGACTCGGGATCATATTTGAATTTGTTGTTAATTTGTTTTCCACTCTACCTTCAAATGGATTTTATCTTTTTAACTTATCTTAATCTTGAACTTTATATTTATCTTTATTTTTAACTTTATCTTTAACTTGTTCTTCAACTTCATCTTCAACTTTCTCTTCATATTTCTCTTTATCTTTATCTAAATCTTATCCTTATAATTTCAATAAAATGGTTTAATTACCCAAGTTTGAGGTTTTATCCCAGTTAACAAAGTCCAAGTTCGGGAAGGGCGAGCAATTCTTCCACGTCTGTCTCGAGACACTCCACGATCCCCAGAGAGGATCGATTATAACATATTGATGTGGGATAAATTGCAAGTTTTTGCAAAAAATATTATCGATAATATACAAAAAATCGAAAAGACTTTGGAGGCGGGAGCCTGCCCAAGGAGCACTCCAATGGAACAAGGAGGAAGAGTAGAAGAAGTGACCGAGGAGGACAAAAGAGAAGAAGATGATGATGTGGAAAGCGAAGTGGAATACGATGACGATGAGGAAAGCGCAGTGATATACGATGGTAATGTGGAAAGCAAACTGAAATCAAATAATAGCGACTCGATGAAATCCTATAATCAGATGTCATCAAGGAAAGGCTCGATAAGTGAGTGGTCGTCTATGGAATCGTACGCGAATCCCCCATCGAGGAAAAGATCGGCAAGTGAGTTTTCATCGAGTCATACACATTCTGCAGGAGAGTCGGAGTGCACGACACGTCGCACCACTCAGCCTTGTGCATGAAGCCGTTAAATAAAGTGATGAAGAACAGCGAGAAGTACAACTTCGCTGGACGCCGGGAGTGAACCTGATTCTCTTCTTTGTTTTAATTACTAAGCGTAAGAACCTCCCCTTTTTATCTTGATGATATCTCACCGCGTAAGGAAACTACGGTAAATTGTTTTTCCCCGCTTGCTTTGAAGCGTGGATTTTTCTTGCCTCAATTCGTTCTATTGTTTATCATTTACCTTTGAATTTTATAATTTTATTTATTCGTTGTACTTGTTATGGGTTTTCTTGTTGTTTTTTAATTGTTAATCTTTCTTCTTGTCTTGCTACATAAACGGTTTAATTACCCAAGTTCGAGGTAATCTTCTCTCTGGTCCACAACCACACCCCAACGACTTTGAACCCGTCGTGTTGCGTTCAGATATTATATTTTAAAACTAACAATCGAACGAATGAAATATTACGTTTACACTGTGAACGGAATAGTTGCTTGCGCGACCGCGATTACTGATAATGTGTTGGCTTCATGTTATCACTGTGTCAAGCATTTTTTCACTATTGGACCAAATGCTGATGAAATTCAGTCTCATCGAGATGCTGTTATTGATCTCACACATGCAGTGAAAGGTCAAAAAATTCAAGTAAAGATCCGTGCCTATTCAATTGAGAAAGACATTGTATTGCTACAATCTGACGAGAATTTGATGGTAAATGATGAACTCCAATTTCGCCACGCATATTTTGGTCAACCTTACATATTATCTACTTGTCAGTTTTACACATGAGCCCATTTGCATAATCATTAATTAATTTCTTTAGGGAACACCAATTTCTGATGATGGCAATCCTCTTCAAGTGCTAAGCGGCAGAATCTCAGAACAATCAACAATGGGAAGGCAACTTATTTTCCGTTGGGCATTATTTGCACGGACATGGATCGGCACGTCCTGGAGCGTCCGGTGGTCCAGTTTTTGGCCGACAATTGCTTGCTGGTAAACCATCGTTGTTGGGTATTGTAGCTGCTGGCCAGACTATTTCACACCAAGCGATGTTGCTAACATTCATTTCATCTAATTCTGTAAAAATTATTTCTACTGGAACATTGCATGATGCTTATCTGTTGTCGGAAACAGGCCTCTTTAAGTTGAATTAATAGATTATTTGTTGATGTTGTATACTAGATCGATGATTTTAAGGTGTAAATAATGTATTATTGCGGATTTAGTCTAAATGTACTTTAGTGAAAAAAATGGGTTTTTGGGTGTCCTAGGAATCTGGGTGTTGTGAAATGCATTTTTTAGATGATTTGTGCTTGAAGCATATTTATTGTTAAATATTTTACGCCGAATTTGGGAAAATGGTGGTTTCTGAGTTGTTCCAGGTCCGGAGGGGAATTAAAATCGTCTTAGTAATTTTGTATGATAATTTGTTAAATTTAGGCCTTTTTTTATCAATTTATGCATTGATTTTTACATTTTAAGATTTATTTTAAACATTGTCAATTTATTTATCAATTCTAGGTGCTACTAATCCGAAAAGGCAAGCCTCAAAAATTCAAAAGTGGGCAAAATGGTCACTTTTACGTCCAGCCCAAAAAGTGATGTTTTTCAAAAATTACTGATTTTCGATGTGCTTATACACTTTTTTGATGAAAATAAGCGTTAAAATAGCTAAAAAGTGCAAAAAACGTCAGTTGGGCAAAATGACCGTCCGGCGTCAACCATTTGTATACTACTTTTTTGGATGAATTTTTTTGAAATTGAGAGAGTTTCATGTACATCTAATTATTATTACCTGCTGATTCAGGATTTTACAGCCGATTTGGAATCGTGTAGTCATACAATTATATGTTTCGATACCCATTTGAAATTGGAATTTAAAAATTTTACATCTTGAATGGAAAAATCGATATAATCAAAAAATAACCTCCTTTCTCCATAGAATTTAGGTATTAACTCCTCGCGAGAAGACAATGGTATAGCCACCCACCAGAAAAGAGACGCAGAAAGAGTCCGGGAGCATTAAAAATCGGGGAAAACGTTGGTGGGGGTTGATTTTGATTGGGTTGATAGATTTTGGATAATGGGGGAGAGTTATGGGATATTGAGGGGTTCTTCTTGGATCTTCAAGTAGTGGGGAAGGGCAAATTTTGATCTCATGGTAGGGGGGGGGGGGGGGGGGGGAGGGGCGATTAATGGACATCCTCTTCCAGCTTTTACCCATTCTTGAATATCAAAGTAAAAGGCCCACGTTGTTTTGAGTTATTCAAAGAAACGTATTGGACGGATAGACAGTAACTATTCGATTAATAATCAGTAGATTGTCGTTGTTCGCCCTTTTGGTTTTGATATCCCGCCCCGCGATGGCGGGACTGTACTTCGTTTCCACACATTCTTTTGGAATAGTATGTTTACAATTGATTTTGTTCTTAAATTTCCTTGCTTATCGATTTTCTATATTCCTGTATTTCCCTTCCAAACTTTCCTCGCTTATCTTTTGTGTAATTTAAAATGAATGGTTTAATTACCCAAGTTTGAGGTACCTGCAAACGCTACAAAATTTATAAAATTTGCTTCATTTTTGTGGAAAGCGTGAAATGGGAAATTAATTTATTGCGGACTTCTTAAGAATTCCGGGTAATGTGCCAAATTATACTCATGGATGTTATGGACATCTTCCATAATGGCTGTGACTTTTTCCATTCCTTGGAGTTTCTCTTCTTCAGATACAAAAGCCATGAAAGTTAATATGCCAGGAATGATTAGCATAGCTGCCATTGGAAAGTATAGATTATAAGAATCGTGCAGCTGAAAACTGAATTTTAGATAAAACATCAATGTAGACGCTACCTCTTGCCACTTCAAAACCTCAGTTCCGTAAACTTCATTGAATGTTTTCTGGTAGAGCTTCAGAAGATCGGAGCCATGCTCACGGCGATCATTTGCCGAAAGACATCCCATCAATAGTCTGGACATGTCTAAGCCAGGCGGCAGAATTACGGTACTCTGCCAGTCGATCACGGCTTGCAAATGCAACTTTCCGTTTTTTTCCGAAGTGAAAATCATGTTCGACTGCCACAGATCTCCATGATTAAAGACTGATTTCCATCCTAGCATTTCTGATATTTTCGAATAGTTCTTCAAGCAATTCTGATAAACTGTGAACGTCTTGATGAGATCATTCACTTTCCCATGATGCTCTTCTCCGAATACGGTGTGCATTTGGCTAAAATGTTTTTGAAGACTTGACGTCCCAAAAAATTGCTCGAACATTACTTCCAGGTATTCTGGCCCACCGGCGAACGTCTTTTCTTCAGTTGCTAGTTTTTCGCAGAGAGCTGAAAACGTTGCGATTCCTCGGACTGCTGGGATAAGATCATCAGCTGGAATTGAGAGATGGGCTCCAATGTTTTGAGCATTTGGAACGTATTCTATTATTAGGAATCCTTTCACATCGTCGCCTGACTCGAACTTCTTACTTCCGTACCTCTGAAATATTTGTTTAAGGAAAGGGCGAGGGGGGGGGGGGGGGAAGATGTGATAATCACTGGGAAGCTGACCTGTAGCTGGGTGTGACTTGCCCCCCGACTTTAAAAGAAGGTGAAACATCTTTAAAAGCTTGAACTCGAAAATTAAGCTGAGGTTTTTCGTAAGATATTGTATAAAGGATGCGTGCACACTAAGCACATACTTCACGACAATTCAGTGAAACTTTTATTACTAAACTGTCTTGTTTGAGAACCGGGTGGTCTTCTAATTTTAAGTCATTTTGAGTAAATTCTGAAAATTTTACCTTAGCGAATGGAATATCGGGATGGTTGAATCTCATTAGAACATCATAAGTGTCCACTTCTAGATTATGAATCTTTCTACTCAATTTTCCCAGTTCCCGCAGTTTCTCTTCTCCAAATCCATTTTCTCCGCCAAATTTCATTATTTTTGAAAGAGCAAGTAGTGGTAATTGAGTCGAAATCTATAAAAAACTGACTAGTGTTGTAAAAAAAAACAGTTCCTCACCTTGACGGCAAACCTCGACGGAAGCTTCGTGTCTTCTTCGACATTCACCCAGTCTGCATCAATTAAAGCAATGATTGACATATAGCCCTAATATCGGAATGATCTTTGATTTTTAAACGAATTCAATTTTCAAAAAACCTTCATATCACTGATGTTAGTTGCTCTTTTGCCATCGCCAAACGCAGCTTTAGTCTTGAAAGTGGCCTGCATTGTTTTCTGGATGTCTTCCCATGTGACATGGGTTTCCAGAATACCATCCGAAGTCTCATAAAGCGACATGGTTCGACGAAATAGCGGAGGAGACAACCCCATTTCGGAGTCTTTTATATGTGCTTTCTCGCCACAAATCATAATGTTTCCGTTTTCCGTCCGCCGATAAGACTGCTGGACTATTTGTAATCATCATGGTTGTTTGTTCTCCAACTTTTTTCACGTTTCCACATACTACACTGTACCACGGTTCATTTCGAAGGAGACATGATTTCATCATTCTAGTGGGTACGCGATGTGTGTCTACGTGTCTACCATTGCGAAATGCGAGTTGATCTTTGTTTTTTTATTACGAAATGCATTTTGAATGATCAATTGATCTGCAGCAGGGGCGGGGGTTGTTGAACTTAACCCTTTGGTGATTATCGGAGTCTCTTCCAGTTCAGTACCCTTCTCTTTCCTGTCTAATAAACCTTCATAATGAAATGCGATGTAGGATGATGAGCCGTGTAAAGCATACATATAGGCAACTCAGAACACATTGATTGAAATTGTATAAATATTGGTATAAAGAGAATGCGAATAGAAAGATTAGTGGTGAAAGGAGTTACAGGAAAAATGTATTAAATTTGTTGTGTAGCAGTAACTTGTGTTACTGACTTCACCCGTGCTCCATTAAAACGTATAAAGTAAGACTCTTGTGGAATTTTTTAGAGGAATGTAGACTGCATTTGAAGAATTTTAGACTGCAGGTCTGTCGCATCCGAAAGCAGACTTGCAGAGCTTCTCGAAGAAACAAAACGAATAAAGTACGATATCATCGGACTATCGGAAACAAAACGAGAAGCAGAAGAGCACAAAACCCATCCAAAAACCAATGCATAGACGATGGACACACATCAGCCCCGACCAGAAGCACAAACATGAAATCGACCATATATTGGGAAATGGAAAGTTTGTGACGGATGTGTCGGTGCTCCCATCATTCACAAATGGTAGCAACCACCGTCTACTTAGCAGTCTTCTGCACTTCAACACCAACATCGCAAGATACGAGCAGATAAAGCGAAGGAAGCTTCCAAAGAGAGAGTTGGACCCGAACACTGCGCACACGCTCAGTGCGACAGTCACAATAGATCCCAATACGGACATTAATCACGATTATCAAAATCTAATCGACGTCCTCAAGGATCTACAAGACAAAGCAATAACAAGGCCATCCAACCACACATACAGAAGAATCTCGGAAGCGACTCGCCAGCTTCTAACCAAACGGCGTTTCACAGACAGATCAGACCCAAGCTTCAAGTCACTGTCTCAAGAATGCCGAGAAGCTGTCGAGAAAGACCATGAAGAATTCGCTAGAACCCGCCTACTGAATGCCGCTAATCAACGAAGAAGTCTGAAGAAGGTAGCGAGAGACATCACAGAGTATAAATCTCAAATACCTTGCCTTAAGTCTCCAGCGAGCGGCGAAAGAATCACTTCCAGGACAAAGATGGAACAGGAGATTCAGAAGTTCTACTCGAAACTATTCAGCAGCAACTTCTCTTCTCCTACATCAACCAATACTCCCATCAGAACGGAAACACCACCACCAGCACCACCGTTCCTCACAGAAGAAGTGCGAACTGCCCTCAATTCATTCCCAACCTGATCGCACGACGATTCTCGAAGTATTTAGAAAGCGGAAAAGTTTGATTGAAATGGAAAAACTCTAACACTACTCTGATCTTCAAAAAAGGAGACAGAAAAAATTTGGAGAATTATAGGCCTATCTGTCTTCTCTCAGTACTCTATAAGACATTCTCAAAATGTCTATTAAATAGAGTACGAAAAACACTAGAAGAAGCCCAGCCAGTCGAGCAAGCAGGATTCCATCGATCATTCTCAACGATCGACCACATACACTCAGTACAACGCTTGCTCGAGGTTGGCCGCGAGTACCAAATCCCGCTCACATTTGTCTTCATTGACTTCCACAAGGCATTTGACAGTGTGGAACCAAAAGCGATATGGGAAAGCCTTTGAGCACAAGGAGTAGAAACAGTCTATATAAACCTGCTCAAAGAGTGCTATACAAACTGCACAACCACCTTCACACCATTCCACAGACAAGTTGAGGTACCCATCACAAGGGTGTACGCCAAGGTGATCCAATATCCCCAAACCTCTTCTCAGCTTGTCTAGAGCTCGTTCTCGGAAAATTGTCTTGGAATCACCTTAAAGGATAAGACGACGACTACGCTCACGTGCCAGGAATAAGGATCAATGGCAGAAATCTCACCCACTTGAGATTCGCAGACGACATCATTCTCGTCGCAAACGACCCAAGAACTGCCAGCAAGATGATTCAAGAGTTCACAGAAAGGTGCAAAAAAGTAGGCCTTCAAATAAATACTAAAAAAACCAAAGTGTTGAGAAACACGTACGCCACCACACATCCGGTGATCATCAGTAACAACGGAACCATCACAACAATCGAAGACGTGGATGAGTATGTCTACCTTGGCAGGCTACTCAACCCACGAAATGAGCTAGAACCTGAACTCCACAGAAGAAGACGGGCAGCCTGGGCCGCGTTCAACAACATCAAAAACACCACCGACGCTCTCACCTGTCCACGAATTCGAACTCAACTTTTCGACACCATCGTTCTTCCCGCGCTCACATACGGATCTGAAACCTAGACCTTTACACAGAATCTCGCTGAAAGACTCCGTGTGACGCATGCATCACTAGAAAGAAGATTAATTGGAATGACCCTCACGGAACAACGCCAACGAGACTTGCACCGCGATGACATCCGAAAAATCTCCCAAGTCACGGACCCACTCAAATACATCAAAAAGAAAAAATTAGAATGGGCCGGGCACATTATGCGAAGAAACGACGGAAGTTGGACAAAAATGATACAAGAATGGATTCCTCGAGATCAAAAACGACCTGTCGGACGACCCCCCATGAGATGGTCCGCCTCACTACGTAAAGAAATCTCAATATACCGAGGAAATAGACTAACTACTTTATGGACAACCATCGCCCAAGATCGCAAAGCATGGTTAGCTGTGATACGCGCTCACACAAGCGAATAACGGATCGACTAAGTAACTAAGTAAGGAAGTAAGTAAGTGTAGCAGTAACTTGTGTTACTGATTTCACCCGTGCTCCATTAAAACGTATAAAGTAAGATTCTTGTGGAATTTTTTAGAGGAATGCCTGGAGAATCAGATGAGCTTCAATACTCCTGAAAGGCGGTGTGAAATTGATTAATAACTTAAAATCGTTCATTGCGAACTTCTCCTAACGAATAATTTATGGAAAATCGAATCGAAATAAGCCCAAGACAAGGGCACCAGGCACAACGCTTACTGAATGTACCTGAATGAATGAATGAATGCGTGTAAGTGAATGTTCAATTGACAAACTTCAGCTTTCCTGGAATCGTATTTTCTCGTGCGGTTTTCCGGCAAATTCTGGCAATCATTGCCAATGTTCCTTGAGGCAAAAATATGTTTTGGATACTACAGTAATAAATGAAACAATGGAAAAAACGCTTCTTTTCGTGATGTTTTATCATTTTGAACGCAGCTTGAAACAGAGGATAAAATGGAAATTTATACTCCTTGTGAAACTGGAAATATAAAAATTTTTAATACTCATCTTTTTCATATTCCCCGTTTATATAGTTATGCTTATAACAAAAACATATTCGAAAATATTTTATGCGCCGAAGTTACATTCAAAATCAAATTTAAATGCAAAGTCGTATCAAATTTAAGCTACAAAATCACACATTTTGAAGGGAAATTGGGGAAATAGCATAATTTCTGCGTGCCATACACATAGAAGACACCTTTTTCGTGGCCTAGGGAGAAATGGACTTTGCCGATCGGAATCGCATTCATGTAGTGGCGTTGCTGAAATTTACAATATGCGTATTCGCGCGTGTATGTCCGTATGTCTTACCCTAATCACTCTGCATACTCCCATACACTTTTGTAGGTGTTGCGCACAGAATAGTTTCGACATTTTATTGACGTCTTCTTGCTGGTACTTTGAAATTGGAACAATCTGAAAATTATAGGTGAATTATGCAAGATAATTTAGTGGAATTGGATGAAGAACGATGAATAAGGAAACAACAAGATCATCAAGAGTAACAGAAATTTTAGTTTTGAAGCAACTCAAAATTCAGATCAAGAACGTGGCAAGAAGACTCTTTGCATTCTAATTGAAGCCATTGAACTCACATATTCCTGCTCCTCTACGAATATCCGTTTTCCTTCGGCTTGCAACAATAACTTCTCTGGAATCTCGCAATCGGTGTAATGCTCCGATTTCTCGTTTTTGCTGAAAATAATAGTTTTCAGTTTTTGATAGCTGTTGAATTAATTTCAAGTGTGGATTTTCAATTTACCAGTGTTTGAAAACGTCTTATAATGTATTCAACATTGTTTTGTGATTGGCTCAAGAGACTTCAGATACTATTGCTATTATTATTATCAAACTCTCTGATTACTCTTCTCTCAAGCATACAAATTCACGGATAACAGTTCCACTGAACTGTCGTCAAGTCTCACGCTTGGTCTGTAGCATCCTCTGCACTATATCTCACGAAAATATCCTGTTTGCAACGGTTTAGTTGCAGCCCATGCTAATCCTTCTGAAATCTCTAAAACTTGGTCATGCCTTCTGACCATAATTAACATTTTTCATCATGTGCATAACACTGGAAAGGCTCAAACTGAAAAACTGAAATTCACTTACAAATAGACTTTGACCCTTGTATAATTCCTGACCGATCCAGTGCCAGAACACGACGTGCATGGCTTCTTGCCCCCTCCTTTACAGTGGTGACACTCTTTTATTCCTCGTCCATGGCACATGTAGCACAAATCGTGAGTTCCGATTCCAGGCGGCGGCACACCGGTTTTTGACATGAAATGCATGGGAGTTCCGATGCCATAACTGTTGTTTCCTGTAAAATGACGAATGACCGGTCTTTAATGTGCCAGTACTATGTACATATATGTACAAGTTAGCTCCGTATCTCTTTTGAAGCTCTAAACAAAAATGACAAACAGAATATCCATTTTAAAGCTTAGAATATGGCAATAAGTAGTTTTCACAACAGCAGTAATTCGAAAAATAAGATTTCCAACACCTTGTTGCGAATCCTCAAATATATCGCACTCTGTGAAATGGATTTTAGTGATGGCTTACTACCGTCCAGAATTGAGAAGCTTTGAATTGCAGTTCAAACTTTTACTCCGAAACTCCTATAGTCCCAAAATCGTCGTAGATTTTTCCTGTTCCAATAAGACAATACATTATCCGACTGACACCCTCTCCGTTCCTATCAGTTTCTTGAAAGTAATTTTACAAAAATTTACAAAACACATCAATGCGATACCAAGCGATGAACAAAGCATGCTTACCACTTCCAGACCCACCGTGTCTGACCATAGCAGTGGAGGAGGACGCGTATCCGCGTGACAGGTCGGCATGTGGAAATGTTGCAATCATCGGATGGGTGTACACTGCTGGATGGGCAACACCTGACTTCATGCCGGTGCCTCTGAAAAATGTGTTGTTCTGAAAAGAGGAAGCAGATGACGTGTTGGTATTCCAATGTTATTGATGCTGCTATTTTACTGTTATGAAAACGTTTTACAGTGGCAAAAGATATTCATTTATTCGTTTGATATTCCATTTTGTTGTTTCAACTATAACTTTCTTCAGAGAAGAGCTACGAACTTAAGATCAGTTGTGAAAACTTTGCAAAATGAGCCAAGGAGTGATTTAGCTAAGCTACTATTGATAATAATATGTACCTTTGAAATACTCAAGAAATTCGATTTAAATCAAAAACCCCGGTTTACTACGATTTCGAGTGGAAAACTACTTGTAAATGAGGTAGTAAACACACACACAGTTTCAGAGTGATTAATACTCTCTTGCAAAGTAGATTTAATCCCTATCCAACAATTTGCAATTGCTAGATGGCGAGCACGGTCAAAATCTCAGACAACTTGCTGAGCAGTTCGTTCCACAGTTGGACAATTTTCGAAGCGCTGCGAAGCTCCAAATAAAGTGCAGAGAAGACAGTTAAGGGCTCGCGATACGAGCCATTCAGCAGATAGACGCGCATTGAGAAGCTAACTTAGGCTGAGTGCCGCCGAAGTCCTCGACCAGGGTTTTACGATCAGGTGACAAGACTACGTGATCACCCTCTACAACATCTACTATCAACAACTAGAGCGAATTTGGTTGCTTACATACAATTTTTTTCAGCTTGCTTAAAACGACTATAGGTACCTTCATTTCTATGTCTTATGATCTTAAGCCACCCACCTACAAAAGGAACACTTATCCGTCCCATATCCTCTGCAGTGAAAGCAGTGAATGGTTCCTTCTGAACTGCACGCAGAGCAAGGATTGATTTGGCTAGAGCCAGGCATTTCAAATACACGAACCTGAAAAAGCTGAATGGTTTCTTGCCCCTTAAACAGAGAAAAATGGCTGCATGAGCTGAAAACAAATGCAAAAATTGAATTTTAAGAAAAATTGCAATTTTTCAGTTTAAAATCGAGTTAGTAAAAGTTGAAATGATCTGAAAATTATTGCATGAGATCTTTATCTATAAAAATGTATTTCAATAGTTGACAACTTTCTTCTATAGTTTCAGATTAGACTGCTCGATGAACTCAATTTCAATTGTATTTCATTCACTGAGCAACTTCTTTGAGCACATTGAACAATTGTATTCACTGAACTATAAAACGTGTCTGATACTGCAGAACAAGGTTGTCAAATACAAAATGTAATTTTTGATTCGAGGATTTCACAACTAAAAATTACAGAGAATTTCAGATTTTTCTTGGACATTTTCTACTGAAGATTCCTATTTGTAAATCTTAAAGAATGGGGGGATGTTCGCCTTTATCCAATTCTAACCTGGTCCACAAACATTTGATTAGGCATGACTTCGAAATCCCATGGACTCAGTATTCCACCACTTCCGCCGGCCAATGAGCACGAGGCTTCGCTCATCGCAGCGAAGTTTGCTGCCTCCGTCGCTTCAGATGTGGATCTGGCTTCAGTGAATGATTCGAGAACGTATTGTATACTGGTTGATGTCTCGATTCGATCAAAATTCATTTTTTTCACAGATTTGCTCTTCCAGTATCGATGTCGTTTCACTTCCAATTCCAATGCCTCTCGACATTCGAATTCTCCAAATGGAATGATGTCATCGAAATATTGCATTTTACTTGTCGAAGACGCTGAAGGTAAGAATATTTATAAAAAATGCAGAACGCTTTGGGGAGAGCCTGGACCACACGTGCTCGAATGGGTCGTTTCTATATTGCTCAAAAAAGGCCGAAAAATGTAGATCACGATCTTTACTTTATCCTTTATATCTTTCAAAATTGTACGACCTGGTAGGTATTCACGGAGCATAACTTCTTAGTTCTCTTCCAGATCTTCAATTTGTATTCTTCTGGAAACACTAATTTTCATTTTGAAAAGAGATGCGTGCTCCAGCTTATTTCGGGCAGAAATGCAGTTTATTGCAGTGTGAATGCTTAAAACGTTTTGTCACAAGAAAATTGTACATAGCCTTTTGTAGAGAAGCCGTCATTTGCCAAGCTGCTGGACCGGATTGCGGAATTTGGGAATTCATTAATTCAAAAAATCACAACGTGTAAACAAGTTTAATTATTTGAGTAAAACATTCAGTGAAACAGTATTTTTTTTCTAATCAACAAAAATTGTGTTTTCTCTTTTCTCACTCAATGTTATCTACTCTGGTCTTTATTGGGATTTTATCTAGAACTTTTGCTGTTATTTTATATTTTAATTCTATATGAATAAATAAATGTAAAAAAAACCTTTAATTCTGATAAACGAAATGTGACAAGACGTGGTACCCCTAACTAGCACTATGAACTACTGAACGCAATTTTAAAGCTGAAAAAGCAACAAATAAATGAAATATGAGAACTAAAGTCATGAAATGACGGTGAAACTTTATATTCCTTCAAACTTTTGAGCATTTTTTATAGAAATTAGGAGGCAACAGAACGTTAAAGGCAATCTTCTGCAATTGCGATGGCCGCGTAAAGCTACATAGAGTGGCCGAGGAACAGCATACTATGGTGTTGACGGCCGGGAAGTGTTCTAAGCTACGTTTGTGTATCTACATAACAACGCATCGCAAAGAAATTATTTTCTATTCTGGTACGGTTTTCCATGTCAGCTCGTTATCCCGCTGGTGGTGAGATAACGGAAAAACAAACAGGTATTATCCAACAAAATGATAGAATGCTGAAAAGCTTAAAGGGAGTGAACATTTCTGTCAAAAGGTAAAAACGAATTGGAGGAAAGCACCCTTTACAACATTTTAAAGATAACAAAAGAAACAGAGAAAATATTAAATTCAGACAGTATGTGGAATACTCGCTAACAAGCTAACTTTCAGCAATTTCAGCAATTTTCATTCAACATTTCTTTAGTTTTGCATCTTAAACTACAAGAAAATGAACAATATTCACTAAAATACTAGGTTTTACTATAAGAAATAAACGAAAAGCTAGATGGCCGCGATGGCCGTGGCTACCTTTTCTCAACAATTATCGTACGGGCGGCTTTCTATTTCCCCGAAATTGTACGTTTGTACATGGTTCAGCGGTCTATGGTCAAATCTCTTGCTACCGTACACCCTTATGAGCATACTTTGAACTTCCAGTAGGTCTAACTTAGAGTATGATGTTTCTGGGAGGGGCGTGGCAGGTTTGGCGGTTAGATTTTATTTAATATGAAGAGAATCATCTGTAAATCTCGTATTATAAAGGTACCTAGGGGAAGGGAGTAAATCCAACTTTTTCAAGCTGGGTAAAACCCATTCTATAAGGATCCAGCCAAATAAAAGTTTTACGATATAAAACGAATGAAATTCTACAATTTGTCATTTTTCCAATTAGAAATTGTTCATTTTAAAGACAAATATATCATAGCCTGGATCAACCACACTTGCAACTTCAGTATTTCGTTTTTCTAGCTCCAAAAAACGGATAAGGAGAGCTCTAAGCTACAGATTATGCCAATATTTTCAGATTTTTCAAATCTGAATGAACGTTTTTAGAGAGAATTCAAAGTGATAGTTAATTTAGAGTACATTGAAAAAAGTGAAAATTGAAAAAAAAAATCTTATTATGCATCAAATATAAATCATTATAATTACTGCTTCAATAAAAGTTGAAGTATATTCAAAAAGAAAATTAATTCAGTTTCTGTACAGCGCGTATAAAACTGCCTAAAGAAGACTCCGAAGTTACCCACCTCCGTATCGGGACTTACAGTAGCCGGGTAGCGGAACGAACTCAATATCAGAAAACAGATGAGCCATGTTCTTTCAAGCGGAATCAATTCTCTCTTCATGAAACTCAAATGCTTAAATAATAAAGGAATTCGACACTCGTGTGTCAATTTATCTTCATTTCATTAGATACCGTGAGGCGAATGGGAGCACAGGAGAGAGGGCGAGGCTCCCGAATATCAGCTGCCTTGGACTCTCATCGTTTCACTTTCGAATAAACGAAAAGATACAACGGGAAAAGAGTTCATTCGTCAAAAATTTTTTCGGGACGAGCACACGAATGCTCAAAATGCTCTCTCAGATCGCTAAGATGAGCGGAGAAGTGTTGCAAATGCTCCTCTGGGATTCTATTTTCACGGCTATTTGAAGATTAGAAGCATGGAAAATGTTCCGGAGAAGCGAAAAGAGTTAAGCTATTTTTGAAATAGTTCCACTCTAGTTTTGCAGTTTTGAAGCTTTGACAAGCCAATTTATTAGGAAATATGTTTCTTGGAAAAGGAGAATCCCCATAAATCAAATTGAAATGTTCAAAAAACGGCCTGCGCAAAAGACCTGCCACAGTATTGAGCATTTCAACTCCTTTTGTGAATTTTTTCTGATCCAGAAGTAGCATAAAGTTTCGTTCTAGCGATTTATTGAAAAAAAAACACCACAAAACATCTAATACCATTCTGAAATCCTCTTAAAATTAAGTTTCTCCAAATTGAATTGCACTAAACTCTTACCGTTTCTAAAGATATTGGAAAGCGCAAAAGCACGCGATAATGCACAGAGATTTTCGAATCTTCTCCATTCCCTTTTCCCCTGCAATTGCAAAAAACAAAACACGTTCCCTGTAAATGACCGCTAAGTTCTGTAACAGACTTCGAGCAATTGAATTCCGAAGCCCCAGAATGTAACTTCTTTCAGAATCTTCTAGATTTGCTACTAAAAATACCTCTGCCAAGTTTTCCCCAAAATTGTAGGTGACTTATGCTTTTTTTTACAATTTTAGCGATGCTTCTCGTTTTTCTTCGCAAATGTTGCAATAGTGTTAAGGAAAAAAATGATAGTATAGTATGATAGTAATCAGGAATTTTGTGAAATCACAATTTTAAAATATGTTTTGAACTAAATCTTTTTTTACAGCTTTGAAGGACATTCAATTGGAATATCGAATATTGCAAAAAATAAAAATCACAAGAATTACTGAAAAATTAATAAGAGGCAGTGCTTTGTTTTGGTAGATGGTCAATTCCTTGAATCAACCAAATTCCTATTTTGGCTGTTTTTTTTTTGGATTTCGAAAAACTTTCAAAAACCGCGGAAATCCGTTTGTATTCAATGATTTTAATATCTTTTCACCATATTCCACTGAAATTCGGTGTTGCTGGAATGTCGAAAAATAAGGAAACATTGAAAAAGTAGAGCATATTCAAAAGAAATTATAGCAACTTGTGAAAACCGTATTGTGTAAGTCGGCGGAGGAGTGGTGGAGGACGGACTACATGAGAAACCACTAGCAATCAGATTCGTTGTTTGTGTTGTACATAATTTGAAACGTTAATATTTGCGTGGGGCTATGTAGGAATGAGCACTAAGGAAATCTTCAAATTACAATGGAGGAAACTTCAAAAATCATTTGAAACAGTAAGGTTTCGTAAAAATGTACTAAATTGACTGAAGTTATTAATACCAGACGAATTACGATTCCATTCGGCTGCGAGTTTTTTACATAAAGGAATTTGAGCCCTTGCACCTTGCACAAAAGCAACTGAAAATTACTGTAATTGAAAGCCACGAGCTTAATTAGACAATGACCGAATCTTGATTAAGCATAATTGGAGGCACGCGCCGCGTGAGTGTCGTTAATTAAGGAACAACAGCAGAAAACTCCGGAACATTCTAGAATGTTCTAGAAACTTTCTGAAAAAAATGTCTAAAGTTGTAGTTATGCACTCATGAAGCTGATTATTGGCATGTGACACACGGGCATCCAGGCTGCTATATCAGCAAAGAGATACCGTTAGATTCGCTAATTTCGCTAAGCTCGTTCGCTATTCACTAAGCCACACCACTTCAGCATAGCTAATTTCATGGTGATCGTGAAACCGTAATTTTTTATTGCCTTTGTTGAATGCACAAACATTTTTCTAAATATAAATCAAATTCGTTTGAAAATATCACTGAGAGAAAAGCCGCTCACTTGAAAACTTCTTGTGTTTTTCCATATCTTCATCGGGCGGAAGTATACTATTGAAGACGTCTGTCATGATTTCTGAAAGGAAATCCACCAAATTGCGATAATCGAAGGAAAATCAACGAAAATAAATGAGAAAACGACGAATCAAATCGACGGGAATTTAAAAATTCGAAGAACAATAAGGTGGTGAAAGTGGGAAATTTGAAAAAGTTTAATCTTGCGATACGGACTGTTTTATAATTTTTTTCATATGAAAATTATGGTTCGAAGAAGGACAAAGTGAATTAATGAAGTGGCCTCACTGACAACATCAACTCAAAATTGGCTCATTTAAGAGCTTCTAATAATGGAACCCAAATGACCCTAAGTTTCAAATATTTTGATACTTTCCTGATAGAATTGTAGCATTCGGACTTTAATTCGGGGCGTACAAACAATGCGGGGGTACCAAGTTTATGACAGTAAATCTGTTTTTGAGTCATTGTTCAGATCTCAAAGCAAAAATCGTGTTCCGGGGTTCAATATGAGTACTGACTCATCCAATTCTTTGTCTCCCCAAGTACCACGAACTGCAAAAAGACAGAAGAAGTGTCCCTGAATCATGAACTTGGTACCCCCGAATCGTTTGTACCCCGTTGTACCCCCAAATCATTGTACCCCCCGAATTAAATGCCTGAAACACGTACACTCTAACATTTTAGGCTCAGTGGTTGTAACTATGTAACTATGACCACGCCTCCTGACCCCGCGTACAAGGAGGACGTACAGAGGAGGATTGCTAGTCTGTCGGTGGTTGAGACTCGCTAGAGGATGGTGAGGCCTTGGTGTATCTAAGTTTATCTCCTCCTTTTATTTCCTTTTAACCCATTATTATTGTTCTATATTTTATGCTTATTAATCCTATAATAAAGTCTGTAATAGAAACTACTAATATTCATTCCTTACACCAATCGAACCTTTCTCTAGAAAAATCTAGAGAATATCTTCCAGTAGAGCCGTGGGGTTATAGAATACACTTAGTTTTACGATTATCGGTAATTTTCTAGTCATAATTTCCATTCTGAAAAGAGGTTTGATGCTTTTCTTGTTTCATATTTAGCTATTTAAAAGAAACGTGTTCAAATAGAATACTTTCCGTTTTTTTCCGTTCACGGCTCCATTATTGGAAATGTCCAGCAGCCAGCCAGCAATAAAAGAGGTTCAGATAGGAAAAGGAAGCGACTTGTGCTCGGACTGCTGGTTTTCATGCAAATGTGAAACACGTTTTCCCGGAAATAATATTGAGTATATTAAAAAAACAGTGAATTAGGAAAGTTTTATATAAGTGGTATAGTTGTACTGCTTCATATTATTTTTGAATTCATTGAGCGTTCTCCTAAGGTAATATTTTCAGAAATTATAACTTTATGTCTGGGTGTATGGGTGTATAAGTGTACGAATTTTTGGTTCGCTGATCCTAGCGAAATAATTTCGATTTTAGTTTCGGAGATCTGATGTTTTATCTTATTAATACTTGCCTATTTCTTTCTTCGATTTGATCAAATGATGCTCTACAGATGAAAAAAGCGAGTCTGTTCTGTATTAATTATAAAAAACGTTGTCATCCCATTTCTGTATTCTTTCCGTCGATTACCATGTGATTGTGTCGGCGTTTATCCAAAAAACAAGAATATGGGTTCTGTATTCATAGCGGAAAAGGCGCAATGTTAGGAGAAAAGCGGTAACCAAAAATAATGTTTTCGAAACGGCATAATCATTTTTTTCAAATTAAGGAATTTATTAAGGAGTTTGCTTAGTCAAAGTGGTTTTTGTAGTGTCTGTGAAACATTCCGGTTATAAATATGCATTAAGTCATGTCACTGAAAGAGCTGTGCTGAAAAAAACTGTCGATTTCTATGGGAATTAAATATTATTAAAGAAATAACAAAAAATCTTCTCTATAACTCATTTTGCCAAAAAAATCGGAACCCCAACAAGTCAATGAAATCTGAATTGTTATTTTCTCAAGCTCAAGAATTCAATGGGAATCGAAGTCTGTGAAAAGAAAATCGTCTTTTTTAATGAAAACCATCAAAAGAAATATTGTATAATAGAAGACGGACACTCCACGATTCTCTAATATAAACGGCGTTGAATAAGCTGAATATAACTATTTATGTGTTCTCGATCATTAGAACATTTTTAGAACAAAAGTACAGCTTGAAAGAGGAAAAAAAGTGTTTTTTTGTTACTATTATAATAACTTCTTTTTCAAAAATGTACGAGTACAACCTCTCTAATCATGAAAGTAAAATTCCTGTTTTCTAGGGCAATTCATCCGTCGAAAACCAACAACGTTCATGAGCCATATGGTGTAAAAGTAGTATAAGAGTGGTGAATATAAAAGGAAAGAAGGGTGCGCGAGATTGAGTGCGCTGAAAAAAGAGCATTTTGCTCTTTTCTCCAATTGGATTTTTCGAAAATAAAAATGAATAGCGGAGGAGGGGAAATGAATGGAGCTTTTTGAGCTGCTGTGCAATATCTCACGGCTCACAGCCCGTGTAGACATGAAACTAAATTGGATGTTTTTAGATGAGAGAAAAACCGAGCGAAATAGGGTGAAAATTGAGAATCGACGCGCTTCTCGATGTGCTCATTTGTTGAAAGCTTAATGAAAAAACGAGGAGGAATGGAATGCGAATGGGCGGGCATGTGTGTCTGTGTGAAGACGGGCTAGAAATGCAAATCAAATCCGGCGTTTTGCATAGAAAATGAAAAGAAAATGACTGAATGGTCACGAGACGATTTTAGAACTCTACGCATTGGCGAAATATATGCGGTGGATACGAGAGCGAGGGAACGTATAGAATACATTTTGTCGCTGGGAATCCGCTAAAACTCAAACACAGAAATCATTAAAAAATGAAATTTTAGGGACGTTAAACGTTAAACACTTTCATTGCGTCTTAATGTAGGAATTGGGGAACAGTTCAATGATGCCGGCAACTTGAAACAGTAAACTTCAGATTCACAAGTTTGGATTTCATTTTCATCTACATAAAACTTCACTAGGAAGAAGGATGCGGATTCTGTTTTTAAATGTAGGAATGATGAGAGATTATTTCAAAATTTAATGGGAGACGACTTTGGAGCATCTGCAATAAACAGGCATGAGTAGTATTTGGGAACATAATTGAGGATCAGAGAACAATGAAATGAGAGAAAGAGAGAAATTCGACGGCTGGCACTTAAAATCTGAAAGTAAAATAGAAGATTTAGTGGTTTGATAGGGTAAAAGATCGAATATTATGAAGGCATATTTAGAATGGAATAGCACACTAAATGTTCTTCAAACAAAAAAACCTCAAACTCTGGCGGTTTTTTTCTGTTTAGCAACGGGGAGGCAACAGATCAGATTCCACCTGGCGCCATTCTCATTATCTTTACGAAATAAGTCCAGTGTTTTTAGCCGTTTTTCAGCATTACTGAACTATAAATTCTTTTTAGTTTTATCTGTTTTCACGAAAGTATATCAATCAAGAACCGGAAATCTAATAGTAATAATATGTGTTAGCGCATTTTCTCAAAAATGGTATTAGAAGTTTTAGAAAAAGCAGAGTGTCCCCCCCCCACCCCCCCCCCCCACTAAGCACCAGAATTGACGACACTTCTGCAAACTTTTATTCTTGATTATTCATTCTTGGAAACTAAATAATTAGCGAGAGAAAAGGAGAGGACTGCAATGCCGTTTTGCGTAGGATTTTGAGCAGAGAGTGTTTGCGAATAACGCGTCGGATTTGACGACATATCAGTAGAAGCACGGGTAAGCTGTGAGCTTAAGGTAAGCTTAAGTCGCGGGTAAGCTGTGCGGAGAAACGTTTATAAATAATTATTCAAGATATGGCCAGAACTGAATTCTCTAAATATCCATTGATTTATATAGAGTAGTTTCAGCCTATACACGAGCTAAGGTGCCTACAGATGCGGGGAACAGAATTCCTTACATATTATTTATGTTTCCATCTATCTATGTTTCTCTAATTACATTTTTTCCAAAATATAAAAAAATAAAGCAAGCATATACTGTATATATTTATATAAAAGCATTTTTTTTTCCAGCACGTCACTCTCATTTTTAAAAAGAAAATTCCGCAGAAAATGACATAATTCTATATTTTGTGACAGCGAATAAATTATGAAGCTGTCGAGGGCCCGTTTTCAAAGAAAAATAAATGGAGAATGCAGAATTTTCAAAAAAAAACGCTTTATTTTTAGAATTCCCACGGAATACGCTTCCATGAATTGGGCAATTAGTTAAGGTACTGGTTTTCAAAGAAAGCAAACAAAAAATCATTAAAAATAAAGATGAAGATGATACATAGGTAGTTAAAAAAATAAGTTGTTTAATTTTCATTGAAAGAGCTTCCGGTTATAATCTGTAATAAAGAGTTATTGAAACAATTTTTTTTTCAGAATTTAAAATCACTTCAATTTTACAATTTTTAAATAGAACATAGCGAATGTCGATTATGAGTCGGTGCAACCCCCCCCCACTTCCTCTGTTTGCTAGATTTTGATAGTACCGGAATGATTGAAATGCACTGTTTGGTGAATCGTGCATGCTCAATTTAAAGGTCGGGGATGAGCCGCAAAAGTTAAGTAAAACGCTAAAACGTTGTCCTGCCAAGAACGCCACGTGGGTCAATGCCACCTTGATCTTTGTGCTGCCCTTAATCTACCAAATCACCATCAGCATACCAATCAAACTGGGTAAGCAGCCTATCGAAAACACTCAGGGTCTTCTGCTTCCGAAATAGCAGCGAAATAGTGGTTTAGAAACGCGGAAGAGAAAGAAGAAGCTGCGAACAACCATAAACCTACCACATCAAAGTGCACTTCTTATTTTCATGACCATGAGGAATCTTCGACCCCAAGCAGGAAGCCGTTTCTTTTGCTGCTTCCAGAGACGTCACCTCTGATTATATCGACACTCCAGATGACCTAGTTTTCCGAAAGTGACAACAACTGAAATGTTCCATTATTTTCTGTCAGTACCATTTTCCGAATAAAGATTTCAAACAGAGAAACTTTTATTTCAAAATTTTATTCAAAAACTTTCTTTCTCAGTTTCAGAATAAGTATAAAATGTTTCAAAGCTTATACTCGTTGGCTTTAGGTGGAAATGTATAGCATGTGAGCCTCCGTGTTAAGCACTGTTCGAGTGTTCCAAAAAAAACTGTTCGAAAGAAAACATCAAATAAACTACTTCATTTCCGTGTTGACTGCAGTTTTGCGTCGCTGCTCTCTACAGTTTCTCGGCGCTCTCTAAATCACTAGAAATCTCTAGAAATCCTTCCAAGCTGCACTGAAAACATGGCGTCTTTACTTATGTTTGTCTCCGTGAACTGCACTTCAAATTGTTTTTGAAAGTTTCAAACTTCATAAAGTGCTTGAGAGGTGAAGATATTCTGTTTAGTTGGAAAATAAACTGTTTCTAACAGCAGCGTTGTTTTCTAAATAGCATGCCTTTGCGATCGGTGTTTGCGTATTTTGACCGTTCTCCTTTGCTTGAACCTGAGTACGCAAGCACCGATGCCAAAAACATTATTCCCATCATAGCAGGCGATAGCTGTCGTGTAAAAAACACTTGCGAAAAGTGCTACCGTAATCTGTGCCTTTTTAAATGAGACACTCAAATTATTTATTTCCGAATTTTAAAGAATTTCGAGACGTCGGTGTTTTAAACTGTTAAAATCGTTTCCGAGTACCGGAAAACGACATTTAAATTTTGAAATAAACTCCTAAAACTTTGAAAAATTTTTAAAGCTCACTGATTCCCTAACTCGTAATACGAAAAAAGCAGTTTTTGAAAGCGAGCTGTCTTGAGCCACGTCCACTTTGCAATTTGCGCATGTTTTCCCGTGCTGTGTTAATTTTTTCAGTCAAAATCTCATGTATTTCTCACGCCTGCGAGCGTTCAGTTTCGTATGGCGATACGAAATTTTCCGGGTTTTTCGCAGCATTATATTTTGCATACTGCGTGTGGTTTGGTAATGAAGACGTAGACCACTACATCACTACCGTTCCCCCCCCCCTCACCCGTATGCGTCGACCGTAATCAGGTCGCAAACTGTTAAACTTAAGCTCCTAGTAAAACAAAAGAAATTATTTTAATAGTTTTAGGGAATCGAAGGAGCATCATGTTTTGTTCTTCATTTTTAACAATCCTTTAAGATTTTTTCACTGTTTCAATTGCAAGGAAACTATTTTTTGTCTCCAAGAATTTAAAAATTCTTGGAGACAAACAGCTTATGTGTGTATTTTTGAACAGTAATTAATGGAGGATGCAAGAGAACGAAATATCTATAAAGAGCAAGAGAAGAAGCTTATCGGAAAAGGAAAACGCCAAAAATAGTTAGAAAAAAACGGAAGAGCACGCTTTTGAAACACCGAAAAACCAAGCGACAAGCCAGCTAAGCGTCATGAAACAAAAAAAAAGAGAGAGAGAGAGAGAGAGATCTATAGGCCACGCCCCTTCCCTCTTACTAGGGAGCACAATGATGTGAGGAAAATTTTTAAATTTTAAAGAGCACACTGGGAACCAGAGAGTCCGACTAAAATTTTCCCCTCCCGTGAGGGTAGCTCAATAAGTTGATGGCATCGTGTAGTATGTATGTATGTGTCTGCGCCTCTGCGCATCTACAAGATCTCACACTCTTTTCTCTGTATTTGTGTCTGCGTTTAGTATAGAGAGTGAGAAAGGAAAGAGAGAGCACATTGAAAAATGTGCACGAAAGCTTTGGCACTCCCCAAAGGCACCACCGGGGCACGCCTCGTGTGGTGGACACTTTTAAGCTTCTCCTAATGGTGCTCGCCAGACGCATTCTTTGTGCAATTGAGTTAATTTTTGAGCGGAAACGAGGGAATCTATTCCGCATTCCGCGCATTTTACGGTTTTCTTTCCGCATTCCGCCTTCCGCAAATTTCACAATTTTACGTCCATATTTTACTAACGCTTCCACGAAAGACGAAGTAAGACGGTCTCGTCTCGTCTTCGTCTTGAATTCGTCTGATTGAGAGATAGACATTGTGTTGGCCAAGTGAAATACATTGTGAACACAGTACACAATTTTTGTTTTGCGTAAGATGAACGCAAGACAAAATGAAAGACGAACGAAGACGAGACGAAAGACGGGGAGACAAAAGGCGAGGCGAAAAACGACTTTTTGTTATCGTCTTTCGTGGAAGCCATACTATCCGCAATAAGTGAGAACCAGATGTTCCTCTTCGGCATATTGGTTGTTTTTGTAAGACTAGTGGAGAGTAGGGACCAGAATTCTTTTATGCTTCTTCAATTTGTATGAAAGCCTAACCTCTCGACGGTATTCCGACAAGGCAGGTCGTTGCAAATTTTTTAAATTTTCCATAGAATATCTGAATTCTATGACATTTTCAGAGCATCACCATTTCACATCTCTAAGCGGGAAAATCTCTCGAAATCCCTTACAATTTGAAACATGAATTTTCTTAAACATAACTGACAACTAATCAAGTCAGAAATAGTCTGAAATACGTGTTGAAATTCTAATTATTTTTGAAGAAATATGCCATAAAATGACCCCTTCATCTGCTGTTCCCTGATAATGCACGGCGCTTTTCCATATTTCATTCAAAGTTCTTGTAACTGCAATGCTCTTATAGAACTTCTTTATATTTCATAAATAAAAGATTTTCACCAATTTAATCTAGTCTTTTTCTTTTATTACCTTCATAGTTTTTGCCCTGAAAAGCCGTATTTCTTTTAGCATATTCTGAAGAAAAACGGGGTTTAAATCTAGCCTCCCAACTCACTGAAGCACCCAACCATCACCCCGATGTTGAAGTTATCAGCCCTATCTTCAAGTAAAGCGTGCGCCTGAAATGTGGTAACACCTTCAAAGTGATGTATTATTCGCAAAAAAAAACAGTTCCAACATGGAAATTCTTCTATTACTTATTGAGGAAATGCGGATATACTTGCACTCTTTATTGATAAACGCCCTGGCAGTGCAGTGTAGCGGATTCAAATACGACGATGACGCAAATTGGCTAGGCTCTAACAATATAACAATAACCAATAAATTAAATACAGAATATAACATCTATGAGTAGAACAGTAAATTATGTTTTCGGTTTAATATTGGTAAACACAGATGAGAAGAAATTTCCAGAATCAATAGTGAAGTCATCATCAGTGGAAAGAAAAACAATTATGCTAGCATCTGAATAAAAAAGAAAACCTGAATGGCACAATGCACTTTATTATATCGCATGATTAGACGCAAATACATATTTACAATTCTTTGAATATGGCTTCAATCCTGTAAAAATGAGCAATTTCTGACTAAAAATAGGGAGAGATTAATGTAGGTAGACCGAAGTGGCATTCGACGTTTGGGAATCGGCTGAAAATCTGAAATTTTCAAAAATCATTAAGCGAAATTGAAAGAATAAACTAAAACGATTGAAGATCGCGAAAACAGGAAACTGAAATGAAATGCCCGGTTTTGGAGATGGAGTATTGAAAAGCAGCGAGTGATGAATGCATCCACAGGGTGACTTTCAATTTTTAAAAGACAAAACGTTGCCGCAATGATGTTGGCTCTTATGCTTTCGGTGCATGTCGAATTGGAATCTAGTACAAACGCGCTCCGATGTTCTCAGTACGATCGGCATCGCAATGCACGACGCCGGACGCTGGTTTAAAATAGATTTCCGCCATTATTCCGGAATTGAGAAGGCGAACCACCTTTCTCACTTGAGGAATTCAGATTGAGCATGCCTCTGGTTTTTTTAATAAATTGTTGAATGTGGATAACAGGTGATAACAATGGATTCATTAATGTTCAGTAATGAGGAAAGTGGAAATAAGAATTCGGAACTTTTTCTCAATGCAGGATGTGAAATGCGGAGTGCGGAAAAACATGAAGAACATTTTGGATTTCACCAAGTTTTCATTGAACCAAAACTGAATGGCAGCGGAAAATCATTTACATCCAAAAGTGGTTTTATTTCGGTTTCTTACCATTCATAAATAGTAACAATTAAAAAATGGATGATTGACTTCATGTGGTATCAGTTTATTATTAGAGTACCGAACTCTATTTAAACGGACGTGTGTGGATGCATATATATATATATATATATATATATATATATATATATATATATATATATATATATATATATATTTATAGACAAATTGTTTATGTTCCTCAATGTCTCATTCTTCTAAAAGATACTGGAGAACAAAGAACTAGAGCTTCTCCAAAATCAAATTTAAACAGGAAACGTGCAAACGAGATTGACATCATGTGCTTCGAAATGGACACATAGAGCGCGTGGTGCCGGTATTCCAGAACTTAAACAGTCATTTCCAAAGGGAGCTGAAGAAATGCTTATTTATTCGTTTTTTTTTTATTTAAACACAATTTAGAAACTTAAAATCAAAAAAGTTGCAACGAAAAACCGTCTTCTTCTTTCCTATGATATTGATTTCGATTAATCGTTCGTTTGAACAGTATAACTACAGTAATCTCAAACCAAATCGAAAAACCTTTATTGAGATATCTGTGAAATACCGGATGTCATACCACATGAATTTTTTTCTTATATTCTTTGGTTACAGTATCTTTTGAAATCCTATTTTATCTCTGGAGGCTTTCTGAACGATTTGAACTAGATGGGGTCGTTAAAAGGACCAGGAAAGGAAGCATGCAATATCAATGTCTTAATAGAAATTTAGCAGAGAAAAAGTTACATTTTCAGCGGAATTCAAAATGGGTTAAGGGATAAACGGCGGCAGCACAGACTGATGAATCACTCGACCACTCATGATTTCGGATTTTCGCACAGTCATCTGCTTTTTAATTTATTTTTTTTGTTTCTTTTTTTATATTATCTGGTTTCTAAACTTATTCTTCTCGTGATTATATCACGTTCTCTCTTATTAACAAAGTTCACTGTTTTCCTTCTTTTTTATTAATTTAGAAAACAATAGGATTAGCAGAAATGAAGATCAAACAGATTATACCGAGGAAGAGCAGGAAGTACACGAAGATTGAGCAAGAGCACGTGTAGTTGAGTACGTAATGTATGTAGTTATATGTCAGCTATCAAGTCTCTGTCTTTTGTTTAACAAAACTGAAACAGCACATTTGTTCACCTCAATTGTCATAGTTCGGCATTTGCGCTCACACGTTTACTCTTCTCAATACCCGACAACCTATAAAAAAAAGATGAACTTGATTAACAACAGTTCACCGACTAAAGGATTACACGCCCGTTCACCTATTATGACGATGAAGTGAAAATAACAATTTACAGAACATCGCCTTTTTTCCAACTTCCATTTGCCTCCAAATTGAAACTGAAAATGTTGCATCGAATTTCGCTATTTTTGTTTATCGGAATATCACCGAATTTCAGTTTCGCACAAATATCCACGGATTTTACTAGTACTGGTGAGTGACAAAGAGGGAAAGGGGGGGGGGGATTGACATGATGTGTTATGCAATATTCATTTACTGTTGGTTTCTGTTTCAAGTTTACTTTTTTTTCACTTAATTTCAATTTTCTTCAATATGTATTGGTGAAGCTTTTCTCTTTTCCCATATTTTCCAGCTGATCCAACAACAATAAACTTGAGTTTTTCTTTCTATTTTTGCTATTCGTGATTTTACAGGGTGCGGAATAAATAATAAGATGGGTTTTAAACGCCATAACTTTTGCAAAAAAATGGAATCGGTATAAAACTATGACAAAAGTTTACTGAAACAATATAAAAACAAACAAAATTAACACTCTTCGAATTTTCCTCTTTTCACCTTCACCACAGCTCTCAATCTCCTCGGGTAGGGGTCGACCACGGCACGAAGGAAGTTGACGTCAAGATCGTCCCAGGCTTTCAGAAGCGTAATCTTCAGGGCACCTAAACTGCAGTAATTTTTCGTGGAAACCATCAGGGTAAAGTATCCCCAAACGGCGTAGTCAAGAAGCCTCTAACCCAGCGAAGAAGCAGGCCATTCTGCAGAAGTGATGAACTCGGAGAAATTGTCCTTGCACCACTGTTGTGTTGCAATGGCGCGATGAGCTGGAGCTGAGTCTTGTTGGAAGATCCAAGAATTTGCACCAAGGTGATTTCTGGCTCAGGGAAGTACACCAGCCTCCAAAATGCGTTCCCTGCAATAAATTTGATTCATTTCCAGTGTCCGAAGACGTTGGTAACGAGTCACAGTCCGATAGACCAGAAAATGATACACTTTTAACTTTTTTGCAATCTCAGAAGTCGGTAATCCCATTCTCTTGCAATCCAAGATCGGGAGTCTATAGGGAGATGCAGTCATCCTTGACTGAAATTCGAAAAAAATTAAGAAAAAACTTGAAAAACGCAAATTGAAAAAGGTGTAATAAAAATCACTGTGTGCGCCGGGCGCGGTGTACCGGCGTCAGAACTGACGCAAAATCTCACCCTATTATTTATTCCGCACCCTGTAAAAAATATTTAATCACTAAGATAAGCAATAAAATACGTTTCGCCAATCTTTGCTCATGGTCCAACCGCCTGGGTCATTTCCTACTCACGAAGCCTATTCGTGGCTGATTCGGACAACAATATCAGCTTTACTTGAAACATTTAAAAGTTTGGAGGTTTTCTACTTTTAATTTAAACTCAATGAAACTAGAAATAAAGCTTTTCATGCGCTTTTTAAAAATCTGACGACATTGATTTTTCATACCATCCGAACTATCCTCCAATCCGGATAGAAACTAGACATTTTTGAAATTTGGTTCGTTTCATAGGCCAATCCTAGTGCCATTTCTTATTGAATCGACTCGTGTCAAATTTCCATTTTGTAGATTACAATGATTGTCTCAAAGTCTAAACACCTCAGCAAAACTGGATAAGCAAGTTTATGACAAATTTTACCATTGAATTGTGATGTTTTGCTGAGTCGTCTATTTCGTTTTTTGTTTTGACCGAAATTTGGGTCTCGATGAGAAAAAGACGCCTATTGTGAGATGAAATATAAAAAAGGTAACCATCTGATTTCCGTTCTTATTTAAATCTCCTAATTGAGAGTAAAGTTTATCTTGAAAAGTTCATTTAGAATATAATACACACACAATGTTTCACCTTAAAGAATTTCCATGATGTGAATGACGCGATTACGCCAATCAAGAATTCAGATTATTGCAAACTTCGTAAATACTGCGAAACAGTAAATTTTGTTATTCGGTGAGACATAGACTTTTTACAAGCTGTCGTTAGTTACAGTCAGTACATTAAGAAAACTATTCTTTAAGAAATTTTACATTAAATGATTCTTTCACAACAAAATGGATTAGTTACCCACGAGGAGTACACGAATGAAGACCAACCAAATATCATAGGCATAATTAACACAAGTGTTTTTCAATTTTAGAAATCACCTAAACTTAAAAAAAAACGTTTTCACTGATTGTCATTAGGTGTAATTGTCGAATCTAACCGTAGACGGTACAACAAATGGGACAAAAAACGGGGTCCGCACCTGCCCATCCATTGTGGGCACGTTGTGATTCGTAAGCCATATCTCTATCAAACTGAATTTGAGGGAGGTGGAAGGCGAAGGCTAAGATCGCTCTTGCCACACCGACCCCTCCCCTTTCATGACGCCTTCATACTACTTTTTTAGAACTTCCGTTGATTGACACTCCCGCCTTCCTAAAAGCCGCCACGGACAGCCAAAGAAAGGAGTACATTGAACTGGAGGGAAATCCAAATTTGACAATGGAATTGAAAAACAAGGCGCTTTATAACTGGGCTCAGCGGTGTGGAGACCCCGTGAATGTGAGTCGTTGTTGACTAAGCTTCTAATAAATAATGCTCATTTTAGGGTATGTTCACCATGTTTATGGCTGAAAAACAAACGCTGCAATCGCAAGAGGATGCTAGAATGTCAGCTATTGTTGCTCAGCTCTCTGAAGAGGCACAAGAGGCGGACAAAAATGTTCGAAGTGAGTTCTCAATGAGAAAATGGGAGGAAAATAAAAAAATAAAAGAGAACTACAGAAAATAGAAAAAAAAACAGAAATTAAATATGCGCGAATACACAACGCTGGGAAATAGCTTTCAAACTCAGTTTTGCGCGTCAATTACGGTGTTTTTCCTTGGTTTTAGTTAATACCAAACCCGTTTTTCATTTTTGGGTCTTCATTTTTCAAAACAGAATAATTTCTCCCAATCAGGTCTCGGAAAAGTACTTCCAGAATATATTAAGAATCCTTTTTCCACATACATCAATATGACATTATTATTGAAAGGGTAAAATGATTTTTTTCAGTAAAATCACTAATCTCACTTTCTTTCAGAATTTTTTAGCTGAAAATACTACAAAAAAGTGAAATATTTGAAAAGGGACTAGTCTTTGACGAGTCATTTAAAGATGACTCCTCAATGGCGACCCGCCTAGCGCTGTGCGGATGAAAGCGTCTTTTTAAAAAAAGAAAAAAAAGAAGATTAATATTAAAATATTTATTGAGGGGAAAAAGCCTGACACTGTTGGTCGGCTGTAAAAAACCTCAATTAGTAAATATGGCAAAAAATATTATTAAAAAGCCATTAAAAAATCCATCGTTGTTCTGATGGGATAATGATAAAGATTAATGAACTCCAAACTCGTTGTAGGCCCAAAAACGCACGCGAGTTGCGGCGCATCGCGGCGAGACCCAGAGTTTCCGGCGGCAGTTCAAATTCTGGAAGAAAGGATTAAATTAAATTGAAATAAGGAAATTTTCAGTGGAAGTTTAATTGATTATTGTGAATACGTAGTATTCGCAACATAGTCGCCGTGAAGTTATCGTGTTCTAGGCGTTCTGAGTACGACTTTTGGCCCAGCCTAATCTATGTCGCGTAGAGTGATTTTTCAGAAAACTGAACTGTTCTGAAGATATTCAGCTTTCGAAATAGGTAGGTTCAGTATGCTTCTGCAGCTTCAGTTTGCTTCGAACTGCTTTCCACATTCTTTTTAATTTCAAAGAAACTGCGTTTTGTCTAAATGTTAAGCGACCAGTTAAAATGCTGCGCGGGCAAATGATCGGGTCCACCTCGCCTAGCTTACTTGCATCAAGGGGTGAAAACGGGCGGAATCAAACTTTAACAAATTTGAAAATGCAAAATATGGCTCCAAGTAAACAGTAGGCCGCAAATAGTAGATCTCGGTGGACTTAATAAGTGAAACGATGAGTTATACCTATCGATTGCATAGAGTGCATCGGAATAAGAAAAAAGCCACAGCATCTTCTGGGAGAAAAAAGTCATAACTTATTTGCAGCTTCATAGAATTTATATACCTCACATGAGTTTCTCGAACCTATTCACAGTTATTTTTTACATGGGTTTTCAGCCTTCAACACAGTGAAATGAACCAAAGAACTTTGCGTTTTTAATAATGCTGAATTCGTAGTGAATTATAGATAACAGAATGCGCAAAAAGGGGGGGGTGCCAGTAACTTGGCTTTTCTCTTTTCGTTCTATTTTCTGTCGTAGCGATACCCTCGAAATTTCGCTAATTTTCAAGAGGTTTCGAACATTTTCCTCTCATTTTCAAGATTTTCAATCATCGCGTCTCTGAAATCGATATATAAGCGAAGTTCCAGTCGCGAAATACTAAAAGACAGCGCTAAATGTAATGAAAATTCAGCTTCAAATCCAGACAGAGAAAAAGGAACTGTGGCACAGAAAATGAAAGAACGATTAAGAGAAATGACAAAAATCAGCTCAGAGCTATTATTTTCAGAAATCGTGAGCAATTTGAACCAGACCAAAAAAGAAATGGACAGCAATGTTGCGAAACAACTGAAAAAACTCCCAAAGAAAGTTTATTACGAACTCACATTTGCAACTCAATAAGTTCTCTTACTGTGTGTAATCATTTATCTGCATCTGTCTTGAATAAACTTTCGTTATTGATTTCATGATTCTTTGATCGTATATCTGCGATACAGGCCGGTTGAGGAGCTCACAGCAAATAGCTCTCTTCAAAATTCAAATTTATATTGGAAAAAGATAAAAAAAATTAACGAACTCGATAAGTTCTGTGGAAAACAGCAGATACAGTCTTATAGTTAATATAGGATCTGTGAAAGGCCGGGCCAATGAAATCAACCCGCAATCTGAATGCCCCGCTTCGCAACGGCTTCTCATTTGACGACACATTGTTTACCAAATTAATATTTACGCATACAATTGCGACCACTTTCTAAGCTGTAAGTTTCAATTTGAAAAAATATAGAAACGGGCCCCGTGGGGGGGGGGACGAAAAACGACCTAACGGACGACCCCTCCACCAGATGGCCCCCGACTCACTGCGAAAGGAAGTGTGAATATATCGAGGAAATCGACTGACTACTTCATACATAGACCACCATCACCCGAGATGGCAAAAAAAGGATATTTGTGATCCGCGCTCACACAAACGAATAATGGATCGACTAAATAACTAACTAAAAAATATAAAAACCTGTTTCACGTAGGTCATATAACACTTATGAAATTCCTCATACTTCATTCAATTGTAATGTTGCAACTCTATGCTCCGTCCTCTTTTCCGTTTTTATTACGGTATTTCATTTCTCTTTTTTCTTTGTCCATCACTCTGGCCGGAAGGCTTACCATGTCCATAATATTTTGGATGAGTTTGCGACTTCGAATTCACAGAGCAAATCGTGGTTTGCGTCTACTTCAGAGCTGCCGCACTTGAATACCGCGCGCCCAATATAAGCGTATTCGGATTTTATCGGTTTTACTGAGTTGTCCTTATCCTTGAAATATCAGGTTGAGTAAAAATAATTGTATCACCGTCAAAAAAACTTTCGAATAGAAATGTATTTATTTATTTCTAATATTAGCCTATATATATTAATATATTAATATATATTAATAATAATATGCACCATCATTGTTGACAATGTATTGCCAAAGGATAGGTAGATGTTCGATTCCGTTTCGACAGAAGTCCGAGGCTTGCGGTCAAAAAACGATTGAAACTCTTTCTTGAGATGGTTTTCATTTTGGAACTCCTTGCCACCCAGAAAGTGAGTCAGGGATAGAAAAAAAAACGACAGATGTAAATCTCTTTTTGGCGTAGGAACTCGACACGACATGACATGACGCGCATCTTGAAAATCTTTTGACTGATAAGCTAGTATCTTCACCGTCTGAATGTGTAACTAGGCATCGTTGTAGAGAAATAACACGAAATTATGAAGCTTGTTGGTTGGAATACAACAAATGAGAATTCGATATTTCATTGGCTGACGATAGTAACTTCTCTAAATATAAAGTGAGTTTCAAATCGATTTTTGTCATACATCTACTGTTTCAGACACTCCACAGTCTCAGATGTTGTCATGATTTCGAAATTCCAAAGTCAAAGGATGAGTATTTCGAGTTGCGAAATAATTCCTATGGGAAGAAGGTTATTGTTCAGCTCAGACTGCGCTGTCATTAGAATGGTGACCCCGTCGTGCAATGGGCAATATGCCAATATGCCGATTTGCCAATGAGCCAATTTTCCCACAATCCGACTTGCCAATATGCCAATATGTCGATTTGCCAATATGCCCATTGCACACTGTCCCTTCCTTCCCTGTTCATTCATTACTTAATGTGTATCTCTTATAATCCCGTTTATATATTCGTTTCCTTTTTTCTCTTTTTTGTTAATAAATTGTTTAAACATTATTTCTGAATCAAAGTTTTTCATTTAAATAAACTAGTATATATTACAGAAGACGTCAAAATGACCACCGGACCAAACGGTTTCTATTATTCAAACAAATACAACGACGATGAATTTGAGTACAGACACGTACACATAAACAAATATGTAGCCAATATGATTCCGGAAAATCATCTCTTGGCAGAGACCGAATGGAGAGATCTTGGAATTGAACTGGTTAGTATATGGCATTGAATATCTCTGAAGAGAAGTGGTTCACTGTGTAGAATTATAAATTCTAGAACTCTCATTTTAATGCTTTGGAGTTTCACATAAAATTTGTGTTTTTCTGAATCAATGGAATAAATGCACATTGTTATGAAGACAGTTTGACTTCAGTCGTTCGTGATGGCTCACAGAATCATCACGAAAATCCGAACTGCGCTTTTCATTAATGAAAGTTTGTTTTTCAGTCCCCAGGATGGCTTCACTACATGGTTCATGGGCCGGAGCGACATGTTCTTCTTTTCCGCAGGCCGTTGCCGGGATCAAAAAAAAGCGGAGGAGGTGCGCGTTCTGGACACACCGTCGGGGTCCGCTGGTGAGCAAGCAGTACAGCATCCACGTGTAACAACATTTTTTTTTCTTTCGATTAACTTCTTCAATTTTCTCCCTTTATTATCATCGTGCTTATTCACTGAATTCTGAAGAATCAGGTTAAGTCAAAATAATAATACAATTAAGTCACACTACGACTTCCTTCCCTGTTCTTTAATTACTTATCCGCCTCTATTATAATCCCGTTTATTTATTTGTCCCCTTTTTTTCGGTAATAAATTATCTCAGAATTAAAGTTTCATTTTATCAAGTTGAATCAAAACCACTTTAAAACAAACTTTCGAATCAAAATTTATTTATTTATTTCTAATATCAGTTAACATAAGAAATATATGTATTGCCAACGGATAGGTAGTTGTTCGATTCCGTTTCGGTAGAAGCCCCGCGAGTCAATATCGTAAAACGACTGCAGCTCTGTCTTGAGATCGTCTTACTTTCGAAATTCCTTTCCATTCAGGAAGTGAGTTAGAGATCGGAACAAATGATAATCTGTGGGAGGCACGTTGGTAGACGTTGGAACTCCAGAATCCCCAGGTTTCAGATGACAGTTGATACAGAGTGTTCACTTCTTATCCCCAGTAATCTAATTGGAAAGTCATTCCGTCGTTCTTTTTTGTGAAAAAAGAGAAGCTGCAACATCTGCTGTTGGGAGGCCGACAAAACCCTGGTGGTTGAAATAAGCTGTTTTCAGGAGAACCCGAGGTCGTGGAGAGCTCGAATGATGGCCGTTTAAAAGTGTCCAAGCTTGCTTGCAAGACACCTACTCGACTGACGGGGGTCCTCTTTCACCAGTACCCGTAGCTCGTCTTCATCAACGGCCGTTATGTGGAGAATCTTTGAATTCCACCTCCTCACTCCTGAATTTTGAGTACCAAAGAACTGATGTTGCATGAGTAACAATGCCTGCATACATCAAATTATTGAACTGCAGCTTGTCTCGTCGAAGAGTCAAAACGATGCTTTTACCAAAGTAGCAGGTGGACTTTCTATCGCGATAGTTGAACGGAAAAGTTGTTTGAAGAAGCCATTGAGCTGATAATCAGTGTGAAAATAGCCACAACGCAGCCCCTCGCATACCCTTCTCACATACGGATTGTTCTAGAAGCTTCTCGAAGAAAAAAAAAGAAAAAGTGGTACAATAATTTCGACTAAATCTAATATATGTAATTATCCAATAGAATAAATGGCTTCTTCTGAAAATAATTGCACATAGAACAGTTTATGATTTTCTGACAATTTTTTAAATATATAATTTTGAAACAGTGAAATATTATTTACAACTACATTCAGAAAGTGAAAACGAAATGGGAAATTGCAAATATTTCCCAGCAACAGGGTTCAGCCGCAGAATTCAGAATTATGAGTTTCAGTTATCCTTCCCCACGTTTGCCCTTTACAGTTTCCCCAGTACCACAAAACATGCTGTTACTTAAAATTTCTGCTGCAATTTCCGAGCATATGCTAAGATTGCATTATTTGAAAGATCATCTGTAATGTGGGACTCGGTATACAGTACTGAGATGTAAGTTAATTTCAGACATAGTTGTGGGCGCGGGGTGATTATGCACTGAATTAAAATTACTTTATTTTGTTATGCAGCGTAAATTAGTGATTACAATAATATTCTGTGATATCAATGTTTTACATCAATAAATCTGCAGCTTGTCTCGCGATAGTTGAACGGAAGAGTTGTTTGAAGAAGCCATTGAGCTGGTAATCTGTGTGAAAATAGCCACAACACAGCTTTCAGGTCACTCGAGTAAGAGCGTAAAGCGAGGGGAAATATCATGAGTGAATAATATTTTTTGAAACAGTAGAACAATTATTAATTTTCATTTTTATTTTAAAGCAAATATTAATTGTTTCATACTTTCATTAATACTATTAGTTAGTAATGAAGAGTTCCTAAAAAAGAAGAAAGGGAATTTCACTGTAGAAACAATGGAAAGGATGAAAAAACATGAAGAACTTGAACACATAAACCTGTGTGAAAACATGGAAAGTTATTATGGCGAAGCAAAACAATCGGGTGAAGAAAGAGGCATTTAAAAGGGAAAATGTAGTAGCACTCGGATTGCAATAATTAGTACTAAAAATTACGGTTATGGTCTACATTAATTAAAGAAGAGAGCGTGAGATTCGGTTTTTGATGAGAAAATAGAGAAAGATGAAAGGCAAGATGGTGAATTATTCTAGAGATATTACAATCGTTTATGAGTTAATCTTCATCGCTTTTTCCTCCATTCCCAGTCTTCTGGAAGGTCTCCACGGTTCGCCACGTTGTTTGGGTCCATCATTTCCACTTGACATGTTGGGCCCAGCCATCCTGGAGCGCAACTACACTGGCCTCTGCAATTAAGTTGAATTTTCGAAATTCTACATTGTAGAAATAAAATGTGAATACTCTATTCAAAGATTTGCTAGAATTATAGCATTTAAGATATCTGAAATTCTAAGGAAACAATTTGATGTGTAATAACTCGTGAAGTAAGACAGCAAAACATCTGAAACTCAATGAATTTATTTGTAAAATATTGTATTTTCAGAAAGAATTATTCAAGGCGGCCTTTTTTGGCGTCGATGAAACCAAGGAAAAGGCATCGAAAATTGAATTGGTCGCTGGCTTCAGGGAAGGACGTGCTCTGCCAAGATCTCATTTATATAGATTTCCTTAGTGATTTTTTCCTTTTATTTCTTAAAAACGAGGAGGCATTTTCCATCGGAACAAAACGCTCGGAACACCATACTTCCCGCCGGGTTAGACACTGAAGCCCCTTGCTCTTTTTTCAGATCAGCACTCGATTGAACTCAGCTTCTACTGTGAAAAGTTTCTCATTAGGTCTCCTCGCTGGTTCTCAAGCAACAACTGTTTTGCCTGTTTTTATTGTTTCTCTCCGAAAAAAAAATCGCGGCCTCCATTACTCGACATGGATTCAGTTTCAGTCTTTTCTTGACAATATTTGTCATAAAAAATCGGGAATTTTTCATTTCTTCAGCCAGTTTCCGGAACGATTTATTTATCTCATCGCACTATCTTTCGATCAATTTTGACCCATGGTTGAGTAGTGACATAAGCTAGTTTTCCCTCTCCCAACGCCGTCAATAAGCGTGCCAGTCTGTTTTTATCGATCGACAGATTTTTAGACGGTTTTCATCGAGGTTCCGAGTTGTTTCGAGATGCTTTTAGCTATATGCCCCTTCTTATAGAGCTCCACAATTGCGGTGCGGTGAACGCTAGAAAACATCATTACCCTGAAACTCAACGGAACTTTTTGAAATTTGAAAAATACTAAAAAAAAAATAATTTATAATTAAAAACAACAGCAAATGCTGCACCGAAATTGCGCCAGTCGCCAACACCATTGAGGCCAAAATTTTGCCTCCTTAATTTAGCCTTGTACCTCGAAAAGATAATTTACTGTTTCAATTGCATCTTAACTACTTTGAGCTTCGTTTGTTGCTCTGTTCTACTTAAATTCACAAAACAGTGATCCGCCTTCATCTTTCTGATATCGTCTTAGCAGGGACTTTCAAAAAGTAAAAGCCCAATACCCGCGGTACGCGCAAACAAAACAAACAAAAAATTTATTAATGGTTTATTATTATTTATTTATCTTTAACCATTTATTTTTATGGTTCATTTATTAATGGTCTTCGTAATGATCTGCTTCGAAACCGAAGAGGTACAAATACATTAGTTTTGCTATAAAACGAACGTCAACTATATATTTTAATTTTCCATAAAAGAAGAAGGCAAAAAATAATAAATTTGTGGCAAAAACGTGCAAAAAGAGTGAGCTTCGTTTTTCATCGGTTCTGAATGACTTTGACACGCTCCGCACGGTCTTTAAGGCGTGACCTAGTCTTCCATTCTTGTTTATTCTATTATCTTTCTTCTCACTCCTTTTGTACCCTTTTTGTACTTTTTTCTTCTGTTTGTAAAAAAAATTAAATGTGAAAAGGAAAAATAAGAAAAATGTCCTGTCGAGATTCAAAACCATCTTTGGTTTTGCGCCTTTAAGATATACAGTAGTCCTTGAATTTCTTTCCGAACGCCCCTGATCGGTACCGTAAAACAGGGTTGTGGCACCCAGAGCGCACTAGGAAAACTATAATAGAATTTTCTGTGGTGTGACAATTTTCTGTTTCTTTGGGGTTACTGGATATAAACGGAAACTCACGTTTTTGGGTCGCAGGAAGCGCCGTTGAAGCACTGACACTTGTGACTGCAAGATTGTCCGTACCTTCCAGGTCTACACTCTTCTTCACATAGAGGCCCATGTCTTCCAACAGGGCAGATGCATTTTCCATCCGTCGGATCACATTTGTATTTTCCGCAATTGCAATGTTGGCTGCAGGCTGGTCCAAATGTGCCTTCTGAGCACTTTTGCTCACATTTGTCGCCCTGGAAATAAGGGAGGACGATTGCAATTTTTGGGATAAGTCTGTTTGAGTTTCAGATTTAAAATTTAAAATAAACAATTACAGTTTCAGCACTTCTTAAAATCAATCCAAAATATTCGTATCAACTAGTGCGTAATGATTGGATAAGACGGTCTATTTCAAAACATTTGGAAGTAAAAACTTGAAGTTGCCAGTTTTCCAAATAATGAAAAAAGACGTTTTATTCGAATTTTTATACCTGAAAACCAGCTGGACAAAGGCATCGCCCATCAGCTCCATCACAATATGCTCCGTTTTGGCATGAGCAAGACTGTGAGCAATACCATCCGTAAAACCCATTAGGACATGCGAATTGGCACCGGCTGCCGTATCTTCCAGGAGGGCAATCGCAGCATCCCTGAACCGGATCACAACGAGCCTGTCCGTGACACTCACAATCCAGCGTACAATTCAGCCCGTATTTTCCGGCAGGGCACGACTGCTCACACGATGGTCCAGTGAACCCAAGATTGCATTTGCATTCTCCGGTCGATGCGTTGCAGTGTCCACTTGTGCATCGACACTTTTCTTTGCAGCCGGCTCCATATCTTCCTTCCGGACACACCTGATTGCATGTTATTCCGGTGAATCCCGGCAGGCAACGACATTGTCCAGTTAGACGGTCACACGAGCCACCGTTTTCGCAATTGCAGATTTTCTCGCATCTGCAATAAGCATTTGATTAAGAATATATATCATGTTTCTCTAAAGGTCACTACCGTTTTCTAATCTGTTCGAGCTATATAAAAAGCATAAATTCAACTATATACTATGTTAAACTTAACTTTTTTCGCCAGCTTTGTCAAGAATTTTCGTTTTTATATAAAGGGAAAAGAGACAAGTAAATAAGTTCTAACGAAGTTTAGAAACGGTAAACTCAGGTTTGGCTAGCAGATTTTATTCCTTTTGTTCACCTGTTTGGATAACTACATTTCAAGAACGAAAATGGCATGGACCCGTTCCTCATTTTGAAAAGGCAGGGAACCGAAATGAATGTTTGACTTTGACTATTCTGTCAGTTTGGTGCATGTTTAGAGAGCATTACTTACGTTGGCCCGAATCGATCTGGTTGGCAAGTCACTTCACATTTGGTTCCAATATACCCAGGTGGACAAACGCACGATCCAGTGGAAGAATCACAGACACCTCCATTCTCACAGGAGCACAATTGATTGCAATCGGGGCCGAATCTTCCCTGAGCACACCCGCTCTTACAATCGGCACCAGAGTGCCCCGGTTTGCAAAAGCACTTGCCGGTGATGGCATCGCACACCGAATTCTCACCACAGTCGCACTTCGAGGAGCAACTGTCGCCAAATGTGCCATCTGGACATAGTTCTGTGCAGGAGTGCCCCGCGTATCCTTTCGGGCATTGGCACCGCCCCGAAATGTGGTCGCATGACTTACTGTTTGCACATCGACAACTTTGAGAGCAGTGTTTTCCGAAGTATCCTTTCAGGCAAGCTGTAAAAAATATCAAAAACTGTTAAAATACGAGCGAGTTTTGTGTACTGTCGTAGTTCTGTGTACACGCGGTGTTTGCGGAGATAATATCACCACGTTTTGAAAATATCTCATAAATTCGCAAATTTTAATTGAACATTCACAATAATGCTTGAATTTGAATGGGGAATGATCTGATAGTTACAACAAACGTGACTTTGATGACAAAGGAAGACCGAAATACTCATTTCTAAAGGAAAATACATAGATAAATATATGAAGGAATTTCTGCTTTTTTCAAGAATAATTTTTAAAAAAAGTTGTAGTTAATGACGTGATCTCCTGCATTAATTCCCGGAAATACTCCGAGAAATACACACTTTACTTTATGCTAGGGAAAGGCAACCCTCTCACCCTTTGGTAAAAATTGAAAATTAGTTGCTATGATCGGTTATGTTTCAGACAAATGATGAGGTTTAACTTGCACCGTATTCCGATTCTATTCGTTCTAATCAAGCAAGGAGTTATCGCTGCAGAGATCAAACAAGGCTCCGATCAATACAGTCTATACAACCATCAAACGTTTCAATGAGCTTCCTACAATCGCTGATCGAACAGGCAGGAAAGCCAAGCCACCGTCACTCCTCAGAGGTGATCTCAGAAGATCAAGAGAGTTCGAGTGAGAATCAGAAGAAATGCTCAAAAGAGTACCACAAGAGCATCATCTGTCCATAAGAAATTGTCAAAAACATCTATGACACGAGACAGAGACAAGCTCTACATGATCCATATGAATTTATCCACTTTTTGTAACACAAAATTTTTTTTTCGTCACTTAAAGTTTACCCAAAATGAGTAAAGCTTTCGACATTTTGCTGCGGCAATATGATTTTTGTTTTCACCGAACTCACGACGATTGCACTTTTTTCCCCTCCATCCTGGCTGACAAGAGCAGTGCCCACTGATTGGATCGCAAATGGCTCCGTTTTCACATTCGCACGTTTCCTCGCATTTTGAGCCATAATGCCCACTGGCGCACTGCTTCTCGCAGTGCTCACCGCTCCAACCTGGCAGACATTCACAACGTCCTGTCTTGCGGTCACAGCTTGCTCCATTTTTACAGTTGCATCTCTGGGCACAGTTTCTACCGAACTGCCCGAACGGGCATACTGAAAGATAAGTGAGGCATCGCTCGAATTCAAATGGTACTTATTTCATTTTTATAGTAATTTTAGACGTGGAAAAAACTCGAATATACTACAAACTACAAAGACTTACAAAACTCGCACGATGGACCTGTCCATCCATCGATGCATTCACACTCTCCATTTTGCTTATTGCATTCCCCTCCGTGCATACAGAGACAATGTTTCATACAATTAGATCCCCATAGTCCAGGTGGGCATTCACTTTCACAATTCTTGCCCATAAACCCGGATGGGCAATCGCAGAACCCGGTGACTCGGTCACAAGAAGCTCCATTCGAACACTGACACGAATGACGGCATCCTTCGCCATGGCGGCCCAATGGGCACGATGTTTGGCAGTCTGGTCCCGTCCAGCCAGCAGGGCATCTACATTCTCCACTGACATGATCACATCGGGAGACGAATGGATTGTAAATTGAGGTATCGTCTGAAACGGAACTTATTATTTTCAATGACTGTCTCGGAATGAAAAACAGGGAAACAAGATGAAATAGTTGAACAGTGAATGTCGTTGCGGGCTGACGAGTGGGTCGGTTTCACAGAGTTTAGTATTCAAATAAGAAGTGAAACGGTATAAAATGTCATAAGTTACAGAAAAAATAACTAACTGGAAGTTGTACAATCACAAATAGCGTTGCACCCTTCTCCATATCTTCCATCAGGACACGGACGATCGCATTTCTTTCCCCTCCACCCAGGCCGACATTCGCACGATCCGGTGATAGAATCACAACTAGCACCATTCTGGCACGAGCATATTCCTTTGCATCCGGCTCCGAACAGGCCATTCTCGCACGTCTCCTCGCATTTGTGGCCTTTCTTTCCGGGTGGACAAATGCACTCTCCATCTGATGGGTCGCAGTGCATTCCATCGGCACAATCGCACTTCTTCGAGCAATCTTTTCCGAATGTTCCCGGAGCGCACGCTTTCTCGCACTTCTTTCCACTCCATCCAGTGGCGCATTCGCAAGAGCCATCCTTCGGGTCGCACATAGCTCCGTTTTGGCATTTGCATAATTGCATACAATCGTTTCCATAGCGACCAGTTGGGCAAACTAAAAACGGAGATCTTCATGTCTGTTCTTTTGAAATATGTAGCTTGTTTCAGTCATTACGCCGGCGTTCTTACTGCTTCCATTGCAGTAAGATATTTGGAATTCAGGCCGACCATGCGGCGGCTCGAGACATGCTTCAAAATGGCCGCATTAAAACAAATTCTTTACACATGAAACATCGGATAAGAAGCCCTTAAAGAAACCGTCAGAATGGGCCGATTCCTGGCTAATGGTGTCGACCCGGACACATCAACCATTCTATTTCTCAGCAATTTTGAAAAAATCGTGGACGGTGCGGTGTGGTCCGCATCCATCGCAAGCATGAATGTATACAGTATGAAACGAAAATATTTCAGAAAAATGGAATTGCTTTATGTAAAATATCTATGAATCAGCTTTTTCGTACTAACCAATTCTGAAGTGCACAGACAAAAAAGAGCAAATTGATATTCTGCCTCAAAAAATATACTCAACTGATATTTAAATTTCAATTTGTATCAATTTTACTATAAAAAATCAATGTTTCTGTTTCCAAATGTCTATGTAAAACTTCACATTCGAAAATTGTGTGTTGATAAACATACGTATTGTACATAATCTGAATGCAAGTTATGGGTTTTTCAAATGTATGATTCATCAAGCTTTCAGCTTCAACCATGCAATTTATTGTAATTTGTTAAAATATAGTTTTTCTTTTCGAATTTCACCTTCACTGCAAGTTGCTCCATAGAATCCAGGTGTGCAGTGGCAGGATCCATCCCTCTCATCGCACTTTGCTCCGTTCACACAAGAACAAATGTGAGCACAATTGGGACCGTAAGTATTTGTGGCGCAAGCTGTAATAAATCGGATTACGTTATAAATTGAGGAAAATGACGGGTGAGTGTATTTTGAAGTGGAAGAGCTCCGAACTCGATAGTAAACCGATTGGACCGTTGCTATTTCAGCTTCTATACCAATAGTTACAGTATTGCAATTGTGTTCTTCAGAAACATAAATATGTCTACGACGATGATCAAGAAAATAAGTACAAACATTCATCACAAAGTGGTCCGGTTTTTCCGGGGAGGCAAGTACACGTTCCAGTCACATGATGGCACACTTTAGATTTGTGAGGAGATGCCACGTCAGCACAATCGCATTTCTGCTCACAATCGTATCCAAAATAACCGGCGGGACATGCTGAAATTGTGGTACATGGTGCATTGGCTACTGTCTAAAGTGAGCTCGGAGTCGGTGTCTTAATGACGGGCTAAGATCCGACTCCAACATGAAATAGAGTTGCACAAGATTTATATATAAATACATGTTTCAAAATGGTTTGAAACTTAGAAACTACTGTGGTAAAGTTAATGCTATCTCAATGTTTCTACAACTTACGCTTATCACAGAGATTCCCTTGATACCCAGCTGGACACTTTTTAGTGCAATCTCCGGTCACAGGGTCACATCTGACTCCAGCAGGGCAAGAGCATTTTCGTGCGCATCCCGCACCAAAGAGTCCCGGAGAGCACATTCTTTTGCAGTGATGACCGTAGTACCCCGGTTTGCAGCGACATTTTCCCGTCTGAAAATGAAGGAAAATGAAATAGTTTAGAGAATAAATTGAAGATCACATTTGTTTTTGAAACTCATGCTAATTTGTGATTGAATTATATTTGAGAAAAGGGAGATTTGTTTTTGTTAATTCAAATTTTGTCATTGTTTTTAATTAAGGAGAGTGGAGTAATATCTCCTACTTACTCTTCTCAATTCTGTAAAATCTACATTGCAAAATTCTCAGATACAGAAGGCGTTGGGGCAGAAACAATAAACCAGCGTCAATGTATTCTTCTGCTTGAACTCCGGGGTCATATTATTTAAAAGAAAAGAGTCCCAATAGCCGAATGACGGAAGGATTCATCGCATTCTTGAAATATTGGACAGAAATTGAAGGACTCACTATTTCATCACACCCATCCGTGTGCTCCCTGATACATTTACATGGGAATCTGCAGTTCTTTCCAAATGTGAAGTGGGGACACGGCTTTTCACAGTTTTGACCATAAAGGCCATCTGGACAGGTACAGTAACCAAATACTGGATCACATCGACCATTTGGACAATCCATTCGGCATTTCAGGTTGCATTGGGATCCGTAGAATCCTGGAAAAATGCAAATCTCACATTCGTTGAGAATTCCTCAATATTTCTCGTATTCCAATAATTTTCACGACTTTGACTGCTCACCGTCAGGACACGGCCCTTCCGTACACTTCGCGGGGTCCTCACACCGACAGGATCCAGTAGTTGGATCGCACAGCTTGCATGAACACTTGTGAGCACAATCGACACCCCAGAAGCCGTTAGGACAGATTTGTTCACACTTTTCTCCAGTATAGCCTGATGGGCAGTCGCATTTTGAGAGGAGACCTGCTCCGCGCATGGAGCATTTCCCACCATTTTGACAATCGGCGCAAGACAGGTGACACGAAGAACCAAAAAATCCATTGGGGCATTCTGAAATTCTCTATTTTTAGCAAAAATCGGTTTTTTTTTTCAATATTAGAATTTTAGAAAATGCGTTGTTAAGCGTTGTTATTTTCTAATAAGCTGGCTCCCCTATACTGTACGTTTAGGCACAATAATTCAATTCTTAAATGAAAAACATGAAACTGTAAACTGATGAAATATTTGTGATATCATTTTTCATATTTCAGTTCACATTTTCAAGGCATCTATCTTGCCAACCAAGATAAATGAACTGAAAATGACGGTGATACTCGGCCCTTTGAATACATACACCCGTGAACTTTGCAGCTGTTATGAGCATTTTGTGTATTTTGTACCCATTTTGAGTGAGTTTAGCAAAGAAAATTTAAATTTTCATTGAGAATTTATTAAATCTTCTTCAAAAATAGAAGCCGACTCTACTTCAAACGGCTGAAGAACTAACAATTTCAGCTCATAATTTCAAAAAGATGGAAATGTGAGTGATCTATTCATTTTGTTTCAGAGAATATTAGGTTCCAGACCTTTTCTCCTTTCAGGCGCTTCTAAAATCTCTTATAGTTTGTCTGCTTCGTTGTGGAAATGCTCAAAGATTTCAGCTTTTGAAGGTGTACGGTTTCAGAAAAAAAAGTGTTCAGGAGTTGCAAGCAACAACATAAAACAAAATATTTGTCGGCAAAAAACTTGGTTTTATTGTCAATTTAACACTTTCTGATCATGTGTGCGCATATCACAATGCGTTATCATGTTTTGGTTCAACCTTTCTTCAAAAAAAGAGACTAAGTTTCTGTTCTTAAATTTCAGTATTTCCTTTTGTTTTCGTCTATCCTGCTCTCTCTTTTTTTCCAAACGGTAGCCATCCGTCTTCTAATTATGCGGAAAGGTGGTATTTCAGCTCAAAGAAGATTCTAGAAAATACAAGAACAGTTGAAAACATAGTAATTGACGCGCCAAAACTTTTTTTTGGTGCATTAGCCCGTAGATTACTGTGTTTTCTCCAATGCTCACATTGTGCAAGCTCTGCTTTCTTTAAAAATATCCGAAAACCTCTCGTTATTAAAGATAATTTGTCATATTACATTTCACGTGAACCAATAAGTTGCGCAGAGACAAAGCGAGAAATGAATGAATGGAAACAGTAAAAAATATATTTGCTTTTTTCAATCTATTTTCCTTTCAATAAAACCGTCGCTATTTATCTTATTTTTTGTTGATAAATCTTGAAATAACATACAGTGTCGTGCAAAATTATACGAACCGGGGTGATTTTTACCGAAACTCGACTTTGGATGATCCGATCGACCCCAAACTTTCAGGGATTGAGGAAAACGCTTTAAAAATAAGTTTGAATAACAAAAGAACGAATTTACTCAAAAAAAAAGTTATTTTGAGAAAAATTTTAAAAATTGAAAAAATGGATATTTTGATTTTTGATATTCATGGGAAGAAAAAACAAAAATGACAAGTTAAAAATCGGGGGAAATGATACAAAATGATTAAATTAACTTAATACTTGGTCGCCATGCCTTTGGCTTTGATAACCGCCTCACATCTTCTTGGCATCGAGTCGATCAAGTTCATCAGGGTCTGAAGTGGGAGTTTGGTCCATTCTTCCTTGAGTTTCTCGAATTTTTCGGTACAATTTTTTGCTTTTCTGAATTTCAAACGTCTGCCAAGGACCTCCCAGAGATGCTCAATGGAATTCAGGTCAATGGGATTCGGATTGGCTTGGCCAGGTTGACTTGACGCTGTGCGAACCAATCCTTGAAAAATAGGGAAGAGTGTTTCGGATCGTTGTCTTGTTGGAACAACCAATCACGACCTATCTAATACCTTCCATATGACAACATTTCTTTCTCTAAAATGTCCTTGTGCATGTACCCTGTACTTGTACTTCGTACTTGTCCTTATACTTGGCGTGGAAGCAGCCCCATACCATGAAGATACCACCACCGTTCTTAACAGTCGGAACCTGGTACTTGGGATCGTAACGTTTGTTAACTGGACGTCGTACATGAGTGATTCCTTCTAGCCAATCATCAAATACTTCGATTCGTCGCTCTACAGTACCTTATTCCACTGCTGAGGTGTCCATGGCAGATGATCCTTCTCCCACTTCAATCGAGCCAGACGGTTCTTCTCGGAAATCATTGGCTTTTTCACTGGGCGCCTTCCGAAGAGTCCAGAATCACGCAGACGTCTTTTGACAGTGTCGCTGGACACCTATAAGCCATATCAATTGAAATTTTTTGAGAAATGTCCAAAAAACTGACCTCGACTCCATATTGGGCCTTCAGTTCAGAGTTGATATCCGTACTTGTCAGCCGCGGATTTTTCTTGCACATCCTGACAATGATTCTGTCGGTTCCTGGTGATGTTTTCGAAGGTCTTCCAGTACCTTTCAATCGGTTTCGAGTGTTTAAAGTTGCCCATATTACCGATTTAGAAGTCTTGAACTGTTTCGCGAGGGTGGGCATATCCAGACCCATCTGACGACCACGGATGATAGCCATTTGCTGCGATTCTGATAAATTAAGTGAGCCACGTGGTCTACCCATTCTAAATAACAATAAGATAACGATAATAATTGAAAAAATTAAAACAAATGAAAAAAAACCAAAAAATCGGATTTTACCGATTATCGAAAAGTTCAAAAATAAGTCCGCAATTGTTACTGCTTACCGTAATTCATTATTCAAACTCATTTTTTAAGCGTTTTTCTCAATCCCTGAAAGTTTGGGGTCGATCGGATCATCCGAAGTCGAGTTTCGGTAAAAATCACCCCGGTTCGTATAATTTTGCACGGCACTGTATATTAATTTGAACGGCGCAAAACAGAGAAACAGCCTTCACAACACAGAAACACAAAAAAACTGCCCGTAATGGTTGCAACATTCCAAACCTTTCACATGCCGCCGTCTTCCAAATACCGATGGTTTTTTACTCTCATCAGCTGGGTAATTTTCAATTGAAGAAATGACGTCATCAATAGAATCTTGCACATCAAATTGTTTCGAATAGTCTTCTATATCTAAAAGAAGCGGATACAAGAAGCAGAAGCCACTACAGATAAAGCCACTCTAGTTTTATGCAATTACTCACCATTACTCAGAATTTCCACGTTTTCAGAGGCAGCTAAAAAATAATTAAGTAACACTTGTTTATCTTCTATGGCAGCAGTGACTCACCAACACAACTTTTCTCGTCATGAGCCAGAACGTAGCCAACGAAGCATTGACACTTTCTAGTCCCTCTTTTGTTTTTGCACAATTGCGCACATCCTCCATTATTGACCAGACACTCGTTGATGTCGTGACAATTGTGACCGTCTTCCGATAATTCGAATCCTGGCTCACAGGAGCACATGTACCCTCCCTCCTGATTCTTGCAAATCTGCTCACAACCACCGTTGTTTGAAGAGCATTCAGAAATATCTGGAAAGGAAAATTAGGAGCGAACTAAAAGACAGCTTGCGAAAGAGTCTAGAGCCTGATGTCAGTTGACGGTTTCGGTTCTGTACCTTCACATCTTCTTCCGTCCTTCATCAACTTGAATCCTGGCTTACACTGGCATTCATGAGATCCCGCCAAGTTCACACATATCTGATCACATTCCCCATTATTTTGATGACATTCATTGATATCTGAAACATACAAAACAAGTCATTAACATTCTGATGTTCAGTAAAAGCGGATTAAAAACAAATAAACGTCTGAATGCCTTCAGGTACCATCAACCAACTACTAGAGCAGTGATAAGAGCAGTGCAGTGGCGATAAGAAAATTAATAATTTCTTGAATGCCCGCGAGCTGTATGAGTGAAATTTCAGAGCAGAGAGTGGGCAGGATGCCAATGCAAATTTTGGGGACGCCGTCTGCTGATCAGCAAAAAAAAGATTCCGGAGAGGCACGGCTTCGAGTTTTTAAGAGCACAGCCCCTGTCTCTCAAAGGTATGTTTAACGGGGCATTGGTGGCAGTTCGATGCATATCCTATACCCTTCGGTGCTCAAAATTTGCTGAGCTAAGTGAGTGAGAGAAACGGTCACTTAAAGAAAATTACATGAAATCGGCAAAAAAACATAAAAACTAATCTATAGATCTCATGAAGAAATTCTATGATGTTTCCAACTGAAAATAACCACTAAAAATCAAAAACCAAAGAAAAAACAAGTTCCTCTACACCCCTATTTGGGTAAAATTACCCTGACAAAACTTCGAATTAATCAACTGGAATCCATTGTCGCAGTAACACTGTACGTGACCCGAATCGAGATGCATGCACAGTTTGTGACATGCGAAATCAGTGGGTGTCACGCATGTTACCGTCTCGTATCCGTCCCAGAGTCTCGCCACTCTTGGAATGGATGACGGTTGTGGGAGTCTGTCTTAAATGGAAGGGAAATTTGATGAAGTTACATAAACTGGAAGGGAAACCTCAAGTTGTTCATTTTAATATTCTTATAAGAGTACTGAAACCGTAATAATTAGGAATAGTTAACCCCTTACTAAACTATGTACATCTCACTGTTAAAAGCAAATTTCAAAGTCTTATTTTAGGTATGCACGAAACTTCAAAACTCTGTACCCCCTTTGATCATCTATTAGACGGATCTGCAAAACTGCCTGAAACGGTTTCAGTGAAACCGACAGAAGCTGATTATGACTTAGTGAAACAGTAAATCTATTCTAACCATGACACAATTTCTGATCGTCTGCAAGCATGTATCCACTTCTGCATTTGCAGATATGCCCTCCATCGGGTTGATCATAGCAGTCATGCTGGCATCCTCCGTTGCCCACTTGGCAACCTCCGAGCAATTCTTCACAAGTTCTTCCATCTCTTCCCAGTTGATAACCCTCGCGACATTTACAGCGATAAGTCCCTTTGACGTTTTCGCAAAATTGTTCGCATCCATTGTTTTTTGAGCATTCGTCGATGTCTGAAAATAGAAAGAAGCCATTGTGAAGAAAAAAAAACGAGAAACTCGCCAACACAAGACCTCCTGTCGTAGCTCAAATGGAATCCGGGATAGCATTGGCATTGAGCTCTTCCGTTATTATTTGTGCAGTGATGATGGCAGCCTGCGTTATTTTCTAAACATGGATCCACAGGTTGGCACGATCTCTTATTTTCCGACAACTTAAATCCATTTTTACATCTACATCTGTAGAACACTCCATTCGCATCATCTTCACATTCATGATCGCATCCGCCATTGTCAACGGAGCACGAGGAAACTTCTGGAAAACCAATTGTGTTCTGATGAAATTTTGTTAAAATTATGAATTCGAAACAGATGAAACAACAAATATTTCAGTGGGAAAATATCACAGGTTTTGTTGAAATTAAGAGATATTTTTTTCTGTTATAGTACGATATGTCCTGAACTCGGTATAATCCAAAAAACAATCCTCTCCCCCTTTTTTAGAATCGAGGAATAACTCCTTGCGGAAAGACTACGGTAGAGCCATCCACTAGAAGAAAAAATTTGCGCCGGAAAGTCATCAGATTGATCTTTCCCCCAAGCTTAATGCCCTAGACAAGGAGGCACCTAAAAACAAAAATGGCCGGGAGCATTAAAGTTGTGGAAAAAAAAATTGGTGGGGGTCCATTTTAGGATAGTGGGGGAGAGTTATAGGATATTGAGAGCGGTGTTTCTAGCACCGTCCAATGGGGGATGCAAACTTTGGATCTCATGGAGTATACTTACTCTCGTGCAATCGCCCCCCCCCCTCCTTAAAACAATGGGTGGGGGATGATTATTGGATATCCTCATTTAACTTTTACACTCTCCCCCCCCCCCACAACTCTCCAAAAATCATTTCATATCGCTTTAGCAATGTGAAAATGTACAGTGGTGGGGAGGGGGGTGCGTGCGATTTCTGGGGTTGGAGAGATGGGAATCCGGATGTGGTTGAGATTCTTGAATTTTACCCTCAATTTTTTTCATACTTTTATGAAAAGTTTTGAAATACATTATAAGATATTTTATATCAGACGCTGCTTATGTAGGGTTTCTTCCAAATCAGAATACGACATTGACATTCTGCTTTTACAAGGTTTGCAGCCAGGATTTGCGAAACGGAATACCGAATTCCGAACGTTTCAAAAGTTCCGAGTATGCCAGAAATTTTTTTCAGAATCAAACGACATTTACATAGAAATGATGAAATTTGTGGATTCAAAAACTCGTAAAAGTTCCGAACACTGTTGGCAATTGAAGAATGAATCCGCCATGGTCTAGATACCGAAATAATGAATGAGAAACGTGTTTTCTAATTTTCAGAAGTTTTTACCATATTGAGATGCTTACTCCTTTAATTTCAGACAGATGTATCCCTTGCTTTCATTTCTTTTATAAATACTGAAACCTGAATAGCCTGAGCTTCCATGCTCCAAGCTGTTACAGCGTTCGTCACGAAACATTGTGTGCATTTCTCTAGAATGGTCCCAAAAATGTTAGTACTCTCTCAACAAAACTGCAAAAGTCTCCAACTAGTTTACACCAAGTTCAGGACAAGTTTTCCCGAAGACTTTTGGGAGACTTGAGGAGTTTTGCTGAGGCGTTAAACTTAATTTAAAGAAAGGGATACTTCACAAAATTGAGCAATTATTTATATTTAGCGTGAACAACAACGCTAATTAAAAACAACGATTAAGAAAAGAGTTTCACGTACTTCCGCAATTTCTTCCGTCCGAATGCAGATATAAGTCTGAAGGGCAATCGCATCTGAATCCTCCAGCAGTGTTGACACATCTATGAGAGCATCCTCCATTTGCAGTTGCACACTCATCTATGTCAGCACAAGTGTTTCCATCAATGGACAGCTCGAATCCGGGCCAACATCTACAGTAGAACGTTCCAATAGTATTCACGCATTCATGGTCACATCCACCGTTATTTGCCAAACATTCGTTCACATCTTGAATATAAAAAAAAATCAAATGAGAAGCTTATAAAGAGAAGACTCTGGGACATTTCGAAACCAGTCACTATGGTACCATATTTATAGCTAAAACAGTTTCTTTATTGCAGCTGTACTTGTTTTAGCTGCGAATATGGTACGATTTCCACTTCGAAGCGTCTGGAATCTTGCATTTTCTCATAACTGTCGTCAAATCTGACACTTAGTGTGCAGTCATCTACTGCCCAATGTCTTACGGAAAACCTCATACATGTCTACGTCTCAGCACTTCGAAAAAGTATTTTGAAAAAACAATTTCCCTCAAAAGTTTAAAGTATAGCTATTTAAATGCTGACAATTATATTACTTTTGAAATTTGATTAGAAATAACCGTCGTCAATTTGGCCGCTTAATGTGCATACTATTTTCACGGAAAAATCTCATATTTTCAGCCCTATGAAACTTAAATTTCAACAACAATGAAAGCTGAGAATCGTTGAAAATTTTTTTACGGTTTCAAATAGGTTTCATTAACAAAACCTATCAAACTGATATTGTTAATGAAACCTATGTAATCGCTGCGTTCGGATCATAATACGCGCCGAGATCTTCAATTTCCCATCTTTTTTGAGCTGTAATTTTCAATTTGGAGAAAGTTAAACAAAATCCTGTCTGCTTCCGTTTTGCCTCTGATGGCAAGTGTGGAAACTACGACTTGATCTCCAGGTGAAATTTTCGAATTACTCAAAAAAATTAATATAAATTTATTTTTCTTTTTAGATAATCTATTTCCAACATTTCAGCGTCGTAATAAGTTAAAAAGTAATACAATTGAGTAGTATTCGTAGCTGAAGGATATATAAAAAGTTACGAAAGAGGTACGAACACTCATTTTTTCAGTTGTCCAACTGAATAATCAGTCCTCCATGATAACGCATGCTCGTAATTACCCTTACCATATTGACATTTGGCTCCCGTGAATCCCGATGGGCACTCGCAGACCTGCTCATTGTCGTTGCTCTCCGATGGAGCACACGTTCCTCCATTATGACACAAATCGGCGGAGCAATTTGCTGGAAACGTATCGAATTACTTTTTGAAATAGATTCAATTACTCTGATTTTCAAATTTGTGCGCGCGTTTCTAATTTTCCCACCATTTCTATTAGGTAACTGGTTTCTGCGAGAGCTAATGATATCAGTCTTTCACCTTGAGCAAACAATATTCCCCCGCCCCCCTCCCTCTCCCACATCGAGCATGCTTTTCGCTCTTCCAGGAAATGGTTGCCCTTCTATTTCCATGTGTTTACTTTCAAAACGACAACACTCAATTTTCCGCTTTTTTAAATGAGGTTTTGAAGAAGATGGAAGGAAAAATTTTTGAAAAAATTTGCATAATACCATCAATTTTGAAACGGAAGGAGGAAGTAGGTGGGAGTGAGAACGCGTGCCTTCTTTTTTGGACATTATGAAGGGTGAGGAAGATGGATGGACATGAATACGGACTGAATTGAGACTACTAAAATGTAGAAATAAGTATTAGGTGGAAAAGTGTTTAGCTATGTCATTGCCTATTTCATTTTGCGGTTGAGAAATCACGCGGTGACAACAGCTGATTCTCGCCACTGGGCATCGTGCCGCTCTTTATCCGCCTTTTCCAATGCATGTTGAAAAAAGAACATTAAAAGAAACCCATTCTTATGGTGTATCGTTCTTCAAAATGGTACGCACGATTCAAGCTTTTACGACAGTTTTTATGCATTTTCGCCGAAAATCTTTAGAGAAATTTCAGACTATGTCTATCTTGACGACACCGGTGATGATCCTGTGTTAAAGTTGTTACAGTTGCGCCAGCAAAAAAAGTTCGAAAATCTCAATAATCATTAATGACAAAGTCTTATTTGGAACATGGCACGGCACCTGGTGGCACACCTATGGATGTTATGGCGTCTTAAAGCAGGTGGTATGTACTATCGATAGTGCCTTTTACTCATTTCCGCTTTGTACCGGAGCCATAGCTCGCTTCTAAAGTTCATGTATTTTAGCCAAGCTTTCGAGTCCCCCCACAGCGATTGGTCTAATTTTCTGTCCTCCGAACGTGCCCGTCGATCCATCCATCTGTCGTCATGTATCCAGCCTATTGAAACAGACAAAAGAGTTACCGGAGGAAGGGACAGAACACGGCATATGGAGGGTGCGGTCCGCAATAATTGGGTAGCGTTCGTCCCCCTCCCCCCGCTCCTTTCACTCCGGTGCTCTTCGATTGTTCACCGTCAAAATGATCAACAGAAGAAGGAGACAATCGGAGTGAGCAGTGCGCCATAATTAATAATTCATCAGACAATTCAATGCGTGGGAATGAGAAAAGAGCAACAATTTTAGAGCTAATAATAGTGGGATCGAATCGTGTGGAAATGGGACATGGTGGAAATGCGCTCCGTTGAAAAAAAAGTCGTTTTCCCCGCAACCACTACTAGAAAATATAAGGTTTTTCACAAACTATATTACTTAAAATCGCGTTAAAAGGGATCAACTTCAATGTTTTTCCATGACCTTGACAGCGGAGCGCACTTACACCAGAGTCCATTAAGATGAGATTCGATGTTTCGAATGCATAATACTGTATTCGCTGCGGGAGTTTCTTTTTTTCTTATATAATGACGCCCTAAGCAGATTACAAGGACAAAATACCAGGGTTATTCGCAAGTTTTTTACTTAGTTATTAAGCAACCATGACGCGCGTGGCCCATAAAGGAGCGCCGATTGCGGTAGCACTAATTTCCGTAGCAATTTCTCAATGATTCGACTAATTCAGGGCGACAATTTCCACCAGATCGGATGATTATAAAATACTAATTTCACGACATCTTTTCAGTGGCTCGTATGGTAGTCGGAATGGAATCCAAAACGACCCCCCCCATGACATGGTCCGAATCATTGCGGAAATGAAATCTCAATATATCGAGGAAAACAACTTTCAAGACCACCATCACCCGAGATGGCAAGACAAGGATAGTTGTGATCAGCCCCCACACAAACGAATTCGACTAACAAGCATCTTAAGTAAGTGCTTAATTACACACAAGTTCAATCAAGATGTTACATTTATTTTTTAAATTTCACGTGTGCATGAAACAGTAAAATTTTTACAAGTTTTGATTTATCAAATATCATTTTGATCAACACAACACAAAGAATACAACAAAAAACGAGCTTGTCAAAAGGCATCGGCTAGGCGTGACCTTCTCCGAGGATGCGCTTAAACAGATGCAGATTGACTGAATCATGCGCCGCTCTAATGCGAATTATGCAATTATTAAAAACTGACGCCTAATATAAGTACAGTGTATAGGTATAATACAAAAATCACCCCCCCCCCCCCTTCATAGAATTCAGACTATGACCAGTTCTAAATCACAACAAGAGTTCTAGCATTCTTTGATTATAAATTTTCAAAAAATTAACTTTCCCGCTTTTCACTCCTTTCTCCTTAATTTTTTTTTCATAATTACAAGTCTTTCCCTTTTCCTGTATTCCTTAAGTTCATTAAAGCTAAAAAATTTTCAGAATTTCTGGATTTTAATGATAGTATCAAAGATTTTTTTCGACGTTTAATAAAAACTTTTTGAAACAGTAATTTTTTAGATAAAAATAATTTTCCTTAAAATCAGTTTACTAGGGAACCTCGAACAAAAATCTCCTCAATTGTTCGTAAAAATTCGACCACAGGTACTTTCGATTGCGGAGAATTCAGTACACATGGTGGCTATCTGCCGAAATTTCTGGAAATCGAGATATTTCGATCTGAACATCCGGAGCTCCACGCCCTTTCCTCGCCTCTTTCCTCTATGCATTTTCTTGGTTGATCTTTGAGTTTTCAGTGAATGATGGAATTATGATTTTTGTTTGCGCGAGAGCCCAGGAAGCACACAAATAAAAAAGGCAGATGAAACCGAGGGGGAAACCTTTTTTTTCAGGGTTTTTCAATTTCGCTTGAGAAAATATCTGTTTCATGAACTGTGCTTATGAACAACTGAACGTCAGGTATGATTCCCATGTCTAATTTCTGCAGTGCCTGCGGCTCCTTTCTCGCTTTGGGTTTCCTGAATGAGTGGTCCCCCATCATTCCAAATTGATGTTTCTCACCCCTTCTACACACTCCCCAGCACCCCCCCCCCCCCAAGCATTCCCGCCACTTCAAAAGGAGCACAAAACAAATGAACAACTGTCGTAGCCTTCCCTCTTTAACAGATTAACCCATAGTCCTATTAACATAATCAACGTCACCCCCTCCCTCCAATTTCTTGATCCCAGATGCCACTCGTACCTCTCTGACAGCCAGCTTCTCCAGGCGTATGAACCCATCCCGGACAGCACTCTGCGACGGTGTGTCGTCTCGTTCGGTTCACTTTTTTGTAGGTGTGGAAGTAGATGGTCCTGCAAAAGAAAGGACGGCGTCAGAATGGTGTGCAATGATTGAGAGGATTGCATAATAATTATAGGTGTCAAAAGGTCATGGGCACTGCTGACTCGTGCGCTACGAGGCGACAGGGGAGATAATCTTGTTAGAAATAAGGCTAGGTAATGGAAGAGATGGCTGATGCGATTACGTATTAAAGTTGATGGACTGCACTAGAACTACGCGCGAAGAGTGCTTGTCGCGCGATTAAATGTCGTGCGATATCGTGTGACTATCACGGAAGCGTCACAAAATGCATGAAACGGTTCTATCATAAAATTTTTAATACTCTTATTTATGTATATTGCAAGACACTCTGAGATTCGAAATGCTTAGGATCTTCACTAGTTTTAATAATTGAAAGGCAGCTCTTCAGAGAATTTGGAAATGAAAAAAGAGCTAACAAAGTCTGTTTCTGAATATTCATTTAAATTTTCTTTGAATTTTGGTTGGTTGTTAGATTACAATTGACTCAGATGCCAAAAAAAACAGTAATTATGGGATAAACGATGAAATAAGAAAACAATTAAGCAAATGAGATTGTGTAGTTTGAAATATTGTGAAAATCGATGTATGAATTCTGCAGACCTAAAATTGCTTTTCTATAGTTTACAATTTTTTTTTATTTTATCAAGCAAGGTTATTACAGCTCATTGAAGTCAGTTCCACAATTTTTGTACTCAATGGCGCTTTTTTTTCCAAAACGTTGACAATCTCTTCTAGTAAATATATACTGATCTGATGATAAGAAGTGCAACTCAGATCCTCCGATGCCATTTTAATGGAAACGGATACAATTCTAGAAATACACTATGCAGTTTTACGAAATATATGAATGTATACTCAGAAAAACTCCACAAGTCTAGCTCAAGTTTAAGCCAAACTTTGAAAGTTCACAAGTTTAGCACAAATCTCGAACAATTCTAGGCCAAACTTTGTAAGTTTACAAATCTAGCGCATTTCTATCACAAATTTATGCCAAACTTTGAAAATTCACAAGTCTAGCACAAATCTCGAACAATTCTAGGCCAAACTTTGTAAGTTTACAAATCTAACACAATTCTTCCACAAATCTAATAGTAAGCTAAACTTTGAAAGTTCACAAGTATCTCACAAGTCTTGGGTAAAACTTGTCCTAATCTTGTGTTAAATTTGGTATACACTTGTGGACCTTCAAAGCCTATCTTAGACTTGTGATAGACTAGGGGAGTTCACCTGTGTTGGTTACATAAACTGGGAATTTAAAGCCGCAAAATGCACATTGTGCGTTCCACATTTTCTTTTGAGAATACTCTCACTCGAACCCACAAAGACTTGAACTCACTTCGGCTGTCTTACTGCACAACTCTGAAACTTTCCATTACATCCAGGCTTTCGACTTCGCACATATTTTGTGTATGCTTGAACACACGGCTCTTTCAAAGTGACGATTTCCAGTTCTTCATGAGGACACACGTTTCTTCTGAAATTACGGTAATTTGAGACGTCTGGAAAATGAAAAAACTACACTGCCTACAAAATTCCAATAAGCTGAGCCGATCAAAAAATCGGCGAATAGAAAAAAGTTTTAAAAATGGGAAAGATTTGTAAAAACGCTGAAACTGAATATTTTTGCACCGAACTTGAACTAATATGTTCTATTTTTGATTCCCCGTTTTTCGCCTTCCTCCTTCCATTTTTCCGTTTATCTGAAATGCCGCATGCTCCATTTGAAATACGAAATATTTATATAATCGCACCGTAACTAAACCATATAATATAACACTATTATTATTGTTGCATCTATTATATTTGTTTGTGTTTCCATATCCATAAGTACTGTGTTGGTGTACTCTGACCAGACACTGACCACCCAATCTAGCACATTGTTTGAAACAGTTACATTACGCTTTTATGTTTGCACATTGTTGCAGGGAAGAAAGCGGGAAACACAGTCATATTAAAGAAATTTAGATTTTTTTAGACCTCGCTGGTTACGAAAACGGGAAATTATAATGAAATTATAATTATAATGTTCAATATTAAAGGGCGTGTCAGGAGATTTTTGAATTCGCGGCGACGTCGCTCCATAGAAACATATAGATTCCCTAACTAGTTCTAGACACTTGACACGTAACATACGGTGTCCTAGTGTTTACCAGCTTCTCCCCCCCCCCTTCCTTCTTATTCTCCTTATTTTGACATGGGGGTGAATGAGAATGTAATACGATGCGCGCATTTGATTACCACGCTCTCTGTGCTTTCGTCGCCACAAACATAGCCTTCCACTCGAAGAGCAGGTGCTCCGTGGGATCATGGAGCATCGGGTACAGCGATGGTGGCGGAGATCTGATGCAATGTGTTTGTCTAAAGGGTGTTGGTGACAACTTTTGATTGAGCCACCCATATGGCACGACGGCTTATTAGCTTCTCTAGTGACGACGACGAAAGGGGGAGGACTCGCGATTTCCGAATTACCACGGGACACAGCAAGTTGCTGTGGAACAAGTTAAGAAAATCGGCATATTGTAAGAAATTCCGTAACTTATCCGAGAAGAAACTAACTAAATTTGGTGACCCATTCAAATTTAAGTCGTGTTTTACTCTCGGAGTTCTCAGCACTCTGGGATAAAAATGCAAGGAACTATCGTCGAGTCTTGCACAAAGTGAGCATACACCACTTTTCCAAAAGCAGACAGTCCTCTCTCTGATTATTCAATTCTGAAGCTTAAAGATGCAAGAATAAGAATTTCCCTTAGCTGTCGTCAATTCTGGTGCTTCGTGTGCATATATCACTTTTCCCAATTGATGACTCATAATCTGTACTCTTTTTTCTATGAAAACGGAATTTAGGTTCATACATCGTCTGCACAATAGTACTCTCGAATTTTTGGACAGGAAGGATGTTCGAAATATTAGAAAATTTGATTGATTTCTCGTGATATTCGTCTCTGTCAGGGTGAGATCCTATCGTATCTAAGGATTACGGTGGCGCGATTCATTGCTAATTTGAAAGTGAAATTTCGAACCGGATGTTTCCTAGATTGTTTTTAAAAAGGAAAATGCACAATGTCCAAGTCAAAGTTTGACAGAAAACAACTAATTATGGATAATTATTATCCATGTTGTCCTCGAGGAGTCTACTTCCAGTCCTGCAGCCTCTGACCGCTCCCCCCCCCCCACCCGTCTCTTTTCCGTAGTTTCCCTTTTTTAAGGGCTAATCCTCTGCTTTTCCAAGTCAAAGGAACGACGAAGATGGAGCAGTTTATGATCCTTTCCACTTCTGGTCTTCAACTACTTGTCAAAAACTCTCCCTTTCTTTTTTTTTGACACACCAAGTACGACATAATGAGAGAGAGGGAAGTGGAAATGAGCATTTAATGATTTCCTGGGAATTTCTTGTTATTGGGCCAGACCCATCCACCCCCCCCACCCGTTCCGTCCCTGCCTGTCCTGATGGGATAGTTGTGGAATGGGAATAGCAAAAAGATGTTAACGTGAGTGATGGGATGAGGTTGTGGAAGAAAAATAAGAGGAGAAACGATCAGTAATAATTCATGGCTCTTTGGAATAAAGGGAGAAAACGTTTTTGTTCTATTCTTTCACCAATTTAGTGCCAAAAAAGGTGGATGTGCTGCATTTTCAATCTGCATAGGGTTTATCTTGCAAAAGAAGGGGTCATCTTCCAGTTTGTGGGGGTTCAAATTTAATAAGGATCCCGTTTCAGTGAATTAATGTTAGATTACAGCTGGGTCACTTAAAGAATGTAGCAAATTGAAGATATAAGAAAGTCCTGTGAAGGTGTGATTACCAATATCAACGGATACACTTCTGAATTAGAATACTGCTACTTTTCGCCATCTAGCCTGATGAAAAATTGCTCAGATTTACATATGTACTTTTGCCATGAAACAATATGAGATCTCTATTTAGAAACGGTTTTTAGCCACACTTTTCAATAAGAAAAAATGATGCATTTGGCTCGTTCTGTGCTGTTTTTAAGCTGTGAGTATGAAGACTTAAGACTAAGATTCTCATTTGAAGCTGTATATTACCGTTTTAATAATAAAAACGTTGTTGACTCCTTACAGTTAATCAGAATTGATCGGAAGTCGGTGTGTCGTCTATGAAAACAAGACGACGAGACTCTGAAGCCTTGATGCAAATTTGCCGAGTATCCAGAATTAGTTTTGAAGAAAACCTTCTTGAAATTTCAAAAACTCTCGATGCGTGAAGGTTTTATCGAGTTCTCGAGTCTCACTCTTTAAGAATGCTTTAGAGATTCAGAAATCTGGAATAAGCTGAGGCATTGAAGTCTCAACATTTCATTCTCCAGACGAAATTAGTTTTATGTTGTAGAATGCCGAATCTCGACAGTTCTCGAGAGTTCCAAGTTTAGCACAATTCTCGAACAAGTCTAGGCCAAACTTTGAAGGCTCACAAGTGCATTCCAAGTTTTCAACGAGTTTACGACATGTTTTACCCAAGACATGTGAGATACTTGTGAACTTTCAAAGTTTGGCTTAGATTTGTGGAAGAATTGTGTTAGATATGTAAACTTACAACGTTTGGCCTAGAATTGTTCGAGATTTGTGCTAGACTTGTGAATTTTCAAAGTTTGGCATAAATTTGTGATAGAATTGCGCTAGATTTGTAAACTTACAAAGTTTTGCCTAGAATTGTTCGAGATTTTGCTAAACTTGTGAACTTTCAAAGTTTGGCTTAAACTTGAGCTAGACTTGTGGAGTTTTTCTGGGTATACATTAACATATTTCGTAAAACAGCATTGTGTAATTCTAGAATCTAGAATTCTGAAGTTCAGCTGAATGCCTACAAGTTTAATACATTGGAGTCAGTCCACCTATTCCAATCTACTGAAGTTCTTTTGTGTACCTATGCAGATTTCCCCTCATCAAGTGAATCGCTGTTGGTTTTTTACTTAAGTTCTAAGCTATCATTCATATGCACTTACTCCCCCCCCCCACCCGTCTCTCTTACTATCCATGGGTCTATTGTTATTTCGGTCTGTCTCATTCCCCGTTTCCTCTCCTCCGCTTCTCATCATTCTCCTTTAACATTACAAACCGTATCCTCCCTTCTTTTCTCATCGGTCTGTCTGTCTAACTAACAAAACGACAAACCCATCAAATCGTTTCGAGAAAAGAAGAGGGAAGAAAACTTTCCCTTCTTCATCATATTGTGCATGCAAATTCGAATGCGTTTTTCTGCCACTTCCCCGCGTCCTTCTCCTCACAGTTTTCCGCCAAAAAGATTTGTATTTCACCGAACTGCAGCGAGTTTCATGCGGGGATCCGCAAAAAAAAATAGGGCGTTTCCATGCATTACATTATAGGTCTATTTGTTATTACACGCACTTCAAAACGTTAAAACTTTTATTATGCTTTACATTTCATTTCAATTTCTCAAAATATTGTTCGTCGCGTCACACATACGAAACATTAGCTCAGCAGGGGGGTGGTGACCCCTTCGACGACTGGAAGGCTTTCAAACAAGAGACAGACATCGTGGTTTGATGTCTTCCCTCTTTACAATCTGTGCGAGAATTGGGTGGGACGGCGGGTTATGAATAATCACGGGAGGGGACCAACAGAAAGACACTTGGGGATTAAAGGAACATTGACTTGAAGAATTGGGCGGGGGGGGGGGTAGGGTTGATGGGGTCAAGTCAAAAATAAACTTATATAGCTACAGCTATACTTTTAAAAGGTCAACTATGAGCAACGGGAGCTGCGGAGCATTTGTTAGCAAATCATTTCATTCTAGTCTGTTCTGATTTCCAGGCGTCCTCGGCATCTTCTTTCTACAGACTGGAGAGTGCCGATTGCTTAACTCGTCTACGGAATAATCATTTCTTGCTGTTGTCTGACACGTGGCGGACGCGTACAGTTCAGTATCGCGCAGAGTTTATCGCTTCGACAATCAGCTAAAGCAACGCAAGACAAATTAGATACAATTTTTGAACTAAATTTCTCAATTTCGCACTGTTGACCCGCGAAAATGGAGTTTTCAGCATCAGTAATACGATATTTTGGAAGTTTTTTACAACTTTTTTGCATCTTCCCCATGAAAAAAACGAACAACACATGAGAAAATGCTCGAAAATTGCTTTTTTTTGGGTTTATAAATGAATAAATAATGTTAAACACATTTTGAATATCTACCAATCGCTTCCGAATAAAGATCAGTTTCTTTAAGGATGGTGCCCCCAGCCAAGATAAGATGCTCTTGACTGAAGAAGCCTTCAAATTTCGAGAAAATTGCAATTTTTCTCGGTTTTCCACAAAATGGAAACGATTCGGAATCTCTTCAGTCAGCTGAACATGAAACCAATCAAAGTCTTGTGAAAAGTAGGGCGCCAATTGAACAATCGAAATCATAAAACAGAGAGAAAAAAGTACTTACTGTCCGAGTCGAAGTTCCTGTAATTGAACGTCGACTAGTTCGCCGCCGGATGTCTTTTGAATCAAGTGCAGGTACAGAAGCAGTTGGAATATTAGAAAAGATGAGGAATATCCGGAGATTTGCTTCAGTGGCATCTTCATTGTTTTCTTTGTTTTGACTTTCGAAGGGGTTCTTCCAAAAAAAAAGCTCTGTGGGCTGATGATTGAAATCAGTCCATTTGTTAGCAAGGCGAAGCGGACTCAGTTCGAATTTATTAAACACTCAATAAGAATTTTGAAGCGGAAAAGAAGAAAGGGCTGCAAGAAAAGAAATGTTTTATTTCATTGAAATAAAAATGCAATTTCATAAAACACATATAAAGAACTTGAAACCGTAAAATGTCAGTAAACATTACGGTTTTTAAAAAATGTTTTCAGATAAACGAGGAACTTTAGATGTAGCAGGACACTTTCTTTCATTACATAGAATCATATATACATAGTTTAACGGAGCCACGGAAACAGAAACTCACAGTTAATATTTGATATAGGCTGAACTCAAGTTGGCATGGGATGCCTTGTAATATCCAATTTTATGTTGAAAGAATTACATTTTTGCGTGTTAAGAGTACGATGTAAAACAGTGGGTAGCAAAATTCGCAATAGAACGTCATTTTCGAAGAGCTGGACTTCAAAAATCAGGAAAACCAAAAAAGAATCGGTTGGAGAAAAATAAAATAAAAAGTGAATCTTCCAAATCCACGCAACAATGCCCCATTCATTGCAGAAAAGAGGTAAACGTGTCTCCTCCCAATTCCAAGGAGGGGAGAGTGCTGCTGCATTGTGACTCTTCGGGAGGCGAGGGGCGTGGCTTGATCCGCCACAGAAAATAGGAAACGAGGAATGGGAGGCGAAAAAAGGGCGGGGGGGGGGGAAGGAGGGTGGAGACATGCGCTTGAGTGACCAAACCATAAAGAAGTGTATATTTCGGCTTGTTGTAGTAGAACTGATGAAGTTAGAAGAAGCTGGTTCTGGTGTGATTTACTCGGCGAATCTCAACTCTGTGTGTCTGAATGTTCGTCTGTCCGTTTGCAGAGTTTGCGACAATATCTACCTTTTTTATGGGCAACCACGGAAATTGGAATGAAAACTATTTCCAAATCCGGAAAAATCAACAAAAAATATTCGTGATTCTTAATACGGAATGCGGAAAACGGAATAATGCGAAAATGTTCAATTTTCACGGAAACATTCTAAGTTTTTATAATTAACGTGCACTTCCGTTAATTCGCAGAGTTACTGAAAGCCATTTTCCCCTTTATGACACTAGCGAACGATATATATGTGAAACCGGAATATGAAATTAGTGAAAAACAAAATTCGAAATCAGTGTGTCGTTTCGAAAGCATTTCGAGAAATTTTTCGAGAAATTTCTTCGAAAAATTCTCGAAAATTTTCCGAAAAATTTCTTCGAAAAATTCTCGAGAAATGTTTCTCGTTGATTTCTCGAAAAATTTCTCGGAAATTTTCCGAAAAATTAACGAGAAAAATTTTTCGAAATTTCCGAAAAAGTTTTTGAGAAATTCTCGAAAAAAAAGAACATTTCGATAAAAAATAATAATAAACTAGTTCGAACGACACTCCGAAATAACGCAAAGCGCGGTGTTTATCGTATTTCCATTCAAATCATTTTTCGTGATTTCTCGAAAAATTCTTCGAGGATTTTTCGAGAAATTTCCGAAAAATTTTTCGAGAAATTCTCGAAAAATCAACGAGAAAAATTCTTCGAGAATTTTTCGAAAATTTTTCGGAAAACGCATTTTTCGCGAAATAATTTTTCGAAACGACACACTGTTCGAAATGGAAATTTTTCCGGAATCCGGAAAACTGAACAAAAAACACTCAGAATGCGAAATACGAATATCGCGCACAGTCGACCTTGATTAGCAAAACGACAATTAACAATTAATTCTAGTTTTTCGTAAAAATTCGAAAGCTCTGCGGGTAAGCATCCACAGGGACACACATCTTCGAGAATCTTCTGAAATTCCCAGGTACTGAAACTTAGCATTTAGTACTCGAGGTATATAAACCGGATTAAAATGCAGCGAAAACTTCAGCGATTCCGCACTCCTAATGAGCTTTCAAACGTTTTTCTTCCGTTTTCCGATACTTAGAAACTAATAAAATTGTTCCACATTTACATATTACCGTTCTCATTCATTCTCGCTTCATTCCTTTTTTCTTCCAGCTCCTGTCTTTTGCTACAACTGCAAGTGGCTGCTTTTTTACATGTATATATGGAAACTGTATCTGACAGCAAGCCTATTAAATTTCAGACGCGTTTCACAATTATCAATGTTATACATTAGACCTAGTCCTCGTGTAGTCCATTGTCTATATTCCACGTGAAAACGCATATTTATAACATTAATTTCACTCTAATTTCACAATCGGTTGAAAGCGTAATTATATTTTCCATTTCCCTCCATCTCAATGTCTATCTGTGTGTCTGTATTAGCTTCCATACTGAAAAAAGTTGCTTTGAGCCATAATAGACTTTCCACATCGACTGATTTTTACCGTACGCACTGGTCTTCTCTTTTTGTTCTTCTTGCACTCTCTTTTGTATCGGTTCCCAATGAGTCATACTGTCACACCTCGGCCAAGAACAATGGAAGAGGTTCGGAACAAATGCCGGCTTGGCTTTTTTTTCCTTTCCTGCACCAAGTTAGGTAGAAGTATAATTTGGTTGATGAGAACGAAATGGGGGAAGGGGCGGGGGATAGTTAATTCACATTCACCCGCCTTCGCCTTCACTTACCTCGTGCTACCCTTCTCTCCAATGTGCACTTGTCCTAGTGTTTGCGGGAAAAGCACTGTATATGATAATTTGAGTTGTTTTAATTAAATAGTTTAAGAAATACTAAACAATTTAATTAAATATTCAAGCATCGCGTCTACACACAAAACTTCCACAGACAACATTCAATGAAGGGAGGGAGGGGCGGAGCCGGGCGCCCTCGCGGCATATAGGGTCTCTCAAAGAAGAATGAGATGATTCTGGATGTTACAAACTTTTTCAGAACGCACATCAACATTCAACGTTGGTTATTTACTTAATTTTTACTTTAAAGAAGTGGTTATCCTGATTTCATAAAGATTTGTGACGGTTTCCCAACATCATGGACGAACACGAGTCAATTCGTGTGACTTGTGTGCACATATCGCCCCTGGTCATTGTCGTTTGCAACAAATTTGCGATCTCATGCTGAATCTTCGCGTTGATGTTGCACTATCATTGAGAACCTCTGTACAATGTTCTACTTTTAACCACCCAATTTCGCACAATCGGAGAATGCTTGTTAACTTTCAATAGTGTCATTGATCTAAGTGATCAGCCAAGCGTCGTTAACAACTGCTCCAGTACGCACTGCCAAAATCTTTATCTTCCCATGATTCTCTTCTTCACCTATTAATAAATTGATATTATCCACCTACCTGTATACCTTTACGTTAATTAAAAAAATAAAATTTAAAAATTTTCAGTGTCTTTAAACATCACTATTAACAATTTTCTTTCAAACTACAACCTCAGCCAAAAGTGCACGAAGTTTGGCAATTTTCTGAAAAGTTTTCATGTTTCAAACTTCGTGTGGCCGATATCAAACAAAAATTTGTCAAACTTAAATTTACAGTTTCATTATTGCTGGTGTTCCTCCAGCGCGCGAGGCCAGAATTCAAAAAGTGAACTCACACTGATACTAACGCGCTGATTCTTCCCAACTTGTGATTAAATCGTAGAAAGTGGGGGTTTTTTCTTGTTTAGCGGACTAATAAACGGGTAGCAAGCAGCAAGACTATTTTTTGACATCCTTGTCTATGTTTGGTGCAAAATCAGTTCATGGTGAAGTCGTCTGGGCTCGGCGAACGACAAAAACACATGCAAACGCACACACGGAATCTTCTGTTCATTATAGTCTTTGGTATACTTTTTATTTTTGTTACTGACTCTGCGAACAGAATAAATCTCCCACTTTTCTTTTATTTTTCGACTACCATAACGGAAACGTAAAAAGGAACGGATGGCGATTGAAATTGAAATCATATGCCACTCTGAATTCCATTGTGTCGATACGCATGTAGACAAGGTTGGATTTGTGGTTTTCAACGTACCCGTCATGTGACTTATGGCGATTGCAAACAGATGCAAACAAAGCTTTCGGAATTTTCCATAAAAAGAGAAGAAATATTTTGAGAGGGAGGGCGGTCATCAGTGAATTAAAAGTTCAGTGTTTCAAAATGATGCTCATCTGCAAACACATAAGACGTATTGCATCATAATAACATGGAACATGCTGTCCCTGAAGAAGATCATAACGATGTCTGATGGATCCGATTTTTTATAGATGAATCACTTGGAACGAATGGAACGAATTCTAGCTACCTATTTCGGAACTGTTCAGCAAGGTAGTGATTTATCGTTCATTAATAGCAAGTGAATGAAAAAAAGGAAGGAAATGAGAAAAGTTACGGAGTCCGTTTCTTCATTTCCAATATCAACTGTCTGTTTATCAGAGACCAGAGGCGTTCATTGTTTTGTACGTTTCTACATTTACATATTGCAACCTGAAACAGAAAAATAAAAGAGAGCAAGAGTAGTCATTGTTTTGCAGATAGTTATATGGGTAACGACTTTCGGGGGATTTTCAGTCTTTCTGTTCTATAATGGGACATACCTATGGAGGGAAAACATCAGATTATGAAATCCAATAGCGGGTACTGTTCTCTAAATAAACATAAGCTCACACAACATTTTTTGAATTATCTCGTTTTAGGTAAAGTATATGTATAATAGGTAAGGTATAATAATGGTTTTACCTCTTGAAAAAAAATCACAATTTGAATACATTTTTATATTCATAAGTGAACTTCAGAAAATAAAAATCTGAAAACTTACTTACTTACTTAGTTACTTAGTCGATCCGTCATTCGCTTGTTTGAGCGCGGATCACAGCTAACCATGCTTTGCGATCTTGGGCGATGGTTGTCCATGAAGTAGTCAATCGATTTCCTCGGTATATTGAGATTTCTTTACGTAGTGAGTCGGACCATTTCATGGGGGGTCGTCCGACAGGTCGTTTTTGATCTCGAGGAATCCATTCTTGTATCAGTTTCGTCCATCTTCCGTCAGTTCTTCGCATAATGTGCCCGGCCCATCCTAATTTTTTCTTTTTGATGTGTTTGAGTGGGTCCGTGACTTGGGAGATTTTTCGGATGTCTTCGCGGTGCAAATCTCGTTCGCGTTGTTCCGTGAGGGTCATTCCAATTAATCTTCTTTCTAGTGATGCATGCGTCATACGGAGTCTTTCAGCGAGATTCTGTGTAAGGGTCCACGTTTCAGATCCATATGTGAGCGCGGGAAGAACGATAGTGTCGAAAAGTTGAGCTCGGATTCGGGGACAGGTGAGAGCGTCGGTGGTGTTTTTGATGTTGTTGAACGCTGCCCAGGCTGCCCGTCTTCTTCTGTGGAGTTCAGGTTCTAGCTCATTTCGTGGGTTGCGTAGCCTGCCAAGGTAGACATACTCATTCACGTCTTCGATTGTTGTGATGGTTGCGTTGTTACTAATGATCACCGAATTTGAATACATTTTTATATTCAAAAGTGAACTTCAGAAAATAAAAGTCTGAAAAAATACCGTTATTTATTTGAAACGTTGAAAAAATTCCAAAAAAATATAGGTTCACAAAAAAAAGAGCAAAAGACCACATTAACAGAAAGAAACGTGGAATAAAATGTTAGTTAATAACCTGTATGACCCTCTGGTTGTTGGTAGTCAGTTCCAAAATATAAGAGTCGAAGGAAAAGTAGAAATTGTTTTTTGGTCCACAGTCAGTCACGCCGCAACAATCTCCTTTTTCAGATTTGAGACATTGTCGTAACGTTTATTTTCTTGGTAAGTTTTGTTAACCACGTATCCCCACACATCTACGATAATCTTTATATCAGGAGAACAAGCTGACCAGCCTAGGATTGGAATTCTTCTGTCTTCCAACAAAAGCTCAGTCCTGCATGAATGTGAAGTTTTGGTGTCGCTTTCGGCGCGAAGAATAAACATTTCGGATCGGCGATTTAATTGAAATCGTCTAAGAGTCTTCCTACTTTTTCAAAATTTTGAAAGAAGAAACCTTTGAAAATAGAATTTGAAAATAGACTTGCTGAATTTCACTTTTGTGCCATAGTTACGTGCAGAACACAAATAATCTCTCTTGAAACTCATTTAACTGGTAATGAAACTGAACTTACAGAATGCGCCGAATTCGGGTTACGAAGTCGTTGGATATTAGAAGGTTGTGCGTTTTGAAATTGATTAATTATTGACTTTTGTTGAGATCAAGACTTGCTCCATGTGCAGTTGTTTCCTCTACGTTCGAAGAATTAAGAATCTCCCTTAAGAATCTTAAAAAAAAAAAGAATCTTAAAAAAAAGAATCTTTAAAAAAATTAAAAATCTTTAAAAAATCCGCATTCTATCATCTTAAAAGTCCGATGATGTCGAACGTTCTGTGCTTTTTGCTGTGGAAGGATTTCTTTGCCTCCCCCGACGTGCTTCTGAATTTGATATCATGAGCATCCGTCTGCACATCACGTAGGGACTCGTTACTTAAAGAGAGAGGTCCACATGTGAGCAAGCCCTTGCAAATATTGACGAAAAAAGTTAAAAAGAAAAATTATTTGTCTGCATTCCTGAATGAAACTGTTTTAAAACTCAAGAAAAGTGGAAGAATACAACGTGAATTGACTTCAATGAAAAATTGAAAGAGTGGGCTATATAGATAACAAAACTGTATTTTAAACTTTTCATTCTTTTTCGCAAGAATACTAATTGATGACGATGTGCTATAAAGTCTCGTAAGAAGCGTACTTAACAAAGTGAAGCTCTCAAGGCGACGCCAGAAACAGGTTTCAGCCACCTGGCGTTCCATCTCGAAGTGTGCGGCACCCTGCTCACATTCAAATATTTTTTCTTCTATTGTTAATTGCACCAATAACAATAACAAGCTCAGAATGGACCAAGAGATCGGTTAGAAGCGTAATGAATACAGAAATCGGTAAGCTTGGTTTTGGAGAATAGGATGAGATTTTGCGTCAGGTTTGGCGCCGGTACACCGCTCCCGACACACACAGTGATTTTTATTTATTTTTATTACACCTTTTTTTTATTATTCAAGTTTTTTTCTTAATTTTTTTCCGAATTTCAGTCAACGGTGACTGCATCTCCGTGTAGAATCTCGATTTTGGATTGCGAGAGAATGGGATTGTCCAATTCTGAGATTGCAAAAAAGCTGATATCACTTCTGCGGAATGGCCTGCTTCTTCGCCGGATTTGAATTCAATGGAATATGCCGTTTGGAGATACTTGACTAAGATGGCTTCTACGGAAAACTGTTCCAGTTTGGGAGCTCTGAAAATTGCGCTTCTGAAAGCCTGGAACGATCTTGACATCAACTACCTGCGTGCCGTGGTCGACTCCTACCCGATGAGGTTGAGAGCTGCGGTGCAAAAGTTATGGCGTTTGAAATCAATCCTATTATTTATTCCGCACCCGGTAAATAAAGTATACGCATAGATCATAGATCACATATGACGTGAGGTCAGTGAAATTTGCAGAACAATCTCAGAAAGTCTTGAAGGGGAGTACTAGAAGAAAAAGTTTTTCTAGACATTCGTAATACAAACAAATCTGCGTAACACATTAATTATCGTGCCGGTAATTAGAAAACAAGCATCTCTGCTTCAGAAGTTCGGAAAATGTTCCGATCTTGGATAAAATCCACCGATTAAACGGTTACAGACACGAAATACGTTGTGATCTGTGACGCAGGATCAAGTGGAACTCGTGTAATCGTGTATACTTTAAAACCAATGAGCGGTGAACTATTGGACATTGACACGTTGATTAGTCAAGGTGTGCGAGTACAGAAGGAAGTGGAACCAGGGCTGAGTACGTATGCAAATAAGTCCGCGAAGGTTCTAGGCGAGTTTCTTTTCAGAGTAACATGAAAGATTCGTGAATTCAGATTACATTACTCCCTTGGTCAGATTCGCAGAAGAGAATATTCCAGCTCAAAAACTCGCAGAGACAGATCTTTTCATTTTTGCTACAGCAGGAATGAGACTAATTCCAGAAAAGTACGTGATTCTAGTCTTGGGAGCTTGAAAAGTGAATTTTCAGTAAAAAGAACTTGATAATTGAAAAGTTACAAACAGGACTAAAGAAGCTCACTGCGTTAAGAGTCACCGACAGCAATATTCGAGTAATTGATGGGGCATGGGAAGGCATTTATAGCTGGCTTACTGTTAACTACGTTTTAGGTACGGTCTAAAATATGCATTTCCAGACCGCACTTTTTCCAGGCAGGTTCAAACGAAAAAGCACTTCACGTGTTGGAATGATAGACATGGGTGGCGCAAGTGCACAGATAGCGTTTGAAGTTCCGGCACAAGAAACTTCTTATAGTGGAGCAGATATTTACGAAATTAATCTCAGTGCAAGTGATGTGGAAGATGCTTTTAAGTTCAGAGTATATTCCAAATCTTTTCTTGGGTATGGAATTAATGAAGGACTCAAGAAGTACGAGCAGTCTCTGGTGCAATCAAATACAGTGAACGACTCGTGCTCGCCAGAAGGAATGAGCAAATTAATTGGGGAACTGCAAGTTACGGTAACTGAAATCGTTAAATACCATTTTCTATTTTGCTATAGAACAAATAGTGATGTATGCGTGCTCTCTCCCATCCTAGCAGTGGCAGTCACGCATACTTACCGAGTTGCATCTTCATAAAACGGTAAAAGCAGGCTGAAAATATTAAAGAAAACCTTTGGAACGTTTGGAATTGTGGCATCTGTCTCCAGATGGAGGCGACTCTTCATTTCCTAAGAATTTTGCTAGACAAAACACACTTTCAGGGAACTGGCGAATGGAATACTTGCCTGGAACGCGTTTCTTCTCTAATTTGTAGCAGTGCACGAACATCTTGCCCATCTTCCACATGCTTCTTAAACAACGTGGCTGCTCCGTCTGTGAATCTTTCTAACATTGAGTTGTACGGTTTCTCGGAATATTGGTATACTATGAATAGTTTTGGAGCCGGTGGCGAATATCACTATGAGCAGTTCACAGAAGCAGTACGAAAATATTGTCATAAAAACTGGAACGATATTATGGAAGGATACAAGAGAAGTGAATATCCAAATGGGCAAATTGAACGACTAAAAACGAATTGCTTCAAAGCTGCGTGGTTAACAGCAATGCTACATAATGGATTTAATGTTGATGAAACAACAAATCAATTCCAAGTAAGCCAAACTCTCCGTCTTCAAACAATTAATGTTCCGTTTCTTTCAGAGTGTTCTTACAATAGCAGGAGAGAAAATTCAATGGGCGCTGGGAGCAGCGCTTTATCACTCAAGAGATCTGAAGTTCGTCAAAAAAGAGGAGGCGGAAGACCATTCAAAACAGCCAACCACTTATTTCTACTTGCTTTGCATCATGCTGATCTTTGTTCTTGGTATTGTATTCTATCATCAGTTACAGAAAAGTTAATTGCCTCGATTTCAAACCGATTTTCGTTTTATTTTTTGTGCACTTTTATAACTACACCCATTTCTATACTAATTCTCCAAATCCCCGCTCCGCCCCCATTTTTAATCCTAATCTTCATTATATTCGCAAATAAATTGGAGAAAGTGTTGTTATTAACAGGATAAGTATTATCGCCGTAAAAAAGTTCCGACATTTTTTCGAGTCGGGATTTGAATTTAGAGGCTCCGCCCATTCATCATCATTTGAGCGCATTTGCTATGCGCGATATGTTTGTTGAATTTTTATTTTTTCTTCTGAATTTTCAGAATTAAACTGGATTAAAAGAACGAAATTGTATTAATCGTGAATTTTTTTACACGTTTCTTCGAATGTTTAAATATATCAATTTGCGTCATTTATTTTTTTTTTCGTTTCTTCTGATAAAAATATATCGCGCATAGCAAATGCGCTCTGATGATGAAATGGGCGGAGCCTCTAAATTCAAATCCCGATTTTCGCGGGCTCGAAAAAATGTCGGAACTTTTTTACGGCGATAATAATTTTGTTTAAAGTGAATGAAGAGAGAATGAAGCCTTTCGAAAAGTCAAAAGAGACTTTTCGAAAGCCAATTTTGAGGTGTCGGTTAGGCTAGAACTCTTGGGAGGTTTGTATGAACTCCTAGCGTGGAGTTTATCCTTATTTCCTTTTGACGTGGTTGTTGTACGGCGATGAAGATCTCAAACTTGGGTAATTCAACCGTTTATTAAAAATAACAAAGGGAGAAATATAAAAGGTTAAGTTAAAGTAGTTAGAAACAAAAAAGGGTTTTAGGAAGGACGATTATTGGAGAAGAAAAACAATGGTAAGTATACGTCCCTTCCTTTCGCGCCGAGATATTACAGCTGAAAGCGCGTGTGCGCCTTTACAATTATGGTTAGGATAACAAAACAACACTAAATAAACCAAGGTCTTTTGAGGAGTATGAAATATACAGTACTGGCCAAAAAGGTATTCGCAAACAGTTTTTCGAGCATAACTTTTCTGAAACTTCCCGAATCGATTTGATATTTTAAGACAAAGTTTAAAACGGTAAAAGAAATTGAATCAACAACAAGAATTGTCAAATTTTCGAAAATTTGAAAAACTATCGAAAAACTTATGAAAATTTATGAAAAACCGAAAAATGGAACTTTGACTTTTGAGATCTAGGAAAGACCGGTAAATGAAAAATAACAATTAAACATTATTAAAATAGTTTTAATACTTTGTTATGTAGCCTTTGGCGTCGATGACCGCCTGACATCTTCTTGGCTTCGAGTCGAGAAGGGTGCCGATCACAGACAGGGTGATGGCCTGCCAGACAGATTGGAGTTGATCGAATTTCTGATTGGCATTCGATGCACGGAGCTCTCTGAGTTGTCTCTCTCGACATGCTCCCAGAGGTGTTCGATCGGATTCAAGTCATGAGATTGACTGGGCCAGTCCAGAAGATCCACGTGGCGGCGTCGGAACCAGTCCTTGATGGGCTTCGAAGTGTGCCTCGGGTCGTTATCCTATTGGAAAACGAACGTTAGACCGTGCCCAGGGTCTTATTGTGTTTTCCAAGATGCCTTCTTACACAAATCGAACCATTATGCCCGTAATTCTTCTTAGGTGGCCGATTGAAGTCCCAGAGAAACAGCTCCAAATCATCACCGAACCACCTCCATTCTTGACGGTTTGGAGCTGGTAGCTGGGACCGAACCGACATCCAACCGGACGGCGAATCCATTTGATACCGTCAGTACCAAACAGATTATACTTGGATTTGTCGCCGAACACGTGATTAGCGCAATCCTGGCGTCCCCAGTGGAGATGAACTCTGGCACATGCTACGCTGCGTTCCTCTGAGACTTCAATCGGCCCCCTGAGAAGAATTACGGACATCATGGATCGATTTGTGTAAGAAGACATATTCAAAAACACATTGAGACCCTGGGCACGGTCTAATGTCGGCCGGGCGTTCGCTTTCCAACAACATAACGGCCCGAAGCACATCATGATCTGGTTCCGACGACGCCACGTGGATCGTCTGGACTGGCCCAGTCAATCTCCTGACTTGAATCCGATTGAGCACCTCTGGGAGCATTTCAAGAGGCAACTCAGAAAGCTCCGTGCATCGAATGCCAATCAGAAATTCGATCAACTCCAATCTGTCTGGCAGGCCATCACCCTGTCTGTGATCGACACCCTTTTCGACTCGATGCCAAGAAGATGTCAGGCTGTCATCGACTCCAAAGGCTACCCAACAAAGTAATAAAACTATTTCAATCGTGTTTTATTGTTATTTTTTATTTACCGGTCTTTCCTAGATCTCAAAATTCAAAGTTCCATTTTTCGGTTTTTCGCCATTTTCATAAATTTTTCGATTTTTTTTCAAATTTTCGAAAATTTGACAATTCTTGTTGTTGATTCAATTTCTTTTACCGTTTTAAACTTTGTCTTAAAATATCAAATCGATTCGGGAAGTTTCAGAAAAGTTATTCTTGAAAAACTGTTTGCGAATACCTTTTTGGCCAGTACTGTACATATAAACTGGGTTATTCATATATTTTCATACAAGGTTATCCCATATTTCTTGACTAGGTTTTCGAGCTTTTTAGTGGCTGGTTAGGCACTAAGTGTTTTTGGGAGGTTATCCAACATTTTTTACTCAGTTTTTGAGTCTGGTTAGGCACGTGGCTATTTTTGGAAGGTTACCCCATTATAATGTCTTTCTTTTTTTAATTGCGTGGTTCTAGCAATTCATTGTTTTTACTCATAGCGATCTCCTTCTAATGTATCATTCATTTGATTATTTTATTGTTCATAGAGCGTTTCTCTATTCTTTGAATAAACTTGTAGTAAATCGAAACTATGCTGGACGCTCAAGTTCTATTAATAGGTTGTGGAACGGCGCTCGCCCTTCAATACCTGTACAGTGTTACACATTAGTAAACTGACACAAGATGGTGAACAAAAAAATTAATTTTGAAAATCTACACAGCTTTTAATGGTAGCTCTTTGGTAGCCGGATGACCTTCAAATAAATACTGACAAAACCAAAGCATTGAGAATCACGTACGCTTCCAAATATCCTATGATCATCGGATATAACACCACCATCACAACAATTGAAAACGTCGATGAGTATGTTTACCTTGGCAGGCTACTCAACTCACGAAATGAGCTAGAACCACGCCGAGCAGCCTGGACAGCATTGAGCAGCATCAAAAAACAACCGACGCTCTCACCTGCCCCCGAGTTCGAGCTCAACTTTGCGGCACCATAGTTCTTCCAGTGTTCACATATGGATTGTAATGAAAATGACGCTCACGGAACAAAGCCAACGAGACTTACACTGCCAAGACATCCGAAAAATCTTCCAAGTCACGGACCCACTCAAATACGCCCAAAAGAAAAAAAACACTAGGATGGGCCGGACACATTATGAGGATAACTGACGAAAGATGGATGAAACTGATGCAAGAATGGATTTCTCGAGTTCAAAAACGACCTGTCGGACGACCCCCCCCCCAATGAGATGGTCCGAGTCACTACGAAAGGAAGTATCAATACATATATCGGAGAAAGCGACTGACTACTTCATGGTCCACCATCGCCCAAGATCGCAAGGCATGGTTAGCTGTGATCCGCGCCCACACAAGCGATTTACGGGCCGACTAAGTATGTAACTAAGTAAGTAAGTCTTAATGGTAGCACAGCTCGCCCTGTTGTAGTTGTGGGACAACCAGTTTGCCAGCGCGCTGGAGGGAACTTTCCCTAGCAATGAGCCTCAGTTCAATTTTATACTGTTTGCAGATTTAAATAAAGTTTTAGTTACCGAATGTCTGAATGTAAAGAAAATTTGATTTCGAAGCCAGCTTTTCAGACTTCAACTACCGTATTCCCTTCAAACTATACTTTTTCATGAGTTCTTTTCATTAGTCTTTCCATAGATTTGCTGAAATGCTTTGCTGAAAAAATGCTGAAAATGCACTGCTGTCGATTCGTTTCGCACTTTTTTCTTCACATCATAAGTAAACTGTTTCACTGAAGTTTTTATTAATTTGAAATGTGTTTTGTACAATACGTGTAACGCTTGAATTACTCAATTGGGCGAAATGGATAACTCTCATACGTTCGAACGAAGTGAACTAAATTTCTTTTTCTTTTTGCAAAATCTTTAAATTTGAATTCCTCACGTGAGCGTTGAGCGTACAGTTCCAACATTACAAAAAGGACTGGAAGACGAGGAAAATTCCGAAAAATGCTCAAAAAATTGATAATATATACCAAAAGATGAACCAAGACTCTTATGTAGAAGACCAATAAAAATGCTTAAAAACAGAAAAAATTAGTTTTTTTTTGGGTGCGTTATTGAATAAGTTTAACCTATGTTTCGATAAAGCAGTTATACCAATTGTTCATTTATTCCGGTTGGAAAATACGAAAATAAAAAAAATTGTCTGAAGATTATGAGAATGGAGTGGCCTGCACCTCCAATGAAGCGCTCTGTACAGACTTCGAGCCTGGGTTTGGATGCTCCAACTGCACATGAAGTCTTTGGCAGAACGACGCAACAGCTCCTGAAGCACTGTGTCCGATATGTCACACTTATCGAAGGCTCACTGGGAACTCAAGACCCACGCACAAAATGCATCTGAATACACTCGGGACTGTGGAATCATAAGGAGGCGGATCATTAGATCAATGATTAATATAGAGTTGATCGAACATCCAAATTAGCGATTAAGCATCATCATGTCGTCTAGTGGTAAGAGGAAAAGAACTCCACAAAAGAGCAGATAGCATAACATTTTCAGCCGTATGTTCTCCCCCCTCTCTTTCTAAACTTGTGCGGATAAAGAAAACAAGTACTGTAGAAATAAGTCATCTTAAAGATTGAACATTTTGAATGACGATTCGAGAAGATAGCAACAATTTCAGCAAGTCCCCTTGCACGTCTGCGTTTGAAACATTAAATTGTACAAGAATCCAGGAAAGTACATAATTCTGTTTTGAGAACCGTAAACGCGGTTTCAGAGAAACAGTGAGAACAAGACAAAACTGAAGTAGTGAGTGTATGGATCCAAGGAAAACTTGAATTATATCTGAAAAATAACTCAAGCTGTTTAAGCAATTACTAGCTCCAACCGCGCAGGAAATGACTGCAATAAGAAAAACGCATTTTTCAGTTCGTCATTTACATTAGCCCACCTAGCGGATGAATGGACCATGTAATCTGTCAAAGGTTAACAAATTCTAGGAGATATGCGCTTCTGGAATCACTGAAATATGCAAGAGCAGCTTCGTCGCTTGAGAGGCATTTTTCAGATCTTGCTTTGGTTTCTTTTCTTTTTTTAATTGTTTATGATCGATTTTTCCCTCAATTTTGTAATTTTCATGTAATTAAAATTTTATGAAATACTTCATTTTTTCCTCTATCTTGTTTTCTTTTGACTATTTTATTGTTTTTACTTCATTTTTGACAATCCCGTCTTTTCTGAAATGCTCGTATTTAACTACTACCAAAATTAGCCCAGGATCCGCCTGTGAGATGATGATCCTCTTCTCTCCCTCTCTCTCTCTGACTTCTTGAAACACAATGCCCTAAAGTTTCAAAATATTCACTGTGAATCAGTATACAAAATTATTTTGGAAAAAAATTATCAGAGGGCGAGCTAGGCGCCAAAATGCCATTTGGAAAACGGGTAAAATGGAAGTGCCTAATGAATCGCGGTCAAATGAACCGGCAACAAGGAGATAAACGAAGTAATTGAGGTCTTGATTAACAAAAAGACAACGTATTTGATCAAATAAAAAAGAAGAATCCTCGTATACAATCAAAAATTAAAATATATGCGTTCCAAAAAAGAAGTGCGGCATGCCTTCTCAATGCTGCCCTGTCGTAGCCGTCCATCAAAGTGCCGAAGTAACTGCATCCAAAACTAGTATTGGTACGCGGTGGAAGTGAATTCGTACATTCATTGCTTCCCAAATTTAAATATAAACTACCGTATATACCCTTCCAGCTACCTACTATTGAGTTACATAAAGTCAAAATTAGACATGCACTGAAGGGCAAGAAATCCCAATGTTCTTGTACCTGAGTGATGAAGGAACACTTTTCTGAGATCTGAAATTATACGTTTTTATTAAACTTTCATAAGAAATTTGAAAAAAACCCTAAAACCTCTTAGTTTTCTTCCAAATATCTTGGATCAACCTGAAAAGTCATCATGAGGACTACGACACAGCCCCAGATGTCAAAATCAAAGAAGGAAATCTCGAACACCTGAGATTCGAGATCACTCTTGTCGCGAAATACACAAAAACTGCCAGTAAAATGGTTCAAGAACTGGTATATGCGTATGGAAAAGTAGAGCTCCATAATAATTTATAATAATACCAAAACAAAAGTTTTAAGAAACACATTCGTTTCGGACCACCTGACCTCCATCAATATCGACGCAGCAAAAACGACTATCGGAGAAGTCAAGGAGTGTATATGTAACAGAGAAGACTACTCAATATAAATAACGAATTGAAACCAGATTGCAGAAAAGAAGACGCGCATCATGGGAGGCAATCAATGGTATTGAGAATACAACAGATGCGCTTACTTGAGCCAAAATCCGCTCTAGTCTCTTATACTCTATCGTTCTCCATGCTCTCATTTAGGGCTCAGAAGTTTGGACATTCACAAAAGTACTAGCAGAATCTGACAAGAGCATCTCTGGAAAAAAGACAGAGACTCACGAAATAGCGTCAACAAGATCTTCATAAAGAAGGAATTAGACGTCTTTAAAACGTTAAAGTAGTCTACTAGACTCACCTTTCAGAGGAGACAAGATATTTGATTCGCAGAAACCACAATAGATGGACCACTTTGAAGCAAGAATGAACACCAAGAAACGAAAAACGATATGTTGGAAGGCCACCGATGAGATGGTCTGACTCTTCACGAAAACAGATATGGCAACAGATCGAATCCGCTCTTAAACGATGAGAAACACTGGTCGAGATAACGCTCACTGAACAACAACAAAAAGGTGTCAACCATGAAGACTAAAATGGACTGGATATGTAATGTGAAGAAGTGACAATAGATGGGCCACGACGATGTCAAAATGAATACCAATAGTTGAAAAACGACTTAGCCATCCCCGCTGAATCAATGTGAGACATAAATTAAGTAAAGCAGAAACATAAATTTGTGGAATATTTCAATAAATCTGTTGAAAAACCGAATTTGTCTTTTTCAGTGTAAAATAAAAGATTCATGTCACACAACTGGTTTCACAGCACCAATAAGAAGTAGACCAAGAAAGAAGAAAAAAAAAAGGGGGGGGGGAATGGATAATAGACCGAGAAAAAAACAACGGAATGATCTGAATATAAGTTATAAAACAAGATTATGAAACTATAAACCATATGACTTCGCCATTGTCATACGGAGAATTGGACACTACTGATCAGGAATAGCCGGAGGCATGTTGCTCGGCGGAACTGTTTCGATGGTGGACAAAGCAGATGGGAGGCATTGAACCTGGAAGGAGGCATTTAAAAAGACACTGTCTTCAATACTCATGGCAAGTTATCGAAATAGTGGAGCACTGTGACTTAAAACGGCCAAAAGACTTAGCTTTTCAGGTTTTTTTTAGATGTCTTTCTGAAAACCAACGTCCACTCACCATTTCTGAATTGTACTTCTCCGCATCTCCAAGCACACTCATGAGCCGTCTGACCAGCTCCGGATGGATATTCAAGTTGCGAGCCACTTGTTGAATATTCCCATTCTGAACATCAAACTGACTGACGCATTGCTTCTGCTCATTGAAAGAGGAATGGAGGTTGATTTCGTTGCGAGACGGAATAGTTCTCACTTTCTTACAGTTGCATTTCGTAAAATGTGGAAGCACAAATGGTTGTAATTGAGCCGCAATGTGTTCACCTCTCGTCTTTTCTTCCTCCTCTGTCAGATGGGCTTTGTGCTTGCGATTTGAGGGCTTCAGTTCTCTGTGATTCAGCATAGAGTACTCCTCAGAGGAGAGGTCATTGTTTTTCCATCTCTCATTATTCTCCTGTTCCATGAGATCTTCAAATTGCTGACGGGAGAGTGGCTGCTGAAGCTTCTTTTCTTCTTGATTCCATTTTTGGATTTTCAACAGTTCATCTTCATTGAAAACAACGTCGGTCGCTAATCTCGTAGTACCCGTTAGCTTATGATACGTAATACAAATTAGGCACAATTTCTTCTCTTTCTGAGATTCTTGAAACTTGGAAGACTTCAACGCGTCTTGAGAATGCGGAATTTCAGCCAAAGACGTTGAAACACTATTTTTGCAGATTTCGCAGCCGTACCTCGGCTCGTACGCGATGTCCTTGCAGAGTTCTTCCTCACAATTGCACGCTACACCAAATTTTTTTTGGTACTTATAGAATCGACGAAAGCGGTAATGGAATTGTTGTACTTCCCCGATATGGTAATTTTTCATCTGAAAACAATAAATGCCTGTAAACATATAATAAACGGGAGCTATATCAATTCATGTTACTATAGAAACAGTAATCTCAAGAAATTGTTTTTGTTGAAACTAAAATGTTTCTAGCGCGCTTTCATTTGGCTCGAGCGCTGACATGAGGTTTTGCATGAGATACTGCGCAAAAGGTGTATGCACACTAAGCGGATGACATTTGGGTGCCGCTTAGTGGGCCGAGAAATTAAAGAAGCGTCATCCCTCATAAAAATGCCAGTTTTGTGCGTGCAAAATTCAATTATTTATTGCATTACATTTGCACAAGTCGTCTCTGTCGCGTGCGACGATGCGTAAAGTATTGTACAAACGGGACAAACACACTGTAGGCAAAACTTGACGACGGTTTTGCAAAATTCTTAATATTGCATTAGTATCCTTGAGAACTAAGTAATAAAAAAAGCACAACCAAAGATCTATAAAATGGCTTCAGAATTCATTTGAAAATCATTTTGAAAAGAGCCCTACTGTTCCAACCGATATTCGCTATTTGCAACTTACTGCTTTTTCTTGAAGATGCCTCCGAGTGGTTCCTTTGTTCTTTAATAATTTACTGAACAACTTGACCTGAGCCGCACATGGTGGCTTGAATGTCTGTGTAAGCTCCTTCAACGTCTGGTCGATTGTGTCCAGACTTTTCGCAAAATCCATATCATTTTCCATCAGGTGTTTCAGAGCCGTTTCGAATGGAATATGACTCTCGAATTGCCTCCAGATGGCCCTCCAGTAAACATTCCTCAGAATTCTATAAAAGTCTTCCGAGCCCATTGTGGGCTTCTCATTGAATTCCACCGGCCTCCAATATTGCTCTTCCTTATCTTCGTTTTTTTTGTACTCCTCCAAGGTAAGCACTTCACCTGGAATATGCACCTGAAACTCCGCACCAACTCGTATTTCCCTCCTTTCGCATGATAAGAATTTGTGATTTCCATCCGATATCGATGAGTCCGATACCGATGCCTTTTTCCCGGCGGGAGTGAACACCGGTTGCATGTCGATTTTCAGCTGATCCTTGACCCTAGCCGTCTTCCTATCACTTGTTTCATTCTTGAAACGGAAAGGAACTCTGTGGAGACCTTTTGGAATGGTTGTTCCACGATCTGAAATTTCAAAAAAAAAATGAAATTTACGCTGATGCTGATGCATGGATAGACCAGAAGTGAAAGTTGGATAATTGTTTTTTCCTTTTTAAACTTAGACCTTGTTTTTCCGAAAGAACGCAACCCCCCATATTTGAAGAAAACTTTGAGTTAATCAACCAATTTTCGGTATTATGGATAAACCCCAAATTTTGTGTATTTTCAACTGAAAAACCCCAAGTTGCGAAAGACGCATATTCTATTTGAGGTTCCCTGGACTGTCGCAACGACGCTCCACCCTCCCGCATGACCATTTTTGATTATTTTGAGTAGAAAAAGGCAGAATTCCAGATTTTGAGAGGAGAGGTTCACAATTATTTTATTATTTGCCAACCATTTTCAATGCAATAAAATGAATTTTTTGAAATTCTGGAGCTTTTATTGAATTTTTGTTACCATTCGGAAAACAACTTACCGATAACTCCAATTCCATTATGAAAATTCGATATCAGCTCGTTTTCTTCTGCCTTCGATTGCTCATCTTTATCTTTTCTGCTGATCCTCTTGCTCTTTCTGACGGGCACAATGTCACGTTTTGATTGTGGCTCTGCTGGCACAATATTGGGCGGAATTCCTGCATCTTGAGATGTTGACGTTGACGGGCACTCCGAAGGTACTTGCTTAGTGACAGAGAGCGAGTATTCTTTATGATTTGTGTGAAGAGATGTGTCTGTAACTCCCAAAGAAAACAGTTCTGTTTGAAGAGCCCCCTCTGCAGAGCATTCTGATGCTGCTCCTATTGACATCTCAGCTGACCCAGCATCCTGTGACACTTCCACATGCTTCATTGTTTCGGAGATGGTGGATACCGATAAAACTTCCAGAATCTCTATATCATCATCATCATCTACAACAGTTTCCATTCCGTTTCTCGGTGACTCCGACGGTTTCTCAAGTCCCTGCCCTACATCAAATCTGATTTTTTTCGGCGGGAATGACGCGATCACTTCTATCTCATCATCTGAAGACAGTGTGATAACTTCAATCGCGGTTTCAGAAGGGCGTCTTCTATTCTGCGGTGTCAACTGATTTGTTGAACAATGTGCACCCCCATGTGAGGCGAAGCGCGCAGTTTTTTGAATTCCCATATGTGAAAAGCGGTGTCCATATTGTTGTCTCCTGTAGCGCGAATGCATTTGGGTGGTCGAATATTCCGCCATTGTATTCGGTCCTAACATCACCTCAGAAGGATCATGAACCCTCTGGAAGCTTTTCTGATTGCCTGATGTACGGATATGATTGTTTTTGTCGTTGTACATTCTCGTTTTACTCGTAAGAATATCTGAAAAATGAAATCTTTGAAGGTGTGAGAAAAGAAGAGAAATTCGGGTAATATAATCAATGCGAAACAGGAAAAATATCTGAGCGCTGACAACGGTAATTCTGCGCTCAAACTATTGAAAAAAATCCAATTTGAAATTATACTTCAATCCGTTTTTTTTGATTTCATAATACTATAAGAAACGGCTAAAACTCGAAAATTCGACTTGCAGCGCCTCTCTTTTCCGATTTTACGTTACTATTGAGTCACGTTGAACACAGTATACAGAAGGCTATGACAAATATTAAAATTTAAAAAAAAAACTAAATAGATCAAAGTGTAGATTGAAAATGAATTTTCTCTCAATAAAGACAGAAATAAGATTCAAAATGGCATATGTCGTGATTCAACAATAATTACGAAAACTGTTCAATAAAAAGTTTCATTGAAACTGACAAAAATAATTTATTCTCCAGGAATATCAATTACATCGAAAAATGAAACTGACTTTATGTAATTTTTCAATTCCCTAATCATTTCAACTGATAATGCTGGAATTCTTCTGAAACTTCGTTTATTCTTACAGCTAACCGTTCTTCTTTAACTACAACTGCTCCCTACATATTTCATTGCTATTTCAATGGCACACTAACTAAAACCTTAGAGTTTCAGAGTGATTCTTAAAGGACGCATAAAACGGCTGGAAGCAGTCGGATAAAATAGTGGGCAACTACAAAATTTACAAGGTTTCTTATGAGAATTCACTAAGCAATTTGTGGAGAAATTTCACTTTTCCAGGCGGCCTAGCACGATATTAATGTTGGAAAGCTTAAATAAAACTAAACAAAACGGATGTACTCAAGAAGTGGTGAATTTCTAGGTTTCTTTTTTGCACAATCACATAATCGCGGCGATATATTCGAGAAATGTTTTAAATTCTTCCGTTTTCGCGCCAATTCCAAATATTGATTTTCCCTTTTTTACCGCAAACCTCATTAACGCATTAACGCATACGAAGAAAATTGTTAATTTCTTACTGTATTCGCTGCAATAATTTTTTTAATACATCAGAAGTGAAATTATGCTTTCAACACACATTAACACCGTAGTTTTTGTAAATTGCAAGTTGTCATTCTCGGTGATTATACCAAGAGAAACATTGAATTGTAACTATGGGCATAGACTTCCGTGAGCATAGCCCGCAGATTTGGAGAATCCGGTAATCAGAGAAAGAACTGATATGAGGTTTTACTGGGGGAAAATGGTGTATGAACACTAAGCACCAGAATTGACGACAGTTACGCGACACGCTAATTCTTGCATCTTCATGCTTCAGAATTGAGTAATCAGGACTAATATGAGGTATTGCGTCATCATTTGCAAAAAGATGTGTGCATATTGACAAAAATATCCTATAACCCAAGCACAATGAGCATTCACATCTCAGGAAAAGGCAACGATATTATGACGTTGTCATCGAATTTTTTTCAGAGATTTAAAAGTTTTCTTTCTCCAGTTTAATAACACCTATTTGTCTCTCTTACGGACCGCTATATTGCTGAATGGCTAGTACAAATTGGCAAATGCAGCACGAGCAAAAAGTCAAAAATGTTGATAGTGGCAAGAAAAGGAGCCATTCTTAAAGTAAGCAGGCGAGCGAAAAAATCGATAAAGAAGGGGAACGTCTCTCAGATTATAGCATTATGGGAGGAATAAGAAGAAGGGGCAACGTGGACAGAGTTTCCCCATTGTGTGTGAATATGGTGGGTGGGAAGACGGGGTGTATGTGAGCCTGCCCGCACACACACACACGCACACACACACACACACACACACACACACACAAACACACACACACACACACACACACACACACACACACACACACACACACACACACACACACACACACACACGTGAGCTGTAATGACTTAATACACTTTGGAATGGTCCCTGGAGGACTGCAGCGAGTAACGAATGGAGCAAAGACGAACAAATTGACAGACAGATATACGTGCACACCTGCACAATTATGAGTTTTCATTCATTCAAGATCGATTTCCGCTCAAAATAATGATCTGGCAGTTTCGGATCGTGGGATGACTAATGCGGGCGATTGATGCGCTTATTCGCGAGCGACAACAACAAATTAAAAAGAAAAAGAAAAAATGCTCTGTAAAATAGTGAACGTTACTCAACCAACTTGAAATGTTGTAAAAAGTAGCCAAAACTCAAGCGAAATTTTAGTTAAAAATGTTGAATAATAATGAAGTTTAGAATATTTAGCTGAAAATGTCTGAAACTGTTCAATATGTATATTCTGACAACCGAATGTGAATAGAAATGTTCTGAAATGACCTTCTTCGTTGACAAGTGAAGAAATGTTCACAGACACCATGTATCCTCTATTTTTCGATTCCAAACCGTCTGTTCCACAAAGGGGGTTTCGGCGAGATGCAAATCATTGCAAGATTGCACATTATGATAGGTCAGATAGTAGTTTTGGCAGACGTGTCTCGCCGTCTCGCCGTAGTCAGTGCTCGCCATTCGGTTTTTCTCATGATACGCATGATGTCATTGGCTCATAAGAATCCCTTGAATAGAATAGAACTGCGTTGTTAAAAAGAGATATGATGGCCTATGGAAATTCGGACAACAAGGCATCAGATCAACCGACAACTTATTTTGAAGAGCTCCCATCTCATATGATCCGTGTGCCTCAGAAGGCATGTGACCTTCCTCGTTGCCAATAACACGACCCTTCACAACAACTTGGCTATTGAACTCTATGTATTAATCAGATTTTACATGTTCCGTTATAATTCCAACGTCGAAGTCTCCTATTTATATAAACTATTTTCCTCATCCCACTTCAACAGTATAACACTAATGAAGGCGACCGTTGCAGTTATTCGCGAGCGACAACAACAAATTGAAAAAAAGGAAAAATGCTCTGTAAAATAGCGAAATTTGGCTGAAAATGTCTGAAATTGTTCAGTATGTATATTCTCCCACCGAATGTTTACTGAAATATTCGTTTGTTTTTGAATGAGTGCTCATCTTTTCAAAAACACAATAAAACTTGTTAAACTCTCAATTAAACGCTATGGAAGGGAAAATTCATGGCCAATATTCAATGGCTACCTGATATTCTTTGGCTACTTTTGCCTTCGATTATCAATGGCTACCTAGTTTCAATGGCTACTTAGTTTCAATGGCTACCCAGTTTTCTTTTTTGATTTTTAATCTTTAAAGGCATTGATAGCTATTTCCATTCAGTGGGTAACCAGAGTTTATTTTGTGGTTACGCCTTCTTCAAATCAATATTAAAAGTGGTTTTTTTGAAAGAACAAAAATAACAGGATAACAAGACAAGATTAAATGAAAACTCAAAAGAAAACGATAACATCATATTGAAAAATTTTTGAAAATTCTATAATAAGATTAATGAAAAATTATTTTTTCTTTGTAACAAAAGTGAAACCAAATGTCTCAAGTGTGGGTTCTGCATATCTGTAAAAACGAATATAGTCTATATTTACAGAACTCTCTGCAACCTTTTTGATTTTTTCTCATGTGGAGTTGAAGAAGCCATTGGTGTTTTGTACGAAATTATTGAAAAATTCGAATCGGTCGGCTGCATTTGAATTTCTTCAAATGATTTTAGTTGAGAAGAACTTTCATTTTTCAAAAATGTGAGAAAATCCGTTCCCTGTGCCAACAAATATGTTCAACATATTTTGTGGAAACTCTCGAAAAAAAAAACAAAAAAAAGTTTTAAAAGTTATAATTGAAACTTATATATTTTTAACTTGCGACAGCTGAATATGCCTTTTTACTTATTGATTTTATTTGTTTCCTATGGAAAGATGGAAAATCAGAAAAAACTGGGTAGCCATTGAAACTAGGTAGACATTGAAAATAGGTAGCCATTGATAATCGAAGGCAAAAGTAGCCAAAGAATATCAGATAGCCATTGATCAAGTAGCCAAATATTAGGTAGCCATTGAATATTGGCCAAAATTCATCAATTTTAGAATTCATACAAGAAGATGATGGGCGTTTAATACAAGAAGTTCTGGGATTTGATCCCCTAATAGTCTGCAACAGTTTCAGAGTTTCAGTTGCCAATTTTCAGTTTTCTAAACTACCGAGCAGCCGAAGAAAAATCGAAACATATTTCACAAGAATGGCGGTTTTCAAGAAAAAAGCAAAATAATTTGAAATGAAAATTAATCAAAAAGATTGCAGTAACAGTAATAAAATAAAAATGAGTATCCAATGTCTAAATAATAAAGTAGTACGTCGATTCTGAACTGGACCACTTAAGATCTGCGCCAGGAGCACGCACGAAGTTATTTCAAAACTGTTTGATACCTGGCTTGCTTACTTAATTGCTTAGTCGATCCGTCAATCGCTTGGGTGAGCGCTGATCACAGATAACCATGCCTTAGGATCTTGGGCGGTGGTGGTCCATGAAGTCCATGAAGTTACTTGAGTTTTCCATTATTCTAACAGTTTTTTTTAAAGGTTTTATCTCTTTTTCTTGGCGAAATCAGCTTACTTTTTGGTGAGAAAGTGTGTTATAACTTGCAATGAATTAAGAACAATTATATACGGCAAAGTTCAGAATTATCCCAAATAGAAAACCCAAATTATTTAAGCCGCTAACCTGTTTCAGAGTTCTGGTTGCGCTGAAGTTAGTTATTACGATAGTTTCAGATTTGAGTATTATGACGAGATATTTATCGATTAAAACTTCTGGTAAACGGTTTCTCTAATTCATTTTTTTTGTCATATCAGTCCTCTGTCTGATTATTCAATTCTCAAGCTTGAAAATGCAAGAATGAGAGTTTCACAAAACTTTCGCCAATTCTGGTTCTTAGAGTGCATACACCCTTTTAGCGCATTAGTACAAATGTTATTCGCTGTGATATTGCACTGTAATAATCAAAAATTAACTGTTGTGTTGGTTGTATTTGTTTGAAATGGCTTACTGACCACCCTGAACAATGAATCTCTCCACCGGCAAGTTTTTCCCCAGCAATATCTCACGCTCCGAATTGAAATGTCAGAGAACTTTGGAACTGTATGCTTCCTGGCCAGACGCTTCTGTAGAGGATGTCTCAGAATCGGCTGCCTCTTTGGATTCTTCAAATTCAAACGACTCAAAGGTAAGCATTTTGTAGCGAAATGCTTCAGAATACCGCATATTAGAAAGCACATCGCGAGTCACAAAGCATTTGTGTATTGATTACAGTTGATGCCATATCAATCGCTGAAATAACTTGATCTTTAAGAATTTGAAAAGTTGAAAATCATAATGATAAACTATGGAATGACGGAATTCTTACTTCAGCAGTTTTATGAAACCCGTCGAAACATTTTCTTTCTGATTGTTTACAGCTTTTGAAATAAGGAGTAAGTGTAAATTTTATTGGGTGGAAGGGGAGTGAACTGCCATTTACTTCAAAACTGGGGGAAAATACTATCATTCCAACTTCTTTTTAATGGGCAAACATATTTCATGTAGACTATCCTTTGTATATAAGTTTGACACAACCCGCAGGAATGAGACATGGATCGATTCACACACCGAGGTGTACCTCATTTCGAATTTTGGTCTGAGTGTTGTCCCCCCCCCCATTTCTTGCGGAAGTCGGAAAACACCTTTTGTTTTTGACGGAAAACGGAATTCCGCTCATATCCACCTCACTTAACTCACCTCGGGCGTGTTGCACCCATAGTTTCAAAGATTGCTGTTCGTGTCTTCAATGAATTGCTTCCCTGTCGTCTCTCATTGGTTTTTCGGTTTTTCGTTCATTTATTACTTCTGGATTCTGGTGTTGGCAAATTGTCAATAGTTATTCTTGCAATTCTCGTGTGTCCAAGAAAAAAAGAAGAGGAATAGCTATAAAATCAGAGACTTGACAACTAATTTTCTCATAGAGATCTGATTTTATAACCGAATAGAACAATTGTTAAAGTTTAAAGTATCAATTTGAACTTTCTGTTTCAAGATCAATTGTTTTTTGAGATCTTTGAAAGTCGCTCCCGGTTTTTACTTCCGATCTTCAATTTAATTTTTCAATGCTATCTTCTCTTCTTCGGCAATTTAAAGCCAGAACAGTGTCTTCGTTTATTCTAGATATACTTTAGACATTGAAGTGTGTTCAATTACGGAAATTTGTTTACCAGTTTCGCCTTGTTCCCTTAGTTTTTCAGAAAAGTTCACTTGAAACTGAGAGAAACAGAGAAAAAAAAGAGCGTTGGGCGTCCTTGGGACATGAAAAAACACTTTTGATACTGATATTAAAGAAAATTTCTCATCGAGACCGAAAAAACCTGTTTCTCGGTTCTAGTCCCACTTGTCCACCTTCTTGTGGTCATCATTTGTATCGCTGCAGCCATTTTTCAGTATTTCTCATAATTTGTTTGCCGATTTTTTGCGAATTTAATATTTTAAGAAAGTATTCAAGTTTTGGATTCCAGAAACCAAAGGATATGAGGAGGTCGGCAACGCTAATTGGATTACTGTTTCTGTTGACAACTGGTGGCGAGTCTGCGAAATTTTTGGATACGGTACGCTAGAAATGTGAAATGCAAGGATCATCATTTAGATTACTATGAAGAGGAATCGATATTTCGTGGATAATATTTTATATAAAACAGAAATCTCCGATAGGTTGGGAAACGGAATGCTCAGTTCCGAAAAACTTTTGTATAATTGCTGTTTCTCCAAAACTTTATAGTATTAATGGCACTGCCATATAGTGATTCATGATTAATTAAGAAAGCTCTAAAAATGTCTCGCGAGTTCTGGACATAACATATACTTGTCTTGGGACATACTTGTTGTCGAGTTGTTCGGAAAGTTTCGCCAAATTTGTGCAGTTTCACTTTTTCGAATTACACTTGAATAAATGATTAATTTTTCAAGAAAATACTGAAAATATATAACGATACATTTTTAGAGCTTCGAAAGTTATCCGAGTATTCCATTCTGCGCTGCAAGAGGCAAAAAAAGAGTTTTGTAGCATCTGCCTGCACATCTAAACGTAATATTTATTTAGAAAAGTGTTTTTGAGGATACAGTACTGTAATCAATTGTACTCGATTGAGTACGACGTACTCAGAAAAACACCACAAGACTTGCACAAATCTTCCACAATTCTTGGGTAAAACTTGTGCAAATATTTTTTTGTCACTTCAAGAGCAGAATTATAGAATACAACGCATGATGGTATTCATGAACTGTTTTAATATATAAAAAATAAGTTTTAGGTGTCAAAACAAGCCATATCGGTATTGCATGGTTCCCAGCGAAGTGGAGAGGTTCGCCAATGCACTTGCGATGAGATGAAAGACTGTTATCACTCTTCAAAACTTCAAGCGTTGGATTGTTTTGAGACCTGCTGGAAGACAGAAACGCAGAGAGTGAGTGCACGTTGAACTTTGCAAAATACTGAATTTCCCGACACTTTTCAGTTCAAACTAACAGATAATCCGGATTCATTAAAAGCATGTTTTGACGACAAAAAGCCATTCGTCGATCATGTGATCAACTGCTTCCAGACCAAAGTGAAGGCGTAAGTTTGAGGGAGCACTTTGACGTTTTAACAAGCTTTCGAAGCACTGATTTTTAGCCGCATTTGTGGGGGTTCTTTTCATATTTCAGATGCACAGAAAACGGAGAGCCTGGAGTTCGAGTGAAAGAATACGACTATAAAGATATGATAAGAAGAGTTGAAGACGCTGTCAACTCGCAAGTCAACGCGTTTTTGAGGTCAATTGGAAACGAGAATGTTAAGGTCAGTCTTAAAAATGGTCAAACGTTTCAATCTTAACAAAAAAAGACTGTGAAATGGGAAAGTCTCTTCTTATCTACCCCTGTGACATGAGGTTATTCACAAAAACCGCGACAATAAAGAAAAATGTGAAAAAAAAATGATGAAAGTAGTTAAATCGGTTTGCAATTTTGTATCAAAATCTATTCCGTGTTCTGTATTCCATTTTTCCATATTCCGTGAATTTTTGTTTCGTTTACCTCAAAGATGAAGATTTTCGATAGAAAACTGGAAGAAACAAGCTTCGATTTTTATAGAAATGCTCAAGAATAGCCAAAAGCTAATATGCTCGCTGAACAAAAAGAATTACAGAAACATTAAAGGTACTACAGATAACACATATTCCATATTCCGCAATCCGTAAAAACTTTTATTCTATATTACATCAATCAGCACTGTAAAGGAACGTTAACTAGACTCCAGAGCTTTTCCTCCGTGCACATCTGGAACGCGCCAACAAGTTTTGCCGTGCAGTATTCTCAGAAAACCCAACTCTAGCTTTTCTCTGTATGGAATTTCTCTCCCGCACCAATAATATACATACGGGAAGGGTGAAGAAAATCGAAAGGGAAACACCTAAAAAAAATAATTTCAATAGACTGTTTCAAAAAGTTGATAATAAAACTTTATTTATTTCGTAAATCTCGGTATCGCTTTTTCTAATTCTTTTTTAAAAGTTACCATATTCTTTTCGGATCCTTTACTTATTTCATGTTTTCAATATTTGCAATCCTGGTCGGAGCGAATGTACCGACCAGGGGTAATTTTTTTTCAAAGCTGACATTATTGCTTAAAAATTGCCGAAAATTGTAAATCTCGGTCCGATTAATCAAAATATCGCGAATGTAGGCCCAACTAACAAGTTGGCCTCAGATTACAAATAGAATACACCGGCTGGGCCATTTTATCGATTCAATTTCCAGACTTTGTAGTTTATAGTTATCATGGACGCAGAGAACTCTTCAAGGTCATCAATTTACAGTTTTTTTTTCAAAAATTAATGTTCATTTTGATGCATATTATGAGTCAGGCTGCGGTCCGCCCCAGTCGGCCCTGATTACACGGGCTTACGAACGATGCCGACCGCAGGTTTAAAAGAAATGCGTCTCGCCGCTCATTTTTGCTAGTTGGTCTTTTATTGAGTAGCCAAAACAGGCTGGACAGTAAGATCACAAGCCGGTTGCTCTAAGAACTATGGAAAACGAGCGAGTCTCAACGGGAACGCGAAGCTTTCACCTATTAGGCACATTATCACACACTAATGAAGAGCAAGAACGTTTTAGACAATTGCCGCCGGTGCATACATATGTATATACAGAATGAGGAGTCTAGTGGGGCGCGTTATCAGAGTATTACTTGTTTCAGTGGAATTGATTGATGATTTTAGCTTGCTCGAATAAGAGTATTGTAGATTAGTACATCAGTAGTTTAAATAAGAATTTAACCAATGTTAGGAGTTTTAGAGAGCCATTGTTCCGCTCTCTCCACTCCTGATGAAAGAACTAGAGGAGTCGTTGTGATTCGATTATCGCCACCACTAAGGCTTCCACGAAAGACGAAATAAGACCGTCTGGTCGTCGTCATCGTCTAGAATTCGTCTGACGCCGAGATAGACATTGTGTTAGTACACATGTTTTTAAATTGACGACGTAAGACGAATGCAAGACGAACTGAAAGACGTACGAAGACGAGGTGAAAGGCTTCCACGAAAGACGACCGATTTGTGTCGTCTTTCATGGAAGCCTTGGCCATCACCACACCGTTTTTAAAATTTTGGCTTTCCATCCAAATAAGTCGAAAAACATTAATCTTATTTTTATCATTATTCCAAAAAGGATTCGAAGAAAACAAAATCATTTATTCTTCAAGGCCATAGTAGTCGCTGGAACGTCAATTGCCCAGTGTGTCAAAACGTGTTTCCTCGAGAAAAATAAGGACGGCTTCTGCTTCAACCGCATCGGATGCGAGCCCCAAATTGAAGACAGGAATGCAAGGCTAGCCATCCGCCAGTGCTCTCGGTCGGTGGCGTGGAAAAAAGAAATGGAGACGTTCTGCCAGTGCTCAAGTGCTGCTGGAATTAAGTGAGTTTTGAGAATGCAGCAAGAATTCTCTGTAGCTTTTCTTCTTAATTCCGAAAATTTACTATTAAGACATGAAGCTTAAGCGTAGTTTAGTCAAAATGCTGTTCAAGCCAAACTAATCTTTAAAACAATTTCAGCGGTCTCTCAAGTTATTGCGGAATGCTCAACATAATTGGAAAATGAAGTGCGGGACTATATTTTTACGTTTTCTTTTTCTCATTTCTTTATGATTTTCAATGGTTTCCGATGATTTCTGATCTTTTGAACATGTAAAAATGTATTTTCACGATGCACAATAATGCCGCAAAAATAAAGAGGCTTGTTTCACGGCTTGAATAAAATGAATGAAGCTGTTTTGACTATTTTGAAAGACACTTGTTAGAAAAGGTCTTCATCAAGACTTAAAAATGGAAGATGAAACAGAAATAGAAAAAAAAAACAAATCATTTCATGTCATTCCTTCGGTTTTTGATCGACATGGAACATTAGATATAACTGACTTTTTCATCATTGTCTGGTACATGAGAAACATTATCTTCACATTACAACGCAGCAAGTAGTTTGCTTAACTGTCAATTCCTACATACGACTGACAGGAAGAAAAAACAGAAACAAAGAATACCTGGTAGATCATGAGTAGTGGGGGGGGGGACTGCAAATGTCACAAAGGGATGGATTGTGGGCGTAGACAGAGAGAAGAGCGGAATTCCGCATTCCGCCAAAGAAAGGTTTGCTTCGCTCCCCGCCATCCGCCTTCCGCAAGAAGTTGTTAATTCTGCGCAGTGCGATTTTCTGCTCACACGGCAGCTTGCCGTGCAATTTGCAAGTTTCCGTTTGCTGCAAAGCACCGACTAATAACTAATGACCACCGCTAGCTGTCGTTTTGAAATACTTCGACTATTGCATTTGCGGCAGAATTGAAGCATATGAAGTGGAGAGGTTCGACAATGTACAGATGTAAGATCAATCTTCAAAGCATTCAGTTTTCAGATTTGTTGAAGGTCAGAAGCTAAAATTAGCTTCAAAAATGTCACACGCCTACAGGAACATTCACTTCCTCATTATGAAAATTGGGATTATTGGGTTAAACAACTTTAAACAATGTTACCGTTTCACTTAGCATTATATTTTGTAAGTTGCTAGCACACTGTCAGATTTCGCTTTATTTTCAAGAACGTACATAAATCAGCTTCATTATTTTTTGTATTTTTTCCAGTTTTGTGGTATTCGGATGCTATCTTCCTGAAGAAAATAAGCTTTAATGAACTGATCAATTTCAGTTAAACTGTGCAATTGTAGGACGAACTATCAGGGGAAAACAAGGTTTTTTTGCATTATAAAATGATCGGTCGCTGAAAATTATAGAGCAGTAATATTCCAACGGAACCGCATATGATAGCACTACTTCCAGAATTCTAGCCCAATCCTGATAATTGCTAAGTTGATTTTCCTTTGTAAAGTTCGTAAGACCTGCACTCACACGATGTAAAGAATTTCTTTGGAATATTTTATTTTTATACAAATTTTTTATACAAACCGGGTACTTGTCCTATAAGTTCCATCGTCATGCGTCATGTTATTGAATTGAAAGTACCGTAATATATGTACAAGAACTCAGAGATTCTTCGTCATCACCCATATATGATAAAGAACTATAACACTAGCCAAATGCTATCTTCTACTTCGTTCTGACAGATATTCATGGACTCAAGAGCTAAATTAGATCAATTTTTGGGCTACATTCATCACCACAGGGAATCATCTCGAATATTGCACTTTAAGGTTGTGCCAAATATGTTGTAACCGGTTTTTTCAGACGCAAAAGTATGGTGAAACATTCAAAGCGATGTGAGATTCGCCGAAAGACCAGTAGCAATATAAAAATTAAATAATTGTTTATTATAACCACTATGAAACAGAAATTGTCGAAATTGTTCGACGCGATTGTCTCTGTTCTTACTCAGGTAATTTTTGGCACATGTGCCCCAGGTTGGGGCGCGGTTGCCGGTGCTACGGGTTAGCGTGCACGCTTGTGCCAAAAATTACCTGAGTAATAACATCCGCGAACCCCTTGGAGAACACATCGACTGTGGCATCGAACGATTCTGGAGATACCGTAAAACCTCTAATAGATTTGCACCCCTATTTGATTTGCGCCCCTTATAGTATTGCCCCGCAGAGACAAGATTGAACAATAGTATTGCACCCCCTAATTGATTTGCGCCCATAATAACATTGCCTCCCTAATTGTCTTGCTCCTTCGTGATGACACAAATTTTTTCAATCCACGTTTGAGGTTTGAGAACTGTTAACCGCCCATACGCCTTTCAATAGTGAAAAGCGAGCAAAATAATTTAGATTTGTTATTTTTTTCCTTATTTCATTTTTTTTTCTTTTTGTTTGATTATTTTCTATTTTTTAATGTTTTTTCGATCACTTATTTAACCTCCAGATGAATACGTCGAAAAAATTGTTGATTTTTGACTTTATGTTGGAAAACTGATGCTCCAAAATAACTGTAACTACGTTTATTCCTATGATGAAACGGCGGATTATTTATATTTCTCAAATAGTTTGACTATCGACGAATTGGGAGCAAATCAGGTAGGTCGTTCAACAAAAAAAGTGAATCAAGAAGGAGTTCAGTTCTTCGAAACTGCAACTGGACATGACAAGCTTCATATCTCTTTTCATAATTTTTGTTTGCTTTGTGCTTCGATTTTTTGTTCAAAAATTTGTTGTTTTTTGACTGGAACTCTTGCCGTTTTCTTACTAAAAATCTTACCAATTTTGACTGATTTTCTGAAAATCGTAATGAATTCTTATTGTTTTGAGAAGTCGACAAGAAAAAACAACGAGAAAAATAACTTTTGAACAATAGTATTGCACCCCTTATTGATTTGCGCCCCTAATAGTATTGCCCCGCAGAGACAAGCTTGAACAATAGTATTGCATGCAACACTATTTGAGTTTTTACGGTAACTTGCCTCATTCTGCCTACAAATAGGGATGTGGACGTGCTTGGAATCTTCACTGAGGAAAATTGGCTTTATGAGGTGAATCAGAGTTTTGCTTGAAAGACCAAACCTGATTTGGTTCACAGAATCACCGTTTTCTTAAGAATCTCCTCAAAATAGTATTAGTCGCAGATCTTCACGCCTGGATCCATTAAAATGAGCGGCATCTTAGAGATTGCTCCAAAAACAATTACTTGTTCTGGATGAGAAGATCCATGAATCATCCTTTTGCTCCCTTTACTGATGCCGTACGAACTCAATGGTTTTGTGGGTTCTATTCAACTTCATGGTGAAGACCACATCAAGCGCGTGCCGGTAAGATAAGCTTTACACATTTGCATTCGATTCAGCTTGCTTATTTTTCATAGAATTGCGGCCTCGATGGTTTCTTTGTGAAATTCGGCTTGTAGGGAGCTCTTCTCATATCCATTTCGATACTTGTGGCTCGGCGTAAGCTTCCAAATATTTAAAAATGAATATATAGACTAGAAAAATCAGGAACAAGGTAACCAAAACATGCTCAAAGAAATGAAATGAAAATTGAGTAACGAACAATGCGTCAGCTCCTTGCAGCTTGCGCGAAATTTGTATCACCCTGTATTATACAGCTCGCTTTCTGAAATCTGTCGAAAGATTTTCGTTGAAATTCTTCTGTTTCAAAACTGAATGGCATTGGTGCTCCTTGTCATTAGGAATCGGATTATTCACGAAAACGGTGAAAGATGAGGAAAAATCGATGAAAAATCATTCAAGTGATTTCACCAATTTCATAATTTGAGAAAAATATGCAACTCTCAATTCGGTGTAACTATTTTAGACATTGTTACAGATTTTTTTTATCTTTTTTAAAACGTTTTTTAGAGAATTTGATATGGAGCACTCTTTCTGAAGTCCAGAGTATTATGATTAAACGTGCGTTGATTCGCTGATTAAATTTAGAGGCTATGAAAAATTCTTGAATTTTATTATAGAGCAATGAGTGCCTTTGTCGTCACGCTAATTGTAAGTACATTGCATGCTTTTCCTCTGGTCAATTTGATCTCAGTGCCAGACAATTTTGTCGTGTCTAGCTCGCAGATTCATAGCAACCTCTAGTAGGAAAACTCCATTGCTGCTCTCTTTGTTTGGTTAAAGGGCACCAAGCAGAAGAATGCCGCAACTTCAAGATGAACAATTGGCTAAGCAAGTGTGGCCGAACGGGACGTCATCCAGATCTTTGTGATGAGAGATATGATGGTCAAAGCCCAAATAAGACATCCAGTTTGGAAAGCAGAAGAAAATATGCGCAGGTGTCGATCGAACTGAGAGCAGTAGGTCACTCCGAGTGAGTTCATTTCGATCGATTTGCAGCAATTGTTGTTTTCAGAAGTCTCTGGCTTTAACTTCTGCGAATAACACTTTTTTTGCTCGTGGAGATTATAAAATCGCCCGACAACCCCCCCCCCCATTTCTTTATGTCACTTTGCCCTCCCAAATGAACACAGTAGGATATATTGCCCTTAAACTGGATCTTGTCGCTGTCCTCTTCACCTTTACATTTATCATTCAATGAAATGATGAATTGATTAAAAGTGATGAAAACTAGGTTTCACCTGGTCTATAAAGAAAATGACGAGTTACATAAAGTTCTGTTTAAGAAAAAAATTGAGAATGTGCAATCACAGGTTGGGAAGATCTAGGTTGAGAGAGAGAGGGAAAAATGGGGAGAATCTGCGATGAATCTATACTTATAAGAAGAGCGACTGAGAAGATCTTTAGACTGAGAAGGGGAATAATATAATGTAATATAAAGAGAGAGAGAGGTGATGGGGTTAAGGGTGGTGGGTGTTATTTTGTTCTGTTGTGAGTGTGGGATGAATCTGATTGCTGATTGTGAGGGGTTGGATGAATATAGGTAGATATATTGGGGGGGGGTTCAATCTACAGGGTACGGAATAAATATAATAATAGGGTGAGATTTTGCGGCAGTTCTGGCGCCGGTACACCATGCCCTGCGCACATAGTGATTTTTATTTATTTTTATTACACCTTGTTGTTTTTTGTTTTTCAAGTTTTCTTTAATTTTTTCCGACTTTCTGTCAATGGTGGCTGCATCTCCGTATAGACTCCCGATCTTGGATTGCAAGGGAATGGCATTGTCCAATTCTGAGATTTCAAAAAAGCTGAAAGCACATCAATCTCTGGTCTATCGGACTGTGACTCGTTACATCTTGGGGCACTGGAAGACATGCTTAGATGTGGTCGTCCCACTACTGTCACGACTCCTGAATATTTCAAAAGGACGTTAGAGGATTCGCAGAAATGCAGAAAGGAGCATGAGAAAGATGGCTAATGAGATTGATATGAGTGAAAAGTCTATGAGAGTAATCGTCAAAAACAATCTGAAGATGACACTTTATAATATTCAAAAGGCTACTTTCTTGACTGAAAAGAAAAAGGCTCTCCGCATGCAAAAATAACGTCACCTCTTGACGGCATTCGCACTGTCTTTACAGATGAGAAGTTTTTCACAGTGGAGGCTAACAAAAATGGCAAAAACTATCGGATCATTGCCACAGACTTTCAGTCGGCCTGTTACAATGGACAATTCCTCAATGCCACTTCTCATCCGACCTTCGTGATTGTTTTTGACAGAATTTGTGGCAGCGGCGAAACTCCGTTCATTTTTGTGAATCCAGGAGTCAAATTGAACCAAATTTATTACAGAGAACGCATTTTGGAGACTGGTGTACTTCCTTGGGTCAGAAATCACTTTGGTGTAAATTCTTGGATCTGAACTCAGCTCCAGCTCGCTCGAAACGTCCTCTGTTAAGTTCGAATGCAGAAGGATATCCAACAGTATGGAATCGTCTCCCATTTGCTTGTGCTTTGTTTTTGTGGACTATGTTCAGTTCGTAATCCGCAGTGTATTAATTCGCCACCCCTCCCCCTTGTTTCCATGCTTTCACTATTATTTAATCATTGCGGATAATGCCGAAATGCAAAAATTGGAAATAACTTAAACACCCAGTTAAAAAGCTTTTCGTTTCTAATATAAGATATTGCTATCCACCCCCTCCCCTTCCCTCGCCTTCTCGCTTTCTCCTATTATACATACTGATAACTGAGCACTTATCGTTGTTGTGTGCGCAACCATTATGAAGGTGCAGTGAAGTCGCCAGTTTTTTCAGTTTCCACGTGGAACTCTTTCGATAGAACGTCGATCAACCTACAGACTCAGTGGCGCATAAGTTCAACTCTGTAGATCTGTCTTCTTCTTTTCTTATTGTTTTCTCCTAGATTTGTCTGAAACTATATTTTAAGCTTTCTTTTTTACTTTTGAACCCTTTTGTACTTCGCTTGGCTCTTGTTGGCGATTTGCTATCAGGATAATCTTGTCGCCTTCCTTAATGAGAGCATGTCTATTCCCTTGTAGCGGGAATGTAGATTTTACTGTTGGAATATAACCAGTTTTTACTCGAATTGTTGGAAATATAAGATAATCAAACGCCGGCATGCTCTATCTGAAAATACTGAACGCTGGTGATTGTAGGTTTCACCAGCCACTTTTTGATGGCTTCTTTATTAGAGTTGTAGCTTATTGAAATTTTGTGGACAAAAATACATGTTCATGTTATTGAACACTTTGACAGGTGATTTAGTTATGGGGGGCACACCTTCTCCCTCCAATACCTCGCAAGAAACCACATGGTTTCTCTTGGTAGGTTGGGTGGTTGGTTGCTCATGCTTAATTAAGTATTCGTTCAGTTTTATTCAAGAGAAATGCAAGAAACTTGAGAATAACAGCCTTTTCACTACTGTTTCAGAAAACGTTTTCAGCCCACCCTTCTAACCCACCCTGCACTTGTTTGTAGTTTTTGTAGTTTGGCGTGTAGGCGTTATGTATTTCACATTTGGCCATAATTCATTCATTCCTTATTTTTCTTTTCCAAACAATTCGGACGTTTCGTCTGAAGGCTTTTCATAGCGATCGTAGGCTTTCCCTTTTCAGTTCAAATGTGATTTTAAGAGACATTTTAACTTAAAAACGTGAAAAAAATATGTAGCGTTTTCTCCACAAGCATGTGCGCAAGTATACTTGTTAGATTCACAATTTAGATGAGGAGGATTCCGAGGAGAAAAGTTGGTGGCCAGGACCAGGAAGGGCGCCCTCACCCGCCCTCGCCGGATTTTTATAATCAAATTTCTTCCCATTTTTCAGATTGCCCATATCCTTTTTACCTAATCTAATACAATATTTCTCATTCTTTTTCAAACACTGCCCGAGTTTGCATGCTTATTTGCTGATAACGTAGGAAGCTTAGGAAACTATAATTGGTTCAACACTCAGTTAGTGGAACTGACGTGACATATGAGATTCTAGATTACTTGGCTGAAATAGGAAAAATAGAAATGCTTTTATATTAATAGTTTATATTTATCTGAAATCAAGAAACAATTTCAGAACTTTTCAGGCCAATCGTGTTGCTGAGTTCAGCAAAGCACATTTGCATAGACTGTCATCGAGCACAGTATAATCTCGCAAGCTCTATGAGTTGATCAACCAGAACGGTCAATGTCCAATGAACAAAGCTGCACACAATTTGGGAAACCGCTTCCAGAACCTGGAACGGATGAAGCTGTAAACCACTATATAATATTGCTCATCAGCACTTTAGTGAAGTACAAAAAACATGAATTATTTTACAAATAACTGATTTTCTTTCAGATCATATCGACCGTATCATTATTATCTTTTCATTTCATTGGTCTTATTTGCATTTTTCGCAAACCTTATGATTGTTAAAGTTCTATCTCACAAAGATATGAGAAAAGCTGGCGTCAATGTAACAATGCTCATTATTGCAATTTGTGACTTTGGATGCGCTGTCACAGCACTCCTTCAGCTCTTTCTGAGGAATTACTCTGAGTAGGGAGAAAGAATTCAGATCTAGAGGACTAGCTACGCAGTGTTAGCTGTCACATAGTTTGTTAGCCACATTGTACATTGTACCTGGTAGATAACAACTGGTTGCACTAGTTGCTCACTGGCTTCCTCGTAATTGCACACTAGTAGACTACTCTATCCACGAACTACTCAGCAAGACTCCACAAGTCTAGCACAAATCTCCCACAAATCTAGGCCAAATATTGAAGGTTTACAAATCAAACAGAATTCTAGGCCAAAGTTTGAAAGTTCACAAATCTAACACAATTCTATGGCCAAACTTTGAAGGTTCATAAGTCTTCCATAAGTTTACTACAAGTTTACGATAAGTTTTACGTAAGACTTGTTCTACTCTTGTGGGTTTTTTCTGAGTACCCACCAAATTAACTGCCAGATGTCCATGGGTTGCCCAATCCCGTTCACCGTCTGCCTATCAAACCTTGCGCCTAATTCAATCCGCTCAAAGATGGAAATACTCGCAAAATTACCGTTTGTTTAGCTAATGAGGCTAATGAGAAATAGTTTTATACAATACTATCTCAAGTTCTCTGAAAATAAGGGGAGGTCCATGTTTAATGGTGTAAAAAGCCGATGTTTCGTGCTTGCAGCTAACGCTATTAATTTTTTGAAATTTTGAATGCTACACATTTACAGCGATTATTCATCGTACCTGACGGCATACGTACAATTGCTAGTTGATTATTTGGCTTTGGCTTTTCATGCTTCTTCACTATATCTAGCAGTGGGAATGGCATTCTGCAGAGTTGCTTCACTCAATTTTTCGATCGGAAATCGGTTAGTTGAGCTTAATAACTTGGATTGCCATATATGGGTCGACACTACCAAGAATTAGGAGAGCCAGAGAATAGAGCAGCGTGTTGCTGCCATTTTTAAATTGTGCTTCGAAAGAATTAATGGAATTTTCTCTAGTTCTCCTCTTTTTGACAATCTTTTCATTGAATTTTGGTGTTTGGTGTGGGGATACTTTCAGCTTAGAATGGCTCTCTTATTCTGAAATTGAAAATGATGCCTATGCTTTATTACAGAGATCAATGGCAATCTCCTCAATGTGCGTTGCGCATGGCAGGTGTATCATGTGCTTCGGTCTTCGTGATTGCTACTTTTGTTTTTTTTATAAATGCCGTGAAAGAGTAACTATTATTGAAAATTTCTTCAGAATAATAGCCCTACCTGCTTTCCAATTCTTCATGAGCGTTCATAGTTTTTCAGATCCAAAGAAAGAAATATTTATCTCGAAACTTCGGATTTCTCATTGACCAACGGATGCTTGTTCTTGAAAGTGTCTCTGGTTGCAAGTGGACTACTTTTCAAGGTTTGCCGTTGAGAAAAACACCGTTTCACAACCAAATACATCAGATTATTCCTTGCATATTGATGCTATTGTTATCCATGATGCTTCTGAAAAGTATTGACCGTGGAAAACAGAGTTCCAGCAGAATCGGCCACAGTCAAGCAGACAGAGCGTTTGTTGATCGGTCCATTCAGTTTAATTCGATGTTCAGCGATTACAGGGAAAAGATTGATCGGTCCTCAAGATTTATTCAAACGGTTCTTGCCATTTTTCTGGTCACCGAGTCACCGCAAGGAGTGTTTAATATTTTTGGAGGACTCTATGTTATAGACTACTTAAAGTATGTAACAATGGCGACCACTGAAACCAGTATAAATGTAATTCGTGGGGGGGGGGGTGGACCCGGGCCGAGCCAGGAGTACTATGAAAGTGTGAGGCTTGGTTCACTTCAATGACGGCCGTTTCACATCTAAATTTACCGAGATTTCTCGTTTTGAAAGTTCAGCTTCTGAAAAGAATGGTTCCCAAACGTTCGATTGCACAAGTCTTTGTTAGAATCGTTAGAACGTTAAAAAGACAACGATGTTCCGATTACGCTTGCATCATTGTTTAATTTTGGCGATTTAATTTTGGCCAGTATTTTCACTAAAATATTTTCAGTTACTATCAGGATTTGTCAATTTTCATGAATATTTTGTCATTTATTAACACTACAACAAGTTTTATCATATACAGTTCACTTTCGGGAAAGTTTCGAAAGTTGTTTTTCCAGTTATTCTTGCCAAATAATCTAAAATCAACTGTCAGCGTGGTAATCGAATTGCACAAAGAGACTCTATGAAATACAATATTGCAGAAACGAACCGCTATTATGGTGCATTCTATGCCGCCGTCGTCATTAAACACTTGAGTTGTCAGCAATTTGTATGCTTATAAAGAAATGGAATCAAGAATCGTCAAGAACAGATCAACGTTCTTGAAATTTAGGAGAAACAGTAAAAATGAACATCAAATTGTTATGGTACAGTTGAAACATTTGACTGGAAATATCTGAAAATCTTCAAGCTTCTCATTTTAACATTGAAATTGAGTTGAAATGCTTATTTGGATTTTTTCGCAATCCGGTTCATTATTTCTCTTAATAAATGAACATAGGTTTTTCCTGTTTCACCAGTTCTCTTATGCACGTTAAATTAATAAACTTTGAACTAATTTCTTTTGTTTTCTTCGAAATTGGTTCTTGTTTTATTGATAAGTAGGCAGGGTCTTCCAATATATTATAAGAGTATGAGTTTCTTTATTTGAAATATCCATAAATGGAGGAGAAAAGTTGGTATACCTGGTGCTGACACATTATATAAAAACTTGAAATTTTGAAAAATAAAAGTATTTTATAAAAATGCAAGAAATAGAAGGAATTTCTGGGGATGGGTTGGGGGGGGTACACGTAGCCATATTTCGATTCTGAAGCACACGACTTAAAATGATATGACTGCTCAGAGAAGCAGCGGTCAGTGGTGCTCAGGTAACCGGAACCCAGCTTTTCGCTCTCCGCGACTCTATCAATTCGTTTAAGTTTTTGTGTGAACTATCATTAGCATCAGATTGAAGTGCTTCCCAAATGGTGACGAAGTCGGCCATTCCGTACTTCTAATGCTCTACTAACTTTGCTCCATGAACATGAGCACGAACCTGCTGCAATGCTTGAGAGGCTTCTTTCTTCAAAATGTTCTGTATATAGAAAACTTAAATGAGAGAATAAATGTCTAAAAACAATCTTATTTCAAACTCTATCTGCTCAGTTCTCTAGAAAATGAATAAAAAAAAAGAATATCTGCAATATTTGAAACGGTGAAAATGCCAATGAAGGTAAAATATACATTTCGTCTGAAAACTTTCAATGTGTCTAAGATGGAATGTCTAAGAGCAGTTCTATGCAACAAACGGTTATTCCCGAATATTTATTATAATAAAGGCCAAATATTCAACATATTTGGCTTTTATTACCAATTCTACCATATTATTCCTCATAATTGTGATCCGGACCGAATCGGCCCGGCCCGGCCCGGCTTGTAACTTGCTTTAAAACGTCATTGCTTTAAGTGACCACAAATTATGAAAGATCTCGGTGATTTGTGCTAAATAACTAATACTTTCATCTTATTTTTTCTTGCCTCAGGTGTTTTTCGATCACATGAAAAATAAACATAAAAACGCTGAAAACCTGGAAACTCAAAGTAATCCGAAAAGGAATATGCAGAAATGAATCACTGGAAAACAATTTTCGAAATAAAAGCACATTGAAAAGCAGTAAAAAAAGTATATAACTTCGCTGGGAGAACACGGACACCACGACACTGATGCATCATTAATTAAAATGCATTCTTACTTACTTACTTGGTTCCTTGGACGCCCGGTAGTCGGCTGGGGATGTTCTCAGCGCCGGGCACACGTCTCTTTCCATTTGTTTCGGTCCTGTGCGGCTTGGGACTAGTTGCCGTCGGGAGTATTGAATTTCTTCAGTGCATCGGACCATCTTGTTGCGGGACGGTCCAATCTTCTTTTAACGTCCCTTGGATACTAGAAGGTAATTCGGTTTGTTCATCTATCGTCTTGTCTTCGTACGACGTGGCCTGCCCATCGGTATTTCGCGGTGGTTGTGTATTCCACAGCGTCTCGGATACCGGATTCTTGCCGTAGATCGGTGCTTCTTAGATTCTGCTCCCGTTGTTCTCTTCGATTAGTTCCCAGTAATGATCTTTCTAGGGCTCGTTGAGTTCTTGTAAGAATCATAAAAGTAGTTTTGTTATCCGCCCATGTTTCAGATCCGTAGCAGAGCGCGGGGAGAACTGTCGAATCGAACAGTTCGGCTCTTATCTTTTTGCTGGATATGAGTTGAGTAGCTTCTTTGATACTGCCCATGGCATCCCATGCTGAGCTTCTTCTTCGGCTCATTTCTGCTTTGAGATTGTTGTCCATGGATACTAGTCTTCTGGCCAATATTCAATGGCTACCTAATCTTTGGCTACTTGATCAATGGCTACCTGGTAATCAATGGTTACCTATTATCAATGGCTACCTGATATTCTTTGGCTACTTTTGCCTTCGAGTTTCCATGGCTACCTAGTTTCAATGGCTACTTAGTTTCAATGGCTACCCAGTTTTTTTCTGATTTTCATCCTTTAAAGACACTGATAGTTATTTCCACTCAGTGGGTAACCAGAGTTTATTTTGTGGTTACCCCTTTTTTAAATCAATATCAAAAGTGGTTTTTTTGAAAAAACAAAAATAACAGGATAGCAAGAAAATTAAATGAAAACTCAAAAGAAAACGATAACATCTTATTTAAAAAATTTTGAAAATTCTACAGTGCTGGCCAAAAAGGCAGTAATAATCAGTTTTTTCGAGATTACTTGGCTCACAGGTGAGATGCGGTCATGAAATTTTTTTTGCATGTTTTTGAAGGTAAATCACGTTGACAAAAACATTGATTTCGACAAAAAATGTAAATTTTAAAAAATTATAACAATTTATTCGAAAATTGGAAAAACGAAGAAAATGACACTCTTCACAAAATGAAATAGGTAAACTCCGATTAGCAAGTCAATAGCCAAGAAATGATTGCAAATGATTTAATATTTTGTGGCAAAGCCTTTTGCATCAATTACTGCCTGGCAACGACGCGGCATGGAACCCGTCTCCGTGCTTGATAGTTGGAAGCTGGTACTTGGAGTGGGCCAAACATATCTGGTCAGACGAAAGCAAGTTCAACATGTTTGGGAGTGACGGAAACACATGGATTCGTCGACCTGTTGGAGCCAGATACCTCCCCAAGTACCGAGGTGGATCGTGCATGGTATGGGAGTGCTTCTCAGCTGGCTCCATGGGGCCTCTACGACGTGTCCAGGTAATTATGGATCGTTTTCAGTATGAGGATATCTTGGAGAACACAAAGAGACCATGGGCACTCCGAAATGTAGGCCGAATCTATGTTTTTCAGCAGGATAATGATCCCAAGCACACATCTCTACATGTGCGCAACTGATTCCATCGTCGTCGGGTGGACGTTTTGGATTGTCCCAGCCAGTCTCCCGACTTGAATCCGATCGAGCACTTGTGGGAAGAACTGGAACGTCGTTTGAAAGGAGTCCAAGCCACAAATGCGGAAAAGAAATTCGCTCACTTTGAGGATGCATGGAAGACTATCCGACTCTCCGTCGTGGATGCTCTACTGGATTCCATGCCGCGTCGTTGCCAAGCAGTAATTGATGCAAAAGGCTTGGCCACGAAATATTAAATCATTTTTAATCATTCCTTGGCTATTGACTTGCCAATCGGAGTTTCCCTATTGTATTTTGTGAAGAGTGTCATTTTCTTCGTTTTTCCAATTTTCGAATAAATTGTTATAACTTTTCAAAATTTACATTTTTTGTAAAAATCTAAGTTTCTGTTAACGTGATTTACCTTCAAAAACATGCAAAAAAATTTCATGACCGCATTTCACCTGTGAGACAAGTAGTCTCGAAAAAACTGATTATTACTGCCTTTTTGGCCAGCACTGTAGAATTTTCAAAATTTTTAAAATATGACGTTATCGTTTTCTTTTGAGTTTTCATTTAATTTTCTTGTTATCCTGTTATTTTTGTTCTTTCAAAAAAACCACTTTTAATATTGATTTGAAGAAGGGGTAACCACAAAATAAGCTCTGGTTACCCACTGAGTGGAAATAACTATCAATGTCTTTAAAGGTTAAAAATCAGAAAAAAACTGGGTAGCCATTGAAACTAAGTAACCATTGAAACTAGGTAGCCATGGAAACTCGAAGGCAAAAGTAGCCAAGGAATATCCTCTCTTCCTTCCTCTCTTCCTTCCTCTCTCTTTTCCTTCCTCTCTTCCTTCCTCTCTCTTTTCCTTCCTCTTTTTCTTCCTTGGTGCTCAATGATGTTTAGGTCGGGGATTTGGCTCGGCCAATCCAAAAGCGGCGGTTGAACCAGCTGCGCACGTGATGAGAATTGGGATCATTATCCTGCTGATACAGAAAGATACAGCCTACGCTAGAAAGTGCACAGTGTCTCATGGTGTTCTCCAAAATATCCTCATATCCATAGCGGTCGAGATTACCGACGATGCGTTTGAGAGGACCCATTCCCGTGGCGGAGAAGCAACCACAAACAATGCAGGAACCGCCACCGTACTTCATGGCTGGCAGTTGATACTTGGGGACGTAGCAAATGCCGGTAGTACGACGAATCCAATTCACACCGTCACTTCCGAACAAGTTGTATTTGCTTTCGTCCGACCAGACGATATTGACCTAGGCCTGGCGGGTGTGAAGATGACTTTGAAGATGACTTCTGGCCCAGATGGTTTGGGGTTGCTTCTCCGCAACGGAAATGGGTCCTCTCAAGCGCATCGTCGGTAATCTCGACAGCTACAGACATGACGATATTTTGGAGAACACCATGAGACCCTGGGCACTTTCTAGCGTAGGCTGTACCTTTCTGTATCAGCAGGATAATGATCCCAATTCTCATCACGTGCGCAACTGGTTCAACCGCCGCCGTGTCACCCTTTTGGATTGGCCGAGTCAAAGCCCGGACCTAGACATCATTGAGCACCTGTGGGAGGAATTGGAGAGGAGATTGACCGGAAAAACTGCTTCAAACTTCGACGAGAAGTTCAAACTTCTCCAGGACGAGTGGAAGAAGATTAACCAATCAACCATCAACACAATGATCGATTCCATGCCCCGTAGGTGCCAGGCAGTGATTGATACAAATGATTTTCCCACAAAATATTGAATTCTCGCAGATAGAACAATTTCTAAGAGCACGAAGTTTCATTGAAGAAATATAGGTTTTTGTTGTTTTCGTTCTTTTTCAAATTACTCCATTATGCATTATGCAAATCCAAATGTTTTTAGCTGATAAATTGTTGCTTGATAATGAAACTGTAAAGAAATCAGATTGAATCGTTGATTGATTAATATATTGAATCGATCGACAGATTGATATATCGAATGAGATATGGTCGAAAAACCATAATATCCTTCCTTTATGACCGGTACTGCGGATTGCTGTGTCCAAAACGAAATTCAAAAAACTTTTTATTTAAACAACTCAAATTGTTCATTTAGCGTTTAATTGAGAGTAACAGTTCTACAATAGACATATGTTCGGCAATTTTTGTAAATGGTTAATAATTTGTAGTTATTTTTGTAGTTTTTATAGTTTTCATAAGTGCTGTTCCAATAAAACTCTGAAATTGGATTGTTTTTATAATTTTCGCAATATTTTTAGAGCAAAAGTCATTTTAAACTATTTTTGCCAATGAGACAATGTAATATAAAAAGTTAGTTCAGCGTAGCTTTCGTAGTTTTCTGAATATCGCCGAAATTCGATTTAAGGGAATACGTATTCTGTCTGGCGTAGTTCGCATAGATACAAGCAAATTGCTCCTAGCAAATGGCTTATTTCAGATTTAATATTCTCCTTTTAATGAAGAAAACGTTCAGCGTACTCAAGCGATTGGTTCGAATGGAATATTCTGAAATTGAGCAAATTGATTGTGAGTCTCAAGGAAAATAGATCTTTCGGAAGCTCTTGGCTGCTGACTCTGTACAATAAATGCTCGAAAAACTGTTATTTTTAGAGCGGTTTCAATCAGTGCCTTCTTTTTCATTGGTAATTCATTTTCAGACGCTTTCCAGCATTCTCCTTTGTTTTTCCATCCCGCCGCGCCTCAATTCTACGAGTCATTCATAGACATTAATCGAGCATTCATTGATGTTAAAGACATCTTTTTCGTCTTCCTGTAGTCTCTCCATCTGTCTTTGTATTTCGTCGAAATACGAGCGATGAAAACGAGTAATAATCGAAAAAATGAACATGGTTGTGCCATTTCCTATACGTCCTCTGATTCATTGATTTTTTTTCGTAAACCGTAAATTTCAAAGATAAAAATTTGCTTTCTATCTTCTAATCTCTCACAACTACACCAGTCTACAAATTGTGTGTGATACGAAAAGCACGATCACGATTTCAAGCACATAGTGTCGCGTCGGCACTCAGTTAACGCCCCGCTTCCAAAACTTATAATGTTTCCGCCTTCTTCAACAATTCCATTATGCTTCGGTTAATTATTGAAAATTCTGTCAAATGTACTCAGTGTCTTGTCCGTTCTGGTCTTATTTCTAACTTTCCACATCAGTTTCGTTGATAGAAAGTTCACTTGATGCTTTCGGCTGTGCAACGCACATACTGTTTACGCTTACATTTTCTGTTTTATAGTCTTATGTCTGTCTTTGTTTATGCATCTTCTGTTAATTTTCACGTAGATTAACATAAATTCTTTAAAATAACTCCGGAATTGCGTCGATGAACGAGGTATATTCTTGATAAAACGGGAAATTCGCAAAGATTGGCATAAAGTGGTCCGGAGTTTGCGCAGTTTGCGTCTCCTTTCTGCTGTGCTTTCCGAAACTAGAGCAAAATGGCCAAACTTTCGGCATGAGGTCCATCAACTACAGTACTGGCCAAAAAGGTATTCGCAAACAGTTTTTCAAGCATAACTTCTCTGAAACTTCCCGAATCGATTTGATATTTTAAGACAAAATTCATAACGGTAAAAGAAATTGAATCAACAACAAGAATTGTCAAATTTTCAAAAATTTGAAAAAATATCGAAAAATTTATGAAAATGGCAAATAACCGAAAAATGGAACTTTGACTTTTGAGATCTAGGAAAGACCGATAAATGAAAAATAATTATAAAACATGATTAAAACAGTTTTATTACTTTGTTGGGTAGCCTTTGGCGTCGATGACCGCCTGACATCTTCTTGGCATCGAGTCGAAAAGGGTGTCGATTACATACAGGGTGATGGCCTGAAGACAGATTGGAGTTGATCGAATTTCTGATTGGCATTCGATGCACGGAGCTCTCTGAGTTGCCTCTCGAAATGCTCCCAGAGGTGCTCGATCGGATTCAAGTCAGGAGATTGACTCTGCAAGTCCAGAAGATCCAAGTGGCGGCGTCGGCGCCAGTCCTTGATGTGCTTCGAGGTGTGCCTCGGGTCGTTATCCTATTGGAAAACGAACGTTAGACCGTGCCCAAGGTCTTATTGTGTTTTCCAAGATGCCTTCTTACACAAATCGATTCATTATGCTCGTAATTCTTCTTAGGGGGCCGTTTGAAGTCCCACAGAAACAACTCCAAACCATCACCGAACCAACTCCATTCTTGACGGTTTGGAGCTGGTAGCTGGGACCGAACCGACATCCAACCGGACGGCGAATCCATTTGATACCATCAGTACCAAACAGATTACACTTGGATTTGTCGCCGAACACGTGATTAGCCCAATCCTGGCGTTCCCAGTGGAGATGAGCTCTGGCACATGCTACGCTGCGTTTCTCTGGGACTTCAATCGGCCCCCTGAAAAGAATTACGGACATCATGGATCGATTTGTGTAAGAAGACATCTTTAAAAAGACAATGAATCCGATCGAACACTTCTGGGAGCATGTCGAAAGACAACTCAGAGAGTTCCGTGCATCGAATGCCAATCAGAAATTCGATCAACTCCAATCTGTCTGGCAGGTCATCCCGATGTCTGTGATCGACATCCTTCTCGACTCGATGCCAAGAAGATGACAGGCGGTCATTGACGCCAAAGGCTACCCAACAAAGTATTAAAACGTGAGTGCCGTTCTCTGAAAACGCGGAAGCTAATCCAAAAAGGCTGAGCTGGCTGAAGGCTGGCTGAAACTGTTTTGGCTATATCTACTTATTATTAAGCGAATAGTTCCATCTGTGTTTCCGTCTGTCTCTCCAGGACGTTTTTTCTGAATAACTCTAAAGAACGTGAACCCCCTACTTTGATGTGCAGGATGGAGTCATAGCCACCTGTGCGCTTCGCAACCATATCTTTAGGAGGTCGCTGGGTACTTGAGATACTGTAGAACTATATACCCAAAATCAACAAAACTGTCTTTAAAGTCAAAATTTTTGCTGATATATCAGTCTGAATGTCCATGTAAAAAATCAGTTTCATATGTGCAAAACCACAACTTTAATAGACAATGTCTTCCAAAGTTTCTGAGACATTCCAGAATGTTCCAGATAGCTCTAGAACAGCGGAATATCTGCAAACTTTCCACTGATTTTGGTTATTCGAGGTCAGTAGAGCATTTCATGAACGTTGAAAGCTCATAATTAATACTTTCTTTAGCATTTACACAAAATAAGTTGAAACCGACTTGAAGGTGAAGCCTGATCTCATGTTTCTCAGCAAAATAGAGGATCAAAGTCTGCGCGGAACCTGCAAATTAGTTGAATTCTCAAATTGAAAAGCTCTTTTTTCATATTGAAGCGGTTATATTCGAATAATCGGTGTTTTGAGATGCGTGGTGTATTTCTTAAAGTGCATGTTTTCGGAAAGCCCACAAATTTTGCATTGTGATGTGATGGTTGGGGGGGGGGGCTATTTTTGAACGGCTTAATTGAATTAAAGCTCCCCCCATCCCGGTTCTTCAAAAAAATTAATATTTACGTTTGTTTATTTACGTTTCTGAATGCATTTTAATTGATGATGAATTGATGGGGGGACGATAGAGGTGGGGGGGGGATTCTGGAAAATTACCTTTTTTCCTGCTATAGTTATTTAAGAAAATAAAATTATGTACTATAAGAATTCTGAAAATGCTTTTTATTGGCAGTTTTCATCCGTTCTGAATGCATTTTAATTAATGATGCATCAGTGTCGTGGTGTCCGTGTTCTCCCTGTAAAGTTAATAACTTTTTTGTTGCTATTCTATGTGTCTTCCTTTCAAAATCTGTTGGTTTTCCAACGTAGTTTGCTTTGCATGCTCCAATTCCGTATGACTTTCAGTTTCCAGCTTTTTTACTGAAAACACATCCACTTTTTATACGTTTTCTCGCTTTCACGTGATCGAAAAACACCTGAGACATAAAAAATGCGATTAAAGTAGTTATTTAGCTAGGAATATAGGTGAGAATGTTAAAAACGAGTTAGCTCCAATGTGATGGTCATCATGTTTGAGCTTCCGGCATTCGCGCCTCGGCCCTCCCGATTTTTCATTTTTGAATCAATTTAGTACAATGAATCGAACGTTTTCTACATTCTATTCACCAGTATATGCATAAATACATAATTTAATCTGTAAGTAAATAAATGCCAAATGTTAAATTTTGGAAGGGAACGAGCCGTTCAAAAACAGCAGCTCAAAACACCCATTATAAGTTGATTAATCGAAATAAACCGCTTCACTATAAAAAATAGCTTTCAATTTGAAAATTCAGCTAATTTACAGGTTCCGCGCAGACTTTGATCCTCTATTTTGCTGAGAAACATAAGATCAGGCTTTACCTTCAAAACGGCTTCAGCTTATTTTGTGTAAACGCAAAGAAAAGTATTAAGTATGAGCTTTCAACGTTCATGAAATACTCTACTAACTTCGAATATTGTACAAATTTAAAATTGCCTCAAGAGTGATGGTCGTAGTAATCATGACCGAGTCCGACATTCGCCCCACGGCCCTCTTTATTTTTCATTTCTGAATCGGTTTAGCACAGCGAATTCGAAGTTTCCTGCCATCTATTTCTAGATTATTATTATTATTATTATTATTGTCATAGTTTTTCTGTTTCCTTGAATTAATATACAATTAATTCAATTTCGTTAGTTTAACACGGAGAATATCAGAACACTATGCAAAGCTAATTTGATTTGTAATATGACGCAACAGCTGCGAGCAAAGAATAACTGAATCAGAAGGCTATGATAGCACTTATGTGTCTGATTTCAGTTGGGGAGGAGACCCTGGCAGGGGAAAAGAACAAGGCTGCATATTGTCATTGCGCGCCACTTTTATTCAATGTTTAAAAATACTTTGAAAAACTCTCGTCTTTATTTGATTTTATACGGAAACGCTTATGATTTTGGCCGTCCAAGGCGAATCAAATCAGCATCCGATCCGCTTCGAGGGGGTGAGTTTTGACAATCGTCCACATCGAAACTTTCGAAGAACTCCGGAAGATTCTAGTAGCGGATTGAGATTTATAGCATTAACAGTTTTCGAATGTTCCTCTTTTCCCTTTGACGGCTGCCTGAAGTCTCTTCGGGTAACAGTCGACGACGGCACGGAGGTATGTAGTAACGTTGACATTGGGTCCAACAGGGAACACTATACCGAGAAGATTCTTGAGGCGGAGATGTTGCCGTGGTCCAAAGCGTGAATGGCGATTGGACGTATCAGCAGGACGGAGCACCGGCTCACACTGCAAAACTCTGTCAGCAGTGGAGCCAATTTTACCGATTTTATCACTAAGGATCAATGACCAGCTTCGAGCCCAGACACAAGTATCCACGAAAAATTATCTGAATTCGGGAGCCGTGAAGACAACTTCATGGGACAATTTAGACGTTGACTACCTCCGTGCAGTCGTCGACTCTTACCCTTCAGGCAGTAATCAAAGCGAAAGGAGGAAGGTTCGAAAACTGTTAATGCTATAATTTTTTTGTTGTTTAATAAACATTTTGGTTGATTTATATTTTGGTTGATTTGAAAAAAAATATTTCGATTTGAAGTTATTACATCGTCTTGAATGCGGCGCTATATTTATTCCCCACCCTGTATGCAGAGCCCCTGCTTAGCGGAACTTTGCAACTTAATCCCACTAGAGCAGCTACATTCTCTAAATGCATAAATTCAGCTTTTGAATTCCAGATAGCTACTTAAAAACTTCTGACAACAGAAAAGAATATTGTTTCCGTAGTTAATCAATTCACATTTCATTAAATTGTTCCGCATTTCCCCTTCTCCCAAATTCTTCTTTAACTGTGTTTATGGCTCTTCCTCAAGCCAAAAATGCATGCGATGACGTCATGAAACATGTATGGAGAAGCGAATAAAATCGAGCTCCTGAAGGCTGAAATTTCGTACTTCGAGTTAATATTTGTGCCGAATCTCGTTTTATTTGATCGAATTTATGATTCTTGTTACGCTTACTTCTTCTATTTCTTCTCTCCTAATGTTTGATTAAGTCTTGCACACCTGGAAATTCGGAAGCTGAAATGCATTCTTCCGTTTTCCTCTTCTGATATTTCATTTCTTCCAACACCTACAATCATTGTGCCAATGGCCAGTGTAAATGTCTTGCTTACGGATTGGCCTTTGATGGTTTTCTTCGTTATGTTCGTACTCATCACGCCAGTCTACGTCGTCATTCTATTTTATCTCGTGAAGCTGAGAACTTCAGTGTCCATGTTCAAAACCACGTTTTATGCACTGTTGGTTCAACATGTGAGTCGCCAACGTGACAAGCACTGGTATTCCGATAAAAGAAATATCATGCTTGGCGAGTCTATCAGGCTCACTTTCTTAAAAATGAGCATTTTCGGTTGATCAGTCTTGCAATCTATAGACATACAAACCTTGAAGTAGGAGGATTGAATGGGTGATGCAGATTAATTGACATATACAGAATGATCCATTGAAAACATCGATTATATTAGGTTGGTACAAAAGAAACCGCGGTTTGATCCAAAAACAAAATTTATTATAAAAACAAAATTACAAAACTTTAATCCAAAAGGTATTCGCCATTATTATCGGCTATTTGTCGCCAACGTCCACGCAAAGAATGGATGCCCTTCTTGAAGAACTCGGCCGGCTGCGACTCGAAGAAGTTAGACACCCAAATTTGGACCTCGTCGCGGTTTTTGAACTTTTTCTCGGCCAGAGAGTGCTGCATCGACCGGAACAGATGGTAGTCGGATGGCGCCAGGTCAGGGCTGTATGGCGGGTGAGGCAGGACTTCCCAGCCTAATTCCTCCATTTTCCGTGCAGTGATCTTTGCAACATGCGGCCGGGCGTTTTCGTGAAGAAATTTTGTTGACGCCGTATCCACACCTTGACGTCGCAGCGCTTGATCCACACGGTCCAATTGATGTTGATAGAGGTCCGCCGTAACTGTTTGACCCGAATCCAGAACCTCAAAATACACAAGACCTTTGCTGTTCCACCAAACTCAAAGCATCACCTTTTTCCGTGGATGTCCGGTTTTGGAGTCGGTTTTGGGGCCTCACCGGGGTCCAACCACTGCCGTTTTCTTGTTGTGTTGTCGTAGCAGATCCACTTTTCATCTGACGTAACAATGGAGTCGAAAAATCCGCCAGTTTTTGCACGACGAGTGAGAATTCCGGCCATTGTCACTCGGATCGCCTTGTTTGCATTGCTCAACTGGTGTGGCACCCACTTTCCGCACCTGTTCGTCTTGTCGATTTTATGCAAGTGACGCTAAATTGTCATGTGAGAGCAGCCAAACTGTTCTGCAAGCTCTCGAGTTGTTTGGCACGGATCCGACTCTATTGCTTCCTTCAACAGGTCATTCTCGACGACTTCAGCTCGATGTCCATGTTCATGATCCTCCAAGCTTTCGTCACCACTTCGGAATCGTTTGAACCACTCCTGGCATTGACGTTCAGACAGGGCTTTCTTGCCAAATACTTTCAGCAGCAGCCGAGCAGCCGATTCAGCAGCCGATTTGCCGTGCTTAAAGTCGTACCACATGCAAACTCGCATTCGAAATTTTTGATCAGACATTTTCTAAACACTTTTTCTTGTGGAAAAATAAAGTAAACATAGACAAATTATATATCAAACGATGCGCAATAAAACGCTCTTTCTAATAGACAAAACCGCATTCAAAAATATTTTATTACAAAAAAAATATGGATGAACTAAGACAACCGCGGTTTCTTATGTACCAACCTAATAGATGGATGATCTATATACATTTCAATACTTCAGAGTATCGCCGACATCGCTGCTATCACCTCATTCACAACTCAGAAAATTCTCATCGTTGTCGCCGCTGATGCTCTTTATCACAGTCCGATTCCACTTGGATCTAGTACGTTTTTTGAGGGCTGTTCAGGCTCAAAACTTAAACACCAAGTACAAAAACAGGAGGTGGTGGTAGCGTTAAGCTAGTTAAGTAGTTAACAAGGCGGAGGGAAGCGTCCAATCACACCAAACACTCAGCTCTCGTGAGCAGTTCTTTGTGAGGGAAAACTAAAGATTGTTTCCGGGATTTGCGTAATTGTCAAGTATTTCAGTGGTTTATAATTGTTTTACCTCTTCAAAATACATTTCAAATGTTGTGAGTTAGGCTCACCGAGTCGGCTCCAATTTTTCATCAAAACTAAACTTGTACCTCGAGAAAAGTGGAAAATCATAGATCTATTTGTCACCTGGGATCTATCGAATTAGTTTTGAAGCAAACTTAATAAAGTAGGTGAGTTCCCGGTTTCCTCAGGATTTCTGGTCCGCTCTCATTTCGGCCAATAGTCAAAATTCAAGAATAATTTTGATTTCGAAGAAAGTCTCCAGAGTTGGGAGAATTACAAGACGGCGTCACCGATAGTAATAGTAACGCGGAATAAGTTTAGCTCTTAACTCCCGTTGAGTGTTTTCTTAATTTCGAAACGCGCTTTATCAAAACTTATCATTGGGGAAATCTGTCGGTGTGAAATAGGAGTGCAAAATAAAATGTTATAATGCAACGTCATTTAGTTTCTTGAATCCAGGCCCACTTTTGTGAATCCTCCAGATTTCCTCTTTCGGATTCTCCCTTTGTTATTTACTCTAATCACCTGGAAAGTCAACAAAAAGTTATTATAAAACTACATAAAGTGGTTTTATTTAAAAATTCCTCCTTTAAAGTTGCACTGTCGTCAAGTCAGGCGCTTAGTGTGCATATACCTTTTGGGCAACATATTACGCAAACCTCAGGCTCTAAGCGCAAAGGAGTTTAATTAATTGTCGCTTTTTAATGCTTTCATCTGTTTATTCCAAAAATGTACCTAAAATAGAACTACATCCGCTCTCAATTGCTTTCTAGAAGATAGCTTTGAGTTGCAGATTTATTTGGTTGGAATATGTATTAAAAAAAACCCCTCTTTGTGACAATTACGACAGTACAAACTGCGGCCCGTCTACCACACGGATAGGCCAAAAGTGCAATGGTTGAAATATATAATGAAAAATTCGGAAACGAATCGAAAAACAGAAATCGGCAAATTACAAAATTTACTCCCTTGCATACTTAACAAGAGAACGAGAAATTAAAGAACACGGACACAAGTGAATATGATTTTAGCGTAATAGAACGCAAGATGTGTGTATTGCACGAATGAAGAATCGGCCACGACCACCATGGCTATCTAGAGAGAGAATTTAAGACACAAACCAATAGAAAACGTTGCTCGCATAGAAGAAACATGTAATGAATCATCATAAATGGTTGGAATTCATGAATTGTATCACTTGAATCTGACAATTTTCAAAATTATTAACAAACAGTTCAGTCGGAAAATTTCATCAATGCTTGCCAATAACTTGATGTTCGGAAATTCATTGATTTTTTCATCGATCACAAAATGAGAATAACAAAACCAACTAAAGATAGCATTTTATTCGATAAATTTCGCAATAAATAGAAACAAAAATTTGGTTGAACTAGATGGCCGTGTTTGCCCTGGCTGACTTTCCTAGGCGCCGGCCTCTTACTGAAGAACAGGGGAATCAGGCTAACCGCTTCCCTAATGGCCAATGATGAATGGCTACCGGTTTTTTGGCTACCTGATTTATGGCTACCTAAGGATTTATGTCTACTCCTAGAATTTTGGCTACTTTTCACCATTCGATTTTTGGCTACCTGAGAGTTTTAGCTACCCAAAAACTTTAGAGTCAGGAGAAGACAATAAGATTTTTTCGTTTCAAACGAGGTTCTGGTATGAAAGAAAAAAGCACAAGAATATATGTTATTTGTGGAATTATGAAAACATTATAGTTAAAGTACTTGACTGCAACAAAATCCCAATTTCAAAAGAACGAAATATCACGTTACGATGAGGCTTCTGATGATAGCCTGCTTTTCGAAAATCGCCGAAATAACTCAGAAATGCGAGTCGATCAATTCTGGTAATTTGTTTCCGCCTCCAGTTGAACTGCACTGCACTGGTTAAGATATCGTTCGATTCATCGTTTCGTAGCATTGTAACTAATTCAACAACATTCGTAAATCTATCCAATGCAAAGAACGAATTTGTTTCTTCAACTGCTTCACTGAGTACGCCATTGGCCTCTTCTACACCAATGGATAATAAACAAAAGAGCATGTCAACACGTATTTGCTCAACATTTTTTAAGTTCATGAGATTTTTTCTTTTTGTTGTATTTGTTATTTTTCACACGTTACCTTTTTTTGTTAACTAGTTTAAAAAGTCTTTGTTTGGAAAAAAAGGCTTCTCCTGACTCTAAAGTTCTCGGGTAGCTAAAACTCTCAGGTAGCCAAAACTGCAATGGTGAAAAGTAGCCAAAAATCTAGGAGTAGCCATTAATCCGAAAGTAGCCAAAATCCAACGGTGAAAAGTAGCCAAAAATCTAGGAGTAGACATAAATCCTTAGGTAGCCATAAATCAGGTAGCCAAAAAACTGGTAGCCATTCATCATTGGCCTTCCCTAATTGACAACACGGCTCACCCAGCCTGCCACCAAACAAATTAAGCAACAGTGCCTCTTGAAAAACATCAAAGCCTTTTTAAATGTTTCAATTAATAAGCGTTTGAAACAGTAGTTTTTCAAAAATCCTTGAATCCTGCAATTCTTCTGAGATTGTCACAACTTTTGGGAGGATTCAGCCGTTTTTCAGTTTTCTACAACAGTCACATATGGTTCGTCATCATCCGATCATTCGGAATCTATTTGTTAACTGCTCATCGTTATTTACGGATTGTCAAATCTACTTCATACTTGACTACAGTAATCTTAATTCAGAAACAGATGAACCAATAAAGAAACCAATACCTCATTTTCAGGTCTTACAGTATCTGAATCCTTGGAAAATTTGGATAATCTATTGGGCACCATCGGTTTCATTCAATCTGTTTTTCTTTTTCGATCGTGGCGTCTATTTCGATAGTATTGAGAGAATGATGTTGGTTATAGATCCAGTCACCACTTCTGTTAGTGTCCAATTAATCAATATTCAATTTCTGTCTGAAAATTTCCAGAGAAACACCCGAAACACCATCTTCTGCCTCATCGTGCTCTGCATCAATTGCGTGATATTCTATGCTCTAATTGTCAGATTTGTGAAGGAAAGGAGCCAATCAATGTCCTCGTACGTCTTCAGACAATGCCAGAATTCGCTTCAATATTCATTTTCAGGTCACTAAAACGGGAAACGCGTCTTGCTCTCCAAATATCTCTGCCTTTCGCTGTCCAGGTCATTCTCTTAATTTATCAATCAACGGAGCACACTTTTGCGATTTTTGAAAACGTGAGTTGGTTTTCAAAAACAATAACATTTTTAATTTTTAATGAAATTTTTGAAACTGAACTTTGTTTTAATTCGAAAAAAAAGTGTCTAACCCGAAAATATGAAAAACATGGAGCCATCTTCCATGCATTTTAGTTAAAGAGCAGCCTTGCTGTGAAACCAATGATATAGAACTCAAAAAAATCGCTTTTCAGCACTATTACGTCGAGTTGACCCGCTCATTTTTCCCAATTGTCAATGGCCTGCTCTCATTCATCGGCCCTTTCACCATTCTGCTGTTCAATAGAGAATTTTCGACAAAACTGCGACAGTTTATCTTTCGAAAGAAAAATGTAGATTATGCGCTATCTGCAAAAATCTTAATATCAGTGGATTACAGATGAGCAAATCTGAAAACACAGGCACTATAACATTTCAAAGGTCAATAGGTCGCCCGACAATCACCATTTGAGCTGGCATCGCCAACTTTCTTAGTTAATTGAAAGAATAAAAATAAATCAATAAAGCGCTATATTAGTGTCAGCCACAAAATGAACATTTTCAGATTGTTTTTGATGAAAATGAAAGAATCAGAAGGAGGAGCCGGGGGGGGGGGGGCTTACTTGGTTTCATGTGTTCTGCCTCGTATATTGGATTCGTAGAACATGAAAATTGAATTGTTAGATTAAAAAAAGCAAAGAAATGCTGTCAAATAACAAATATAGCTCAAAAATAAATTGGAATTCCATTTGTTGCTGAAAGGCCATAAAAACAATAGAAATACTGTAGATGCTAAACTACATAAATGGCTGAAAGTCTGAAGTTTCCTGAAAACTGGAATCTCTGGAAAGTATGTAATGGAGATTTTCGTGTAGAAATGTTATTTCTTTCTGTCTGGAAATGCTTAGAAATTCCACCTGACACAACAATTTTTTTAGATCAGTCATGTGAGTGACTAAACAATGACTGAAAATAAGTCAAAATTCTTAAAATATCGGCAAGACGGATTTTCACATTTAATGAAACCGAACTACTGTTTTGTAACTTTCATATAATAAAGAGAACAATATTTTTGATTATTTCCAAATCAACATTGTTCAGAAACATTGATTTTCAAGACATTTCTGGCATCTATGTAGCTGCTTAAAACAACTAGAAAAATAGCAGTTTTCAAGTTTTTTTGGTATTCTGAAATTATATCTGAAACCGGTTTATTTGCGATTTTTTTCAACGTCTATAACGACTCAAATCCGGCCATCATCAAGCCTTGAAACAGATTCAGAGAAGTGGAAACAAGAAAAAGAGCATGAAATTGAAAGTGAGTATTCAATGTGAATTCTTCATGCAACATTTGTAAGAAGTTATACATATCATTGTCTGGCTCAAAAAAGGTTACTCGGCTTATTTTTTTAGGAACAAGTTGGACTAGACCCTTCTAAACAGTCGGCCACGCCCAGCTTTTCATTTATTCTGCTTTTAAACTGAATATTCAAATATTATATGTTTGTACAAGTTCATAGAATTTACGACCATTTTCTATTCATTATATCCATTTGGAAGAAAGTTATAAACATATTTGCGATCGGCACGGATCAAGTGAGATTTCGCGTAGAATATTGGGCAAAGGTGTATGCACACAAAGCGTCTAACTCGTGAACAGATTAGTCAAACTGTTTCCCATGATTTTGCATGCTTGAATTTATTGTGAATTGCCTACTTAAGTTAATATTAAACTTGTTTGAAGAGTTCCACAGCCAATTTTAATACCTAAAAAGCTATATTTGAGAAAACCCAATTTTTTACGTCAGGTGGTGGAGGGCTGGATGGAATGCAGGCCTGAACGGCAACTTGATTCCGAATAGCTGAATTGCCAAATGTCGATTGCGGAATTAATCATTTATAATTATTTTATTATTTTATTTATTTGTGAAACGGTAAAAATATTTTTGAAAACCAAGTTTGATGAAACGAGGAACAAATGCTTATTCTACAGTCGGTATCACATTTTTGGAGAAACGACAATGTGGTATGTTTCGCGTCAGTCACAGGCCGCTACGAAAGTCCTTTAAAACTGCAAGTCTTGAAAAAAGATCAATAATGTGGGCGATATCAGCCGGATGCATTTTTCTTGCCACCAATGTGTAATAGGAGCCAAATTGGTTATTTGAAAAGAAGCAGAACAACAATTTGAGACACAATTATTTATAAAAAATTAAAGTTGAAATCTCTAAATGCAAAGCGAAAATTTATAATGATCCTTTGAAGTTACGAAGCCCGTGAGCCCAGGAAAAACGATGGGATCGAAGAGTTGAGCTGGAATTCAGAGGAAGATGAGAGCTCCCGTCGTCTGATGTGCAGTTTTAGTTCTAGCCTATTTCATGAGTTGAGTAGCCTGCCAAGGTAGACATACTCATCCACGTCTTCGATTCTTGTGATGGTTGCGTTGTTTCTGATGATCACCGGATGTTTGGTGGCGTACGTGTTTCTAAACACTTTTATAATTCTTTGCTTCTCTCCCTTAGCTCACATTTGTCTTTGTTTGGTCTCAAACATGGGTAATTGAACTTTATATGAATACAACAAAAAAAGTTGAGAAAATATATGTATAAGAGTTGATAAAGAAAGGAAAACCAAGAAGCCACATCTCCGATCTGTATGTGCCGACTCCGACACACAGAAAAATGGACGGTCCTCTTGTGATGGGTACCTCAACTTGTCTGAGGAATAGTGTGAAGGTCGTTGTGTAGTTTATGCAGAATGACAGAGCAATTCACTGCGAATTATCTCAAAATGAGAAATATTAAATCCAAATAGTGCGGCTTCAAACGTAAGGAGAGCTTAATTATGTACTTTATTTTGAGCTGGATAATTTTTTCTTTTTACGTTGAAAATTCCTTAAAGCGACTCTTTCATATTGCCGAATGGAAATATATCTGATATTTTTTGTTCCTTTTCCAGATTTGCAATGAGCAATTCGAATAACATTGTGAAAACCAATAACCGCCAATATCGATTCCAGCATGAGCAAAGTGCATGAGCTCTAACCTCCCAACGGTAAAATCTGTGTAGGCGAGTTCACAAAAACAAGTCTTGTTATTCGAGTTGAACTTTGGGTATTCAAACTGAAAGTCGCCTTCTTTCTAGACATGGTAACGCAGTGCCGTCTGCCCTCATTTATTTCTCATCTCGCGAGTAACTCAACGCGTTTCTAAAGATAAGCGAGCCTCGACAAAGCTTAGCCGTAAAATGACCAGTTTCGACGAAATCTTCATAACAGCCTATCGGTGGCCCTTTCTGATATATACTTTTCTATTTGTGACAGTGACACCAGTTTATGCTATAATTTTGGTTTGTATTCTGAATTACCGAAGGCGTTACGCACTCTTCAGAACAACTTTTTATGCAATATTGGTGCAGCATGTAAGTGATTGAGAACTATGAATCTTCCTTTGTGACTAGGATGGTTTCAGAGTTTTGCGGACATTTCATCTCTATTTTTCTACACAACACTCAAACTCTCCTTTAGTATATTCTCATCGTTCATCTACGATCTTCAACAACAATTTCCAATAGCAGCTGGTATCTTTCCGAATCATATTGCGCTATAGCGCTATAGAATAGCGCTCTATGACGCTCTATGAGACGCTCTCCCAACTATTAAGCATTCTGTTTCAGTCTACTATAACGGGTTGTACTGGTGCATTATTATTCGAAGCAATGGAGTGGCCTGGATGACGTTTCATCGGTACTTGATTATTGCAAAACCGACGCACAAGATTACCAAAGTAGTTTATCTGAAAATTGTGAAGCGTCAACTTTTGTGTTTTCCAGTTGGTGCAGAATTCAAAGCCATGGAAGATAGCTGTGTTCTACTGGCTGCCTTCAATTCTTTTCTGCGTTTTTTGCTTTTTGGACTTTGATATCGGGTTTGACTCGCCTGATGACATGAATATGTCTATGGATGCAGCTATTGTTGGTGTAAGTGTTCCATTGATAATGAAGACTCAATTCCGAGTTCTTCCAGAAGAATAGCACGATCACGTTTGTATACATTTTGATTTCGTGTACCACCTGCTTGACAACGTATGTATTGATTATCAGGTTCATAAGAACAAAAAGCTATTCTGCATCGAAGTAAGCGATCTTTTTGAATTCATTCCTCGAATTTGTTCAGATCTGTGCAACGAGAAATTCGATTGACCACTCAAATATCATTGCTCTTCGCTGCTCAAGTACTGCTTCTCGTTTTCTTGTTAATTATGATTATTTCTGCTGAACTGAATGACGTATGTGAGAGCATTTCTAGCGATGAGGAAACAATGATTTCAGATTAACGGAATCCTGTTCATCAGAAAGTTCTACTCTCTCGCTTATGGGACTATTTCCTTCATTGGACCATTCACTATATTGATTTTCAATAAAGATGTGTCACGAAGAGTTAGGTCAATGATTTTCCTCAAGCCGAAGGTAAACTTTTTGCTCTTTAAAACAAAAAAAAACGCAGTTTATTGAAAGGATGGCGTGGTGGAATCTTCTGTTGGAGTTAATCTAAGGATGACGCCGTGGTTCACTGATCCTTGAGCTGGTTGGCCCTTCCCTAACAAAATGCTACAACATGACTGTGCCGGGCAGCAAATTATTGAGATAAACGTTTTGCAAAGATGTTCTTGTTATCGACAGTTTTGTAACTGTAACTTGCAAGCAAAACGAGAGATTTGGCTATTTGTATGGTTTTGAGCATCAGATATTAGTTTCAAGGCCATACGCTTAGGTTCTCTTGTCAAAAGAAGTAGAGCGAACAGTAAAAAGATTTAAAACAAAGAGATGGAGGGAAAATATTGCTCATACTAATCCTCTGAACCTTCTATCCTCATCCACTCGTTGTTAAACCCCCGACTTTCACTAATTGCAGTGCCAAAATCCAAGCAACATCACTTATTTGAGGGTAGTGGCCAGGAAATGGATGAACTCGCCTATTTTGAAGCGCTCTCTTTAACAAGTTGAAAACCAAATTTTCATATGTCGTGCAAAATTATACGAACCTGGGTGATTTTTACCGAAACTCTACTTCGGATGATCCGATTGAACCCAAAGTTTCAGGAATTGAGGAAAACGCTTAAAAATGAGTTTTAATAACAAAAGAACAAATTTACTCAAAAAAAAGTGTTTTTTTGAAAAAAATTGAAAAAATTGAAAAAATGGATATTTTGATTTTTGATATTCATGGGAAGAAAAAACAAAAATGAAAAGTTAAAAATCGGGGGAAATGATACGAAATGATTAAATTAACTTAATACTTGGTCGCCATGCCTTTGGCTTTGATAACCGCCTCACATCTTCTTGGCATCGAGTCGATCAAGTTCATCAGGGTCTGAAGTGGGATTTTGGTTCATTCTTCCTTGAGTTTCTCGAAGTTTTCGGTACAATTTTTTGCTTTTCTGGCTTTCAAACGTCTGCCCAGGACCTCACAGAGATGCTCAATGGAATTCAGGTCAATGGGATTAGGATTGGATTGGCCAGGTTGAATTGACGCTGTGCGAACCTATCCTTGAAAAAGAGGGAAGAGTGTTTAGGATCGTTGTCTTGTTTGAACAACCAACCACGACCTATCTGAGACCTTCCATATGGCAACATTTCCTTCTCGAAAATGTCCTTGTACATGTACCCTGTACTTGTACTTCGTACTTGTCCTTATACTTGACGTGGCAGCAGCCCCAAACCATGACGTTACCACCACTGTTCTTAACAGTCGGAACCTGGTACTTGGGATCGTACCGTTTGTTAACTGGACGTCGTACATGAGTTATTCCTTCTAGCCAATCATCAAATACTTCATTTTGTCGCTTTACAGTACCTTATTCCACTGCTGAGGTGTTCAGGGCAGATGATCCTTCTCCCACTTCAATCGAGCCATACGGTTCTTCTCAGAAATCATTTGCTTTTTCACTGGGCGCCTTCCGAAGAGTCCAGAATCACGCAAACGTCTTTTGACAGTGTCGTTGGACACCTATAGGCCATATCGATTGAAATTTTTTGAGAATTGTCCAAAAAACTAACCTTGACTTCAATTTGGCAATTAAGTTCCGAGTTGATATCCGTACTTGTCAGCCGCGGATTTTTCTTGCACATCCTGACAATGATTTTGTCGGTTCCTGGTAATGTTTTCGAACATCTTCCAGTACCTTTCGATCGGTTTCGAGTGTTCAAAGTTGCCCAGATAACCGATTTAGAAGTCTTGAACTGCTTCGCGAGGGCATGTCCAGACCCATGTGACGACCACGGATGATAGCCAATCGCTGAGATTCTGATAAATTAGGTAAACCACGTGCTCTACCCATTCTAAATAACAATATTCATGCATAAAAAAACGATAATACTTGGAAAAAAAAGGAAAAAACCAGAAAATCGGATTTTACCGATTTTCGAAAAATTCAAAAATAAGTTCGCAACTGTTACTGCTTACCGTAATTTATTATTCAAACTCATTTTTTCAGCGTTTTTCTCAATCCCTGAAACTTTGGGTTCAATCGGATCATCCGAAGTCGAGTTTCGGTAAAAATCACCCCGGTTCGTATAATTTTGCACGGAACTGTATATTGTTTGGATCACGATTTTTTAATTAATCTCTGTTTCACAAATATTTAAAATTTTCCCGTTGTTCTCTAACTCAATGATTGGTTTCTGTGAGTAGAAGAAAACACTGATATGTCGATTCTGGAAATCAGAACAGTCAGCAACATCAAAAACATATTCGACGCTCTCACCTGCCCCCGAATTCGAACTGAACTTTTCGACACCATAGTTCTTCCCGCGCTCACATATGGATCTGAAACATGGACAAGATGGACAATACTGACACAAGAATGGATTCCTCGAGTTCAAAAACGACCGCAAGGCTTTGTTAGCTGTGATCCGCGTACACACAGACGAATGACGAATCGACTAAGTAAGTAAGTAACGAATATTTTTGTAGTAAATGTGAAAATTTGTATATTTTTTGCTTCTTCTTCATCCTCGTAATTGAACTTTATACTCATTGAATAAAAGTGATCCAGTGTAGTCTGCTGTAGTCTGTAGTTCTTTTATTTTGAGGAATCGGTTAGCCTTCTTTGATGATTCAGAATACAAACCAAAGTTATCGCATAAACTGGTGTCACTGTCACAAATAAAAAAGCATATAGCAGAAAATGTCATCGATAGGCTGTTGTAAAGGCTTCTGCGAATTTTTTTCATTTTACAGCTAAGCTTTGTTGAGGCTAACTGCTCATTGTACATTACATTGCTCATATCGAGAGTGCATCTTTCTAAAGAAAATGAAAAATTGAAACAGCGAAAAAAAAAAGATAAAATTCACTATTGGCACGAAGAGAACTGTCTGCATTTTCTAGGCCGCCACAACTACCATGATCGGAAGTTTTTACGACTTGGATGTGGAGAAATCCTGAAATTGCTCTGTTTTGTGGATGAAAAAGTGTCTTAAGAACTGAATAAAGAAGGGACAGCCTAAGAACATAATGAGATGTCCGATTTTCAGCATTTCCTGGGCTGTCGGTTCACACATCAGCAGATTCGATATTTGAGGGTTTTGAATCAAAAATTCCACATTTTGATGATGAATAAGCGTTTCAATCGTTGTAAACCACGCGAATCGGGTTCAACCTATGCAACTGTGGTGACATAGAAACAAATCTAATGAATAATAATGAAGTTTTGCCACTTTTAAGCCAGCGACCTCTATCATTTTTCAAAACTTATCAAATTTAAGTTATAAAATTTTCAGGGGTTCACCAATTCCTTTTTATTTCTTTTCACTTTATCTGAATGAATGATGAATGAGAGCGTCCTTCAAACTGGGCTTGTAGCGAGCTAAAAATAACTGTTTTATTGCTTTCTTTTCCGATGAAGAATGACGTCTGCAACTATAATTAAGTTATCAAGCGGAGTCCATTCATTTTGGCAGTCTTTGCAAGATTTTGCCTCAAAATCTGAAAAGATGTCGATGAAAAATGAATTATGTCTGCTTCCTTCAGTCACCTTCTAAGTTGGTGGAAATTTCTCAATGGAGCGCTTTTGCATTTTTGGTCTGAAAACTCTGTTTCAGTGTTTTTTGTATATTTGATACTGAAAGTGATACTCAAATTATTTTCCTTCAAAAATCATACAGCTCAATGTTAGTAAATATATTGAAAACGCGGAGTAACACCTCTCACTATCAGATGGGAAAAATATGGTCTCCAAAGCGCATTCTCTCGACTCATTCTCCCTCGTCTTTGTTCTCACCAGAAGCCGTATTCTGTGATACAAGTTCTTTCAAATTCCATGAGAAACATGGGGGTCCCTAGTTCCGTTAAAACAGTCAATATTCGTATATCGAATGCAGAACATTGGAGGAAATAGCAAAGAACTTCAAAACTTAACTGAAAAGCTGTTCACGAAATAGTAATAATTTGACACTATAAAATTTCGTAGTCTTCTGAAAATCGTACTTAGTATTCCAAATTTCGCAAAAAGTATAACTCTGTATTTCATGGAAAACAATCTTGCCCTGCCCACTTGCCGTAGTTTTGCGCTAACGCCGTGTTTGCAGACAAAACATCATAAATGACGGCTTTATCACTTTTAATCCCAAGCTTTGCGGCTCATTTTGATGGGTAGAAGTTGATATTAATGTTTTAATATAATAAGCTAATAAAATACGCTAACTCCGTGTGAACTCTCTCGAAACTAAGAGCTGTTGGGCAAAAAGTGAGGCGATTGCGCCCTGGCTAACAGGGTAACAAAGCTAACAAAAGAGGAGAAAATGACGTCAATTTGTATTCTGAAACATATAATTTTGATTTCAAATTTGAAGTTCGTCATATCCGATTTTCCAGTCTCACATGGCAAGGCAGAATAGTAAATGTTTCAATGACATATGACATATGGCATAGTATTCTATGTTGTTTAACACTGATCACATTGTTGCGAAGCGTGCTAATCGTTATGTTCATTTGCAGAAGAATGAATCACATTGGCAGGCTGCCAGAGCGCTAAATGAGCGAGAAAAATGCGAGAACAGCTGAATTTTTTCATTTCGAATTGGTCTTACTTTTTGCTGAGTTTGGACCGAATTTGGTACTATGGCGGTTGACATAGAGTGAAGCATTTCCCTATTTTGAACTGATATTTCAACAGTTTTTGAAACCAATTTTCAAAATTTGCTTTCTTTTCAAATTTCTATTCGCTTCATTACAGTTTCCTACACGTACCTTTCAGCAAATCCTTCCCTTTCTTACCGCAAACAGAAATTTCACAATGTATTAGGTTGAACACAAGGTTATGTCGTTTTTGAACCTTCAACTTTAAATGACCATAACTTTTTTTAAAATCAAATTTATTAATCGAAATAAAAACCATTAGAATCAATACATTTTTGCCAACGAGAAACAAGTTTCTTTATGCCGGTAGCGTTAAAGTCCGGGTTTCTGGAAGAGACGAACTCATTGAAGGCATTTTCGGCATCGTCTTGGCTTTTGAAGCATTTCTCACGAAGGAAGTTGTCGAGGAGCTTGAAAAAGTGGTAATCGGTGGGCGAGAGGTTCGGTGAGTATGGTGGATGAGGCAGAGTCCCATACCCTAATTCGTTCAGCTTTTGCAAGGTCGGTTTGTCCGAGCATTATTTTGAAGATGAATTGGTCCCTCTTTGTTGATCCATGCTGGGCACATACGTCGTAACTTCTGATGCATTTGGTCAATTTGGTGACAGCACTTTTCTGCTGTAATTGTTTCACCCGATTTTAGGAAGCTGTGGTGAATGAGACCGGCTGCAGACCACCAAACAGTCACCATAACCTTTTTTTGGTGGATTTTCGGCTTCGGAAAGTGTTTGAGAGTCTCATCACGATCCAACCACTGCGCGGAACGTTGTCGGTTGTCGTAGAGGATCCACTTTTCATCACAAGTTACGATCCGGTCAAGAAACGGATCATTTTTGTTGCGTAAAAGAGGAGCGGACGACACCTCAAAACGACGATATTTTTTGATTTTCGTCTAATTCATGTGGCACCCATTTGTCGAGCTTTTTTGATTTGCCTATTTGCTTCAGGTGAACAACGACTGTTGATTGGTCAACGTCGAGTTCTTCGGCAACTTCTCGTGTTGATTTGAGAAGATCGGCTTCGATTAAGGCTCTCAATTGATCGTTATCAATCACAGACTGCCGGCCGTCACGATCTTCATCTTCGAGGCTCTCGTCACCGCTACGGAATTTTTGAACCACCGTTGTGCCGTACGTTTATTAGTGGTTTCTTGGCCAAATGCATCGTTGATATCGCGAGTTGTCTCGACAGAGTTTCGGCCTAGTTTGAACTGGAACAAGAAAATCGTTCGAATTTGCCTTTTATCCATGCTTTTTTGAAATGGTATAAAAAGTGACATAATTATTTCAAGGAAAAATAAATAAGACGAGTAGATAGAGCGAATTACGCTCTTCAAAATGATATATAACACGACCACAGATAACCAAACATTTTATTCAAAAATCTTTCACAAAAGTAAACAACATAAAAACGACAGAACTTTGTGTTCAACCTAATAGTTATGTATGTCTAGATCTTCGCCATTCTAGACAGTTTTCTTTTTACAGTCCATTTCCTTTGAGTAATAATCTCCGATCATTTCGCCTTTTCAAACGAGTCTGTTTCAATTTCGCTTAATATTTTGTTTAATTGAATTCCCTTCTTATTCTATGGACTAAGATATTGGTTGTCTTTTCTACTCATCTCGATGTTTCATGACAATTCTGGGAGGCCATAGAGTTTCAATTAACTGGATATGTTCTACGGTCCCTAGGCTTCCTGGGATTTATATGATATGATTCAATTATGCGACTCGTCCTTCTCTTTATTCAAGTCTAGAATATAAAATGATGCAATTCTTTCAAATTTCATTTACAACACGATATCCTTGTAGCTCATCATAGATTACTGTCGTGGAGCAAGTCGTTTTCCCACACTTCAAGAGCATGGGAAACCTTGTTTCAAAGCTTGACAAGCAGAGTTAACCCACTTGTGTCTATTTTTAAATGTAAATTTCACTATTTCATGGTCATCTTCCCCATTAAGAATTTTGTCCAAGTTCCGTACTCTGTGACTCGCATTTCGCATAAAATATTTCCTTTCACCATTCCGCAACTAAAAATTCAAATTCCGTGCACTTCTGACGTTTACAACTGTAAAGCACGACAGAGTTGTTTCTGTGCGTAGCATTGCTAATTCTGGAAAAAAAATACTAGCGTTACGTGGAGATCGCAGTTCATGTAGATATGCGTAAACCCGCGGCAGACACCTGGTGTATATTGGTTATATGCTCCATGGGCGACCCATACCGAATGTTAAAGTTTGGCGTATGTTGTTCCCACTCGTTTATCATACAAATACTGTGTGAAACATAAAAAAATAGACGCTTTCCTCTAAGTTTTAACCTGCTTGGGAATACGATGTTACAGTATCTGACAATTTCCAATCACAAAGAATCACTTATGTGTGAAACAGAGCGCTAATATTGGATAGATCCCAGAAAAATCATTTTTGTAGCTGAAAAAATCTTTGAATGGCTGTTCCAGCATAAAAAATCGTGAAAATTTGTACTGAAGACGTTCTTATAGTATATTTTTGGCCGGTCAAGTGCAAATATTAAGAACTTATGTAATTTGAAGATTCCACTTAAAATGTGTTCGGAATCCCGGCACACACTTATAATTTTCAATGTATTATACAACTAGAAATTAGAGATAATTATTTTTCTGGCAGGTACTGTAGAACAGTGAACCACAAATGTTAATATTCACTGTTTTCAAGATTAGAAGTTCAAAAATTAGGACAAATTTGAAATGTGGTAGTTTGAAAACGCATGTGATGATATAAAGGTACAAAGTGGCAATCCCTCTCATATCTCTCTTTAAGATGTAAATTACAGCTTGAAAAACTTAGCAAAGTGGAGAGCTCGGCGAGTTTCGTGAGAAATGGTAGCAATCCATTAAACAATCTGAAATCAAACCGGAAGCTGTTATTTTCGCATAACTGATCTTTATATTCCAAATTCTGACACACCATATCAATTAAAGCAACGCAACTTTTCGCTCTTTTCCAAGCTGTAATTTTCATTGTTGTCTTCTCGCTTCCGCATTGATTGCAAGCACGGGTTGGAAATGCGCACCCTTCGCAAGTGATTGCACCTTACGTGGAGTACGCGTGTGATATTTGGAGCGTTTTGTCGTGTGCTTTCCATAAAAACGAAACATGTAGATCTCACTTGGTATTTAAATAAATATCCATCTCCTTTTCAATCGTAAACGCCATTTGGCAGGAATACTGCCAGCTCAAAACAGCTTTGCACACGTCAAGAGAACGAAGCACAGAGCAACTACTTAAAGAATTCTTGAACATATGCTTTCAAGATCACAAAAACTCTCCTTTGTATTTGAATCCATATTCCACATTCCGTATTCCGTGTTCCGCATTTCGCATTCCACACAGCTTTTCTAGAGACAGCTAGCCGTCCTGACTTTAATGTTGGTTTACAACACGCGTTGTCTTTTTTTTCACTTTCTTATCTTCCTTTTCAAGCAAATTGAATTTTCAGAAAAGGAAAAGTAGGCACTAAAACTGGAATGCACACCATTTAAAGTACTACAGAGTGGGAAATAAATATAGCCCCGCAATTTTGGGTAAGCTCTGGCGCCTGCAGAACGGTTTGTGTGTGCACACAGTATTCTTTTTTTTTTAATTCAGTATTTTGTTTTTAGCTTTTTCCGAAATATCGAAAGATATAGCTAATTATATTAACTTTGAAGGTAATGATGGCTCCTTCTCCATGCCGATCTGCCATTGTGGAATGTGCAGAGGGGGATGGCTCCTTCTGGGATCGTTCAGAAGCTAGGCGTCGGAAAATCAATGGTGAATCGAACTCTAATTCGGTTCAGAATGATAAGAACTTTGAAGGACTAGAGGAGAAGCGGTCGTCTGGTGTCTTTCACGACTCCTGATGAACATAGTCAAAGCCGCCAGAGAACGAATTCGGAGGAATCCGGAGAGAAGCATGAGAAAGATGTCAACGTAGTTTGGGATGAGCCAAAATCGATGAAACAAATGTCACTTCGCGAGTGGCGATTGGATATACCAGCAAGACGGAGCGCCAGCTCACACCGCAAAACTCAGTCAGCAATGGAGCCAATTTTCCCGATTTTCTCACTAAGGATCAATGGTCAGCTTCAAGACCAGACACAAGTATCCACGAATAATTATCCGAATCCGGGAGTCCTGAAGATCGCTCTGACAGCTGCAGGGGACAATTTAGACGTTGATTAACCTCCGTGTCTTCGTTAATTGTTACCCGAAGAGACTTCAGGCAGTCATCAAAGCGAAAAGAGGAAGATATGAAAACTGTTAATGCTATAATTGTTGTTTTTGTTTAATAAATATTTTGGTTGATTTTCAGAAAAAAATTGTTCGATTTGAAGTTATTACACCGTCTTGAATGCGGCGCTATATTTATTCCCCACCTTGCAAAATACAGAAACAACTTGTCTGACATTTATTGGGCATTTTCTCAACGTATTCTGTTCATACCATATTTATAAGACCGAGAGTTGGGTTCGAAGGGACAAAAATTGCAATTCCAAAATTCCCGATTTATGACCTTCTTCAAACAGTAGTTTTCCTTCCCTTTCTGAATATCTCGATAGAGCGCGTTTTCTGACGAGAATGGGGAATCGTGTTTAAAGGGATTAACGTTTTCATTATGTTAGTATATATGCATGCATTGTTATCGGTTTCAGTGATTTATTTTTAATTTTTCTTGTTTTATTTCAGCGTCTCAGCATATATTTTGCAGAAATCTTTATTTTCAGCTCTGTATTGTTTGATTTTCTTAAACTTGTACTCTTTTTGAAGATAAAACAAAAGAAAGTTGTTGTCCTGCAAGATTTTTTTGCAAAAATCTGCAAAAAGGAGTTCAACTTCTGCTGTGTAAAATATTTAATAGCTCTTTATTCCTCAAGGATGGGTTTTTTCATTGCCGGAAAGCTTTCTGTAGGCTTTGCGCGGTCTCGATCTGCAAAAAATTAACGAAGCATGAACTGATAATCATATCTTCCAGATTTGAACGCGGTCCTTTCTTTTTCAGATTGACAATGAATCAATGAAAAAGTAACAGATTGTAGGCCTTTGGCGAGTTCAGTGAAGCTGTGAAATGAGACAATATTAAAGTCAAATGAATAGAAATCGGCATTGGCCTTCATGCCAATTTGTTCAATGAATTTCTTTTCTTTTTTTTATTTTATTATAAAGCTGGCTAATATGATCAACTACTTTATTGAATAGCAAGTTGCAATTTCGACCCTGTTTGAAAGTATGGGAATATCAGAAAGAACTGTACTAGAATGTGATCCCATTCAATTTCTTGAAAGAACTACTCGACTTTGCATTGCAGTGCAGTGCCACAACCCGAAGGTGCTATAGAATGACCACAATAAATTACACACAATCCCCAGGTCTTCTATGCCTTCTATAGCTTTTGTTTAATCGCACTCTTTTACCGTGGGCTTTCCCTTTAGCGGAAGATTCCAGGATCCTTAGAGGAACTGAGATTTTGTCCTAGCCAGCTATGGAACGCTGCGTGGCTCCAACTCTCTGCACTAGGCAGCGCAACATTTTTTTGGAATTTTTCCGGTATTCACGGAGGGAAATGAAGAAGCAAGAAGACGACTCTGCCACCCGGTAGTTACAGTAAAAAGAGCTTCGAGACCAATCAAACAGCAGCAGTAACTCTTCTTTAAATATCAAATATCCATCAATATTTTTTCAGCGATTACTTTCATTACTTTCCATTCTTTGTCTTGAGACTGCAAGAAAGGCTTTGATACTGTAGTGACTACTTCAAACGCGGAAAAAGACTGCCAGAATGCCCCTGTTTGGTTTTCCATTATTTTTCCTCAGTGAATATGGTGAAAGTAAGATAATAATGTCATTTCCTGCGCATGAATAGGCACATTATGCGTTGTTTATTTATGAGCAGATTTTCAGAAATATTTCTAAATAGTGCAATTCTTGCTTGTGCAGATGCATCTCTTACATCTGCTCACCTAAAATAAAACCGACAACTTATTGGGATTCAATTTTGTACATAACGTCGCCGTTCGCCACTTTTGGCCATCTGGAAATCGGCTGGAAACGTGCAAAGCAACGGCGAATCGCTGAACATTTGATACGTTGTATGATTGAACACACCGAAAAAATAAGATTCGAGAAAAGAAAAGGCTTACATTAGTGAAACTGCTAAACTGCTGATTTTGCGTATGAAGTAACAAATAGACACAAATAGAATCGAAGCTCGTGTGTTCCATGTGAGAAGGAGAGCAACGCACTCTGTGTCGCCTTCACCTCATTCGAATCTCGAGAAACGGAAAGCGAAGCGCATTATTTTGAAACAACAAACACAAGTCATGGCAAAACAGGGAACAACATCATTACGCTGTTTAGATGTTGTTCCTTGTACCTTTGTTCGCCGTCACGCTCGTCGAGCAGTGCTTCTATTTTAGAGTTTGTGTTTGTTATACGCATGTTTGTTTCAGTTTTGACGCTGTTTTCAAAAAGGCATCGATGACCTTTTCTTCATAATTTTCTGGACCATCGTGTATTCTCCATGCGTTTCGCTGATGGTCATAAGAACAAAAAAATGCTCCAAAACTGGGCACAATGTGGAAGGGTAATGATTGTTGACACTGCTGAGCAGTGAGCATTTTGCAATGTGAAATATGATGATTGGAGCAGTAAACATTTGCGGCAAACTAAATTTAGAAAATAAGTAAGCGAAACAGAAAATTTTCAAAGTTAAGAAGACGTTATTTGGCAACGCTTTTACCAGAATCAATTAAATGTTTTTTCAGTGTCTATTATTATTTTTAATTTTTAATAAATGCAATAAAAGAACTCATCACTACGATTTGAATATGTGAGATTTATGCAGCATTCTATTTAGTTTTCTAGGCACTGTAACACATCTCGAATTTCTGTAACGAAGCATTTCGACGAGATTTATTCATAACTTTTGTTCTTTGAAAGAGGGGATTTCCGGAAATTTGTGGACATCATTGTTTCTTGTAGGGCATGCCAACAATTATTCGAATTTCACTATCGGAGAACTGTTGAATAGTCGTCAAGCCTAGTGTGCTTACCACACAAATCGCGGCTGAAATCTAATTCTCTCCCATCTCTTTAAGAATTGAGAAATTTCAGATGAAGCAGAAAGTAAATAAACAAGCGAACGTCACTTGCTATTTATTTATAAGACTACAAGCGGAAACTTTGAAAATGAGTTGCTTGAAACAGCTTTTTTTTTAATTTCTTACGTTGCAACCCCTTATCTGAAATTTCAGATCAGTATCGTTTTGAAGTTTGACTCCAATTTTTCCGAGGTTTCTCATAGATTAGACAACATTTAAGCATCTTATTGCTATTTTCTTTTGCGACTTTTCAACTTCCCTAGAACTGGCGGCTCAAAAATCACTAAAACAGCTCATTCTCACCACTCCCCACTTCCGTCTCGGTTCCCTTCTCTGCTATTCTGCGGAATTCCTAAATTGGGTGCCCTGGACCTCTCTAATTTAGCAAATTTGTGGGTGCAATTCAATATTTTCTCTATTTCACTCTCGTTTCACTAATACTCTCACAGTTTCACCACGTCTTCTGCCCATCCAATTTTGCTCGTCCATTTTTTAATGTTTGTTGGACATTGGTTCGCGGTTTCGGGTCACCAACTCGTCACTGATCTATTTCTTTTTTTTAATCTATAAAGTTCTAATGCGTTCCCCCCTTGCGATCCGGGCCGAAACGCGTGCACGTGCGCAGAGGCGTAACTATTTTTTTAATTGAAATTTAATGTTTCAGCTAAAAAAAAGACGCAAATGGTGGACTACGGTCTGTTTCATGTAAAAAGTGCGTATATAAAAATTTATCGGCCTTATATCTATACTGTATCGCTTGATAGCCATCATCGGAACAAACACAGCGGGATCTGCGATTTCCGATATTTTTTTCAAAGAAAAAGTTTAATTTTAAAGAGCTCTCTACCTCCGTTCGTGGTTTTCCAGCTCACAAGCTTGATTTTGGGAAGCGTTCCACAAGTGGTCTGGCTGTGATGATATAAAGGTGAAACAGTCTTTCACAACTTTTTTTTTATTTTTCGATCCATAGAAGGCTCCGTGGTTTTTACTTGCTTTAACGGCAATTGAAATTGCGCAAATCAAATTGTAAAAAACACTTTAATTCACTTAACTGCTTGAACAACAAATTATTGAGCATAAGCCTACACTAAGAAATGAGCTAAATGAACATATTTAAGTGCTCATTGATTTTCTGGATTCGCCAATACTGAAATTCTGAAAATAACAGGGTTTGTGAGATTCTGAAAAAAACTAGTAAAATAATTGCTGTAAATCTAGAATTTTCTCTGAAAAGCAAAAAGGTCCTAGACAAATTGCAAAATGAAATTTTAAATTTTTGAATTTTCAGCAAATTTTATTCTAAGTTGGAAATCGAAATATGGGAACCTTATTATACAAATACGGCTTTCAATACTATTTCCACTCGTTTTGCTGCTTCATTTGTTTTGCACACAGCTTGCAGACCGAGGTGACAGATCTTGGACGCTTTTTCATTCTCTCTTTCCATGTTCTTGATTGCATTTTTGCGCTTTTCATGTTTGCTCATCATTATTACGGCCCTAGACACGAACTAAAAGAGGGCAATTGAAGAAAGTGCAAACGGAAATGCAAAAAAATTATACAAGCGCATGTTTCACTTGCCAAGCTGTGATGGGAACATAGCTCAAAGTCATTGCTCAGTTTTCCGAATAGCAAAAGCACTAAAAAGAGATTTTACTCAACTAGCATGCGCATTCTATAAAAGAAATGCAGCTAACAGCGACTATGAATACTGTAGGGGGCGGAGCGTCGCATCTGTAAAACTAGAACAGACAACTGTACAATGCTGCGAAGTTCCGTTTCTGCTAAATGTTCAGAATCGAATTTCCCTATTTTCCTTGTTTCAAATATTTCTAACATGTGTTATGTTTTTTTTTGTGTTTTCGAGTCTCTACCCACGTCATAGACCTTATGAATGACAAATGAGCATGAGCTGTAACCTTCGTAATATTTCTTTTTTTGGGTGTTGAGTGCCAACGAAATCTTTGCAACCGGAATTGATATGAAGAATGTTGGTGAACTTTGACGTTCTAAAATGTTCGTTTTTTTTCTAAATTCTTTTGAATTATATTACGTTTCATTAAACTTTTGAATTCAATAATTCAATCTTTTTTAATTATTTCATGCTTACTCTAACAAGGAAACTGTTTTTAGATAATGGTTGAGAATTTTATGAAAATTGGTACACAGACACTTTCGAGCATGCTGAAAACCATGGCAAACTTTTTTTTTGCCCAATACTCTCCAGAAGCTGAATATTCGCATCTGAAGTTTCATCTGAAATTTCATCACATTTGAAGTTCTCCCCTCATCTCGCGACCTCACTCTTCTCTATTCTTCCATATCATCCATTTCCGTAAGCAGCGGTGGTGTAGTGGCAGTGGGATGGTGTGGAACCCTGTGGGTCGCAAGTTCGAACCCTATTATGGAAAACTTTTTTTGTTTCTTGTAATTTCATTTTCTAGAGGTCTCCAGAGCACATTGCTCTCGAATGGAACTTGCAGAAAGTTCCAGAGAAAGTTCCAGGCATGCAAATTAGTATAAAAAGAAGATTTTCCTTCAGTTTCTTCATTATTTGTTTCCATTTTCTTATCTTATCCATTTTCTCCATTACTGATGACCAAGTTCCGTCGGATTCTTATTTATATCCTTGATCTGGAGAGTAATCCGAAGAGGGTCCCGCTGTCAGAAGAAGATCTCCAACTTGCTGCTTCGACTCTGACCTTTAGAAAACGACAGAAATTTATTGAAACATCAAAAATTAACACATATTGTACTTGAAAACGAAGTCCTTGAAGCAAAGATACTTCTCACAATGGATACATCTAATAAACGAAGTACTAGACACTTTCAACAACACAGTGAACATCTTTGGATCCGGTAAATGTAAGAGTCCGAGCTGTGTTCATTTCGAGCTGGAAGCCAGTCTGATCAGCATTGTAAATGTTGGATGGGTGGTACAAAGGGAAGTGTTGGTTGGCAGAATCCACGAAATTCTTGGAATCCTTCTCAATCTGATCGCGAGTCTTGTGTCGAACGGTAGACACAAATTTCGTGATTTTCCTGGAGGAAATTCCGAACCTTTTCTTCCATCCAGCCAGCCAACTATCCGATCCGACAAAGTTTCCAATGCAAATGTTGTTCTTCCTTATGATGTCAGCAATAAGATAGCGTAGAACGTTATCATGTAGGATTTTCCCATCTTCGATTTGCCTCTTCACCTCCTTTTCCAGTTCGGCCGAGATGAATTCCAAATCGGTTTTCCGATTGGATTTGGCGAATCCTACAAATTATAAGTTTTTGCAATCAGAGAAAACGAGCCACACGAGTGAAAGCAGCTGAAATTCAATTATTCAATAATGCCTCCTTGACTTTAGAAAGTTCGACGAATTCTCCAATACTGAATTGAATCAAGTTGGGGGCTCCAGGAAGGTTGACCACATCTGGATACTCCTTGATTTTATGGTACTCCTCTCTGTCTCCTGTCTCCTGTCCATACTCCTGTCAGGAGTCCAACCTGAAAAAGGTGCTGAATCTGGAATTTTGAAATAAAAAGAAACCCAAATCTTTCGAATCATCGTATGAATATTGAAGACGTTCTTCTGTGGTGATTACATATTCACCCTTGTCAATCGAATCTCCTAAATCGATAAGATGAGCAGCAAGTTGGAGATCTTCTTCTGACAGCGGGACCCTCTTCGGATTACTCTCCAGATCAAGGATATAAATAAGAATCCGACGGAACTTGGTCATCAGTAATGGAGAAAATGGATAAGATAAGAAAATGGAAACAAATAATGAAGAAACTGAAGGAAAATCTTCTTTTTATACTAATTTGCATGCCTGGAACTTTCTCTGGAACTTTCTGCAAGTTCCATTCGAGAGCAATGTGCTCTGGAGACCTCTAGAAAATGAAATTACAAGAAACAAAAAAAGTTTTCCATAATAGGGTTCGAACTTGCGACCCCCAGGGTTCCAAACCATCCCACTGCCACTACACCACCGCTGCTTACGGAAATGGATGATATGGAAGAATAGAGAAGAGTGAGGTCGCGAGATGGGGGGAGAACTTCAAATGCGATGAAATTTCAGATGAAACTTCAGATGCGAATATTCAGCTTCTGGAGAGTATTGGGCAAAAAAAAAGTTTGTCATGGTATTCAGCATGCTCGAAAGTGCCTGTGTACCAATTTTCATAAAATTCTCAACCATTGTCTAAAAACAGTTCCCTTGTAAGTTCTGCAAACAGAATTACTTTTAATAATTAATCATTAAAATGAGCATCACAAACTCGCATTGTCGTCAGAAAGAAGCTACAAATTCCTTTGAAGCTTTAATAAAGCGCATTTTAAAAACGCAACTTCAAGACTAGCAGCGAAGCGACACTCATCTTTAATATCGAGAACTCGAAATTTCGTGAAAAACCATAAGAAAAAGTTGAAAACCAACAAATGAGCTTCTCAATTCTTTATAATCCCTCAGAAACATGAATGTATTTCCAGAAATCGCCCCCCCCCCAAACATTTATCTTTGTTCTCCCCAACCATCTTGGGAACTGGAATCACCCCCCACGATTCCAGAATCTGGATGAATAAAATAAAAAAGGAGGGAGGCGATTCCGGTTCATAGCAGTGGGGGGTAATACCGAGGTTTCTGGGGGGAAAATACAGTTGTAATACCGTATTGCGGTAGTCTTAGTATAATTTCCTGTTTAAGTATAAATGCACATCTTAATATTTCTCTTAAAGTACCCGGACACCCAAATATCGGGAAGAAAAGCATTGTCTTGGGAATAAAATGTTTGAAAAGCTCCAGGGAAATTGAAAAAATAATCGATTATTCCAAAAAAATCCGGATAACTAGGACATTATAAAAATGGATGACTGTACTCGATTTCGAGTACCAATAATGTTATCTTGCATTTTTAATTAGAAGTACGTGCATTCCTCTTCCTTGAAATTTACACCCACTGTGAATGGGTGCAACAAGTAGATAGCGACGAGACCTGCCAGCAGACGACCTACATTTAAATTTTCCACATTGTCATATGTAAGTGTGAATTACCGACTCCAACTTCAAAACTCTGGATAAATTGGTATCATGAAACAGGAAATATTATTTATTTATTTTGAATATACTCTTCTGATTATTCTTAATGAGATTGAGATCATTAGACCATTGATCTCTCTTGATAATTTTTCATGAAGCGGAAATTTTCTTTTCAGCTAGTCTAGGAAACGTGTTCAAAATTCTGTGAGAAGTAAACTGTTTAGCATCGAGTTCCTGATTTATCGCAATATTGCGGAACTTTCCAAATTGATGAAAGTGTTTCTAAAATTGTGTAACAATAATGTAACAGGTTCATTTTAATCGTTTTTCTTTGACGTGATTTTTTTTAATACAATTTGGAAAAAAATCGATATGAATTTCTAATTGTTCTGCTCATTCCCCTTCCTTCACTAAGGGTTCCACGAAAGACGAATTAGGACCGTCTCGTCTCGTCTCGTCTCGTCTTCGTCTTGGATTCGTCTGACGCAGAGATAGACATTGTGGTGGTACACATGCACAGTTGTTTTATTGCGGAAAACGAATGCAAGACGAACAGAAAGACGAACGAAGACGAGACGTAAGACGAGACGAAAGACGAGACAAAATACGACTTTTTGGTTTTTGTCTTTCGTGGAAGCCTTACTCCCCTTTTCAGCTCCATTTACGTGTCTCCCCAAATCCGAGAAACCTGATTGACAGGCGTAAAAAAATTGGGTAGATTGAGGAAACTGGATGCCAATTTTCCCTTCGTTTTTCCATCTTGTCATCAGTTTCCTATAAAACGTAATAGGGACTTGTGCTAGGTACTATTTGAACGTTGTCATGTATAAATAATATAAAATTGCAAAACAATCTTTGTTTGGCAATTTTTTGATTTTTTGAGACAATTTCGCAATTATGAATTTTTGAGTGATCATGAAGAATATAGAAATGTATGAATTTTGTTGTGTGAGTGGCTTTTTGAAGTGAGAAATCACTAGGAAAACTGCCAAAAAAATAACTGTGCTTCACTTTATATTTCTGTTTCACTGTGTTTATTTGTTCCAACCTTGAGGGAATTACGACTAATATACAGACTAGGGTGAGGGGATGTTAACGAGGGGTATAGATTGTAGAAGAGCTCAAACTCAAACTTGGGTAATTCAACCATTAACAAGTTTAAGATAAAAATAAAAATATAAAATATAAAGGAATTTACACACAGGTCACCTGTCGCTGTGAAGGAGGAAAACGACTAGCATGGACCCATTTTACACTGGGTAAGTACAACAAAAAAAATAAATTTCCGCTATCGCGGGTACAGCTACTGAGGGTGCTAGAACTCATTAAATATAATCGTTAGGTTAACAAGTCTGAGGTATTCGGAGTGAGCGAATAAAATGACTTTCCGGCGCAAAACTTTCATCATTCGCTGTCGGAAAATACAGAAAATAATTCTTTTTTTCTTGTCTGAATTAGTTATTTTAATAAAGAACGGGCAATATAGGATCCCAATTTTGACAAGCTCGTTTTGATTGTGTTCTGGATCAAAATTATTTTCAATAAAGTGAAACTTGTTAAAAGTGTTTATTTAGAAAAAAATAATCTGTTTCATAAACTTTTAAAATTTAAAAAGTTGTTGCCAAAAAAAGTTAATAAATAAGAACATAAAAGAAAAACAAGAACATTTTCAACAAAAGCGGGTCAAACTAGTGAAACCTCTCCTAGACAAATGTCAAAAACTCCCGCCTTGCTTTAGTTAAAAAGCGCGCCCCGTTCGGTGGAGTGTCGTTGAGAAGTTATTGTTAGTCTTGTAAAAGTGGGTATGACGGTAGGGAGTCAGGCCACCGGCAACTCAGTAAATATGGCAGCTTGATAGTTCACATCAATTGATTAATTACTTAATTAAGTGGATCCGTCAATCGCTTGTGTGAGCGCGGATCACAGCTAACCATGCCTTGCGGTCCTGGACGATGGTGGTCCATGAAGAAGTTAGTCGATTTCTTCGATATATTGAAACTTCTTTACGTAGTGAGTCGGACCATCTCATAGGGGGTCATCCGACATGTCATTTTCGGGCTCGAGGAATCCATTCTTGTATCAGTTTTGTCCGCCTTCCGTAAGTTCTTCGCATAACGTGTCCGGCCCATCCTAATGTTGTCTTTTTGATGTATTTGAGTGGGTCCGTGACTTGGGAGATTTTTCGAATGTCTTCGCGGTGTAAGTCTCGTTGGTGTTGTTCCGTGTGGGTTATTCCAGAAATTCCAAATAGTAGGTTACGTTTTTGGTTCCACCGCAAAAGCAAAAAAGAGTAAAATTTCTAACTCACTACGAAAAAGGTCAAAATGACGTGAAATCTGCTGAAGGTCTCCCTCAGAAAGAAATGTCACGCATTTGTAGATAGTCGATGCACGGATTCCTAGTCTTTTAGAATGGAGGGATGACTCTTCACAATTAAATAATCTGAAGGAAACTGTGAAATTTTGAAAATCTTGGAATGTGCACAAAAGGTGATAGCTGAAAAAAGGAATGTATTGGCTGGCACGGCTGGTCCACTTCACCAAAATATCGGTCATTATTTCCATTTGTCCTGAACCCGAAATTATGATGAAACAACTGATTTTTCCTCTTTTTTCCTCCGTTGTTTCTCATGAAAAATAAATAACCAGAAAAGTACACTAGAGAAGTAGCACAGATCCTTGAGAGACTCTAGGAAACCAAAGACAATTACTTTGAGAGATGGGGAGGGGGTGACTGATAACTGATCGGAGACAAGACGAGGAGAGGCTGACTGACACTGGCCATCTCCTCACCCTCTCTTGATTTGCTGATTTGATTCGATTAGAAACGCATTTTTTTCTTCTCCTTTTTTGTTGAAATTTCAAATAATTTGTCTGTATTGTACAAGCGAGTTGGGCGTCACTGACTTGCGCGGACGTTCAGAGCGTCGTTTGTGATGCAGTGTAGCGTTGATTATTCACCTTAAATGTTTCTACAGTATTCCTGTGTATTCCTAGTTAAGACGATGCATTTTTAAAGATTATGCTGCTTGAAATGTAAAGATATAAAGTTGTGAACTTGACAATTTTGTTGCAACCACACTCCGATGTTCCATTCTATTTTTTTCGTATTCCATTTGATTTTTTTTTTTGATGAAACAAGATCAACTCCCATGATTCATTGTTATCTTTAGTGATCTTATTCGGTGTATCTATTTTTATTTGGTATGCGGAAAAAAAGTAAGAAGGGTTAGAGAGAGAGAGAAAGAAAGAGGCAGAGAACTAAAGTTCCGATGCATTTGTACGTAGATTGTCATTTTTTTCTTTTAATTTCCATGAAGATAAGCGGGAAAAAACAGGCTTTCTCAAAATCACAGTGGTTTAAAACCTGTGCCGTTCTAGATAAAGAAAGAAGTTTCAGATTCTAGCATCACGAACGCAAAAAAGCGCAGACTACTCTGCTCCTAGACGCGTCGAGAAGCCAGCTAAACCGTCGTTTCTTGTGGGGTTGAGAGCCTTCTTCCCTTAAGAGACGCCGACACATTTTTCGGTTTGCCTGATTCGACAAAGTTGATCTGACGGTGACATGAATGACACAAATCACTATTTGATCATGAAAGCAATACAATGATGGTCGCCATTTCGTGTTCTGACTTTTTCGAGATGAAAAATCAGAATTCTTCTGTGTTATGATCAAAAGGTCACCGACACTCACGCATTTCACTGCTTCCGTGCTCCACTTTTCCACGTTATTACATTGAATTACGTTAGCTCTTAGTCATGGCCAGCTGATATTCAGACCGTGAAGCTTGACGAAATGTTTATTGTGCTCATTTCTCTATTTTGAGTGCATTTCATTTATTTATTTATTTATTTACCATTTATCATTTCCCCGCTGTAGTGTTGGTAAAGTCGACGGGGACTGCGACACATCTCCGGGAAAACCTTTATGATAAGGTTTTTAAAAATTAATTTTCCGACAATGACACTATACCCATTTATGAACTATAACGTAGTTTCATACCGAATGTGAAACTGCACTCCAGGAAATATATGCTCCATTGTCAGCTCTTTCTCCTCACCTTCAAAAGCCTTGCCACATTATCATAGAGCAATCAAAAACGGAGAAACACGAACACGAATCTTAGTGTAAATGCGTATAAATGCTCGGAAAAGCAACCATGAATTCTTCCATCTATGATATTTCATGAACTGTGGTATTATGCACAATGTGGGGTATATTCCAGAAATCACTCCCCCCCCCCCACCGACGAGAAGACTATGGTATAGCACCCCACCAATTCATAAACACATCATTAAAAATAAAGGGAAAAAGTTTGGGAGGGTGTGTCCATTTTTGTTTAGCGGTTGACAGCTATTGTACTTTGAGGGTGGAGGGGGATGGTCTTTGAAGGGTGGGGGGGGGGGAACTTTGAATCTAATGGGGGTTGATAGTTGAAGTATACAATAGTTTCCCAAAACAGTGGGAATGAACGATTATTGGATATCACCCCTTCAAAATTACTCCCCACAGCTGCGAAAACTTGAAAATGTATGTACAGGGCGGGGAGCAATTTCGGGTTTGACCGCCTAGGCTTTAGCACACGGGTTAAGAATTAAGATTACGAACAAATCAACACTGTTTCAAAAGAACTTGTAAATTTGTACAAAAGTGCTAAGAAGGGCCAATGAATGAATCCCTCTTTTTTTTTTTGGTGATACCTGTGGTATCAATGTGTTGTTGCACGATCCTATTTAATAATTTTCCGAAATCCAGCTAAATTTCCACCGCCGTTTCCACGTCACTGAAATGTTCCAATTCGATGACTTTCGTCTTTCGTAAGACCCAACACGACTCGTGACTCGGCCCTTTTTTTAGCCCGTCTTTACGCCAGCCCATCCCAACCCAGCTTCTTGGGCGCTTCAATCACCTGCCCTCGCGTTTACATTTGTTATAATCTTTTCCAGCGAATCATGTTCAATGAGCGGCGTCAAACGGCGTTTATATATAGATGGTTTGACAGTAAATGTCAGTTTTCAGACAAACCGAAATAGGATATGACCTGTGTGAGAAAGGAACGCAGTTCCTCTCGAAATGCCTTGTATAACAATTATTTAATGCTTCTGCACCGTTTTCGAAAGCGAGCGATGCTCGGAGAAGACAGAGCTCAGAAGAAACAAATCAGAAAAGAAAAGATTTTCAATGCGAACTTTTTAAGTTTGGAGCATTTACAGTAACTGGCAACATGAGGTTTTACGTAGAATATTGGGCAAAGGGTGCGTGCACACTGAACACCAGAATTGAGGACACTTCAATGAAACTTTTATTCTTGCATCTTCATGCTTTCGAATTGAGTAATCAGAGAGATGACTGATATGAGGTTTTGCGTAATGAGTTGGGAAAAGCGTGTATGCACATTAAAAATTGTCGACACTTCAGTGAAGCTTTTAACCTTGCATTTCTATGTTTGAGAACGAAATAATCACAGAGTTCAATACATATATCTCTCTTCCTGTGTTATTTCAGTTTTTTCCGCTATTTTTATCTGAAACGTGGTAGTTTGCACAATTCAGGTAGAATTAATAGTTCACACGAAACATGAAATGATCAGAGCAGTGCGAATTCAATTTTACTTTTAAAAAACTTTCATTTCGGCTCGCCTATTGCAATACACTCAATAATCGAGCTGAAGAACATTAATCTGAGTGTTTCGTTGTAAAATATACTCATATTACCGAAATTACTAAAAAATATAACATGTTACTGACAAATTAATTAACAAAAGTTGAAACCAAAGACTACTTCTGTAATAGCATGCGCTTAATTCCTAGAACGAGCGGTTAGTCTAACGGCGCTGTATATAGTTTGAAATTGACCTACTGTTTGAAGGTGTCCGTTGGCAATCGTGCTCTGTTGATAAATCGACGAATGTATAACGTGAAAAGGAGAGACGCAGACAGGAAATTCTCATTGTTGCGATTCGCTTATTCATATACCACGAATATAAGCGAAAACTTTTGTAATTTACTGTTTCAATAGCTTTATGAAAAACTAAAATATTGAGATATCGTACAGCTTTTCGACAATACTTACATTATCGATTAGCAGCAACATTTTGCTATTCAAAAGTAAATTCTCAAAGGAATGATTTATGTGAACGCGGCAACAAATCCTCTCCAACTCCACTAACTTGAAAAATATTCTTTTTGAGAATTCCATTCCTTAGTTTTTGCATTGAGCTGATCAGCGTCTAAACGAATACACACAATAATGAAATTCTTCTGTTTTATCACAGAGATAAGATGCAAAATTTCTCGAATTTCGAACAAAAACCTTCCCTTTTCCTTCGTCGACTTCTGATTGCAAATAACCCCGCTGTCTACTCTGCTACAAAAGTAGTCTGCGAACCTCGCGTACACGCCACAAATTTCTTTATTTTCTGCTTTTTCATCACCAAAATCATTATAATGTGCACCGGGGGCAGCTGAAAAATCAAATCAGAGCACCCCACATGAGCTTGAAAAGTTGATAGACCACGCCCACTTTTAGAGGAAGCCATCCGCTCCATCTCGGCTGAGAATTAGCATTCTGAAAAGAAAGACGTCTTCTGAATGCATTCTCTCCCGCCCGTCTCCCACTTCTCTTTGCCGCGAGCGCGGAGCCGGAGGTATGTAAAATTTCTTATCAGTTTGTTCTATCATTTCCTTTTTCCCTCCATATATTTCCGTTTTTTACGCCATTTTATTGAGTAAAGAACAAATCATCTTCCATGCTTCGTTTCTGCTATTATTTTCATGATTCTTTTTTTGATTTAGCCGTGTTATTTCCGCATTGTTTCCAGTTTTCTTCCTTTTTTTGCAACATTAAAGAGCGCATTCCAGCTTTCTCGATTTTTTGTGTCATTTAAATAGTGTTTTCAGGATCTATCGAAAAATGCACTTTAAAACCACTTTTCTTGTCACTGTTCGTGAAGGCTTGCTCACGATTGTTCATTGTGTCTTGGAGAGGCCGACTTGTAAAAATGAGTGCGCCTTTAAACGTAGTGTAGGTTTAAGGGATTACTTTTTTCAAGTATCGTAGTTCTCCGTGGTTTGAAAAAGTTTTTATAAATTTATGGAAGAATTCCCGGAAAAAAATTGTGGCGAATGGAATTTCGATGCGAAAATACACGGAAGATTAGCCGTTTCAAGGAGCCATCGTCAAGTCTGGCTTTTAGTGTGCATCAGAGAATGGCGAAATTCCGGATTCCGCAGTTTTTTTCATTCCGTCTTCCGGATTCCAGATTCCGTGAAAATTTTTTTTCCGTTTTCCGTTTTCCGGATTCCGAGTCCCCAAAGTCCAATTCCGCCCTACTCTGCAGAGAACGGCGGAATTCCGGATTCCGCCGTTTTTTTCATTCCGTCATCCGGATTCCGCATACCGGATTGCGCTGTTTTTTCATTCCGTCATCCGGATTCCGCATACCGGATTGCGCTGTTTTTTCATTCCGTCTTCCGGATTCCAGATTCCGTGGAAAATTTTTTTCCGTTTTCCGTTTTCCGGATTCCGAGTTCCCAAAATCCAATTCCGCCCTACTCTGGTGTGCGCATGCACCCTTGATACCAATCTCCGGACAGTGAGATCCTCTTCAAACCACGTTTGTAACCTGCGCATTTAAAAAATTCACAAAGGAAACAGAAGTGAGCAATGAATGAAAGTCTATTTGTTCATTTAAAGTCTAGAAGAAAGTTCATCTGAAATCATGGGTAACTAATTCGATGTCTGCTAACCGATAGAGCACGAAATTTCGATTCCGAATCAATTTCTGATCAACTATGCATTTCAGTTTCTTTCTGATTCGAGTCGCTATGAATTCGTTCGTTTTCAGCGCTTCATTTAAAAGAACCGTTTAACCATTCGGCTGAAAAGTATAAAAAGCAGGAGCATTAAGTTTCTTCAGTGTTCTCCGTGTCTTTGGGGCTAGAGCGCTCTCGCTTCTCTATGTTCCGATGTGTTTTGTCTAGCTTCTCTAAATTTTTTCGAGACAAGATGCATCTGTTTTCACTGGGGGTATTCTTATTATATTCGTAAACAGTTCGAAATTATGATCCAGAACAAGCAGCTGAAAAGCGGAGAGAAGCAGACTGTGTGGTGTCTCTGCTCTTATTCGATTTATTCCTCAATCTGCCGGGTTTCATCTAATCTTTCCTTTGGGTCCGCTAACAAAAAATTGCTCTTCATAATTCACAAAAATAATCTGCCCGCAATCTGTATTTAACTTCTTCTAAATTAACATTAACATGGATCTCAGATAGTTGCCAATCCGTGACAATCCTGAAGATTAGGTCAATTCGCCAACTGAGTATTTTGGGCGCGGATTAGAAGAATGATTTGGAGAGATTAGAAATAAAATGGCGTAAATATCAGGTTAATCGGATAAGAATTCAGAACTGTCTGAATTCCGGTTGTTTTTAATCAGTCTCGTAATTTCTACTTTTTCATGTAGTCTTTATCAACCCTTATTAACGAAACATTTCTTGCATTTGACGGGAAGGCTCAAAGCTTTATTGAAGAGTAGATGAAACGAATTTCTGTGATTTCTTAAGAAAAACTCCTAGAATCGCTAAAACAGTACAGACTAGTGTGTCGTGTCAATTCAAAAATCGATCAACTTTGATTCGATTTGTTAAACGGGCAAATCGATTTGAATCGATTCGATTTCGCGAATAAATCGACTTGAATCGAACTGAATCGATTCGATTCGATTCGATTCAATTCCATTCGATTAGATTTTGAATCGATTTAGTTCGATTCGATTCGATAAAATCGAATCAACAAAAATAGTGCAAATGCGCTCTACCGATCAATGTTTTCGGCGGCGGTTTGAAATCGTATTTTCCTTTGAAAAATGCAATTTACTAAAAAAAACAGTTTAAAAATACGATTTTAAACCGCCGCCGGAGGCATTGATCGGTAGAGCGCATTTGCACTATTTTTGTTGATTCGATTTTATCGAACTGAATCGAATTGAATCGAATCGAATCGATTCCAATTCGAATCAAATCGAATCGATTCAATTATAAAATCGAATCGAATCGAACGATTCGATTTTTATTCAATCGCGATTCGAATCATGTTGAATCGATTGAATCGATTCACAAATTGTCGATTTAATTCGATTCAATCGATCAATTCCAAAATCGACACGACACACTAGTACAGACAATTACCGGAACGATGTTGTCGACCAGGTCTCTTTATTCAATCTGCTTTACAACAGTTCTAACTTAATAATTGTTTAGTTATATGCAATCAACAACTCTGAAATATGAAATTAAAAGCTTTTTTTGAGAGATAATTTCAATTGATAAGAAAAGTGTCCGGATGTTGAGCATTATTGAAATCAACTACAAAAACATACCTTTCTCTAATAGCTTAATGGTTAGTAGCCCCACCTACCAATCTAAATCCCCCTAGTTCAAATCCATCGGAAGCTAACGCATGTCATCCAACACGCTGTCTTATCATTAATTCATTGTAAATATGGATTCTAATCTTCATCTCCAGTGCAACTCTCTCCATAACAGATCGAATATTTGTGAAGACGTTGGCAGAAAATAATCATTTGATCTAGTATTTCGGGAAGTTTCTCCATACCTCTTTTGCTATCAGTTATCATTTCAAATTTAATCACTTAAATGCGACTTAACATATGACTTATTTGCATCGTTTCGAACATAAAAATGACGTTTTTCTTTAAAAAATAGAGAGAAAACTCACTGCACATTGATTGCAATTTGATTTATCTCTTTTCTTTATATTTGCCATTCTATTTCACCATGACATCACTCTTTTTTTTTCATTTCCTCTACACATTCATTTTTTTTTTGGGTAAAACAACAATACAATTCGCCAATCGGTCAGCCGAATTCTTCTTAATTTCTTTAGCTATATCGACTAGGGAGAATATATATGATGTTCGACGAATGATGGAGGTCAATCAACATACTGTAGTAGATAGCTCCGCCCACTAAAATGAACAATTTGATCCATTGGCGTGGGTCAAACTGCATATAAAATAGTGCGAAAAAGAAAAATGGGCGGAGTCAATAAAAAAAATTTTTGTTTTTTTTCTGAGATTTAAGAAGGCTTTCTTCATAATAAGACTCGACAATGACTTATGAATGATCTAGTTGATTCTGGAATATTAGGATTCTAAATAAGCGATGAGTTTTGTGAGATTCTCATAGGCAAGCGTAGCGAAACGGCTTGAGCCGTAGCTAAAATTAATCGTAATTAATTTGCTCAATTCTCAAGCATGAGTATGTAAAAATCAGATTTCCACATAATTGTCGTCAATTCTGGTGGTTAGTGTGTATACACCCTTTGCACAATGTATTACGCAAAACCTCATGACAATTCCTAAACAATTCATCCTGAATCCAATGGAAGTTCGAATTAAAAAAAAAACTCTCTTTTCACTCTGATTTCAACTGAAGTGTCGTCAATTCTGGTGCTTAGTGTACATACACCCTTTGCACAGTGTGTTACGCAAAACCTCATATTAGTCCTTTCTCTGATTACTCAATTCTCAATCATGAAGATGAACAGGCGTCAATTCTAGTGTTTTAACTTTTGAAAATTTCAAAAATTCAAAAATTCATAAACTTTGAATTTCAAAATTTTCTGAAATTTGAATATTCCGAAATTCCGAATGAAAATACTGAATTTTGAATGTCTGGAATATTCCAAAATTCAGAATATTCTAGAAAAATAAAACTCTGCTGATCCCGGGTTTCCACCCACCAAACTCCCAGGTGTTCCACAAATCCATAAACCCGCCCGACAGCTTAAATAGCATTGCTTCGGAATTATGATCCAAAGCACAACACATCCTCTTCTTCTCCTTCTTCTTCTTCTTAATTCCTTTCTTTTTTCTTCCGTTTCTCTCTTTATATCTCTCTTACTCTATCACACACAGCTTCTACTCTCTTTTTCTCTGTGCCTTCTCCCTTTCTCTTCTGTCACCCAAACCCCCCCCCCCCTTGCCCGCCCCTTTTTGTGTGCATGTGAGTGTGCTCTTGTGCTCTTTCCCCCCCCCTCCCCTCCTTATTTTCTACATCATAGGTCCCCCCCCTCCTCCATTTCATGGGTTTCGAGAGAGAGAGAAGCACAGAAAAAAGAAGAAGAGAGGAAAAAAGCAGCTCGGAAAAATTTCTGGAGCTGAAGGGAGGGAGACGGGAGAGATGCTTCCTTTTCTTCTTTTTCTCGTTTTCCTGTGTCTTTTTAGGTCTTTCTCTCGTTTTTTAGGTCTTTGAATCATCTGGCTCCATTTTCTTCTCAAATTTTCTGAAAAATTAAAACGTTTTTCTCTTGAAATTCGCATTTTTAACGGAATTTGTTCTGTTTCATAACGCATATTAAAGCATAAAACAATTATCTTTTTAACGTGCCTCTTCACCCTTCATTCGAAAAATTTGGCATTTTTCCACAAATCAATGAACTGAAAATGAAAAAAATTCAGTTTCACCGAAATTAAAAAATATAACGATGATGCCAGTATTTTCAGAATTCCTTGCAATAGAAATTATGAATTTCCAGAAAAATTGTTCATCGGTTTCCTGAAAGATTCCATTAAAAAAGCCAGTTTCTCCTATCCTGTGAAATTATAATTTGAAAAAATAATATTTTTACTGTTTCAACAATGTTTCGAATACTTTGCTTGGGGGAGAACCCATTCGGTCCATGCAACATATCCGTCATTTCTGAGCTTTTTTTTCCTTGTTTTTGAGGTTTCTAGTGAGCAATTGTTTCCTAACGAGCCACCATTTTTTATGGTTCAAATAATTGTTTTTCGCTTAATATGCAACCACATATCTCCTGACTTCATTTCAGCACTAAGCGAAAATATTTGAAATGCACCTCCGACTTTTTTGATGGACTGAACCCATACGAAGTTTTGCATTTGAATTTCATTTTTCCGTAATTTGAAACTGTAAAAGTTTTAGAAACTTTTGAAATATCTGTCTCGAACTTGTATTTTTTCAGCGAATTTCTTGAAATCTACTTCCTTTCAAAAAGCCGAACTAATTAATGTGGTAAATAAAACAGAAGCTTTAAGTCTTTTTTGTTATTTTTGAAGTGAAAAATGAATTCCGGATGAGTGAAATTATTTGTACGCAACCTTATTTTTATTTTTAGACACCCAACCCCCTTTTTTCTCTTCTGAAGTTGATATGTGTTAGTGCTGCAGTAGTTTTCTCATTTCCGTTTTCAAGACAACTTTTGTTTACATCACAAACTAAGCAAAAAAAGAACAACACAAAATGGAACTTTTTCGGTTTCAAGAAGCTGTTCTAAACGTTTTTGAAAGACCAATCGCAGTTCGTTTTCAAATTGAAAAAAATAGTGTTTCAAAATGTTTAGAAATTTAGATCTGATCTGTTATGTAAATTTGTTAAATTAGGTGATACAGTTTGTTGGATCTGAGTGAGACTAGTGTGTTTCAGTTTCAGTAATAGCTAGAAAGCCTTGAAACGTAATCGATAAAGAGGGCAACTGGCTTCCTCACACTCCTCATAATTCATTTTGAAAGAAACATTCTAGTTAATTTGTCACTATTTGCTTCTTTTCATGAATTCAAATTCTCTACGACACTCCGAAGTTTCGTTTGGTAACAACATTTCAGAACTTTTGTTTGGCTTCTCAGTTTTGCCACTATTATACTGTGAATTGTTATAATTTTAATAGTTTTAATTTTAATTTTTTTTAATTAGTTTTTAATGACTACGACACTGCAATATACTGTAGTAATATATTAGTTTTCTGAAACTTAGCTCTAGTTTCTACCGCCGTTCTGTTTACTGTGAGAGCTCGGGCTCAGCGCGGTACCGAAAATAGGCTCCACTTCTAGTAGTAGGCGCCTAGACCTTACACACTGATGATTATTTAGGGGGTTATTCATGATGCATTTTTATGCAAAAAATGCCAATTTAATCTTATTCACGATTGCATTTTAATTCAAAAAAATGCATCGTAGTTCAGTGCCATTTTCATTCAAAATGCAAGGTGGTGTCGGATATCGTCACCGAGAAAGTCTATGCGCCTTTAATGTGCCGATTTACGAGGCCCTCAATTTTTTTTCCAGAAGAACTCCTATTGTGCGAAAAATTCACATTTTCGAAAAAAATTTACTTAATTTGATAAAAATAATATTTTACAGCCAAAAATGAGCGATGAGGAGGCGAAAAAGCGTAAAATTACTATGGCAATAGTGAGAAAATAGAAAAATTATTTATTTGAAAGCCAAAAATAAATTAAAGGCGCATAGACTTTCTCGGTGACGATATCCGACACCACCTTGCATTTTGAATGAAAATAGAACTGAACTACAATACATTTTTTTGAATTAAAATGCAATTGTGAATAAGATTAAAGTGGCATTTTTTGCATAAAAATGCATCATGAATAACCCCATTAGTTCCATTGAAAATGTTGGAGTCGCGTAGTAACACGTTTTATAGACAAATATACATTTAAAACCCGTAATTTCACATTTCAACTTCTTAAATTTTTAAGTGAACTTTACTATACAGTGTAATAAGCACCGCTCTATGTATCTCGCGGCTTGCCACCCCCCCCCCCACATGGTTTTCCCGCTCCTTTCCAAACATCAGCTAACCACTAAATAGGTAAACGGTACTGCTTTAAGTATTCTTCAAATTCAAAATATTTTTCAAAAATTCATATTTTAAACCCAATCTGAAAAGAATGGATCAATCAATGTCTCAAGTTTTTTTTTAAATTCTTATGATTTCCCTAATACATCTTCGTCAGCTCCCTCCTTCTTTGTCTTCTTCCCATTTTTTAAGACATTTTCTGCACAACTTTTCCATTTTTTGAAATGGCTCATCAGAATTCTAAGAAGGCTTTGTTCATTTCTATTTCATTCTTATCTCCACTTCGAAATGAGCCGGAAAGGTTTCCAGAGAACTCTCCAAGAAGCGTTTTGACTTGACATCGGTTCTGAAGAAAATGAGCAGATTTTGTGCTTTCATGAAATACAAATCAATGATACGACACTGCGGTATTCCATTTTTAATAGAAAGCCTTTATTACTTCTAGTTTGTTCTTCGGTTTCGTCATTACAATGAATTCTCGATGATTTGTAGCTTACTGTAAACGTTGGCGCTTTTAATCCGTTCTCTACAACACTACGAATACGGTAGACGCCCCAAGGCATGACCGCCTAGTCCGTAGAGCACTAACTCGTTCCATTGAGAATGTAAGCGTTTCTCATTAAAAAGTTACATTTTTGAAAACAATGTTTTCCGAGAGAACTACACAGCCATGCTTCACTTGACAGAGTAGAATCATAGCGAATACTGTAAGGCATCTGCTTGTTTTCAAAGAAATTGGCTTTTCAGCAACGCAAAATGTATAAAATCATTTTTCAGCGTGGAAACTGGAGAATTCAAAGTTTCCTCCCCCCCCCCCTCAAAAAAAAGCATATTTTTGCCCGGATTTCATAGAAACTAAATGTTTATAAAGTTATTAGCATTTACATTTGTTTTCCAAATTTCTCAACAAACTCAACAAAAAAGTTTCAAAATGGAATTTAGAAATTCGGCAAAACCCATATTCCAAAATGGACAATTGAATAATATGCCACATTTCACTTTCAGAATTGGCTCTTTTGCTAGTTTGACTTTTTGGCTCCAAAATCAGCATAAGTTGGTAGTTCGCCCAAGGTATGTATATTCATTTGGATACTTCCATGGAAACCAGTTGATTCTTTAAAAAATCGAAAAAAAAGGTCGTTGTTCTTTTAAATTTGTGTTTTCGTGTGCAGTTGAAACTATACGTCGGTTGAAACAGTTAAAAAAAAGTTTCTATGTGATATTCTTATCCATATTCTAGCAGCTCCGTGAGAGCCAAAATAACTTGCTCATTATTCTGAAATTCAGATCATTTCATCGAGTACGTGGTGCTATGAGGCTATCACAAATCACCAACATGATCGAATTGTAATTAAAAGTCTTCTTTGTGTCACGTAATCCTTTAATAGTAACGAAACAGATTATTTCTGATTCTTGAGTTTTCTCTCTCTCTCTTTCTCTCTCTTTATTTCCCTCTCTCGTTTTCTCTCTTTCTCTCTGCACTCTTCCACTTTCTTTGTTTTTCCCCTCTCTCACTGGGCGTTTCTCTCTCTCTTTATCATTCTCTCTTCCTCTTTTTTTTTTATTTTTCTCTCTAACTCTCATTCTCTCTTTCTTTCCTTCTCTCTATAATAACAGAACCAGTTTCTTTTTTAAATTAATTTCCTGCATTTTCTTTTTCCTGAATGACTCAATTTACTCCATTTATTCATTGTGTCGAGCTGGATATCACATGTATAAACATAAGAGGATCGTGGAAAAAGGAGAGAAAGAAGAATAAGTACGTGGGATATTCGTGTTACCCGCTCTCAAGAGAATTAACAATTTGAAGGCGCGCCGGCTATAAATTTTGTAATTGACTCCAGACTTCAGACTATAACTCATAAACAAATAAATAAATGAACTTCAGACTGACATTTTTATCAAATTTTCATATTTAAGAAACCGATAAAAAATAACAGAAAAGTTAAAGGAACATCGGAGTGTCGTACTATTCGAATAAACTGCTTTTTGGCCTTAAGGAAAATCATAAGTAAGTAACTTTGTTTTCAGTTTTAGTTAATGTGCAATGTACAAAATCCTATGCAAAACCCCGCGACAGACACTAACTATAATACGATTAAACTTTTTTAATAAAACGAAAAGCCGGAATATCGGAGCATTGTATTATTTCAGATGGTATTATTAATAAAATCGCCTTAGGACTGAGATAATAATATTATTTTCTTAAGGAAGTGGAAGAAAGAAATAATATTACATCTTTCGCTAAATGATCAGTATTTCTGACTACACTTAATCAAATTGTTTTACTTATGTTATCAGCGCTATCAGTAACTTTTCAGGCGAACCTTCTGCTATAAAAAGTATTATTTTTTTTACTGTTTCTAAATTAATATATAGAAGTCAAAATCTTCCGGCTATATTTTTAGTGCGGAGGTTATTTTTTGAATACGCGTTTAAAAACAAAATTTTTAAAAACTTGAGAGCATTTTGAAACGGTAATTGTTTATTTATTTATAAATCTTGATTATATACACTTTCAGATTGCGAACATTAAAATTTAAAGTTCGCATTGCTTAATTGTTAGTAATTTTGAGTTAACAGTGCTATAATAAGATACAAAACGAACAATACGGAAGGTTGGTCTATTGTTTGACAATGAAGTCTGCGGTGGGGAGAATTATCATCTCAGAAATAGAGTTTCCAGCGCTTCTGGTATAATTTTCTATCATTTCTACGTGTTTTCATCTTAATCAATAGATGTACAAAAATTCTTAGCTGGTAACCCAAATTTTTACGGTTTCTGGTAGTCTTTGTGAAAGCCAAGCAGCTCTTCGGCCTTGCTAGATTGAAAAACTTTTGTTTGATGTCGGGTATAGTGTGTCGTGTCGATTTTGGAATTGATCGATTGAATCGAATTAAATCGACAATTTTTGAATCGATTTAATCGATTCAACATGATTCGAATCGCGATTGAATAAAAATCGAATCGTTCGATTTGATTCGATTTTATGATTGAATTGATTCGATTCAATTCGATAAAATCGAATCAACAGAAATAGTGCAAATGCGCTCTACCGATCAATACCTTCGGCGGCGGTTTAAAATCGTATTGTTAAACTGTTTTTTTAGTAAATTGCATTTTTCAAAGGAAAATACGATTTCAAACCGCCGCCAAAGGCATTGATCGGTAGAGCGCATTTGCTCTATTTTTGTTGATTCGATTTTATCGAATCGAATCGAACTAAATCAATTCAAAATCGAATCGAATTGAATCGAATTGAATCGAAACGAATTGATTTGCCCGTTCAACAAATCGGATCAAAATTGATCAATTTTTGAATCGACACGACACACTAGTCGGGTATATATGTTTTTAAAGATTTTCCGAAAATTTCAAAACACTGAATATGAATTTTCTCCTGAACAAAACGCAGAGAAGACGTCTCCTTGCCATTGTTCTCGGCGGGTACAGCAACTTTTGGAAAAATACATAAAACTTTAAACAACTAATGTTTCAAAATAAATTGAAATCTGAAATCTCCCCTCCATCCTCCCTTTTGCTCTTCGAATTTGCCAACGGCGCTTTTATGAAGCGTCCACTGCCAACTCTTCGAAAACATTGCCAATAAGGCACGCTGCTCTCTATTAATGCAGCTGCTTTCAATATCCATGTGAATTTTATTGGGGCAAAAGAGCTTCGAGTGTTGATTTTTAGTTTTATTTCAGAAAACCAATCTGAAACACAGCCCGAAAAAAATGAACCGAGATTACAAATAACTCAGGTTACCTCTCCGAAAATTGCGTCCAAGCCCCGCCCCTTCTCTTTCTTTTTCACTACCAAATTATGGCAACCTGTCAATCATCAGAAAAGCGAACTTCTTTCTTTTTTTTTTCTCTCTTTCTTTCTCTCTCTCTCCGTTTCTTTCTCTCGACGGTGTGGAGCAGTTTTTTGTTCATTCTGACAAGGTACTTGTTGGTCATAAGAGAAGAGGAGGGAGGTGGAGATCTCCTACCTTCTGCTCTGCCAACCTCATACGAATTTCCAGCTTATCAACTCATCGTATTATCCGTGCTTTTCTGAAATTTTCAAGAAATCAAATTATTTGTAAATAAGTTTATTAACTGTTAATAAAAATTAGCAATTTCGCAATCGTTAATAGAAAAAATGAAATAATATAAAGTCCACTTGTTATCCCGAAAGTAACGTTTTCCGATGGGAGAACACAGCTTTCTTCAAAGTTAGAATCAATTTTTGAAAAATTTGTAGAACTCGGACTACTCCAACAATCACCCGCCACATAAGCATCACACCCCTCCCCCACAGCTGCACTTTTTCACGTTTTGGAGATTGTGGGGAGCGATTTTGGGGAGGGGGATTGTACGAGAGTAGGTATACTTCAATAATCAGCCCACCCTCCAGCTAATATGACGGCTTCCAGGCGCGCAAAGTTTCTTTTCAGGTGGACGTCTATACTAGTCTTCGCGTGAAGGGGGGGGGGGTTGTACATGAGTACTTTGGGGGGAGGTTTGATTTTTGGATTACTCGCCGAGTTGTGTGAAATTAGGCTGTTGAAGTTATGCAATTTTGATTGCTATGTGTAGTCACACAGTTTTGAAGAAGTGGCGTTTCAGAAGTCGTTCTGGCAAAAGCGGCTTGACATCTGTGTCATAGCTACTTAATGACATCCGTTCTCAGGGGATTTACATTTTTTTAAATGATAGAAGAGACAAAGATCTACAGTTTGTACAATTTTTGGAACAGTACTTTTTTTTTGAAAATGTAATTTGTTTGTAAGTATGATGAAACAGCAAATAGTCTGAAGCTCTATTTTCTGGGTGCAGCGGCGCGCTTCTGAATGCTAATAAAGCTTATACCACAATACATATTGGATTTATATATTTTTTAACGAAAAATAGAGAAAAGAAAACAAAAAATCTGTTTCAAAACTTCAAAATTTGGTTCAAACTGTCTATTTTCACAAATTTTAAACGGCGAAACCACGTCTTCATTGAAAAAAGAGAGTTGAAGGCTTTCCCAATAAATCTTCATTTGTACTACAATTTCTTCCCCTAAATTTCGTATTTTTAAATAAAATTATCTGCATTTCTTTGGAAATTTCATAACCAGGCTTCATAGTTTCAGCTATAACATGATTTTCCTGTAAACAGAGATTGTCACAATATATGTAGACTGGCTGAAACCGTAAACTAAATATTGCTGATTTTTGTTTGACATTTTCTGCGTTTTTAAAGTTTCAATTTTTCTCCTTTTCTCCTTATTTCCCACTTTGGTCTTCATTAATCCGATTACCTATTTCAATATCAGTAGAACAGAATCATCAGGTTTTCTCATTTGAATTTTGGTTTCGTTCCCCTCTTTTGATTTGCTCAAAACTCTCAATGCGCTTTATAAAACTACAGGTTTTCAGCAAACTGTCGTCATCGGAAGCCGACGCGGTTCGCGTGGGCACCCGCCAACGCAATCGCTCGCTCAAAAAGTCGCCAGCAGTGCAGGATGACGATCCAACAACACATCATCACCAAATTCACTTTTCACATAATCTGATATCACAAAATAACCAGGTAAATTATCGGGAAATGAAATGGAAGGACAACTATTAACCAGAGAATCTGAAAGGACTATTCAGTTCTCAGGAATTCAAAATGCAAGAATAGGTTTCACTGTCACTGTCGTCAAGTCTGGTGTTTTGTGGCGTGCCATTCATCATTCTAAGCTCTGTTCTTTTCTATTTTTGAGAGTATATAAGACAAACGAAACCGCTTTATTTTTATTATTCTTATGGGGTTATTCATGAAAAGCACGAAAAGCATTTTAATGCAAAAAAATGCATTTTTTTTAAATTAAAATGCAATCGTGAATAACATTAAAGTGGAATTTTTTGCATTAAAATGCAATTGTGCTTTTCATGAATAACCAATGTTTTAAAAATATTTTTCTTTTTTATCAGGTTTTGCTAAGCCTTCGTTCTCAATCAATATTTAAAAAAAAATCCACGTTTTGAGTTATGAATATATCATTAACTATAAAGAAAGCATGAGCAGATCGAAGACTGTCTCCCACGTATGAATATATGAATTTTTCATTGAATTTCAATTTTTTTGGGAGATATGTATTGCTGTCAAGTGCAGAGTCTCTTCTAATGAACTATTCATAGCTATATCTCTCATCTTGAAAGCGGGTTACCTGCTTCCGATATTTTGGGCTCTTTTATCAAGTCTTATATTTCAGAAATCCTCGTGACCTTTTAGCTAATTGCATGCTCAATGTTTTCAATGAGATTCTCATGAAAATGACAGAAATTTCAATGCCTGGTTTCCCTGAAATGATTTAGATTAATATGTTTCACGAGCACGAGAAACTATGAAAACCATACTTGCAATACGAGTCCATAACTTTCCTCAAAATGAATATCAATGATTTAAATCGACTCCAAATGAAAGATATCGGCTAGCTCTGCGAATTTATGCGTAGGTATTTCGTTTCAAGTCATGCAGATTCGAAATGCAAACGAAAAAGTAGCTCGAAATCTTTTGAAAGGCTACAACGACTTCCTCCGTTGACCCGTTTCGACCGCATTACAAGTAAAAGCAAACCCACCTGTTCCGTTTAGCTTGCTCGACGTTAGTAGATTGACTTTCGGAATTTGGGGAGATACTCATACTGCAGGTTAGGTCGCTTCCCGGAACAAAAAATACGAGCTACCTCTACGCGTGGGCGGGCCGCCCCATAGTGCTCCTGAACTTTAAATGCCTTCTGCGATTGTTTCCATTAGTCGTTTGCAGGTGACATCCACACATCATCACTCAATGCAACACCTTCACAACGCGTCCTCCCTTCAGCATCATTTGGCGCTGCCTAGCTCCAGCTCCATGGCCCCAGAACCGCGAAGAGCCGTCAGTTTTGATGTTCTGGCGAGCCAGAAATTGAGTCCTGGTGAGGAAATTTTCAGATTCAAAAATCGAAAAGTTAAAAATGAATGCGGTTATAACGGCAAACAAAGTACTTTAGAATAATTGCAAAGTTTACTACTACAATGTTTTAACAACACAAATTGAAACAGTAATTTTTTCAATATTATTGTATAATTTGCTACTGTACTGAAAATAATTTAACAATTTTTGGTACGTTTTTATCGATATTGAATTAAATATATTTCAGTACAAAACAGTATAAAATCAGATATTAATGGTACAATTCATTTTTTTTGCCTAAACAATGCAGGATGAGCATGTAATAAACCGCCAAAAAACACTTGAACGTGGGAGATTTTATTGATTTTTTTATTGAGGAATTTTTTTGATGGCGATCAAAATTCGAAATAATTATATAAATCCTCGGTTACAGTAGCACTCATTGTCAGCTGTGTTTTCAGCGATTTCGAATTATTCAAGCTGGGTCTGTCACTCGCTCGGTGGAGCGGTGGGAGAGTAGATCGAAAGCTAAAGAAAAGACAATTTTATGATTCTGAAAATGCAAACAGCAAAATGATGGCGCTTTAATTTTTCAACGATCGCTCTACCGTAGCCTTACCATGAAAAATGTAGACTATTAGGGTCAGATTTGGATAGTTTCTAATCTGTTCAATTTTGTGTTTTTCGGCAGGTCCAGACAAGTCCAGCGCTTAGTGTATATACACCCTTTCAGTCTTCTCTTTGATTACTCCATTCTGAAGCATGAAAATACAAAAGTAAGAGTTCCACATAAGTGTCGTCAATTCCGGTGCTTAGTGTGCATACCCCCTTAGCACAATGTAGTACGGAAAACCTCATGCCAAACTCCAAACGATTCTTCCTAAAACAAATTGAATAATTCAAATATATAAGGGTATCACTGATATGATTGTTCAATAAGAATGAAGGAGAGTAGGAACGGTAAAAACTACATTTTTACAAATCAGCTCACTATGAAAACGTAAAAATATTTTATGTCAACTAACCACTCATTTTCTAATCAAATCCATGTCTATAAACTCTCCAGCCCCGTTTCGTCCCGGCTCGTTTGACGGCGGTCGTTCGGCGTTTTCGCCAGTTGAGGTGCCACGTCTACTGGTTCAATCCCCACTGTCACCGCTGCAGGTAATCTCTAACACTTCTAGAATCTGAGTAACACTTTCTAATATTTGTCATGTTCTCAGCTGGAGCCACCGCCTGCTGCCACCGATAACCGTCTTTTGACTGTTCCATCGCCATCGGATTTTAGGAAAAGTCCTGTTGACAATCGGTCCTTTTCATGTATGTCTCTCCCTCTATATATTTATTGATTTGTTTAATATTTCAATAACTTTTATCTTTCTTTTTCACTGTTTGGAATAGTTTCTCTAACCTTTTTGTCTAATTCAAGTTTCATTGATTTCCCTATTCGTTTTTTATCGAAAAACCTGCTTTAAAGAGCTCTAAAATTCTACTGTTATCAAAGAATTACAAGAAAACTATGGGTTTTCCCAGGCGAATCCCCGAAAAGCAGCGGGAATCCAGCTACGTCCGTGGATATTTTGAGTCAACTCAACTTGAACCCCAACCTGCTCACACAACTCTCTGCAGCCATTGCTAGGCCCATTGGAATTGCATCACCTCTAATGGACGACTTGAAAGTCAACTTTGGATCGGTAGCAAAGATTGAGGTAACCCAAGGGCAGAATTAAAAGTTTCCCTATTCTCATTCATAGATAGATAGACAAAGGTTCGAACCACCGCAATTGAAAAAATCGTGTGTTTCTTACTCAGCAAAACTGCAAAAGTCTAGCACAAATCTCCAACAAGTGATGGGAATAACTTGTTTTAAATTTGTGATAACCTTGACAAAAGCTTGTGATACTTCAAAGTTTGGCCTTGGTTTGTGCTAGACTAGTGGAATTTTGCGGAATAGCTTTAACCTATGTATCCCAATATCGCATTTCCAGCAAATGGACTGCTCTGCAGGTTCGTTTGAGACTGTAGGATCGGGAAGCTTCGAAATGACTAGTGCACATTCGTCATTCGATCAGGTGAGCATATTGATATCGGTATATATGTAAGCTATTTGAAACAGTGAGTTGATGTTCGTTTGGCAGTGTTTCTAATAGTGACTAAAAATCAGTGTGCCCAAAAAATAGTTGAGCAAATCAGCGTTTTCATAAATTCTTTCGCACCTCGTAATGATCATTTCAAGAATAGCTCTACAATTAGTTTTGGACGCAAGGTTTCATCTTATAAATAGAATTTTGCATCAATACAAATCGCCGATATTACCTCTCCGTTATTTATTTAAAACTCAAAACGGGAATTTAAATTGATGGCCGTTCCATAATCTCGATAATCATGTTCGATTATTTTCTATTTCTATCATAGCATTAAGTCTTAAAATGTGAAAAAAAGGTAGCATACGGTTTGCTGCTGCAAACCTGCTCAATGGATATAGATCCACAGTTTGTTACTCTGGCTTGATATACCTAGGTCTTATGTAATTATAACTGTTTTAAAGAAAGTGAAATTTCCCATCCTTGGAGGGCGGGGGTTGATATGATGCAGACTGTGTAAGCACATAAAACATCGGCAAACGGCCTGATTTCGTTTTCTCAGAGCACCTCGTCTATCAGCCAGGCAACGGCGGAATTGCTAGCACAAATGCCGCCCAAATCAGTAATCCAGGATGATATTCGAAACGGCAACGGAAGATTTCAATTGGTCCGAAAACGAGGCAGGTCTGAAGTTTGGAATCTATTTGGCCAGGTAGGGAAATTTCTTTTTTTACGACGAAAAAGAATAGAGTTTGAGTTTCACTAAAATTTTTATAAATCCTACATTTTTTGGAATAGATGATCTGCAATTTTCTGAAATTTCAGCATTACATATCTTCTGTCAGTTTAGAATCAAATTACTAGAATTTACCGGAATAATTGATGTTTACAATTCGAAACTGAAACATTTTATTGAAACTAACAAAAAGTGCTTCAAGTTCGCAATTTATGGAAACAAGAAGACATATGAAATGAAAATCTAGACACTGGTTAATACTGTCTTCAGTATTCAACAGTATTTTGGCATTTTGAAATGGTGGAAAATGTATTCCAATGAACTCGAAGCTTAGCACTTCTATGACTACTTTCAATCTACAGTTTTCGTAATTTTGCAAATAAATGTTGCTCATCAGCTTTTCATAGAGCCACAACCGTCATTATACTCGGCCTTAGCTTAGCTCGGATGGTTTGACTTTTGCCATGATTGGTCAACTAAGACAGCTTGGCCCGTAAATTCTCATTTGCACAATTCGGTATGCTCTAGACAAGAGATGGATCATATACGGGCCGCAATTACGATGTGCGCCTGATAAAATGCGTTTTAGTTGCGGAAATTGGAAATAAACGCATCCCATTCTATAACCCGTTGGGCTTTTAATATACGACCCGAGTTCTTCTTACGAGTTATCCTCCCTAGATCTCTCTAGAGAGGGGTTCCATGGTGTAGTAACGAATATTAGTAGTTTCTATTACAGAGTTTATTATAGGATAAATAGGCATAAAATAGAGAATAATAAGAATATATAAAGGAATAAATGGGGGAAGATCAACTTAGCCTCACCAAGGTCTCACCATCCTCTCGCGAGTCTCCGCCACCAACTCTAGCAATCCTCCTCTGTACGTCCTCCTGCCGCACGGTCAGTAGGCGTGGTCATAGATACATAGTTACGACCACTGAGCCTAGAGTGTTCTGCATGTTCTTCACGTGCGCGGGGTGATGAGGCGAGTCCGACTGTTACAATGCGGAATGCGGAATGCCGAAATAATACCGTGAATCGGAGCACTGCGAGACTTTAAAATTGGGAGGGTTGGGGGTTGAGGGATAAATGATTGGTGGACTGAAAAACCTCATCTGACGACAAAACTAATCAACGACCAGCAAAATATCATCAGGCACTTTAAAAATCTCGTTTTGGGTGAGTCACGATCACTGAATTCCTAGGCCATGGAAATTAAAAACGCTATTTTTTAAAATTTCCATCGTTATACCACAAGTCTGTTTTCCCTACTATCAGTCTGCTCATCCTTATAATTGGATGTCGGAATACAGTTATCGCCTGGCATTCCTTTAATGTTTCTAAAATTTTCCATCAAATAGGCGCCCTTATCGACCGCAGCGGTCTAACATTAATATGATGAATTAGTTGTGGAAGGTCGTTTTGATGTTAGTGCAGTTTCGTTTACCCAATTGCCCCGGTCCAAGTCTTACTGACTTTCACCGTCGTTCCTGACATGTTGAAACCGCTATGTACTATAAAACTATAATAGTACAGCACTCCCCCCCCCCCTAATTCAAACATTTCGTGGCTTATTCAATGCTTATAAGTCTACTTCATCTAAGATTAAGCTATAGAATATAGAGCAAATGATCTTCACAGCAATTTATCCTAAACAATGAAATATTAAGGAATGCTCAAATGGAGAATGAATACTGTAGCTGTAGGTTGTAGTCTTGTAGTTTTTCGCATTTCACTTCTAAGAAAGTGTGATTACAGTCAATTGGAAATGATATTAAGGGATTAAGGATCTCTAGACGCCTATTTCTCTCTTAAATCGTCACGTGGCCAGTTAATCGCTAAATTTACCTGGAATAGTCGAAGAGATCATGATATCCTTCCAAGCCACAAATTAACATTTTTTGGATTTTTTGCTATATTCAAAATGCCACGAAACAGTAAACCAGTATAGATCAAAACATTGAAATATGAAATAACATTTCTGTTATGATTTTTAGATTTTGATCAGTTTTTATTTTCTTGGGTTAATCAAAATCTTCCGCTTCAACTGGAAATATTACTCGTCCTCTGGCTTCACTTTTTGGAATCTCTTTTGAAAAAAAAACGAAGGAATCACATGAAAAAAATGATCTTTTTCGTTCTTCAATTTTCGCCAAGCTTATATTGATGCTTCAGAGATGGCGTTATTCAGTGATATATGAAGATAGAAATAGTTCTGAAAACGAAAGAAAATAATCAGCATTTCCACCCGCTGTTTTTACATTTTCTTTAGATTCCGTCTCCGCCAATATTCTCGCATTTTGACTGTTTATATCTGAAAATTTGTTCATCTTTTCAGCTAATTTAAATTTCTGATCCACACTGACTGGCAATTTTCGACTCTGCAGTTATTTCAGCAAAATGCAAAACTAATCAGAGTCAGTACCACTGTCAGAGTAGATAATCCTGGCAAAAAAGATGAAAAAATGTATTGGAGATTCAATATGATTAATTTCCAGCTGATTTCTAATCTTGTATTTCCAGAAATAGACTAAAAATTATGCTTTTCATATAAGCCAAGTCAGCAACGTATTTTTCTATTCACTACCTGTGAATCACTTTTTGAATTCTGAAATCAGCAGTTTTTTCAGTTTCAAAAGTTGGGCATAATAATAAAGTGGAGCGTCATGTATTCAACGATGCTCCAGTGATCTCTTCGCTTGTATTATTGGGCGGGAGCAGCATTTTTTTAGTGATTTCATTCTTGTTTTCTCACGTTACCAGTTCTTATAATGCAAAAATATTGTTTTTAGAATTTTAATTATCGTTGTTTTTTTTTCTTTTGTTTTTGCTGTTGTTTCGTATTTTGTGGCCTTTTCCGATCATTAAGAGAACTGATAACCTTAGAGCATAGTTTTCAGTGCACTAATAACCCCCTGAAAAGGTGGGCATTTTTCTCGAAAATATGAGTCTATGGCTACGCGCTAAGATCGCAGTGAGGTGTTTGGTTGGTCCATTGGATTCTTTTGGAGTCCTTACCGCCCGAAACCTGGCTAACGTCGAGTAGTTTTAGAAATGGTTCCTTCATAGTTATTGATAGAACATGGTTTTAAAATCATAAAGATTACGGTAAGCCGTACAGAATTACCGCCCGTGTTGGCCAGAACTCAACTTATTTTGAAGTCTGATCGATGTGGATCCTTTCACTCGAATTGTGGCTAATTATTCATTTTTCCCAAAGAGGATTGGTTCGTTCTCCCGAATGCGTAGCTCCGTACAAAAGAGCACCTGTTCATTTTTTCTTATTTATCCAGATCTCCTGTCAACCATATTTGTGATGTGAGCCTTTAAAATTATAATCATAGCTCGAAATCGATCTTAAGCAGCGCGGCTGACAAATCCAAGATGGATGTTGCTGGCTCGGTCACGTTACTGGTTATATTTATAAGTCGAATGAAGAAATTCCGGCTTAAACATTAAGACATCGAAAAAAATTATGAAACTACTTGAAAAATTCAAAAAATATTTTGAAATTTGAAAACCTTTTTTGAATAAGCATCAATAGTAGTGACATGTAGGTGTTTGGATGAAAGCTTTTCTCATGCTTCCAAAATATGATGTGGAACAGCGTGAACTCTTTCTTAAAATGTTCGTCACACTGAATAATCCATCGGAGGGAGATCCGGCGTCGAATGAGAGCGAAATTTGCATTTTGAAATATGGAAATCGGCCATGCATCAGGCATGAGGAACCTTTACTGTGGGAGCTGCCGTTTTACCTTGCTGGCTGAAACGTCCTTGATTCGTTTCTCCAGTGAGATTGTTGACAAAGAAAAACAGTTTTCTGACACTGACAACCACAAAAAGTTTCCGCCAAATGCCTTGATTTCTCTGAGATCGAGGTGCTTCATGATTCAGCATGCCTTTGTCATTTGTTTCTTGGGAATCTTGTAGAAAGCACAAAACAGTGATCTTTCATTTTTTCTCAACTATCTTACACTTATTCTATCTTCATGTATTTCAACTGGCGCACACGCCGGAAAACCCTGAACACTTTGGCACGGGATGGGAAGCGCAAACTGAGAACAATTCTTGTTTTATTGATTTATTGAATCATTTTTTTTTCTGTTTTTTGCTAAATTTCCACTAGATCTGTAGAAATTCAGTTTCAGGATTATGACGGCTTCTAGCGTGCAGGAGCATAGGGCAAAAAACATCTACAACAACATAAATAAGTTTTTGGCGAAGTACGTCTTTTCCTGGAGCCAAGTACACTTTAAAAAACTACATTGGTGCTTCCAGCTGGCCAGCGCGCCTGCTCACACAGCCAAACTGTCTCAGGAGTTGTGTAGAAGCAACTTCCCCGCGTTCATCACTACGGAGGAATAACAAGCCTCGTCGCCTGATCTGTATTCTCTCGACTATTCAATTTGGAGAGTGCTGCAGAAAAAGGTCTGTGCAGGACCGCATTCATGGAATGGAACTTTCTTTCCACTGAATACATGCGAGCCACTGTCGAAGCCTTCCTCCGTCGTCTTCAAGATGTCATCGACCCCAAACGAGGCCGATTTGAATAATTCCTTTTGATAATGTAATGTTTGAGTCCAAGTAAATGCTCTGTTGATTTTCAGCTCTTTTGCTCTCTTACTTCAAGAGTTCTTACATCTCAAAGTTGTCTATATAATTAAATGCCACCCTGTGGAAATGTCACAAAATCCACTGAATTTCAGAGTCCTAGAGATAGTCATAAAGAGCAATACAACAATGGAAGTAGATCTAATTGATTTTTAATACAAAACCCTTTTGATTCGTACAGCGCACTAATTAGAACTCGATCTGAAATTCGCCATCTGTGGTATTGCCTTGATTTTTCAAAAGCATGAGAGAATGAGTGAATGCCAACAATGTTTGGTTTTTTGATTCTTTTTGAATCAACAAGTCAGAGTAAGCTTTATGTTCTTTCTGTTTTTTTAGTAAAGAAATAGAAAATTCCCGGAAATTCCGACATTGATAACTATTAATATAATCAGTTTGAAACAGAAGTTCAATGAGAAATATCGGGAAGATTTGTGTTGAAAACATGTGCAATTTTTCAGTGGTTTCTTAAAAATTTAACATTTTTTGCTTTAATAATCTTCCAAATGTCTTTACATTGTTGACAAGCTCATAAAATGACATTCAATTTAGTTATGAGCTAAGTTAGTTTTCAAAATTTGGATTATGGCCTTATTTAAACACTTCATCAAACAATGGAGAACAACACAAATAGGGAAGAGATCAAATTTGTCAAGCTTGCTAACAGTGGCTTCGGCAGTTTCATGGTGCGCGAAGGGTATTCGGCAGCATCAAAAAGAACGACAACAAATGCACTTGACTGTTACTTCCTTCACATAATTTTTAAATTAATTTATCAATGTTTTGAAACAGTGAAAAGTTTTATTTTAGAATGAGTTACCTAAGCTCTTTGTGCAAAATAGATAAAGGATTTTCGATTTTAGAACAGTTTTTTTTCCGGTGAAGCATCTGAGAAATTTTTTGAAAAAATATATATTTTTAACATTAATCGATCATCCCTTTGCCATATTCATAGCCTTTTCATCACACAAACGAATTTCCAGGTTCTCGACGGCGTGACTCAAGTACGACTCCCTTACGTGGCGTGTTACGCGTGCAAAGTGCTCTACACAGACACTGGAGGCGGTACGGGCAACATGACACGTCATCGGTGTCCAATCGGAGCCAGTTATCGCTCGAGCACGCACGCCTCCTCCACTGAGACAATTGAGGCTGGCGGCACGAATTCATTCGATTCAACTGTTTCAGCTAGGAATCTGGGAAGCGCGGACGCCGTCAGATCACAACTGAGTATCAGTATGGTGGATAGCGGGTCTGGAAGCGGGCCATCTGGTTCGGGATCTGGAAATAGTTCATTGCCATTACTGACTCAGCACTCGGGAGAGGTATGTCGACCTGTGGGTTCCCCGGGAGTTTTTTGATTGATTTAGAAGGCTCTTCCCATTTTCTAGTTCCATCAAAAACCTTGAAGGAGCCATAATGACACAATTGGGGGTGGGTTGGACAATAGACTTTGTTATTGCCTAGTTCAGAATATACTCAATCTCCAAAAATTCGCTATAAAATCGGAGATTTTCATATTTTACCGAAATTTACCGATATTTACTGAATTTAAATGAATTTCAAGCACAAACTGGTTTCGCCGCGACTGAAAGTGTATTTCTGCACATATTTTGTGTCGTGTTTATTTTTTTTCGCTTCCTTCCTATATGCCCGGCCCATTCCGTTTTGCAAATTTCTTCTTCATCACTGTATTCCAAAATGGATAATATTACTTACTTAGTTACTTAGTCGATAGTCAGTCGATTTTCTCGATATATTGAGACTTCCTTTCGTAGTGAGTCGGACCATCTCATTACTCATTAACAGGGCAACAGTTTCTTGAAATCTCAAACATCACTGAAACATTAACCAATTGAAAAAAGGCATTCCCGTTATTTTTCAATGAGGAATTGTTGAAACACAATAATGTCTAGGAGAAAATTCCTTAAAACAGAAATACAATTACCGCTCTCTCTAGTGTCCAGTCCCACCATCAGAGTTGCCGGCACCCTTCTCTTAATCTCTCCAGGAGTTTCAGAACACAATAGGCGACGTCGACAGAGAAGTGCTAACCGATGCGATTGTGAAATGCTGCGCACTGGATCTAGTTGATCCGATTGTGTTCTCCGGAAAAGGTTTCCGTGGGCTGCTAAAACAGATATGCCAAATGTCAAAACGAGGTGCCGTCAGCCCGCCAATGGATGCATTCCCGGATATTCAAACAGTCAGAAGTGCAATGCAGACGCATCTGAGATTCTGTGCAGATGACTTGAAAAATGAGCTCTCTAGGACAACACAAGGATGCAGACTGGCGTTGGAGGCATTGACTTATTCTGGAAGAGATTACAGAGTCATTCATGGCTCCAGAATCAGCCCTGATTGGAAATGGAGGAGCAATATTCTGGGGTGAGTTCAGAATTTTGTAATACGGTCAGAATGCGAAAATTAATTCTATTTTCAAGCACATGAAAAACCAAAGAATATACTGTTAACGCAGAATTTAACAAAAATAGCTATACCTAGTTAATTGAAATTTCTGCATTCCATTCATATTTAAACATTGTGGAAAATCTTTCCAATGCCTGAAAAAAAGAAAAGGAATTAAGTCGTGAATTTGAAACAGTAAAACTTATATTTTTCCCAACCCCACCCCCTGCTTAAAATGAATGTCAAAAAACAAACAGTAATGTTCCAGTGTCTTCAAAGCGAAGGAAAATGAATCTCTAAACGAGATGATCAATATTGTAGTGCACAATTATGAGCTGAATAGATCACTTCTTCGGATTACGGTACCTAGTTCAAATAATGATTTGGAAGGAAAAGTGAAATACTTTTTCGACGTCAGGGCGAAATTGAAGGAGGTAAGCTGGAAATTTTCAAAGAAATTCTCGTTGTATAATTTAATGTTTCAAAAACTTTATCAATTTATAATATATTCCACCAAATGTTCAATTTTTAAGTTTTCATTTTAACAGTGTTAATAAGCCTGTGCAAAAATAGGATATCCTGGCAAAACGGGAAACACCGAAAGTGAACTGTTTCGAGATTTTTTTAAAGAACTGGAATAAAGCGCTTTTTGATTCTCCATGCCATGGAGACTGATTTGACTAGCGCCAGATAAGCTCCAGACGAATTTGTATGCCTTAGAACCTCAGAAAAGATTCAGACATTTTGCAATGTGAAGTAAGTGTGCTATTTTCAGATTCTCTACCAAATCCTGGCATCCTGCTCCCAACCAGTGGCTGATATGCTCAATTCGGTTGATCAGATAACCAAGGCGCTGACTGAAATGGACGTCCGTCTTCCGTTTGCCACAGAACCCCGTGAGGATATATTCGATGTTCATCACCTTTTGGTGGAATGGAATGATCAATGGGACCAATTAGAACAGATCATCTCAACGAAATGTGCGGATGGCCTCCTTGAAAGCTTCAAAAAATTAGATCCGGTTCATATGAAAGATTTGGAGATATTCATTCTACCATTTAGAGAAACAATAGAGTCGCTCACATTAGAACATCCGAATTTCCAAAAAGTTCTACCGGAATGGCTAGCGTTACAACATGAATGCCAAGTTCAGAATGACGAGCCGACTGCATTGCTCCGCGAGCTCAAGCAGATTGCCACGAAGGTCTTAGAAGCAGAAAAAGAGAAGATAATGACAGATGAGCATCGCATTGCAGCGATTCTGAACCCCAGACTGATAAGAAAACTAAATATGATATTGACCGATCAGGAGAGAACAGCAGCTTGTGAGAGAATTAGATCAATTTGTGGATTCCGAAACCCAAAAGAGCCGTTGAGCAGAGGGAGCTCTTGTGACGGAGAGCCCCATCGGAAGAGGAGAATGTTTCTATCGTCACTGGAAGATGATCAGGTCACTGACGAATTGGAGTGCTATTTGAGATCACAATATCCAACGAATCAAACTAAGTAAGTCTGTTTAAAAGTGCATATAAAGTCCCATGTGGTTTTTGATGAGTCAATCGACTCTCACGAGGGAACCTCGAATAGAAATCCTCCTAACTTTTTTTAAAAATTTGACCACAGGTACTTTCGACTACGGGAAATTCAGTACACATAATGGCTATCTGCGCAAACTTCTGGAAATCGAGATATTTCGATCTGAAAATCCGGAGGTCTGCGCCCTATCTTCACCTCCTCCCTTCCCCTTCTTTCTTATATGTATTCCACGCTGTACGAAACACAAGCAGCGGTGGCGAAGGGGTAAAGAGGGGATGCTAGTATATTAAGTATTAGGATTTTCAGATCGAAATATCTCGATTTCCACAAGTTTGCGCAGATAGCCACTATGTGTACTGAATTTCCCGTAGTCGAAAGTACCTGTGGTCAAATTTTTAAAAAAAAGTTAGGAGGATTTCTATTCGAGGTTCCCTTGTCAATATATAAAAAGTCTAGAGTTTTGCGGATGAATGCGTGAGATTGCGGATGAGAAAAAACAAATGGTTGAAGATATAACATTTATTGAGGGGTTTATTTTTGAGCTTTTTATTTATTTATTGTTTATTTATTAATTGAGCCTGACACTGTTGTTCGGCGGTAAAAACCTCAACTTTAAAATAGATTTTACAAAAAAACGGTTAAAAAAAGCCATTAAAATCCGTCGTTTCTTCGAGTTAAAAGTATGGATTTTGTAAGCTTCAAAATGTTGCTGAAAAAAAGCACGCGAGTCGCGTCGCATCGCGGCGAGACCCCGAGTTTCCAAAAAAAGGCGGCAGTTGAAATTCCAACAGCGGAATCTGGAAGAAAGGATAAAATTATAATGCAATTTCAGTGGGAGTTTAATTGATTATTGTGAATACGTAGTATTCGCAACATAGTTAGATGTGCCTACAAAGCGGGATTCCATTTATTCTGGCTTCAATTTGAGATTGTGTAAAGCAGTTTGCGGATGTTGAAATGACCTACAAATGGTGTTCGAGAATCTTCTGTCCTAAAACTACATTTTCCTAGTTGACAACATTAACCTACAGCCTCAGATAACACGGCTAAAGCTCTACGAAATGATGGCCTTATTTGCACTGAAATACGCATTTTTCAGTACTATTCTCTTCATCGAGCACTAACCGTTTTGAGAGAGGCTCTAGAACGAAATGATCAACTGGAAAAATGCAGCTTAAAATGTGAAGATTTCACACAAAACATTTAAAACATTTTTTTGTTAATTTGGTCAGTGAAGAACCAACCAAATTCCCGGAAACAAGATATAAAATAAAGCCAATGTTTTTTCAACAAAAATGTTCACATTTTATTTATTTTATAATAGCGATTCGGACCGTTTACGGGCTGTTTTTTAACTTGCTTAAAACCGGGAATTGTGGCTTATGAAACGTGTCATATTTAAAGTCTCGATGAGTTCTATATAGATATATACATATATGTATAAATGAAAAATAACTGATAAAAATGAAAAATAATCTAATGCTATAGAAAAGGCGACCCGCAGTCATCCTCTTCTGACCGAATCACACTATGCTGTTTGAGAAGTCGGTTGTTCAGTTTTCGAAATTCCCGTGAAACAGTAGAATATGTGTACCAGACAAAAATGTACATGTGTTAATACCTCTGTACAGAGTACGTCAAGATGAGACTGAATATGCGGCGAATCACAGATAAGAATTACTACGGAGACGTTGATGATAAATATTTTTATTTCCCGCTCCGGCAAATATTGAAAATGTGCTGGAAACGAAGTGAGCCGAATTCTCGTAGTGTCAAAAGTAATCTTTACGCGAGTAGTCCAAATTTGTAATAAGAAATCTGATTTTGAAGTTAAGATGCACGAATTATGAATTAAAATGCTCCGAACCTTCACATTTCCCTCTTTTCAGAGACGTCATCACCTTCTGGAGCACCACAGGCCATTCCCAATTCCCAACGCTGAGCTCGCTGGCGCGCCGTACATTGTGCACGCCTGCGATTGCTCCGAAAACGCTTTTCGATGCTCGTTGCGCCTCTGTTAGCCCGGATCAGCTGCACACATTTTTGATGTTACGATCAATGTTTGATTCAGAAAAAGATGAGGAGAGCGTCTAGAATTTCGATCTACATTCGCAACTGTTATTTTCATCGTTCGGGTCATTTCGAAAATAACTTTTTATGTACTTTTTGCTTTTGATTTTGCCAGCCATGTCTCACACTTCAATCACCCACCATTTCATAATGGATCAGCGCTTTCATTTTTCGTTTGTTCGTCATGTTCAGGTTCATTGTGGAAGTTGTATTAGTCGTGCAAGAATAGTCGTATTGTCAGAATTTCAACCGGTATTACATATATTTATAAAAATGACATTTCTTGGATTTGATACATATTTTGACGCTCATTCTAAATCTTGTTCCTGGGTTTTCCAATTTTCTCTCCATTCAAGCAAAAATTAAGTTTGTCCCTCCCACCCGTCGATCTCTAACATATCACGGAATTATCCAGATTTCACCGGCTTATTTTCTTTTCTGAAACTGTGAACATTTTTCTTTTTCTCTAGATATCGCTCTTTACTCCTTTGACTAGATATATTCTTCCTTCCATATTTTATGATGTTTATATTATTGATGAGCTGAGATTTTTTTTGCTCATAAAGATTATTTTCTGCTTAAATACTGAAGCTGAAACAGATAAGATTCGGAATCCGAAAAATGAGTTTTCAGGAGTTTGAAATGAACCCACATCAGTATGTCTAATAATCTAATAGGACCCTCCCCTCCCCCCCCCCTTTATTTCAGCCTTTCAGAAAAAAAGTATAAGATGAACGCAATACTGGTGAATGCCATTCTAATCAGAATTAAATATAAGCACATGAGACACATTTTATGACTCTGACACTTCCTGTACTGGCGTACCATTAAAGTCACATTTTTAAACAGTTTAATAAGGATGGCATTTTTTATAAAAGGCGGAGTCCTGTTTTTCATGCAGCTATTGTTGTAGAGTTTACCAGTAGCGCCAGTTTGCTCGCTGCTAGAAGGATCTTCAGAACGGACGTACTACAGTACCGTGCAAAAGGTTGTCCACTCTGTGGTTTTCGAACATAACTATTTTTCGAGTACCGATATGGAGCCAAAATTTTTACCAGCTGTTTCTAAGAAGGTTTGACGGATTGTGGCCAAATTTCATAAAGAAATATAAAAATAATAAAATTTTTTAGGTGAAAAAATCGAATTTTCGAAAAAAAAAACCAATATTGACCTTAATTTTTCAAAAAATCATAACTTTCGAAAAATGCTTTTATTCAACACATAACATCTAAAAACTAACAATTGGATTGTGTGTTTGAGAACATTTGTGGGAAGAGCTGGAGAGAAGATTGGCAGGAAAAAAGCGAAAAATGTGGACGAGAAGTACCAACAACTGGAAGAGAAAAATGGAAGAAGATCCCACAGTCCGTAATCGACACTTTGATCGACTCTATGCAGCGCAGATGCCAGGGTGTTATTAATTCTCGTGGCTTTGCAATAAAGTACTAGACCCAATTTGCAAATTTTTAGATATTATGTGTTGAATAAAAGCGTTCTTCGAAAGTTATGAATTTTTGAAAAACTAACAAGGTCAAAAGGTCAAAATTTCAAAAGGTCAAAATCAACAAATGTAAGGTCAAAATTTGATTTTTTTTTTTCGAAAATTCGATTTTTCCACCTGAAATTTTTATTTTTTTTTAATATTTCTTTATGAAATTTAGCCAAAAGCAGTCAAAATTTCTTAGAAACAGCTGGTAAAAATTTTGGCTCCATCTCGGTATTCGAAAAATAGTTATGCTCGAAAACCACAGTGTGGACAACCTTTTGAACGGTGCTGTATCCGCGGACCACCTGAATACCTTTTCTGGTGCATATTCAAATTTGTACACTACTTTCTTCCCTCCCCCAACAAATTTGTTCAAATTTGGTGAAAATTTGGCAGACATTTGCTTTTCCACAGTTCTTACCAAACAGACACTTCTTTGGTAGTTGAAATTAAATTTTTTATCTAATCTATATTTTTGGAAACAATATTTTTATTTATTCAAGTAACGACTTGTTTCTCGGCGTAGAAAAATAGTGTGACATCTGAAGAAAACAGGAAAAATATTAAAATACTTTCAAAAACTATGTTTTACTGTTTTCAGATTCCTATCAATACCTCAACTTAATGTTCTCTTTTCCTTCAAGAAAGACTTTAATTTGGGCAGATTAATCGCTCCTGCACTCATTTGCCTTTGGCCTATCTCGTCTCTACTCCAAAGTACTCCATTTGTCGGAGCTCTTACCCTTTTCACAGTTATTCTAGAGGTAGGAGGATCGTTAGAATTCGTTGACTTTCTCAAGGCTCAGAAAATAGCAAATCGTGTGCATGAGCATCTTGAGCCACTATTCAAAGTGTCTTAGAAAAACATTCATTCGTTGCCCCACATAAAGGGGTGGTTGGACACTCGACCCCGTTCTGATCGGATTACACAAAACACTGAAAAAGTGGCTAAACCTACCCGTTAAACAAGTTTGATCACCACCAATGCTTCCGGAGGCGAACTATTTGAACTTCGCGCCTTTTTTTCCAGAAAAATGATGGAGTAAATGCGACCTTTAAAGGGGTTTCTTCATGATATCTCATAACCAACAATTATTCTGCTTGGCTAGGAAATTATAAAAATCCTGAGAACCGGAATATACTGAATAACAATCGTTCGCCTAGACTTAATGAAAGTGAGTTATCTCATGTGATTCTGCGTAAGATATTGGGCGATGGGTGTATGCACAGGAAGAAGCACCAGACTTGACGAAAATTCATTGCAAATCCTGATACTTGCTCTTGAATGCTAAAGAACTTTCTAGAAATTCGAAATTTCAACAATGGTCAGGAAATTTACAGCCATAATGTATAATACATATATTTTATCGTCCAGGACATTTTCAACGTTTCAAATAATGTACATACGCAGTTCTTTCCGGTGAACTAATACTCCATAGATAACAGATCGTTTCAACAAAACGGTGTGCAGTTTGTCAAGTGTCTGAAACCCGTGATTTCAAATTGGAGCAGTTGCCACCAAATCCCAATGTCATCAGATATTGACGTGTTATTCGGACTGATCCCGAGCGTGCCGACTCGCAACTTTCTTCAAAATGGGAATTATGAATCGGAAATGGTCGCAAATTGTAGATTTCGCTTCATTTTATTATGTCTGAACTTTGAATTACATCTAATGAGCATAGAACTAAAAGCTCTTAAACAACGTGGAGAGATATCAACTCGCCATAGCATTCCTATCATGGAATATCTACAATTCCAAAAGTTATAATCGGGCAAGACTCGGCCCGAATTACCCAACCAAGGCCAAGGCCAGGCCAAGTTTTTAATGCACCATAAATTCAGATTCATTTTGTGTACTTTTGGGACACAAAAACAATTAAAAAATAAAATTATCATTGTTAAAATTTTTCAAGAATTCCATGAAATAATGAAAATCAATAGGTCAGCGTGGTCTTCTAAATACCGGTTTTGTGTCGGGAGGGGGGGGGGTGAGGTGGAGAGAAAATGGTAACTATGTTTAACTGGAAATGGTCTGGGGAAAATGCAAGTTTTGAGCATAGAAAGTGAAATTGGCTGGAAATTCTTCTGAGAAGTTAGAAAGACCAAAAAACGGGGTGCTACCAAGAGAGAAAAGTCAATAAAAAATCGATTAGATATGACAATAAATGAAATAGCGATCTAGACCCAACTATCGTCCACATTACTGTCACGTGGCGATTGTTTGTGCACCGACGCGTACACTGGTCCGTCCCGTGGCACCTGATCATAGCGCCTCTGAATCGTCTGTGATGTGGCGCTTGCCGGCCGGTTGGCGGATCCTATCGGGTACATTTGGTGATTCGCGCCTCGATTGTTGTCCATCGTACCGTATCCACCGCCGGATGATAGTGTCTCGTCCAAATGTTGCATTGATGGGCGTTCACGACCTTGCGACGATATTGGACGAGCCAGTGTGGAGGAGTCGCCTCTGAAAAAAGGAGACTTCTTTTTAATGCGATATTGCTCTTTTGTGAAAAAAGACACGTTGTTGAAAATAGAATAAAAGGGACAACATGGAGAACGGCTACAACTTCAAAGTTATAATTTTTAAAGTCAGTTTCAAAAATTCTATATACCGTAAAAGCTCTAATAGACTTGCATGCAATACTATTGTTCGTAGAGCCATTGCCTCACCTTCTAGCAGTTCCAGAGTAGAAATCGGCCTCTTTGAGCCCGCTTCTTTTGAATCCGTCGTGCAATTCCTTGTGTTGCCACATCACATACAGCACTTGACTCGCATATTTGCAAACTCGAAGGGAATATGTCGGATAAGAGCGGGACAACGCACGCAGCTTATCAGTTCCTGGAACGTGTAGATGAAGCAGTGAAAGAAGGATCTAACAATAAGGTCTATCAGTAGCTTTGTAACTTGTGAACTACTGAATGAAAATTAAAAGAAAACTGGAATATTTAAGAAATCCACTGTTTCTGTGAGCTAACCAATTTCGGAGCGGTTTTCTCCGATGTTAATTCACTGTCTCACCTTTCAACTCATGTATATCTTTGGTGTAGGCGGCAGAACTTCGGACAATCTCGAAAAGAATCCCCAATACTGCTCCGATTGTCTGATCAGACACAGGTGTGCGACGTGGAGATCCAGGCTCGGGAAGTTTTTCCAGAAACTCGCGGAGTGCGTACTTTCCTGAAACTTTGGAAAAGGGGTGAAACAGACAAGTTTAGTTATAATTTCAGCCATTGAAATGCTCAAATCTCTTCAAAATTCGATAATAAGAATATAATTTCGGAACAGTAATAAAAATTTCCTAATTTGAAAAAAACGTGTTTCACAACTTCTTCATAACCAGATAACAAATTGGCTAGCTATTTCCTCATTGTTTGCTTTTACATAATCAGAAGTTTTAGATCTAAATAGCTGAAAAGACTATGAAAAGTATGTTCTTTATTAGAAACGAAGTATCACACTAACCAATGAGCTCTCTATTCCGGGGGTCAATAGCCAAATTCCTGAGAGCCGTAGCGACAGCACAAACAACAAAGTCCTCAGGCAATCTGATGAGCTCCACTAGTACCGGAAGACCCTTCTCAACTCGAACGGCAGCACGCACCTCGGCAGATGGTGGGAATTGGCACGCCGCCAAGTTTTGAATAGCTCCAGCCGACGCCTCAAGCGTCTCAATGTTAGAGCTATCCTGAAGGAGTTTCAGGTACAACTTGACAACATGCGGTTGCCAGAGGAGCGATGGCCCAGTGACAATATTCTTTGGATTTTTGTTTTTTGATTCCTTTTTCTTCTCCTCCTTATTCTTCTTCTTCTCCGGCTTTGGCGAGGCGACGTGTTTCATATTCTTAGAATTAACATGTGCTGATGCTGGATCATAATTCGGATCGATGACTTCCTGAATTCTATAGCTCAAGTTTCGAAGCAAACAGACGGTATTCTCCACGGTCGGCGAATCCACTTGACTTTTCTGAATTGCATGTGTCAAGAAATGAACGAGAGCTTCAATTAGATTTGGAACGTCCCTTAAACGTCGTCTGGCTTGCTGCGAAGCGGCGGAGACATTGCGAAGTACTCCAGTAGAATTTGTGAAGAGCGTAGAGCCGAAATGGCGAGACGGGTCGGATCCATTTCCATTTTGAGTGGCAAAGATTGGCGCAATAACCTGTTGACTGAGGACTTCCGTTGCGCATTCTAGAATCACCGGCTTCAGCATGTCAGCTGAACTTAGATTCCACAGTGCTGCCGTTGCCTCTTCTTTCACCAACGCGTCATGCGTTGTCCTTAGCACTTCGGACAACTGCCGTACTCCATCAGATTCCATCACAGCCATTTTATTCGCGTCGTTCTCTTTTCCATAGCTCAAGTTCTTCAGACAAGCGCACGCATTCTTTTGAATCCGTGGAGTATCTGATCGGAGGAGGCCGATCAGCTTCGGAATTCCTCCGAACTCTCGAGTTTCCTCCTTAATCAGGTTATCACTGTATGTCAGATGTTGGAGATAACCAGATGCGTTCAGCTGTTTGTCTTTGTCATTTGAGGACAGGTACTCGATTACTTCTTTCAGCGATGGATCACGCCATTGCACTGAAACAAAATATTAATTTGAAAATTAATTTTAAATCTTATAGTTAGTGACACTATTTAATATCACAATTGGTATTAGTTTTATTAATTATATGAAATTTCAATGTTTTTCTTTTTCTATATGCGATACATTTTTCAATTTTCCAGTCTTTTATCGTTGTCATAATATTATAAATTCCGTGAAACTGCGAATAACTTAGAAATTCATAGACAAAACTTCATGCTACCGTTCCATATGAACGATCAAATAATCAAGATTACAAAAAATGAAATAAGTTTTCAGTTTCAAGGGAAATTCTTAATATTAGAGAAACTATTAATTTTTCCACAATACTTGGAAGGTTTCTGGTTTCGGGACTGACCTCTACGAGGTTTCGCGTTTGATATTGGGCAAAGAGGACATGCACAGTAAACGCTAGACTTGACGACAGTTCAGTGAAATACTCACTCTAACACTTGCTTTCTTTTTATGAATAGAGAAATCAAATAGCAAATTAGGAACATGTTTCGAGATGTCGCCCCTCCTTTAAACTAGTTTCTTTGAACATTTTTCAAAATTGTCTCATCACTCTTTCCATTAAATCAAGTATTATCACCCACCATTATTGTTCGCCCTTCTTAGTGGTGGCGGTGAGTCATCCCTCTCCGGTAGCGGTGGCGATTCTCTGATCATTTCTTCCTGGAGCAACGGAACTGTTCCGAACCGTTCGGCCTCCACGTACTTCACAACGTCGTGATGCCCCAGATTAGGAGATTCGATTGTGTTAGATGAGAGGCGTTCTGGAAAATGGAAAATCTACTGAAATTGACTGGAAACTGATCATTTCAACTTTGAAACCAATGGCTTCCCCATGAAAAATCACACAAAATTCACGGAATTTTCGTTATCATTCAAATAATAAAACGCTCAAACAGGAATATAGCCTCTGAACAGGGAAATAAAAGGAGGGTTCTGAAATGGGTATTTGCAAAACGGACAGTTTCGGAAGGGCATCTAGCAAAAAGGAAAGCGGAAAACCGTCTGTTATGAAGCGGTCCTTTTTATAGGAAGGAAGCGTGAGAAAGATTTTTTCAGACCTTTTCCGTTTATCGCTGTCAAGATGCCGTTTTGAAATGGGAGTCTTTTGTCTTCTGGCTTTCCTGGCATTGAAAAATTTCCTGGCATTGTGAAAAAGCTTCAAAAAAAATACAACACTTCAAACTCTGTTGATTATTTCTCTTGAACTCAACTAAAAATTGTTATGCAAAATTAAAAAGAAAGAAAGAAGAATGACTCATCGACAACCTATCTTATCAAATAGAAATTGACGTGATGTTTCTATTAAATTTCTGGCTGGTGAACCATTTCAGGAAGAAAATTAAGTTGAGCATCCAGATCATAGTATTTTAATTAAAAGACTGTCTTCTTAAAATTTACAGAAACTCCTTGAAAAAATTGCTGTTTCATGCATGTTTTTTTTAACAGACACAGCTTTAGAGCTTTAGGTTTGGTAGAAATATCCGATCAGTTCATTTCAATTACTCAAATAATAGCTTAGATTTCAAGAAAGTACAGATACATTTAATTGTAGTGCATGGAAAGCAATCGAAATTGAGCAACTGTTGGAATATTGCAAAAACAAAACCTCATCATTTTCAGTATTTTCAAGATTAATATTTACAATTTGGCAGGAACAGTAAACCACAACTCCCGCAATTTTAATATATCACGATGATTTAGGGAATATCAATGCGAGTAATCTCTGTTGAATAACCGATGTAGCCTTGAATATTGGTCAAATGTAGGCGCAACTTTGCTGAATAAAGCTCTATCTAGCTACGGAATTTCCGAAAATTCAAGATGAAATCAGATATTCAATAGAGAGCACCGAGCTTCACAGATTTGTTATGTTTGATGGAGCACTCAGCGTTTCCCTTTGAAGAAAAACTCACTGTTCGACGGTTCAATGTGCACAAACTGGCTGGGCGGAGACGGTTCTGAGCACCCCGATGCATTATATGCCAACACGCGGAACTGATAGTCATGGTCCATGATGAGATCCCCAACAGTCATCTTGCACGCAAACACCGGTTGATCATTGACTTTGTACCATCTATCATCCTGTTGCAGATCACGGAATTCCACGTCATATCCCATAACTGGTGACTGGCTGTGTGCCGGCACCCAGCAGAGTGTGATTTTGTCTCCGTCAATGTCCAAGAACTCGGGGGATCCGAACATTTCGGGCACCGGGCGGAGGGAGGACGCACGGCTGGCGGTGGTCTGACGGAGGTGGATAATGTCGGAGGTTTCCGACGGAACGGATGACGCTTTGTCAATAACGGAAATCACGCGGAACTCGTACGTGGAATTGCGACGAAGTCCTTCCACTGAATTTTTCAAAAATAAGTTTTCATGTTTCAATAAATATATATAATAAACAAAAATAAACCACAGAAGTAAGTATTTCGAATGCCTTTCATTCTATATTCTCTGTGATGCCGGTCGTTTCGTCGAATTGTTAGAATACCGTAAAGATTGAAATATATCGTCATACCGTTCTATTTTTTAATACTTGTTAAACTGAAATTCGACAAAATTGCGACATTTTTTCCAATTCTGAAGAACAAATTGAAACAGTGTGTTAGGTGAAACGTTCATCGCTCTACTCGCAAAACTCGCACTTTTGCAAAAAAAATAGTGAAAAAACTAGAGCTGTGATAAGCTTTTGCAGGATATTCGAAAGCTGTGCTCCATTAAAGTATCGCGTTCTATTAGAGGGAAATGTTGTAATACTTTTAATGGCATCAGTATGCCTATTACATGTACATAATATTCTATAGATTTGCCTCTCTCGAACCCACCTTGTATTCCATTTTGTATAATCGGATCGTAGTTGGCAGTGTGCCACGTGGGATCTCCAACCTCTCGGTATTCAACAATGTACCCAACGTTTTCAGCAGTAGGCGCCCATTCCAGTTTCACCCAATCGTCACCCGCCTCAAACATTTGAGGCTGCCCGGGTGGATTAATGCTTTCGGAGATCTGAGAACAATGTGATTAAACTGATTGTGATTTCTGAGAAGGGTGAAACAAGGGGACTTCTAATTTGAGCGACATACCGGCAGGTTCTTGTAAAACAAGAGAAACAGTATTTTTTCTACATTTCTAATATCTATTTTGTGACAAATTTACCTTTCTACTAGGCAGATTCCTTCGCGGCGCAGCCGGCCGAATGGCCACTCCTCCAGATGAGAAGCTTGGATGTCCCAGACCGTATTGATTCTTTCCTCTGACTCGAAATTCGTAGACAGCATTTGGCCGAAGCGATTCGACATTGAACATGGTATCCTGCACTAACTGTTCATTGGCCACCATCCAGTCTCGACTTCCATACACTCGGTATTCCACTTGATACCCTTGTGGAGACGATGAGTTTACATCCGCCACCGAAGGTGTCCATTCCAGTTGGACACTCTGCCCGTTCACTGAGATAACTGAAGGTCTGCCGGGTGGTAGTGGAGCGCCGGCAGCTGGAAGAAAAAGGTTGGCTACTTGAACCTTGGCAAAAAATGGGTATCAGAAAATTTTTAAATTCCCACACTTACACGTTGCCAAGTCCATCTCGCTGATCGGAATTTTGACGGGTAGCGATGGGTTCGAGGTGGGTCCGAAGCCGGTTCTACCGTATGCTGACACTCGGAACTGAACTTCGTGCGATGTCAAGTTAGTCACTGAAAAAAAGTAAATGTTTTCAATTGAGATGATAATTATTTGTGCTACAAACAAATAATTTAACTGTTTCATATATTTTTTTATAAGAAAAATATGAAATTCAGAAGAATTTTCAATAGAAACCAATAGTAAGTTTTTTCAGATGAAAAATAGAGATTATAAATTGCGCATTCAACCGAAACTTTTGTTCTTTCCCTAATAGAACATGCAATTTATCCGAAAACAAATTTGAGAATAATCGTTTCTTACAAGAACATTTATCGTAAGCAATAATAAGAAAAATGTGTAATTGTATTCCCCCCCCCCCACAAACCTTGGTATTACCCCCCACTGGAATGAACACGAATAGCCCCCCTTTTTTTAATTTTATTCATCTAAAAATCACGTCGAACTTTTCGAGTTCATCGTCAGAGAAAAACAAGGATACGGCTTCTTCAGCAGAATTCTTGAAGATCTTAAGTCCAAGAGAGAGTGATTTCGAGTTGGATAAAGGATGAATGACTGACACTGTTGTTTTAGGTGGGATCACGAGGGGTCCTAATAGGATGGGGGGGGGTGATTCTGGAAGGGGGGAGATTCTGGAAGAGGGGTGATTCTAGAAGGGGGGGGGTGATTCCAGTTCCCAGAATGGTGGGGGAGAATAAAGATATAATGTGGGGGTCATAGTGAAAGTCTACCTTTTTTCCGGAGTCGCCCCCCCACATCAAGAGGTTGGGGGCAATTTGGATATTTATACCTCACAGAATAGTCCCCCACACACAATCACCCCCACATCCAGAAGTAATCGAACACGTAACTGTGCTGGGATGACTCTGATCATGGGGGACCGATAGAGGTGTGGGGGGCGATTCAGAAAAATTACCGAAAAATGTACTGTTTCATTAGGAGAATAAGTAAACGTTAAGGAAAAACAAATTAGTGATATATGAAGAAACACGAAAACACGAAAACAAGAAAAATCATTAATATCCCACTTAAATGGTTGCAATTTCTGGTTTTCACAATACCTTCTTCGTCGAGTTCCGCGAAACTCTGATGATTTTCATGGTGATCAATGAGCCTCAACTGTTTTTCAACTAACATAACAGGTTATCAGAATACTAGATGTAGAAATACGAGGTCCTTAGATGTGAAACAAGTCGAAAACGATGGGAATAAGATGGTGAGAGTGGGGGGGGGGGCGAAGATTTGTATCTTGCGTGTCGTCTCATCGCACTTTCCTACCTCTTCTGCATTCACCATTTCCTTCTGCATGCAGTGGAGGTAGAAGAAAAAGTGACGAGAAGAGAGAGAAATCGAGAGAGCATGGTGGATGGATTCTGGAGGAAAGACGACGTTGTGTTATAAACAAGATGGCATCGCATAGATAATCATCACGAAAAAAGGTCAAAATTTTGATGATGGAAAAGGGTTTTTGCAAAATTGTTGAAAATGCTTGTCATCTTAAAGGAAAATACACTAGATTACACGGAAAGACCTGAAGCAACCGTTCAAAAAAAAACTGTTTCAATGAATATTTCATTTTTGAACAATTCCGGTTTGAAAATGGCATTCACGTATTTTTAAACACTTCTAAACATGGAAAACCTGCAATGGAGAGCCTGTGTTCCCCCGAAAAATGGTACTGAAAATTTCAATAATCTTCAATTTCATAGAAATTTTGATATTTTAATAACAAAAATTAGTAATCTTTGCGAATGATCGAGCTGGTCAGCTTATTGAAATAAAACGTTCTGCCGGAGGGTTTGTTGAAGCCAGGCATAAAATTCAAGAAGAAGCTTAAAATTCCTAAATATTAAGGGAATCTTCTAAGAGAAAACTGAAGATCGCATTCAAAATGTTTTCTGAAATAATGAGTGATAAACTCTACAAAAAACAAATCACGCAAGTCTTTCGCTTCGTCGACAATGTGCACAAACTGAAACGAATGTTCATCCAACAGAAATATTATTCATAGTTCAATAGCAACAGAAAAGATATAGCAGTGCAATTTCTAAAAAAAATACAAACGGTGCAAATTCGATAGAAAAAAAAAGCAAAAAGAAACAGTAAAGACGTGCATGCCTATGCCACAATCGGGTACACCGATTCCTCAAATTGTAGATCAAAAATGTGTCACTTTCTCTTACCCGACCATAGATTAGTACAGAAGAGCGAACTTAGCCATAGTTCCCTTCTTCTAGCTCTGTTTTTAGAATGATGTCAGTCTTTGTTAGCTAGAAAAGAGACGGGAGGTGTAGAACAAAATTTTGGATTCCTAAAATTCCGCTATTTTCCGGATTGATTCCGAAAAAATAATTCGGAATGGAGATTTGCATAGCAATGCTTAGAAACCAAAATCTGAATGAAGGCTACGGTATTTTAAAGGCGTATATCATAAAACTTTGTTCTGCGTCTCGAACGGATTCATTTTATATTGTGGACGTTAATTTTTTTTCATTGTCTGTTTTTTCCCTCAATTTTTTCTTTGTAAAACTTTTTTTTACCGTTTGAATATTAAAAAATTGAATGTTTAATTGAAAAAAAATCAAAATACATCGAAAAATAGTCTAATTATCAGAGGCAAGGAAACACAAATTTTTACATAAATCAATTCAAAAAATGTCTGTTTTAAAGTTAGATTATCAGAAAAAAACTGTTTGTCTACATAACAACAGCAGGAAAGTGTTTTTTGTTGAATTTTGTTACGCTTTCTTTTGCTATTTATAACAATATGCTTCTCGTTTCTGCAATAAATAAACGTTAATAAAATGCTTTTCCTCAAAAAAAAAACAAAAAATATCGTTATTTCTTGAAAAAAAAAACGAATATTCAGATTTGCTCGATATATTTCCATTATCCGACTTCTCGAAATTCTGAAATCTATCAAAATGTTCATTCCACATATTATTGGTTATGAACATGTTCAGAAACGGTAAAAAAAATTAAATCACAAAAATAAAATATCGATTCTTAAACATATTGAACTTTAAATTATATTTAAAGGGAAATACATGCTCCTATAATTCAAAGAATTTTACGGAAAACTTAAAGAAATTATCCTTTGTTTTCTAGTTTTCAGTCATTTTCTGCTTTCAGCCATAGCACCATTTTCAAAATTTTTTCTTACTGTACAGAATATTTCTATGATTTCATTTTAATTGTAAATTTACTGATTCCGAACAAGGTATGCTGATTAAATTGTCTTAGTAATTTAGCATTGAAATTGTAGAAAATTTTATGTTGAAAATTCTATTTTTGCAGGAAATTTTCAGAATGGCAAATGAGAAACAGATTAATACCATTCTTATTTACTAGTAGAATTTCCCGTTTTAAGAATTGACAAAAGATATTGCGAGTCTTCTAACAGATTCTAATTATCAATATGCATAAACAGTTTTATATTTGAACTGTTAATTTGGAATCATTAGATTAAGTTTGAAAACCTACGTTTCTTAAATAAGATTCAGATCTAAATAAGTAATAGGTAAGGGAAGGTAGACACAAAAGTGACTAAAAACAGAGAACGTTCATGGTTTCTCACAGCGGGAGTGCCGAAAACATTTGTCACGTTTAGGTGTGTGTAAGGCGAAAAAAGTCGGCATACCGTTCTTGGTTCCCTCTCTTTTTCGGTTACTTTTGGCCTTTTTTAATGCAAACTGGTGATTGAGGACTTCAATTTCTATGGAATAAAACAAATACTGTTTCAGAAGATGGTATATAGAATCGACTTTTTTCGGGGATCTTTTGCTATTACGAACTTTAGAAAAATGGAAAATATTATTTATTTATTTTAAAGAAAGAAAAATCACGGTTTTCGGAAGAAAAAGTTTTTGTAGAAGCGGCACAAAAAAAGAGCGCCGTAATTTAAGAGCAACAAGATGCTTTCCAGTTTTTGTTGTGCATTTCCTCCCTATTTCGAAGTTTTTCGAACTATTGTTTTCTCTTGAAACCGGTAATTTCCAAGAATCGCCCCCACCCTACAACCGCCCCCACCATCGATAATAGCCCCCCCAACCAACGTTATTCATTATCAAAATTGATGTGGGGTATAATTACTGTAGGGGGGCTTCTATACGAAGTCGTTATCCAATATTAATCCCCCGCCAGTTGAAATAGGGGGGAACATTTGGATCCTAGGTAATCTACAATAATCAACCCCCAACAAACAGTACTAATCACCCCCACCGGAAGACCCAGGAATGATTCCCCCTTCCAATATTTCCATGAGATTCAGACGAAATGAAATGAAAATATGAAAATGAAACTAGTTCATGATGCCACTTTAATTATGAAACCAATTTTTACAATTATGAAAATTGTAAAAATTGGTGGAAAAACTGACGTTAGGGCAAGGGGTGGGGGGTAATTCCACAGTCTTCCACCGGGGGGTCACTCTTAAATCAAACGGGGGGGAGTTATTGTATTATACCTTGAAACCTTTTAAATACACTTGAAATGAACGTAAAACAGATTTAGAAGAACAGGCCAACTAATAGAGGGATAACCAAACAGTACTCCGGAGGTGGGTGATGAAAAAATTGGATTCTGATAGTCATGGGGCTCATGAGTCTGATATCCCTTCTGCAAGGGTGTTGACATTTCAAAAGCGAATATATCGGTTTTCAGAAAAATTCAGAAAAAATAGCTTTCGGTTTCATGTGTTTCATTCTCAGTGCTACCAATATCAAGATGCTCCGGTTGTACCACCCGGTCCCGGACGCCAGCGTGTATTTCTTGCGAGTTGGGACCCTGGGGTGTCTTTTTATTCGAAAGGGCTCTCAATTTTCTATTTTGTAGTGCTTCAAAACTTATAAGAAAACATACTAACAAGAGTCGATGTGGGCGCCCCCCCCCCATGAGTGAGTGAGTAGCCAGATTCAACATTCAAATAATGCCTATCCCATTAAAACGAAATGAGGAGCTCAGAAACCACCTTGCTTCTTTAAAATTTTAGAATTTAGTGAAATTCCTATTCTTAGATCAGTTTACTAACTAGAATGACGTACTTTGCCGGTCTCCGGCACGGCAACCTGCTGATTGAGATTAAGATTGATGATTTTGGAGAAGAGGAAATTTGCTAAAGCTATTCTATTTTAATTTTACTAATGGAAGAATGCTCGAAATATTAATTTGTTTGCTTCAATTAAAACAAATTTGAAAACTTAAAGGAGCTTTCTGAAGAGCAGTATTTCTAACAGAGAATTGTTGTTTTAGAAGGAGAAAATGCAATTTTTCATAAACTGTAGGGTGAGACATCAGAAACGCAAAATGCGTCATCCCAATGTCTATGCATATGTGCTTCCGAAATAACAAATTGTAGTAGAGAAGAAAAGAGAGCAAGATACATAGAGTGAGAGAGAGAGGCACCGAGAAAAGGAAAGTACAGTTGTAATTCAGATTTCACAGAAGTTTGGGACTCACTAGCACCTATGGGTCGCCCGTTTCGTAGATTGGGTAAGCGCCCCCAAAATTTCCAGACGTAATTTTCAACGTTTTGGACTTCAAATTATCTTGAAACATTTTTTTAGTCTTAAAATTATTTTAGAAAATGGCGAGTCCCCCCCCCCTCATTTCCCGTTTGCTTTCTATCACTGAGAATTATAAAAAATTTACTGTTTCAATGCAAATTCACATTCTAAAAAATCCGCAGACTTAATGATCATTGAAACAAAGTTCCAGATAATTTAAGAAATTTGGAAATGAGAATCCGTTTTTTTGCTTAGTTTTACTGTTCAAAAAACCGCGAAAACGTACCGCTACAGCTGGTATCCTTGATCAACTGATCCACTCCCATATCCTCCCACTCTCCATCCGGCAACTCTCTCATTTGCAGTTGATATCCTCGGATTTCGCAGCCATTTTTGTGTAATGGAGCACTCCATACTACTGTAACCTCGCCAATTCCGGTATTCACGATGTCGGGAACTCCTGGAGCAGAGGGAATGCCGCTATCTAAAAAAATAATTTTAGAAACTGAATTATTTTTTTCAAAAGTTTTCGTGTCACTAAAATAGAATCAAACTCGTTCACTGAGCTCACGAAAATTAAAGTAACAAAACATTGAGTTCATTCGCACGGCATTATTCGTCTACAATTATTGGTGAAGAAAACTACGAAGGCCACAAAAATGAGACACCAGTAAAACAATGTACCTTCGTTCAGAAACCTGCTTGCCGGCGCCGGAGGTGGGGCTGCTCTGTCTTCCGAGTCATTCCCAGACGCTCCTCCCATTCTAGCCATCATTTCTAAACTAGGATCTCTATCGACAACTGGTGATGGAGTAGGCAATCCGGATGAATCGAAGTCTATGTTCGAATAAGGAGATTGGACAGGCACTTGACGGACTGATCGTGTTGTTGTGACCTTTGTGACTCGGGTGACCTAAAAATTATGGAGTTAGGAAGCTGAAATTGGATCGTCCTGATCCCTTCTTTTCAATTATTGAAGACACCGAAATATAATAAAATAGAACATGACTCCCTGTTTCATACATATGTATTTCTTAATTTTTATGATATTCAAAAATTGCATTCACTCTATGTCTAAAAATGTTTAATTAGCAGGTATGGCTACATACGGACCGGTTCGTAACTTGATTCTCAATTAAGATACTCACTCACTCGATCTGCGTCTCAAACTGTGAATTTCAGCTGCTTTCATGATAATATTAGAAACAAAATAAACGCAGGAATGACATTTTCTGATTTTCGATTCATCAATCATGCGAATCTTTTGGAATATTCTGAATTTGGAAACCAATTTGTTCGTTATTTTTCTGAGCTATTTGATAGCTCCGCATAGTTCTAAAATTACAGTGATTGATCACTGGACTTCTGAATTCTAGTTCTAAAGGAATTTATTAGAATGTCTATAGTTTGCTCGCGCCAGCCCGCTCGAAATATGGAAAAAAACTGAAATTGTTGAAATTCACTGAAAATATCGTCGTATATGCCAAAAATAGGTTTAAAAATAGTTTATAAATTATCTAAAAATCAAAATTAGATTTCAGTTTCAAAGTAGCTTCTTCACTAGAACTGTTATCGCTTCATCAATCGCTCGGTTCTTAGATTCAATTTTAGAAATCTCGTTAAAAGTTGGTAGAAGTTGACGAGAAACCATGGAAATAAATGAATTGATAACACAAATAATGTTGATGGAAATATAAAAAGAGAAGAGGGAATGGATTGGGTCAATTCATTTTCTCTTGTCTTCTCCATCTATCTCTTTCCATGTTTTTTGTCCATCTCTTGATAAATGATATGGATTCGTTCGATGTTTTCTGTGCCTTTCATTGGAAGGTTGCAAAATCGAAGTTTAAAACAATCAAATCCAGCAAAGTTGACCAGAAGTGCGCACAATTTGTAACGCCAGCTCCTTTCTCTCAAGGAAATTTAAGCAGTTTTGCGTGAAAATAATCTTTAATTTGAAAAACAGAAATAAATACTGTTTCAAAATAATTAGAAAGTGTTTTATAAAGTGTAGATCCCCGATATAGATTCCTTGAAGACTTTTCAAATTTGCAAAGAAATAGGTAATGAAATTAATGAAGCATTGTTAAAACAATAAAATACGTTTTGTCTTTTTTCCAGAGTTTAGAGTGGTGGACACTGCCCTAATGTTGTAGCATTTTCTCGCATTTATAGCCCAAAGAGAGATGTGAGCGTTTCGCAAAGGTCTGCTGGAAATCTGACTTTTTCAGTCAGCATTTTGAGACCCACAATCGGTGAGGCTGATCAGGTGAGAATCATCACTTTGAAACCGTTTGTAAGCGAGCCGGCTCGAAACAGTAAAATCTTACTTTTTGTGTCTGATGCAGTCCGTCTTCGTTCGTGAAATGCTCATATTCTTCTTCCGGTGGATTATCATAATGCGATTCGTATGAATATGAATAAGAGGACCCTCTAGCACTTGTGGGTCCTGCTAGCGATTCTGTGAGGTAGGATGTGGCCATTCTGAAATTAATTTCGATATTTTAAATGAAAGCTTAAAAACTGGAAAATTTGATAGAAAACCTTCTCTTTTTCTGTCAAATTCAAAATGTTCTTTCTGAAATTGTATAAAAACGTAAACATAAAACATTTACAGTTTGAAATAGTTAAGTTGTACACAGTTTGGCGAGAATAATCACGGTCAGCAATTTAAGATCAGCGCAACCTTTCGAAAAATCTAAGGGAGGACCATTCCAAAGTTAACATTTAAGCATTGGGTATGATCCAAGATTCCCCCACCCAATAGAATTCAGTTATAGCCCCCACCGAAAGACCGTGGTATAGCTACCAACCAGAAAAACAGGCACAGCGCCGGAAAGTCAATATATTGGGCCTTCCCGCAAAGCTTAATGCTCTAGACCAGACTAGACTAGGCCAGACAACAAAATGGCCCGGGAGCATTAAAAACCGTAGTAAAAAAGTTGGTGGGGGTTAATTTTTGGATAGTGGGGGAGAGTTATAGGATGTTGAGCGAGGGGGGGGGGGTTTCAGATAGCCCCTAAAAACAATGGGTGGGGAACGAAGATTTGCTATCCTCACCCAAACTTTATTAAAGGTTTCCATTTGGACGAAATTTCGGCCGTCTCATCTCATATTCGTCTTGAATTCGTCTGACACATTGTGTTGACAACTTTTTTATTGCGTAAAACGAATGCAAGACGAACTGAAAGACAAGCAAAGACGGCTCGACTTTTGAAGACGAATATTTTCTTCGCCTAACGTTGAAACCTTACTATTCTCGCTCCCCACCGCTTCGGAAAAGTGAAAATGTACAGCGGTGGGGGGCGATTCTTGTATTTCACCAAACATTGTTTCCCAATCCAAGTACCGTTCAGAAAGAAATTATTCTAGAGTTCAGCAAAATATTATTTGGCAGCTATTCAAAATACAAGGTTAGGCAAAACGAAATTCAGTCCAAAATGCAGCTCAAACATTCAAAAAAGGCTTTGAAATGTGATTTACTGCATCACATTCTCTAATTGTTGAAAAAGATTCTATTTTGAGGTTTTGTCAGAAGGATTTGCGGAACAAGATTATAAACAATTAGAATTTAGAAAGTGCTGCTCTATGCGGGTGTATGAAACGGTAAAATTGTTCACTCGCAAGACATTGGGGAAGAAAGAGCGAAATATGACGCAGCTGGGCGCCAGACTTTGAAAATTTGTAACATCTGGTGGCACGGGTCAACCTGCAATCGGATGTGCACAAATAAAATGAAAACTATGTGTTCAATATTGAGAAAAATCGCCGGAAATTGAGTTCTTCAGGTCAGCGGAATTTCTCTGATATCCAGCTGAGTTAATGATAAACTTATAAAAGCTGAAAAAGCTGAAGAAGGACATACCTGCGAAATGCCTTAGCGTCTAGTCTATTAGTTTCTTATCAGAAAAATTTGAAACAGTTTTTTTTTGAATTTCAATTTTGAACTCCAATTTCCAAAATAAATAAATAAACAAAACTCACTCTGGTTCCACGACTTGATTCTCGATGAGCCACTCCTGAGGTACTGCTTCCTTTGGCACTGTGCTGAAATAAATAATACTTCTGAAGGCTTTCAACAAGAGAGTGAGATGTATTGTAAGGAAATTTGGATAGTTTTGTTTTTTCACTCATTTTTTTCAGTTTTTTGTTTTTGAAAATATTTGAGGTTTACACTTTAAAACATTGAAAATTTGTTTATTATTTTTATGTTTATTATTGTCTATTATAAGGAATGGTTATTATCAAAGCTATGGAACAGGGAAAAAACCAATTTTAGCTTCTACTGCAATCTGGTTCCTGTAGCGTTAGCTAAGTGTCGACGCGACATCGCCGAATTGGTGGATACTTCACTTTGTGGTTTTTGTCGCATTCTCAAGATCTCAAAAGGGGGTTACGTGTGCATAGAATTAGAGTCAAATGAGCTATCACACTACATAGAGTATTTCGTTTGAACTTTTTTGAACTGTGCAACACCGTTTCGATATTAAAAAACTACGAATTTGATAATACAAAAAATGCATCAGAAATGAACAAAATCATTTTGCCAAAAACATATCAAAGAAGTTCCAAAAACTGTACTAAACATGCACCAAAGATCGCACCAAAGACGCATCAGATATTAACAAAACCATTTTCTCAAAGATTGTATGACAGATGCAAGGAATTATCGGGAAATTCTGAACTTAGTTGAAAAGACTTCAGAATTTGACAGAATTAGTTAGAAACTCTAACAATTCAAGTTTCACTAATTTCGACATTGTGGGAGGGTTTTTATTATTTTGTTGCATTCAATTATTTTAAAATTTCGATAAAAGTGAGAATAGTGGAAGAAAAGAGGACATTTGAACAAGCTTATTCAATATCGACCTCAAAGTAAAATGTGTGAGTTTTCATGCATTTTTAGAAACTTTCACTTATATTTTCTCACTTCCATGAAGCTTAATAAAGGAAAAAAAAAACTAAATATATATATAAATGCTAAATAAAAAAGAATAATTAACTTAAAAACGAAAATTTGTCAGATAACGGTTTCACAAAGGCATCTGCCTATCTGTGTTTCCATTTCAATAGAACATATTTCTCTCCGGACACGAAATAAAATGAAATGATGATATAAAAATGTGTAAAGCAGATGGAAAAGTGGTTATACGGAACAAGTGTTTTCACCCGATTTTCGCTCATTTCTTTCCATCTCTTTGTCGGGTTTGGGTGGGGGGGGAAACTTGAGAGAATTGTGAAAGTTGAGAAGAAAAGGTTGAATAGACCGGGCTCCAGCTCATAGCGAATTTGGAATGATAAGGAAGGCAAGAAGCTTAACTAGAAATTCACAAAGTTTTCACAGAAGTGAATGTATACAAAATCGGATTGTATGAAGAGAATTGGGAGCGTTATTATTATATAAAATGTGAGACAGAAATTTTTTGACATTTTTGTTTTCTGCAATATGACTTCTCAATAGCCCATTGCAAATAATAAATCAAATTGAAGTGTTTAAGTTCAGGTGTAGTCCAAAATTTGAATTGTGCACACTTCAATTCAACTACGGTCATGCACTTGAGTGTGAGCGCAATTCACTCTCAGTGAAATTCAAGAATATGAGCTATGACTGGAATTTAGAAAACATACATATCTGACGGGGGGTCAATCACAGACCGCCTTACAAATCTCTTTAAAATCAAAATTATTGACTGGAAATGGCCGTAGATGGTAGATAAATTTTGCGGAAAATATTGGTCGGCCCGGTCGTTTAAATGCTTTCAGTCCATTCTTTAAGCTTCAAGCTAATAGTCAAATTGCCGGATTGATCGATAGAAAATACTAAATTTCTAAAACGTTTTGATGGTTACTGTATAGCGCGCAGACCGGTTCCTAATCGGACACACCTACATCTATGATTGTTTGAAGATTTAGGGCATGGTGGCACCCATTTTCAGAATTATTTGAGTTTTCTTGCTTTTCAAAATTCCAGATTCAAAATTTCAAGTAGCTCAAACCCAACGTTTACCCTTTCACCCTTATCGCTCCTTTCACGAGTTTTACTCACAAACCTGTGTCACAAACATCATTTAAGATAGAAATATCTTTCTTAAAAATTCGGGCCCAGCCACCGGAATGTCAGCCGCAACATCTTAACCGCTCAAAATTTGATTCAAAATGGAAAGAAGTGACATGTTTCAAGACTTGTTCTCATTTATCAAGTGATCAATCGGAAAATATATTAAACATACGAGAAACAGTAAGCATTTTGATTAGGTAATTCTCTTAAACTTTCAAACCATCTTTGGGTTTTTATGAAAGTTTATACACAATAAATAGGGAGTAAAAAAGACAGTTTTAAAGCTATTATAGTGAGAGAAAGATGAGTTACATGGGTCGCCTCTAAATTCTAGAAATCAACAAATTTAACCCACGGCAATCATCAAGAAGCGCTTGATTACCCGCCCCCCTCCCCCTCCCTTCCGCGAATGATAAATAGGTAAAATTATACAGAAAAGGCAAATTAAATGTTAGAACAGCCATTGGGTACTTGAATAGGCAAGGAATACAGCGAAGAAGTTCAGAAAGCCCTTCAAATAAAGATATGAAAAGAGTTGTAAAATAATTATGTTTTAAATAAAGCATTTTCATAAATGACTAAAATTGAGAGCCATTAGATTGGATTTGGGCAACGCTTTGTGTAGGATAGTGAGCAAAGGGCGAATGCACCCATTGCATCAGATTTGACGACAAGTCTATAAAGCTATAATTCTTCAACTGCGAAACATCTGCGAAGTGGAGGAATCATGTTTGCTCGTCAATTACAGTGTTACCAGTAGAAATTTCGCGGCTACGTCGCTGTTCTAGAACTTTCTGAAACATTCTGGAATGCCCTAGAAACTTTGGAAAACAATGTCTATTAAAGTTGTAGTTTTGCACATATGAAGCTGATTTTAGATATGTGATCCGCAAAATTTTGGCTGTTTTTATCGTTGTTAAGACAGTTTTGTAGATTTTGGGTGAACGGTTCTACAGTATCCCAAGTACCCTGCGACCTCCTAAAGGTATTGTTGCGAAGCGCTCGGGTGGCTATGACTCCATCCCGAATATCAAAGTAGGTGGCTTACGTTCTTTTGAGTTATTCAAGGAAACGTTCTGGACAGACAGACGGACACAGACGGAACTATTCGCTTAATAATAAGTAGATCTCTGCATTTCTCTGGGATATTTTGTAGGATATTAACGCAAATATTGTTAGTGATATCGGGCTTGCCAACGCCTTTTGACACAGTTCAAACATTTAAATAATAAATGTCAAAAAATGATATACGTGCTTCTAAACATTAGTTAGAAATATAGACGTTTAAAGATGTCTAACACTTTATCGTTTGAGGACTGGTATGTGGTTTTGCGTAAGATGTTCGGCAAAGAGTGTATGACCTTATCAACAGTTCAGTGAGGTTAGAGCGCACTATTTTTGGTCTTTTCCTTTTACAGAACCACATGAACTTTGGAATGAAGTTTGAAATATAATACTACATTAAAATTACTGTTTCAAAACTATTTTAAATGAATAAATTAAGGCGGGAACCAATTAGTCGTTTTGAATGGAGTTCTTAAATTCAGTAGTTTATATTTAGGTTTTTTTTTTCATTTAAAGTTGATTTTTAATCAAAATTTGAAAACTTTAAGCTGAAACTGGAAAATTCGAATTTCGAAATAAAAATAAATTCGTTAAGGGTTTAGAACTGGCATAATACTGGCAGGAAATCACACTAATTTCCGTAAAATAAGCTCCTTCGATGCAACTGGCTTTACAGAAAATCGAGAAACGAACCACAGACAAGCTACAGTTAAAAAATGTAATGACGCATCTTATTCCTCATAAATTTTCGCAAAAAAAGCAATCTTTGTGTGCATTCTTAATTGATAGAGTACTTGAAATACATATGTTTAGAATTTACGACATTTTTAAATAATCAAAGAAACTTTTGCGAATTTTTGAAAAATTTTTTGAGCTTTTAATGATTTTAGAGACTTCTGGAACAGTACAAAATTCAAGAACTATTCTACACGATTTTAAGAAAAACTGAACTCTACGATAGTGGCAATCCTTTTCGTTATTTCTTTGAAACAGTATTTTACAATAGTTTTTGAGCAAGAAAAGGAAAAAGAAAATAAATGGTAATAAACAATAAAAAAAACAGAGAAATAGGCAATCGGAGTCTGTGTATACACGAAGAGAAGAGAGAGGTGGCGGGAGATGGTTTACTCTCTCGTTCGCTCTCTTTCTCTGTCTAATTCTCCTTCTTGTTTTCTTTCTTTGCACACAGTGCTGTGTGGAGGTATTGATGGTTAATAGAAGAAGAAGACGACGAAGAAAAAGGTAGCTAGGTAAACAATAACCGAGAAACAGAAAGACATAGGATCATACGGGCTTCATGTAGAAAAAAATTAATTAATTCTGCTCCATTTCTATTCAAAAATTAGGAATAGCCTACTATTGGCTCACCATTTTAGATTTCTTTGAAACAGTAAATGTTGTATGATTTTGAAAAAAAACTGTTATGGATAGCCTCTGAAATAAAATGTGTAACTCTGTCAGAAGAGAATAAAGAAAAAGTTCAGAAAACTAAACATTTCTAATGAAGTTATTCACGAAACTCGCAAAAAGCTTGATCTTAACTGTGATTTCAATGGGGTGAAAGTGAGGGCGCCCTTATTTCGCCCTCACCTTAATTCCTGCAATTCACAGAAATCTACGATAAGTACGCACTTTAGAGAAGAGAAGGATGAGAGCGTACGGTCCTTACTTTCTCCATCCGGAAACTTTCCGGTAACTCGTGCCTTGTGCAGAATTTTCAGCAAGAAAGCACTACTCACTAATTTTAAAGAACAGTTGTGGAGCTTCAATTTTATGAAGCCGCTAGGCTGTTTTTTGTAGAACAGCAAACCGAATATTTCAATGTGATGCACCTCATCATTTTCCGTTATAAATAGCATACCGTATTCACTCTAATAGACCGACACCTCTAATTGTCTGGCATTGTTTAGCAAGCCGCCCCCCGAGTGTACGTGAATGGCCATCGTAGGCGTGTTATTTTTAGTTGTTTTGTTTCAACTTCTTCTCTACCGTATTCAGGGCTCTTTTTTTGTCTCTGAATCAAGAAATGTATGACGAAATTTACAGTTTTCAGAATAATTTTAATGTTTATGTTCTGAAAATAAGCTGGAATCTTCAAATTATAATTTTTCCTATAATAGACCAGCATTACGTAATATTAGAGTTTAGACGACAGTTTCATGCTAGATCTTTTTATTTTTTGGCAAAAACGGATTAAAAAATTTCAAACAAAGTATGAAAAAGTTTCCTACGCGTCTAAAACTACGTCAAATTCAATTATAATGCTGCGTTCCAAATAGCGAAGCAGAAGAACAAAAAATGCAAATAAAAATGGTACGCTCTACTTGGAGTACTGTAGACAGCATCAAGCTGCACATCTAAATCGAATATCTCCTTCAGAAATGTCCTTTTTGAATGCTACAGTACTCCAGAAAGAAATCTGCTAGACCTTTGTTTCCTTTTGTAATACAGTATGTTCCTCCGCCCAACAGATATCAACTGATCACAAATTTTAAAAATCTTATGAATGATCTCGTGAAGGTTAATTGGCCACTTTTTCTATCTCTTCTTGAGATATACCGTAATACAGTGTGGCGGCAGGAGGTCATGCTATTGTTGCAGGCTGTACTGCACTTCCAAGATATTGCGAAAAAGTAGCAATTAAAAAATATGAAATAGTTTTTCTATTTCACAGAAATTACTGTATCTAAGTGCTCTACAACAAATTTATTCTATGCTGTAGTAATTTTTTCCCGTTTCAATAGCCTTTTTTAGAAACCATTGACTCTTAGCTCGCCGTTAGTCTTTGCAGTGTAATGCATGATCAGCTATTCTGTAATTTTTATGTAAAAAGAAAAGAAAAACACAAAAAACACAAAACATGATTTTTGCAAATATTTTTTTATTCTGTTTCACTGGTTTTCTATTTACAGTATTCTTTCGCCGTATACAAACGGAATGCACACAAAACAAAGCAATTCATCAGCTAACCCTGCTGCCAAATTACTATTCTCTAACCCATCACATTGTCCCATCCGCCAATAACCAAAAAAACATGGCGATCAAGACCGAAAAGAAATGAAGGACAACGCAATTTGCCAGGACAAAAGTAGAAGAGGAGCGAGCGGAAGTCGGAAATGAGTAGGATATGTTCGCAAGGACATTTGCATTTGCACCTTTTTGCGAGATCTCTCTAACTCTCTATTTCTCTTCCCTCTCCTTGGCACACTGCCAAGGTGAGAGCGTGGAGAGGCGCAGTGAAAAGCAGAAAAACATATTGTTTTAGACTTTGTTTGCTCTTGAGTAAAGATAGGAAGAGAGTGAAACGGGTCGAGTGAATCATGGTGTGTGCGCATACTCTTCTATTCATCGATTCATTTCTCACGACAAGATGACGGCACACTTTATGATGGCCGGCACCACGTCAAAGGGTGTCAGCTCGCCGAGCCCACCTACTCTGGTCATGAAAGGGCATGATATGGGTAGGGTGGAAACGATCTAAATTGCACTGTCTGGTGAAGTTCTTGGGTAAATACTGTTGAAAATGGTGGGTGATGGAGTTGGGGGGGGGTGTTGTGGGGGCGTTAAAAAAAAACAAAAACAAAACACTTTCTCGCAAAACAAGCATCCGTTTAACTACGTATTCGAAGGAAGTTGTGCAAATTTGATGAAGGAGCTGAGATATTTTACGATTTACCTGTTTTTCACCTTCCACTGCTCAAGGATAAAGGTTTACTGTGACTGTCGTCAATTCTTGGGCTTAGTGTGCATACACGCTTTTCCCCAGTAATGACACAAAACCTCATATCAGTCCTCTCTATGATTACTCAACTCTGAAGCTGCCTATTTTCTCTCTCTCTCTAATAACCCTGTTTCATATAGATTTCATATACAAAAACGACTTTGATAGATAAGCTAGCGAGCATTCAAAAGCACAATAGAAGCCGCCGAAACAGAAAGAAGCCGAGTGAAAATTACAGATAAATAGAAAGTCTTACTGTTTCAAAAGAAAACCGAATTCACGAGGGATATAATACATCGCACATGATGCATGAACCCTTGAACATAAAATTTACATTTTTATCTTTTCGTGAAACAGTAAAATTCAAAAATTCAACAAAAAATTCAAAAATAATGCAAAGAACTGTCTGAAAATGTTTAAATAACTCAGAAATGTTGGAAAAGTGCTTTATCTAACTTATAAAAACAGATCCAGTGTTTTTATACTCAGGGACTGCTTTTTTAATTTTGATTTATCAAGTTTTTCAAGGCTGCACAAAGTTTCAGACAGTTTCTTTCTGCTCAAAATATTTATAGAAACAGTAAATATTTTATTCACGTTCAGTTTCAAATGCTCAAGTCACACCATTTTTAGGCAAATTTTCAAACTTTCCATTCATTCCATTCTATTTAGACGCCGAACTTTAATAAAAATCCATTTTTCGAATCTGAACATCTTAAAGACGGTATGTCGACAGTCGTATTGACATATCAAAAGCATATTCAAAAACTATATCAAAGGAATGTGAAACTGTTGCGATGATCGTCAATTCTCGCATTTGTTTTGGAACTACGTTCGATCCGAAAGTGTGCACGTACACCGAGGTTGGTGCGCATTTCTAGGGCGCGCATTTGGTGATTCTTGATATTCTTTCTTTTCTGTTTGGCGATTTAATTAGCCTTATAGTTTATCCTCCACATTTCTCTATTAATTGCGTTCTACTCGGTTGTTTATATTTGTATTATCTCTTCCGTTAATTTATATTATTATTATATAAATAATAATCCGAGTTTGCAGATTTAATTCAGTTAAATCATAACAGAAACAGTAATAATTTTTAAAATAAACAACTGATGGCAATTTATTTGATCAAATATTGAAACTTTAAAACCGAAAATGTTCAATTTTTCATTTGTGTATTAAAAAAAAGCAATTTTTCATGAAAGGAATCAAAACTTTGAAAATTTTCAGACAATTTCAAGAAAATTGACTTTCAGTTTTGATATTTTAAGACCAAACTTGAACTGGAATGTTCATTTCAAGTTAAAAAACAACCAACTTTCCAAAAAAAAAAAAGAAAAAAAAAGTTCCCAAGAAGGTTTGCTGAGAGAAAACAGAGAAAGCAGAAAATAAATTAAAACTGAAACTGTATTCGAAGTTTCTTGAATTGTAGGTGTGTCTGTTTCAATAAAGCGATGAGAAAACAAGACGATTACACAGCGTTATTTCGGCTCAAACGGAGAAACTCTGAACATGGGAGAGCTCCAATTGTCAAACCAGGGTCTTTCATGTTCCGGTTGATTAGCAACCAGCAGCCAGTACTCCTATTTCCGTTCCATATCAATGAAAGAAGGTGGATACCGTTATAAACATTGACGAACCGAGCATTAATGACAACAATAAACATTTGTAGCAGTTTGAAAATAGTGTGGGGATGAGCGAGACACCGAGAACCATGCCAACCGTACCACTAATCCGGCGCAAAAACGGAAAAGATGGTGACAGCGTGGACACTAGCGGTTGTTTGATTAGGGAGTTGGAGGTTTTTTTTTTCAGTTTCTCGTGTTTCTTTCTTTGTTGCCACTTTCTATTAAAGAAATGTCTTGAAGACAATGAGCTTTGGTTTAATAAGGCTCGCGATTTGCTATTTTTGAAGTACAAAAATTTTCCCGTCGGTGTTTGCGGACTCATGACGTTACAGATTTCCAAAAAAACTACGATTGTAAGCCTCTCAGAGAGTGTGCCAAAACATGACAAACACGCCGAATACTACATTCTCATCGGATATAGTGGAATATTATATACTTTAACTATGAAGCCAACAGAAATAATTCAAATTTGTTTTACAAATATTGAGAAACAGCAAATATAGAGAGAGAGAGAAAGAGAGAGGGTGTCAGAGTGCAGACACAACTGTATAAATGTCCACAAAGTTCAATAGAAGTTCAATTTGTGATTACAGTTTGAAATGAATATGAAGAATGAAGAAAAACATGAACAACATACCTAACTAATGTATTAATCTGCTCTGAAGTGTACACCTCCTTCTTCCTCATCGTCCGTCTTCCCGTGCCGCCGTCTGACGTGACACCCCACTCGGAGCCATCCGCTTCGGTGCCCTCCTCGGGTATCGGCTCCATTTCTTGCATCCAACCCGAGGCGATCATCTGGAATCATACGTAAAGTGGTCGAATGTTGGCGACAATAGAGAAGCTAAAAAGAGAGAAAGAAAAGAAAGAAGCATGGAAAATGGAGAAAACTAATAGTAAAATGAAACTTTTCGAAGGCGACATGAATGAATTGCAAGTAATAGAGAGTGATAGAGACAAATCAAGAATAAAGGATCTTAAAACAGGAAAAATGTGTTTCTGTTTTCAATTTTGAAACAAAAAATTACTGCTTCAACAAATTGTGAAGTGTTTAGCTGTTTGAAACGTTAACCCACGAAATGCAGTACTATCATCAAAATTCCATCGTAGAAAGCGACGAAAGTTTGCACCTTGCGTGGTAGATTTGATTGACAATCGGTTTAAATCATTTTGATCAAGATTGATGTGCGATGATTCGTAGTTTTTTTGAGCACACTGGCTCTGCGGACCTCAAATAGTGTAAGCGAACGGAGAAAATTGGAACCGATTCGAGTTATAGATATTATTTAGAAAAAAGAATAGAAAACGAAATCTTCAAGCATGTTTTGAAATGCTTAACTATGAATATTTGAATATAAAAGAAGAATTTCGAAAGATGTTCAAAGATTCCAAAAATAAACTAAAAGCCCCATGACAGACTAAATCTAATATAAATATTGTTTCTGAAACAATATTTTCTGTATATTTTGAAAGTATAAACTATTTTAAATCAAAAATTCTACTTTTTTGGCATTTATGAAGGAAACAAAGGGAAATTCCACTGAAAATCTCATAGAATCTGTAATGAATCAAAAAATAATTAGCGTGACCGCATTTCAGACAAATATTTTTAGTTTACTAAAAACCTCGGCAGTTATCAACAATGAAGGTTGAGCACAACTACCGCATATTCAATTCATGCAAAATTCCAAGACGGTCTTTGAAGATATCTCTGTTTTAAGAGGGATCAGACGATTTGGTTCTTAAATCGAGCATAAGAAGGGTGTTAAAACTAAGGCTTCCATTTGGGTGAAATTTCGGCCGTCTTGTCTTCTTCTTCGTCTTTAATTTGTCTGACGCAGTGTGTTGGCAACGTTTTTATTGCCTAAGACGAACGAAGACTACTCGACGTTTTGTCTTCGTCTTTCGTGGAAGCCTTAGTTAAAATCTTTAAAATTTATTTCCTTAACGCCACGGGACAGTCTCCTACGCCTCCTACAGCTCGTCTGCCTGCCTAAAATGAAGTTTCTGAATTACATGTTTCTGGAATATCGTTTCCCACTCGGTCCACCCACCATTTCTGCATGAACAGAAACGGTAAAATGCAAAAGTTTAAAAAATAATCGAATTTAGAATCGCTCAAATTTTTGCGGAAAAATACCAGAAACCATTTCAAATAAAAATTACTGTGCAATTTCAGGTTTCAGATAAAATTTTCAGGCAATTGCAGTGAATGTTAAGGCTTGATATTTTAACACAAAACTATATTTTGAATGAGCATATGAATTTATGGGAAATTTTCCCAATTTTAAAATCAGTTGAACCATTTTCAATGTTTTACATATTATTTTTAAATTTTACTGTTTCACAAAGAAATAAGAATAAAAGAGAGATCTAACTTCTTTTAATGTTTCATTGAGACGTCATAACAACACCAGTTTTCGTTCTTGTTTGCTAGCATCCTCTAAAAAAATTTTTAAATGTAGAAAAAGCAATTTAGAAAATTAAAATTTGTACTTATTCCTATCAAAAACAGACGTTCGCTCAAGTTTCCAGTTTAGAAGTTACCGAAAGGCATTGATCCATGAGTTAATATGAAAAAAGCCACACCCACCCTATAATTTCCATTTCCGCGACTCTGGTGACTTTGATGAAATTCCATAGCACCAAATAAATACGAAAGTGCAGAGAGAATAGAGAATTGTCAATTTCAATTGAGGTTAAAATCCAAAGTGTTCAATTTCACTCATTTTCTCTTTACAAAAAAGAGATTTAGAGATTTAGAGGGAAATTTGAAAAAAAAATTGTTTCGCAAAAACCGAAAAATATTAGAGGAAAATGAGAAGAATAGTGACACAAAAATGTTCGTTTTTCGTTGTTGTTCTTGGCATGCACCTGTCTTGCAGGTGCTGGGAAAAAGTGCTGGATGGAAAATGGAGAAGCGACACACTTTTTATGGGGATGGGAACGTATAGAGAGAGAGAATTGGAAAGAGCTGGGAGAATACTGTAGACGAATGGGATGACACGGCTCCGTCTGGCGTGCCTCCCGCGCAGTTAAAGCATCGGATTTTGCTCAGTTGAAATGAAAAGTGATAAGTCTTGATGATCAAAAGATGCTTTAAGAATTGGGTTTTATACAAATATTTCAGCTTGCAAATTAACGTTCTTTATTGATGGGCGCGCCGATTAAAGGTCAGTCTGTTGCCTTTTCTGAGATGTTTATATTTTCATTGAAACAGAACATTTTGAAAATTTTGTATAAGGCTTCCACGAAAGACGAAATAAGACCGTCATCGTCTTAAATTCGTCTGACGCACAGATAGACATTGTGTTGGTAGTACGCTTGCATTTTAATTGACTACGTAAGACGAATGCAAGACGAGACGAAATGCTTCCACGAAAGACGACCGATTTGTTTCGTCTTTCGTGGAAGCCTTAATTTTGTAAAATATGTAATTTGTTGTGAAAACACTCAAATGAAACACTAAATGAATATATCGTTAGTTTTTCTTTTCGTTTTGAGATACATTCCAAATTTATGAAAATATACTGTATATGGTTTTACGAAACAATTGGACAGAAGGTGTATGCACACTAAGCACCAGAATTGACGACACTCCGTGGAAAGCTGAGTGGAGAGAGAGTGAATCAGAAACGACAAGCAAACATCGAAAAACAAAAATCAACGCTTATTTCTTTAGTACTGCCACACGGATGGCGGAAAAAGTGGAGCAGTAGTGTGGATGTTTGCGGCTATTTGTTTGCTCATCTGATGAGAATTTGCTCATTTTCAATTCATCCATGTGAAGTATAACTGTGCCTTTACTGCCGGCGTAGACGTTAGTGCTGATTCAAATGAGTGTCGACGCGCTGACGTTCGAATTATATTCAATGTATTTCGTCGATATTCAGTTAGGGTGCTTCCCATATTACCTGCTTAAAAACTGAAATAATCACTTAAAACTGTGAGTTCACTGAAACCATACAGATGTCTGTGGCAGTAATTCCTACTTATTCCACTCTCCCACCCCCCCCCCGTCCAGTTTCTGGAACTGAGTATCGACGTCATTGAGGGCGATACGAGCAGCTCTGTATCAACCATAAATTATCGCGCTGAGACTCATCAAAAGAAAATTGCAAAACGCAAATTAAGCTTCTTCATGAAATGAGAATAGCACTGCATGATTGTAATGGAATCCCGTGAAGTCAGATGCACACAAATGTTTGTTTTCCGCCACTTTTAAAGCTTATTCTTAACATTTCCCACTGGAAATCTGATTTCATCAAAAATTCCCGCTGTTTCATCTTTCGATTTTAATTTTGGGTCCACCAAAGAGCGAACACGTGCAGGCCACGGAGTGGCTCATAACAATCTTCAGAAACAAAAATACGTCTTGAGAATGATATCAAACTAAAGTTAAATAAACAGCTGTTCATTTATAAAAAAGTTTTGAAACGGCATCAATTATAGTGGCAAGTTTTGCAATGATCCTGCATTACAAGGGCTCTACAGTTCACAGTTAAAATTTAATACTTTTCTAATAAATATCACCGACTTCTACAGTTTTTTTCCCATCTAAAATTATCAGTAAATCTAGACATTCTTCGTGTAAAACCGTTTTTTTTTAATTTTAGAAATATAGAAAAGGTCAAACTTTCAAAACTTCATTTCTCAATTATCGAAGTAAATCAAAAAATCCAAAGAATCGGGGCGGAAACGGGTGGAACGCGGACAATCAGGCGGCCGTCTCACATCTGTCTTCAAAATTAACGTATTAGCTCCAAAACGAGCCCACATTGTAGGTCTCGATCAGTTTTATAAGGAAAACACTGAATGGAACAAATCGCTTAAACTATGTTGGCGGTCCGGCAAGAGTTATACAATTTTCCTCCATTTTCGAGCATTAAACTCAATATTCAAAAAAAATATTGAAATATTGAAACAATAATACAAGTTGAATATTGAAAACTAAAATTTGGAAATTTAGATCACTGAAATAGGATTTTTACAAAGATTGCGACAAAGTAATAATGATTGCTTAATCTCAGAATAAAATTGATTACAGAAACAGAAAAAAAAAAACTTTTCTTTGCCTATTCAAAACATATTGGAACACTCATCCTCAGCATTTCGTCTTTCTATCTCTCAATTGTTCATTCCGTGTTCTTCAAAAAATTCACAACCCCCTCCCCCGTGCTCTCTTTGAAGGAGCACTGACCGCCCCACCCCCCTCCAGGTTAGAGGCTCTCGAATGCCGAAAAGCAGGCATAAATTCAATAAAAGTGGCCTCCTGGCCCTGATGAGAGTGCAGGCGCCTCAGGCGACACTTCTTTTTCTTCCGAATCGCCGCTGCCGCCGTTTACTGAGATGTGGAAAACGTTGTCGGCGATGGGGTGGCGGCTCGTAAAATGATTCAGTGAAGATGAAGAGTTAAGAATGAAAATGAATGAGGAATTGGGTGTGACTACTGCTGATGCACGCGCAGGAAATTAATAGGAAGCGCGCAGAAAAATGTCCGTAGAGTGGCGGCTATAGTATTCTAACTGCTTTTATCACAGTTTCAGATTTGGCGCAAGTGCTGACTATGAGAGAGAAAGAGTGGGAGAAAAAAGAACTGAAATTTCTCTAAAGTCTGTTACAAGAATTTCTTGAAAAAAAGCCAGTAGATCCACCAATCACCGGATAAATAAACTTGTTTTACTAAAGAAAAATGTTTCAGCAATACTGTATACTGTAATAGTAATGCTGTAATAGGTTTCGCAATAAATAACGTGTATTGACTATGAACTTGAGAAACCAAAAGTTCAAAGAAATAATTTCTGTAATCTAAGCCATATCAAAAGGAGCAGGAGCATTAGAAAATACGTTAGCCACGCCCACTTTTGCAATCTTGTGGTACTTTTTCCCAATCATTGTATAAGGCCCTTTAAATTAAACCAATTTTTTAAACATTGAAACTGTAAAAAAATAATAAAATTGAAACGCGAATTTGATTTGTTGTCTATTTTTCTCAAATTGTTCGCTCTACGTGTCTGTTTTCAGAATATCCCCAAAAGTAAACCCTCTGCAATCCATTTTATAAGAATTTCGTAGCTGTATTCAATTTAAAGACGAGAAGTTGAGACGGATAGACAGAAAACTAAAGATTTTTAGCTGAAAACACTCTTCGACTAGTTGAAATCTCTAATACTAATAGTTTTCAGCAAATATTTCATTTTTTGGAATTTTATTTTTTTACTGCCACAAATAACACATAAATAGGAAAAAGACTTGCACACTTCACTTTTTTATTGAAAAAATTATATTTTCAATACATTTTGAACGTTTCAAAGGTCCACCTCCTATTGATTTCCAGATTTAAGACTTAACTTTTTCTTAAAATGACTAAAAACAGAAATGTCCCATTGGCCATCTTGTGCAAATTTGTTTGGATTAATTTCTCTTAATTCTTATAAGTTTCATTCAATTTATCGAGAAAGCATTTGGAACTTTCACAATACTTCGAGGAAAAGTAAGAAAAATGAGAAAATCAATGCAAATCTTTTTCTAAAACGCACAGAAGGTGGCTTAAATATGATATTTTATAAAAATCAAAAAAAAAGCTTTAAAATTCCGTGAATTTTATTTATTTTTCTCAAAGAAATCAATTTAAATTTTTAAATCAATCGACTGGAAAATATTTAAACTTTCCTGTTTCAAAACACTTTAATATGCAAGTGTAACCATATGGAAAAAGTACAGACGCCTCTCCTGTTCCGATTAAATTTTAATAGAAAACCGAAATGAATAAGCTCCTACTGAAACCAGAAAATTTGGAAATTGACAAGCAGCCGCCTTCAAGTTGGTTATGTCTGGAAATAGGGAAATATCTGACTTACATTGAAAAAAAAAGCGAAAGGAAACATAAGAAACAAAAAACCAAAGGAAAGGCAAACAGATATTCAGCAACAGATACGCAAACGGAGAACAAGAAGCAAGTTTAGAGAGTTATTTTAAACAGTTATCCATTTAGAAGATTGAACGTCATATTACTCTTGTGCTCCCCCCCCCCCCCTACCAGTAGTTTCAAATCACAACAAGAATCCTAGCATCCCTTGATTATATATTTTCAATAACTCGGCACCTACCAACAAAAGAGCCCTGCAGTATTAGAAGTCGTTTTAAAAAATAGGTGGGAGTGGATTTAGAAGATAGTGGGGGGAGAGTTATTGGATGTGGAAGAGCTTGGGGTGGGGGTGGGGCAAATTTTGAATCTCACGATTATTGGATGATCTCCTCGGTACTCCCCACAGTTTCGGAAACATGCAGAGGTGTGATGGGGCGATTTCTGGGGTTGGGGGTTCCTGGTTCTTGATGAAGTTCAATGGTTCTAAATATTTCCATTTTTGTAATTAGGCGAACTAAGAGCTTGCGTGAAATGCATCAACAGTTCTTTGCTGGCGCATATTTCGTGTTGCTACCTAGATTTTTGATCTGAGAACAGAATTCCACCCGTCTTCATGATTTTTCTCAATTTTTCGTTTTTTTTTTTCGTTACAATATTTTCTTTTGAAATAGAGAATATTGTTTTATGTTCCTATGGGATAGTTTCATGTTTGCTCTTGTCCCTTGCCACACTATGTTTATTTCAGTCTCTAAAACCCTGGTTTTTTAAAGAATCATATGTTTTGCACTACACCACATCGCTTATTTCTTTTTATCATGTCTACAAGGCGGGCTGCAATGAGCCCGCACCTAACTACCCTCAATCTCAAAATTATCGTTCAAAAATTTTCTGAAAATGTGAACTAGAAGCCTTCAAACGGCTGTGCTGACAGCCACTTGAAAACTGCATGGGCTCATCTATTTTTGAGTTACATAAACTTGTAGAACTCTCCGAGATTTACTATTTCTGTCATTTTTCAAAATTGTTCTAAGTCTCGACTTTAGTCACAGATATATCAAGTCATAGTGTGCCAGGAAACTAGAATTTTCAGCTTTAAGAGGTTAAAAGACATTGATTAAGGTAATACGGTTGAACAACTATGCCTTAAACAATTTGTCGTTAATCTGTCTAAAATTTAAAAACTCATTGAAACAGAAATCTTCTTTGAAAACAACCTGTATCGAGATATAAATGAATAACAAGAAATCAGTAATGGAAATGTTCAAAATTTGTATAAATGGTTCAATAAGCTTCAAATTCGGGAAGAAAGAGAGAAACGCTCAAAGTGTCTATCGAGTTTTGGCTCAGGAAGTACGTGTTGGAAAACCATGGAATGTCTCTGATCAAGAGTAGTTAAGCTATATATCCATCATGAAATAGTAGAAACTTTACAAATGTTTCAGCCAGTAATTTATTTTGCTTTTTGAAAAAATCCAAAAATACAAAAAAAACGATGTAGAAGCTTAAGAGTAAAACTTCCACGAAAGACGAAATAAGACCGTCTCGTCTTCGTCTTCTTCTTGGATTCGTCTGATGCAGAGATAGGCATTGTGTTGGTACACATGCACAACTCTTTTATTGCGTGAGACGAATGCAAGACGAACTGAAAGACGATTTTTTTACGTCTTTCCTGGAAGCCTTACTAAAAACTTCATTTTTAAAATTAAAAAAAAAAGAAAACTTTTTTTGCAAACATAGCTAAACATTTTAATTAATATTCGTATTCTATTGGTTTTCACGTAAAAACATTAAATTTGAAAAATTTTTTTTACTTTTTCTGGCAGTCTATGCCCACATTTGTAGTTGAGCCATGAGCCATGCGGGGCAATTTAAAGCCAACATGCTAACTGACGTCGTCGGTTAGTTCAGTACAGATAAAGTATGAAATTTCAAGGGAAGAATATGTAATAGAAAGCTGAAAATGTGAGCAACTGAAAGGTCTCAAAGTGCCACGGAAAACGTAATTATACGATTACATCAGACAATTATTACTGTTTCAAAAACTTAAGATATCCCGAAATAAGTTATTACGCGAGTTTTAACAATAAATTGCTGTTTCAATGTAAAAAAAAAGAGGCCAAAGTCGTAAATCGAGCATTCTTATTTGACCAACTTTATGTCGTTATAAAAAATAAAATAAAATAAACACGATTCTGCGCCAGTTTTTCTTTTCAAAAAGAATGCGGAATTCATGCTGCTTAAGTGCAAGTCAACCATCCTTTACCCGCGTTTCATACCACTGGAGCATGCTTGCGATCCCCTATATACATCTATGCGGACTCTCAGTGCCAATATTTGGAAAATTGACTGAAATAGCTGGAAACGCACTTGTCATATATATCAAGCTATGGTAGAAGCGGAAACCATTAAAATTCATGGATAGGTGAGAAATTAGAGAAATTAAGATTTCTTCTTCGGGGACTGTCATGCAATTTTGCGTAAGATATAAGGCAAAGAGTGCATACATCTTAAACTCAAGAATTGACGACAGTTTTTTATAGCTCATACTCTTTCTATGCTTAAAGTAAAGTATGAAGCTGAGCTACCTCAATTTTCAGATAACTCGTAGGTATAAGTTTCGTTTAGAAAGAGAAACAAAAATCCTAAAGGAAACCGAGAGTTTTAAATTGAAAAAACAATTAATGTTCCATAAATCAATGATACATTCTAGCTATAGAATGAAATTTTATTAGTAATTGTATTCCCAAACAATTTTGTTTTAAAGAAGTTTCAAATAAAGAAAGTTGGAATTAAAATGAAAATAAAAAGGGAAGAATACAATTTGCAGAGGCAGATGAAACCTGAGAAGACCACAGGGCCAGGAGGGGAAGAGAGCGACGAAAGTGGATTGACGTTTTCAGGGAAAATGAAAATTCGGATTGGATTAATTTTGAGGTTTCTCGTACTATATATATATATATATATACACAGCTTCTAGAAATATGAAATTTGACTGTAGGAGGCCGAGGTTTTCTGATTTTTCAGACTTTCAGACAAGAAAAACCCTAGTTTTTGTTTATAAGAAAGATCAATTTTCGCAATATACATTTTTCTTCTGTTTCAGGAAATTTTCAAATATACTGTCACAATTTTACGAAATGGAAAATTCTTAAGGAAGTTGATGTTGTGATAGGAAGGACTGAAAATTTGATGCTTTTTGCGATAGCTAACAATGGCTCTGACTACGGTTCCCAATGATCAGGTCAGTGACACATCAGTAAACGAGCTCCGTTGAGAAAATGCAGAAATCATTGAGAGAAAATGAGAGAACGGCAATTTTCTTTCATTTTTTTTTCATTTCTTGAGGCGCTCTGATTCGATTTACAATCACTTATGAATTTTACCGTTTCATTTAGAAATCGCAAATTTACAACAGAATTCACTTTTTTTAAACTAATTTTTATAAAAGATTCATTACAGTGTTTTGACAGCTGATTGTAAAATTATGTAAAACATGTTTTATCTATTTTCACTAAACAAACCACATTTTCAGTTTTGAATTTCAGAAGAAAAAATGTTTTTTTTTCAGAAAACTGCTGGAAACACCTCAAACCATCAGAAAGTTTAAAAAATCAAATAGCTAGACAATAGCTGAAAGAGTAATTTCTCGCACTTTAAATGATTCTGAAACAGGAAAATTTTAATAAATGAGTATTCAAGTATTTCTTCAAATTTGTTATTGAAAATCTTGTTTTTTTTTTTCATAATTACTTAGGATACTTGGTACGTCCATTATTCGCTTCTGTGTGACGATCATCGACTAAGGTCGCAAGGCATGCTGAGCTGTTTAGCTGTGCGAATATCGTTATCGACTAAATATCCTAATTAAATATGAAAAAAGTAAAATTTTCAATTACAAATTTGAAGAAATACTTAAATACTTATTTATAAAAGTTTTCCTGTTTCAGAATCATTTGAAATGCGAGAAATTATTCTATCAGCTATTGCCTTGCCTAGCTTTTTCATTTCTTAAATTTTCTGATGGTTTGAGGTGTTTCCGGAAGTTTTCTGAAAAAAAAAAACGAAATACCTGCGCTACCAGTTTTCAATAAAACTCTCGAAGATCATACAGTATTCAGTTTGACAGCGAAAATCGGCTCTGAATTTTGAAGATGCCGTGAAACCGAGGAATTAAAATTAAAAATTATGTTTTGTTGTTTTATAAGTAGAAAAACTTAGTGTAATCCGGTTTTAATGAACACTGGAAAACCTAGTTATACGCAGATAAGCATTGAAGCGGTGAAACAAAACACGCAATTCTGATGTTTGTCACCTTCCTGTTTCCTATTCGAAACCGCACCGAAACAGCAAAACTAATCCGTCCACACATTTTAGGCCATCATCGGAGCCCACCCCCAGCTATTCCAGTAAAAAAGAGAAACTTCTTTTTGACGATCACATAGCTTTTGGCATGTGCGTCGTCCTCAAGTGCATGTATACATGTGCTCACTCTGTGTATGTGTGTGTCTCTGTCGTTGTGTTGCGGGTCTGTTTGTGTGTCACACATAGCAAATTTTAATTAAACAAACAATTTCTGAGAGGGGGGGGGATGGGGTGGTGGTGGCCTAAGCTTCCACCCCCCCCCCCCCTCCCACCAGCCGACCAAGAGTATTAGGTCATGAACTGATTTGAGGGTGAAGGAAGAACGAAGAAGAAAGCAAAGAATCATGACAGTTCTATCAACTAACGATCAGGATATCAGGAAATGTTACTGTTCATTGAAAATATAGAACTTTTGATACAGTAAATTTTATAAATTGAGCTTGTAGACATGAAACGTCAGTCATTCTTCAAATTTCATATTTAAACATTTTTACTGTTTCTACCTCTCTCTATTTCACATTTTCACCGTACAAGTTCTTTTTCGATTTTCAGAAACTACGTTGAATAGGTTCATTCACAATGAAATATGTATTTAGTTGATTGAAACGAATAAGACTTTTGGATTAGGAATTAAAGTTAAAAATGGAAAAGTTCCATACAGAAGAAATGACAAAGTTGCTTTTAGGGAATGCTCTTACAATTAGAGAATGCAGTTTGAGGAGGATTCGCAGTAATCGTTAATTTCAAATTCTCTGTTTCAAAATGTTGATAAACAAATTATATCTTCAATTTGCAAGAGTCCCGTAAAAACGTACAAAAAATTACAATTCCAGTTCTCCTGATTTCGTATTCCTAGTGCAATATCTCTCCTGTAACTTTATTGAAAGATTAAACGCGGATCCAACCGGTTTTCTTTCTAGCTGAATGGTGATCCATATTTCAGAGAAACTCGTATTTACAGTTGATGGTGTTTCGGAATTATTTAAGGTACGCAAGAAACGATGTCAATGAGCAGTTATAACTGCAATACTGCAGGAAAGAGCTTGCTTCACACTGTGTTCTCCGATTTTCTAATTAGCACTGAAATGGTTCTGGAGTAAACTGAAATATTGAGTTTGCTGTTTCTATAGAAATTATAAAGGAATCCAAAAAAAAGTTGGGTTTGCAGTAGATTTAAATGGAAAAATTGGTCAATTATTCGAGTTTATCTGGTTAGCCTTTTTATCGGAGGCTGTTTCAGCCGCGTGGTATATTGATTGAAAGATTTTTATTGAGTGATTGTTCAATAGTTAGTTGAAAACCCATAAACTGACCATTTCTCGGGTTTTTTTTAGAAATCGTGGAACTAAAATCAAGCACCGAGTGGAATAATGGAATACACTATGCTCTCTTTCTTCTGGAATTGCACTCTGTTTTGCATTGCTAAAGAATTAAGTTGCATTCTAGCTGTCTGCGTCTCTTATTATCATGCTGTGTTTATGCGATGCTCTCAACGGAGCGCGCTTACTCAAGTGCCTTCAGTGAATGCGCCATGACAACAATCTTTAGTTGAAATAATTTGTTTCACCGTGCCAATGCAACGAAATTTGATTAATGAGCTGAATGGAAGATCGGGGGCCTTGAAAAAGAACAATCCGAAAATGCAACGAAACGGAGAACAAGTGGAAATCCGTTAATTGGAATCGGAATTGCAATTGGTGTCATCAGTGGCGATATCTGTAAAAAAAGAAGAACAAGGATTAAAATAACGATAAAAGAAGTGGCGAGATTTCTAGGACAAACTCATGAAAACAGGAGAAAAAGTAAGACGAAATTATGTGTTTTTTAAAGTCTTCTTGCTTCAGAAGGGTATTTACACTGAAAATTACTGAAAGCACTGAAAAATCAGCAAATTTTTCAAAGCCAGTTTTCATTCTTGCTGTACAACAGCACAGAAAAAATATAAACAAAAATGGAAACAATTTTTAAACAAAATTTTCACTGTTTCAAAGGGCCTTGAAGAATACTCAATGAAAAGCGAATTCCAGTTTATCAGTTGGTGTCTGTACCTTCAGAATGATATTTCAGGAGGATGTGTGCGTATTGTGGGTGTGGCGAGCTGCCAATTGGAAAACGAAGGTGGGCGTGTCGGCCGGCTCCCATAGTACGTACGCAAACATCGGAATCGAACGAGAGCAGCATTTTCAATGGAAATTTCAAATTTCAAATTGGAATAACAAAATTAAAAGAGGAATATGTCGATTATTCCAAAGATAATATTAATTGAAAGCCTCACACAATTTCGTATGAAAAATGAATGGAATTAGAAGAAAATCCTGTAATCTACGCGAAAATGCACAAAACCACTCAAATTCCCCACTTGAATGTTTTGCACACCATTTACCGCGTTTACAGCGCGTCTCCTAAACTATGTATCCCCGTGTAGAACACTAAATACGACGTGAAAACTTGCAAAACCTGGAAATTAGCACCAGGAAAAGAAGCATTCCCTTATAAGAAGCAACATTTTCTGCTTTGGTAAAATCCAAGAATCGCCCCCCATATCGGTATCACCCCCCAACCCCACCAATCGCTTCCCACATTTGCACATTTTTACGTTTCCTAAGCGATGGGGAGTGATTATTGGAGGAAATCGCACCCGTTGTTTTGGGGGGGGGGCGATTGTATGAGAGTAGCTATATTCCAACAATCAAAACACCCCCCCCCTCCCATGAGATCAAAAAATTGCACCCATTATTCAAAAATCGACCCGGATAGCTTTTTACCTCAATTTTTACTGCTTTTTTTTCAATTACGTTAAACTTGGAGGAAAATCCAATATGATGACTTCACGGTGCAATGTTTTGAATTACCTGTACGACTATCATCACTCGCCGAAGGAAAATGCAAAATACACAAATGGAATCTATGTCGTCTTTTTGAAAATTTATATTCAAGGAATGTTAACATTCCTCTTCTGATTTTGAACTCGTGGGGGGGGGGGAGGGGACTATACAATAGTCTTCCAGTGATCGTTTTTGCCTGAATTCCATAAAGGGGCTGACTAAAATTGTGTTTATGTAGCTGACTAAAATTGTGAAATTGTCTGAAAATCCGACAATTTTTGACAATTTTAGAGAATGTAGAGAATTTCAGAGCTTTTGTTAGAATTTCGAACAATTTCAAACAAATTCTGAGCATTTTGGAGCATTTCAGGCAATTTCGGAGAATTTGATTGAATTTCGAAGAACACTCGACCAAAAATATTTATAAATTGAAACAGAAATATAGATTTTTGTTGTTATGATACAATAATATCTATTTTGATTGGTTGATATGATTCGTACATGTGTTTAGGGCAGCTTGTAACTTTTTTCGAAAATCACAAATATGGTTCAAAAACGGCAGAAATTGTAGATATCGGCAAATTTTAGGTGAAAACCATAGAATTATAGCTGTGAGAACAAATGAGAAGAGGGCTAAAGACCCTCTAGGAGACGATTACGCGCCGTTGACGTGGCACAGAGAAATTTTCCTAACAAGAATTTCGATTTTGAAGAAAATGTAGAGCTCGACCACAGATGGGCACAGTTGGCACGAGATGATATAAAACTGAGACGTTTCAAAACCGGGAAATAGAAAACAGAAAAATGAGCTTCCAAATTTACCCTTTAACAAAGCAAATATCAAGAATATAAATTGAGAAATCACGACTTGAAGGGATGCTCTTCGAAGATCTTCGCTGAAAATACTAGATGTGGAGCGAGAAATATACTTTTTTTTTCTGATTTTTCTAAACCCCAGTTTCGAAAAATCTGGTTTTGTAACGACTCGGCTTTGAATTGGCCCATTATTGAAACGTTGCGTAGTTAAAACACGAAAAAATCACCAGAAGCTCAAATGAACTCGAACCAGTTCATGCGTGGTCCATTTAACGCACGATAATCAAGAATAGAGCTTGGCGCAAATAGTCCGGACGAGTCGCCACGTGCCGGCTCATCCGAGGTTATTGCTGATGGCCAGCTCACTTTATTTATTCTGTTTTAAAACTATATTATCCGAATGATCAACTGTGAACGGTGGTGAAGAGATCATGATTGGCTAGAGGTCGACCTAGATCGACCCGAATCACTAGAATATTGTTTTCTCTCTGATCGGGTTGCACAAGGTTCGGCCCGTGGCCCCGGGCCCAGAACCTCATACCCCTATTGTTTTTGTGAAAAAGCTGAGAATGATTCCGTGACTCAGAGTAAAAAGCGAAAAATGCATTGAGCTTAAGATAAAGATGGCTTGCAGGCAGCTCTAAATGAAGTCTCGGTACGACAGGAATTATAGTAAGACATTAGAAGTGCAGAAAATAATCAGAATAGAAGGTGTTGCATCGGATGTTGAATTTTCAGACCAAAAAAGAGGCAAAACAGTTTCACGACTCACGATCCCACTAATAGGACACAACCTAGTAGAAAGCATAGGAGGACATTGGGTTTTCGGGTTGCGCATATCCTATGAGCTGAGCCACATGTTCACCTCTTTCCGCCCCCCCCCCCTTTATCCTCCATTTTCATTTTCACAATCAATTTGGCTCTTTGAAGAAAATTAATTGGAAGGGCGAAAGAAGATTTCTAAAAAGTGATGAAAAGTGGGGAAATGAGAGAGTGGGGGAAGACAAGCGGACACACGGACAGACGAAACTCAGAGTAGGAGCCGAGTGTGAAAGTCACAGTTGTTATCAGGGCCGAAACGAACATAAACAAAAGCCCTGTACATACATTGGATCCTCATATTGATTTCGTTGGCTTGGTTACCTTATCGACCCTATTTGAAAACTATATCACATGATAGTTGTTAACTGAATATAACGAATTCGCCGAGATACTCAATTTGTGACATTTTTATTTCATTTATAAAAAAGTTGAGCAACCGCCCGCGGTTTGCCCGGGTCCGCCCGAATCAGCCCAAGTTGCAAGTCTGTCGAGAGCTGAGAGAAACAAACATTCATGTAATAATAGAAAATTGCAAAAAAAAGTTGAAAAATGTGTTCACTTGACTAATCTCCACTTGGAACCGAACGTTTACCAACACTTAACACACTTTTCATTCACTCACTCTCTCTCTCTCTCTCTCTCTCTCTCTCTCTCCCAACCAACACTTACACTTTTCGGCAATCCCTCCCTCTCTCCGATATCCCTCCTTCCCATGTATTCTTCCCTGTTTCCCCATTGCCTAATAATGACAGATTAGCCAGCTGTGATGTGATGGTAGTGGGACAGGAGGTGGAGCCTCGCATAATCTATTTTGACATATGCACTTCATGGGTAGAACTCCATCTAACGCCTCAATTACTTGTAATTGGCCTCATTGAACTTGGAGACATGTAGACATACAATGGAACAGACAGACGCTTGGATTCATTTAGTTGTTGAATTTTCAAGGTTTGACTACTAACAAAGTAAAATGCCCCTTACCCCCCCCCCACATCAGAGAAGCTCTAAAGCGAAGACAAATGGATATACAGACAGACAGACAGACAGAACTATGCTTGCGTGAGTATAAACGTGTTTAGTTGCGGAATGTGGAATGCGGTCACAAAATTCGAAAATCGGAATTAGGAGTAGGAATGCATCGTCCCTACCAACAGAAATAAGAATCGGTGACCCACACGGAGCCCGCAAATACGCAAATAGACACGCGATAGGAAGCTGATCGAGCATTGGGAGGAAACATGCTTGTGATTCGGCGAAGCGGTCAATCAAGGGCCGGCTCTATAACGTTTTGTAAACTAGAAGTTATCGCTTTGAAAATATCGATAATTGTAGATCTCGCAGTGTCTCATAAGAAAATCTTAGAATTATATCCGTCTTCAGCCGCTGAATACGCGACTATGCTTCTGTTGTGGCCATTTTACTAATATTGTCTTAAAACTGTATTACTTATTTATTCAGATTTATAGAATCAAGAAGTATCTACAACTTGTGGCATTTTTTCAAGAGAAATTTCCACTTTGAATAAAGCTAGGAACCCGCCCGTTTCCTGCCCGCCATCACCTTAGATCGGAAGTATGATGAGAATGGAAGAGTGCTCACGCCGTTTTTAGTTCAGCACACGACAATGATAGTACGACAATGTTAATACTGAGCACATATGTTTTCAGGAAGTTTTGAAACGGACATCTACAAATTTTTCTAAACATCGTGTGCTGTATGAGAACAGAGGAATAGCACGAACAAGTTTGATGGCTGGCTCCATGCCGGAACCTAACACTTGTTCATTGTACTTCATGTTTTGTTTTTCTAAAATTGTCTGGAAATATCGACGAAACACCTTAACTTCAACTATCTGGCACTGGATTGTATCAACTGTTTTATTTTAGGGCTTAGTGGGTTAAAAACGGGCAACGGGTGCAGTAAACTTTGAAAAAAGTAATTCACGTTCTCAACGCGTTCTCGAAAATCCGATCTTTTTGAAGAATTTCAGAAAATTTGTGAGAATTTCAGAGAATTTCAGAGTATTTCAGGAAATTTCAATTTTAGAAAAACAAAAAATGAAGTATAATGAACAAGTGTTAGGCTCCGGCATAGAGCCAGCCATCACACTTGCTCTTGTGACGTTTAGAAAAACTTGTAGATGTCCGTTTGAAAATTGCTTGAAAATCTTCCTATAGAATTCAGGTATACCCCCCCCCCACGGGAAGACTATGGTATAGCCCCCACCAGTTCAATTTTAACTATGAAACAAATTAGTGCCAAGACTAGTTGACAGATTCCAAGACGACGCTCTCGGTCTGGCCTCTTGAATGGTTCTGTTTGAGTGCGGAACTGTCTAAATGAGCAGATGTTCATTTAAATTAACACAACTCACCAAATTCTGACCCTTTGCCTATCAATTATTTCAATATTGAAAAAATTATGCACCCGAATCACAAGTTATGTAAATAAGTGGGAAGAGAAATGACTCCATTATACGAAGCAAGGTGAGAAGTAGATTCCGAACATCAAGTCAAAGAGAGAAAAAAAAACGAGACCCATTAATGCCTAATGAATGTGGGAGCACGTTTCGCATAACGGTTCTAAACAATCCTAAAGTTGCCGGAAACGAGCTCAATAGAGCCACGAAAAAACTTTTCATAGTGCTAATAAAACACTTTCTTGCATTAGTTCAAAATGAAGGATAAAGCCGTAAATTTTAAATAATACAATTATGGTTTCAATTAAAATTAGAGAAAAGCGGTAGCTAGTGAAGGCTTTAAGGATTTCGAGAAACAGCAAAATTTGAAAAAATGAAAAAAGATAGTACACCAGATTTCTTCCAGCAAAAAAACATGTTTTCAAGGCTTTTTTTTACGTCTGATACTCAGCTAATATAAAGAAAATGCGGGGCGGTGGAGTTATTTCAGAATTTAGAAAGCCGTTAGCAGCAGAGTATGAAAAACTCTGAAATTGTACTAAAAATGAACTAATATCCGCACAAAATTTTTTGAAATTTTTTTGAAAACAAGAGATTTTCGGGAGCCTGCTAATTGTCTTTATTTCGGCTTAACAATGATGAAAATCGGTGGAAAAGCATGTGAATTTGGACTCTAATTTCACATCCAACGGAAAACTCAACAAAACTACACAAGACTAGGAAACATCTTTCGCAAGCTTTGGCTGTAACTTGTCCTAAACCTTTGATAGATATGTTTGGCCCAAGTTTGGCTTAACTTTGCGGTAATGTTGGCCTAGACTTTCAGACTTTGGCGAAGACGTACAAACTATGAACTGGGTGATCCATTCTTTTGAGCTTTTTTCTGAAAATTAGGCCAGGTTTCTTTCGGAAAATTCGACGAATATATTGTTGTAAAACCCAGTGAATAATGATAAACCAAGCTTGAGCAACTTGGACACAGCGAATGCGAAATTAAGTAGCCGACCGCCCGGAAGATTCTGGTTTGATTAGACAACCCGTCTACTTTATGGGCTCAATTCTTAAACTATATTACTTAATAGCTATCTTCAGAACAAATAAACCTCGTCGGGGTCTCCAATATAGAAGGAAGTTACCCGCCGACATAAATCGATCCCTACTAATCTGGATTGCAATTCTAGTCGTACGTTGATCATGAAAGATGGAGAACTCTTAGATATCATTTATTTGAGACACTGTTTTACAGTGGGATGTTACCCACCCGCACGCGATACATGACTTGGAAACAAAACGGGGGTTAAAGATGTATTCCAGCTCAATACACTTCAGTGATACAAGTGCGCACATTGAAACAGTATTTCAAACTATTGTAAAACTAAAACCGACAAATATATTTAGCAGCTGAATAATCATATGATGTCACTTCCTTCTAGGAAGAACGCTGTTCGAAAATTCGAGGACTGAATGCGGGGAGTTGTGTATTTTGACGGTGTGACAAACTGAATGCAGGCGGCGCATACCCGACAAACCCTGACAAATACTTCAGCACACACTAATTTCGGTTGCCACCTTTTTTCCAGCCCACAATTTTTGAGAGTCCACGGTTTCGAGACGGAAGCATATGGAAACTGCAGACGTCAGAACTGGAGGTTAGACCGCGTCGCAATTCTTGGGATTTCCGCACGGACGTGGCCTAACCTTCTTTTCTCTCATCGCTTAAAATCTTTTCAAGTCGAGTGATCGTTACATTTTCAAACTACAGTACTACTTTTTGATCCGAAACAAAACAAAAAGAAAATAGAAAATGCATTTCTTTCTTAATGCAGTTTATTAGGAATTACTTAATTTCTTAATTCAATAAAGCAGCTGAAATAGTAATTAAATTTATCAGTTGTTCATTGAAAACTGTCAAAATAGTACTAAAGCGCGGAGAAACATGTAATTTTTTATGAAAAATAAAAGTTATTAATTAGATTTTTTTTTGAAAAAGAAGGTAAAAACAGTTAATCGCAAGTTTTTATTTCAATAATTTCAGTTATTTTCAAATATTTTTCTCACAGAATACGTACAAAACAACGCTGAAACGAGAATTTGAAATTTGCTTACTATTAATAGAAACTCGCCATAAAGAAAGAACAGCTCCTAATTTGATTATTCATGGCTGGTTGTCCTTCTTGCTCTTTTTTGAGCATTCTTTCAAAAAGGACAAAAAATGGGCTCTCCTCCAAAAGTGAAGAAACCTAATTTGAAATTCTATCTGTTCTAAGAGGGAAATTGGAGTTCCTCACCCTAATTTCCACTGAAATGGAAAATAAACTCTTTTCAGATTTTGCAGAAAAAGCACTAAAAACAATGAGATTGTATTGGGTGGGGGGGGGACGCTGGAAAACTATTGACAGCGTTCCGAAACGGCAAAGAGGGTCTGTGTTAATAATAAAATGCAAATTTGAAGGGGAGCAAAGTGCTCGATGAGTCCGTCGCCTCCTCCTTTCGAAGCTCTCATAAAAGGAACATGAAAAGCACCGAGCACACAGCTTTTCGACATGCTCACGAACCACTTCTCCGGTTTTCTATGTCTCTCACTCTCTTGCTTTCACGTCGAGATCGATAAGTAGACGTTGCTCTTGTTCACGGGAAAGAAGAGAAGGGAGAAAGAGTTGGCACCGATAGACCTTGTGGGAGGACCCTCATGGTTGTGTCAGAAGTGAAAATGAATTTTGGCGGGCCGTGCGGAGCTGACCTTGAGAAGTGGTGCGTCGTGGAGCCCGACAAAGGTGCTCGACAAAGGAAAAGTGCTGCGGTTTGAATACAGTGCTTTTGGAGTCAGAGGTGAGTGAAGTATAGTCCAGTACTTAAAAATAAAATGTAGAACAAAGAACCGGGCAAGAGATAGGGCGTGTGCAGCGGGGCTTAGGGGCTTCAACAGAGATTTTCTTCTAAAAAAAAGATCATCAGAAAGCACAAAAGATAGACATCAAAGATTGTTTTCACCCGTAATTTACCCATATTTCACCCGCCGCCAGCTGTCATGAGCCACGGGCGAATCACGGGCCGCATATGGTTTCACCAGTCTAGCCCGTTCAGTCATTACAGGTGTCAAACGCACGAATTATCTAGACCATGGCGGGTACGCGTTTCAACCAAACGTGTGCCCACATTTCATATCAAATTTGATAGAAAATTCCATTATATTGCAGTTTTATTTACAATAGAAAAGTCTAAAAGCGTAATTACATGAAACAATTTGGAATAAATTAAACTAGAAGAAACAGTAAAATTTTAATTAATTATTTTCCTAATTAGAAAAAAGGGAAAAAAGTTTCTTAAATAAAACGGTGAAACTGAAAAAAAAATTCTTTTTGATAGACGAAAGGCGCAAAGCGGGGAGTCTAAGTTCAAAATATGTCGTCTTATTAGTCAGAAATGTAATTAGAAGAGCATTAGCAAGTATAATAGATGACCAGAAAACAAAAGGAGGACACTGCAAGTGGGGAAAGAAGTGATTTGTCAGTGAGCTTTTCATAGATCCAAACCGTAACCTTTCGGATTTAAGTTTTCAACTATGCGAACTGCAACTTTATGTAGTTTCGGAGCATTGTTGTGGAAAACAAAACTCGCGAATTGTGAACGGAAAACCATGAAAACCGTAGCGGAAGGCGGAATTTCCATTTGTACAGGAGAGAATTTCAATTGAATCGTCTTACAAAGTGTCTGATTTTTTGAAAGAAAATTATATTTTTGAAATATGAACGAGTATTGCTAACATCTTACGAAAAACCGCACACCTCTGTTCTAGAGGACTCCAGACCAGACGCCTGCAATGAAGCAATGAAGATTTCAAGATGAAATTTGTTAAGATACGGGAAAAAGTTTTGAATTTTCTAACCATTGATTTACAAATATTTTGACGACCGGTTTCTTTCTTTTAACAGGCACTCGAAACAGAGCTTTTTCATTTTCATGGTACCTAAAGCTGGTGCCAATGGCGCGCAAAGATCTCATGGTAACCAAGTGTCATACTACAATTCACTTTGAAGGAATTCAGTTCTGACCAAAAAAAAAATGAAACAAAAATGAAATACATATAAACCACGAAACAGGCAGGCGGATATTTGAAGTGGTTGGCAGATAAGAGGAGGCAGGCAAAGCATTAAAATGCACTAGACATCTGTATCTTTTGTACTTCAAATTGGAGACAAAGAAGGCATCCTTCCATTTAAAGACGAGTTATAAATCAAAAAGAGACTATAGACGCAAGTATACATCCCCCCCCCCCACCGTGAATACCCATGGGATCCTGCTGGAGGGAAAGGAAATGACAGGGTGCTGCTCTTTTCAAAGAATGACAAGAAAGGAGCTGTTGAATTCGTATATAATAATTCCAAAAACGTGTTTGAAGTGGAGAAAGAGTTGGATTTTGGTTTTATGCAGCAAGGCGTCTTTTGAAAGAAGAATGCTCGGTTCTCGCCAATATTGATAGCGAACAAAACACAAATGAGTGGGTCTTTCATCCATACTGTTCGATTAGCTAAAAAAGAAACTTTGGCCGTTTCATTTGTTTCTTTTAAAAACGCTCTCAACAGGTTTTCCTTGAAAGTAAACTCCTGAATGTTCTAAAGAAAAGTGCGCTGAAAATTTCTGAAAATAACTTTTGAATGATGGAGAGTACGGTATATTTTAAAGACACATAGCCAAATGTTGTATTACTTTTCGAATTAGTGTTTCTCAATTGCAAATTTAGCCTTTTTTTTTGCTGTTTCAGTAATTTTAAATAAGGGTAATGAGCTTTTCACATGCTTTTGATCGAAATATTCTGAAAATGCCAAATTTCAACACTTTAAGAGTTCAGAATATTTAGAAATTCTGAATTTTTAGAAACTAGAAGTTTCGAAATGTTCCGACACTCCGAAAAATGTATTCTGCATGCCATTGGTCTCCAAAAGATATATTTGCATTTGAATTTATAGTGCTCGAATTCAAAAATTGCTTCCGCTCCTCCCCCCCCCCCACACAAATAAAATTTATTCGGAAATAAGCTGAATTTAATGACATTGCGTACACGTGGAGACTCACTGAAAGCGTTTTTCCGGAGAAAATACCGTCACGTTCATTTTGTCGAATTTTGAAAAAGTATTTAGTCCGCCAGTGCTCCGCCATGGAGCAGTTTTTAAGAGTCAGATATAAAAAGTATTTTGCAGAAAGTTCTTTAAATTATTTGTTATTATACCTCTCAAAGTTGAACATCTCGTAACATACCGCCCAACAAGTAATCCCGCTTATTTTTGGTCATTTACATATGCTATTAGGTCTTGTGAAAAAGTAATGTTTCAATAATAAATTATATTAATATTTAATCACCACGTTTATTGAAGTTACATTGTCCGATGCTTTTGCCGTTTTTTCAAAATCATAAGCCTAAAAACAGCCATTGAAACCATTATGAAGATATGGTATTCACTTTCATCGTTGGGAATTGGGGTTTTATTAGCGTAGTAAGTGTATGGCGGATTTTCATTGATTGATTTCCCTAACAATTTGAGATCACTGACGTCCTGCACCAATGCCAGATGGGCGGTGTGGGCCAAAAAAACCGTAGAGCCATGGGTTGACAACCGAGTTGAAGATGATTAGTTGCTGGCAAAAATGTACCTGAAAACAAGAGGAAATTGCGAAAAGAAATCATTTTCAGGTTGAAGGTTCGACTTGAGAAGTTAAGCGGAAGCAAAGAGTTATCCGTACCAGACGTAAGTGGTCATACAGGTGAACTTCCCATATTCAAACAACTCAGGAGGTAAAGAAATATGTTTAATAAATCTTAAAAAGAGCATTCCACGTGTACAATTCAATCTTTCCTATGCTAGTTTTAAAGGTAATTATATTCTGCATTTAGAAAAAAAACATTATTAGGTGATTATTCCATTAAACGCAACTATTTTCATTAATAGAAGTCACTTTTACTATTTTTTTCTGTTTCATTTAAGATATTTGAGTATGTCGAAGCTTCGATTAATTAATTGAGCTGCTTTCGCTAAACATAAAGTTTCTGAGTGAAATAAACATTTTGAAATTGCAGTTTTTGCTTGGTATTCAGATTGTTTACTTGAATTTCCAGCTCCAGCTGAACTTACATGTTTCAGATATGAGGAGAAAAAGTCTCGGTCAAGAAATTGAATAAGACTAATGAGATTGTATGGAAGCCAACAGATGATATAAGCGACGACAAGTAGAAATGAAACGCGCAGTGCACGTGATCTGGAAAAAGCATTTTAGCATTTTTTGATTTAATATGCAAAAACAAGTGTACTTCTCACATGGCATTTCGATGTCTCTAACCTGTTCAAACTGGCGTTGTATGAAGCGCTCGTGTGCACACCGTTTCTCATCACTGCTGACGCTTCGGACGGCGAGATTGATGGTCGCTGGGTCAATGGGACTTCCGTTTCATCGCTGACCACTATTCTTGGAGTTGCTAAAGAAGAAAACGCCTCATGTGCCTTTCAAATGTTGAAACAATGAATTCAATCTTATGCTTCAATGGTTTGGCTAAGTGGAAACCTGGGCATCTACGCAAACCACCGCTTCACACTAACTATCACTTACTCATCGTCTTCTCCGGTTCCTTGGTGTTGGCGTGACGGGAAAACGTCTTCAAAGGATTCCATTCGGACGCTCGTGTGAGTACTGTATCTACAGTATCGCATCCCGTGTGGAACGAGAATGACGAGTTGTGACGGATTGAAGGACGGGAGTTCACCCACACCCATGAGATTACAATAATATAGGAGAGCTGGAATGTGATTGTGCTGGGTTATGAGTTTCATATAGAATTTTTAAGTATTCAAGCTGGGCACTTTGTTTCACCGTTTCAAACGGGTTACTACTGTGTCCGCCTGTTGAAAAAAAGGAATACAGTAATTTGTTTTACTCACCATTATTATGATACAAGGAATCCAAAAGACCAAACTGATATGAAGAATACTGTACCAGAATTCTGCATCAAATCCAGGGTCGAATGGCACATGGGGCTTTCCGAAATTTTCGATTCTCGCAATTTCCCATATTTGGAGGCATTGACTCCAATTGTATTCAGGAAGGGCAAGATATGCCCTCCAGATGAAAAGTTGAGGACATGAGATGACTAGAGCCACGATCCAGGCGACGACTAGCATCGTCTTGGTGCGTTTCAATGCTTTAGTGGGGCTATGATGGGAAGGGGAGAGAACCGACAGAAGGCGGTCCACCGCGATGCAGACGATCACATTTGAGGAGCTCTGAAATTTCGGAACACGTTGCAAAGAAGTAGAAGTAGAAGAAACAGAAGAAGTAGAAGGGGTCTCAAGACCATGAAATTTTCATAAAACTGACAATTTCATAGTTTTTTTTGGTTTATTTTTGGTGTTTCAAATGAAGAAAATCTGGTATAATACAATAACTCCCCCCCCCCCCCCTTTAATATAAGAGTGACCCCCCGGTAGAAGACTGTGAATGGCCCCCCACCCCTTCCCCTACCGTCAGTTTTTTCCACCAATTTTTACAATTTTCATAATTAATTTCGATTTTTATGTGGCATCGTGAACTAGTTTCATTTTCATTTTTTCATTTCATTTCGTCTGAATCTCATGGAAATATTAGAAGGGAGGATCATTCCTAGGTCTTCTGGTGGGCGGGGGGGGGGGAGGGATTACAGGGTGGCAGCCATGTAGTGTTACACAACTTTGCGTGGATTCTGGCGCATGAGCACAAGTCGCTACTATATCAATTTTATTTTTTATTAATTATTACATATTTATTACTATGTTTTTCAATTTTCTGGTTGCAACTTCCATTTTTAAGGTAATGACGGCTGCTTCACCCCATCGTGGTTCTATTATTAAAATGATGCAGCAGGGTGTGTCGAATTCGGAGATCGCTAAGCGGTTGAACATCAACCGAATGCTTGTTCATCGGACTGTTACTCGCTTCCACCGTCTTCGTACACCTGATGACCATCCAAGATCGGGTCGTCCTGTCACTTTGACGACGCCAAAAGCGTTCGGGAAAGAATCCGAAGAAATCCGGAGCGAAGCATGAGGAAGTTTGCTAAAGACTTCAAAAAGTGCCGATATTCTATGGAAATCATTGTCAAAAAGAAGCTGAAGATGACTCCGTATCGTATGCAAAATAGCGCATTCCTGAACGAGAAAATCAAAGCTCTCCGAATGCAAAAAGCAGGAAAGCTTCTTCAAGGCACGCGCTCAGGCACACTGTTCGCAGACGAGAAATTTTTCACCGTTGAAGCTAATAAGAATGGCCAAAACCATCGGGTTATTGCAAAAGACTTTCAAACTGCCTGTAAGAACGGAAAAAAAAATCAATAAGACATCTCATCCATCTTCAGTCATGGTTTTTGTTGGAATTTGCTCCGATGGCAAAACTCCGTTGATTTTTGTTGATTTGGGAGCCAAGGTGAACCAAACATACTACAGAAAACACATTTTCGAGACTGCAGTTCTTCCGTGGTCCAAATCGCATTACGGAAACCGACCCTGGTGCTTCCAACAAGACGGCGCACCGGCTCATCGCGCCAAGGCCACTCAGCAGTGGTGCAAGAACAATTTTCCTGAGTTCATCTCCTCGTCAGAATGGCCAGCGTCGTCACCAGACCTGAATCCTATGGACTACGCCGTTTGGGGATATTTGACCCAGAAGGTTTCCACCAAAAACTACGCTAGTTTGAGCGCTCTGAAGGTCTTACTTGTGAAAGCCTGAGACGAAATGGATGCCAACTACCTGCGTGCCGTGGTGGACGCTTACCCGAAGAGATTGAGAGCGGTGGTGAAGGCCAAAGGAGGGCGATTTGAAAACTATCGTTAAAACTTGTTTTTGTATCATTTCAATAAACTTCTGTCCAATTTCGGTGAAAATTGAACTTGTTTGAAGACATTTATAACGTTTCAAGCGTGTAACGGTATTTGGATGCCACCCTGTAGTACTGTTTGTTGGGGTTGATTATTGTAGATTACCTAGGATCCAAATGTTCCCCCCTATTTCAATTGGCGAGGCGGTTGTAGGGTGGGGGGCGATTCTTGGAAATTACCGAAAATCATTACATTTTTTCCACTTCCACCGCTTTAGGAATCAGCAAAATGTGTGTTTACCTGAAATGCAAACGTGTGCAGCATTTTGACAATTTTGCAAAGAGCATCTCCGCCACGCCAGTCATAAGTAAGAAGCCAACAAGCGCGTGAGGGTACGTAGATGAATAAAACGAGAAGATCAGAATAGTTTAGAGATCGTTTTAGAAGATCCAAGCGTGTTGACGTTGGTCGTTCGCTTAGCTGAAAGATTTATGCTTAACACAAGATTATATGTACGTGTATTGACAGTTATACACTGCTTTTAAAAGCGAAAATAGTTTTTTGAACTGCGATTTTCAGATAAAAAGCGTATTTTTTTCCGTTTTCCATAGTCTATAACTATACTGAAATGGTTCATAAAGTTTGAAATATGTAAATATAATACAACTTAATAGCCAAATAAGGCTTGAGCATGAAATAGGCAAGTTGTGCACCTGTTTGGGCAGCTATTACACTGTTATAGTACGAAGCTTTCATTAAAAACGTGTTTCTCGGTGAAAATCAGACTTATAAGAACCCTAAAACAGGATTTGTCTGAGAATTTTAGAGAATAGAACGATAAATATATTTTTATTTTATGCAATTCTAATTATGTTTAAATTGATGTGCATGCAACAAAACTCTTTGCTCTAGGCCTCACTCTGTGAAAATAAAGCTCAATATCTACGGATCAAAATACCTAGCTGTCTTCAGCGGTCTCCGTTTTTCAAAAATAAACAAAAACCTGAGTATAGGCGGCCAAGTTCAATGGTGCACCAACGACAAAATTGAGCACCAATGTGAGCATCTCCACGTAATCCGACAGTATTGGCTCCGGTGGCAGTGCCGGATTTTCCGTATCATAGGTCGTCGAAGGTGTGTGCGTCATCACGGCTGATGCCGTGAGGTTGGAAGGGGACAACATCTGAAAGTTCGGAGGTATAGTTGCTTCTATAATTTTAAACGCATTTTTGAAAACGTGAAATACGAAAAAATCAAACGATCACGAAAAGAAAAGGAGAAACGGGAAAAAAGGCTGGAGGCGGAGTTCAAGTAAATTGAAATTTCAGGTGCATATCTATTGATATTTCAATATTATAAACTAATGGAAGATCAGGAATCTAACGTGATAATCTAAACAAATTCTACATAGTATCTCAAATTGGTACGTCATTTTCAGACCGGGTTTCAGCGACCAAGTGTCACTTGGAGTAGTGGGTAAGCTGTCCTTTTTTCAGACTTTCACTCTAAGCTTCTGCAAGAATGGCTTTTTTTTATTCGGTTTATTTCGAAGTAAGTTTAAGTCCCCTTTTGGCACAAAGGGCAGATTTTTCATATCAGTCTTATGTCAGATTCCCATGCAATTTAGTTAACCCTAGAGGGTTTCTGAGAATTCTTCGAATTGGAAGATTTTTGATCGTTTCAGATGAGAAAACCTTACGCTTAAAAGAATAAAGTAAAAATAGCGTTGTGAACGACCGACCCAAACCACTGAACGACCGTGAACGACCCAAACCTTTCAAACACGAAAAAGTTGTTGCATACATTTACTTTCAGAAATCGTAAATTCTTTATTCAAAGTTTCAGACTTCAATATTCAAAGAAACGGGAAATTTGTGTCTTAAAAATTGCCTTTTTTCCTTGTTTGTTGGTTAAAAAACGACAAATTTCCCCAAATACGCTTGTGATCTTCTCAGCAACGCCCTCAGCTAAGCCCTCCCCGACCTAACATAAACCGGGGACATTCGATTACACAAATTTCTGCACTGGCGAGACTAAAATCGATATAAGAGGCTTCGAGGCCAACTTTGAAACCCTTGTACAGCCAATCCCTACTTAGTATTTCAGAAACAAAGCGGATTTCCGGATGCTTTTTGAACGCTTCCAAAGAATCATTCAATTTTCTAGAGATTTTCCGTTTAAAATCGGCTTAAATAGTAAGAATGACAGCTACGAATTTATATTTATAGATTGATAGATGCTTCTTCATAATATTAGTATTAGCTGAAGAGAAGAATCAAATTCGACATTCTAATAATGAAGATTACATTCCTCATGATGACAATGTTGATGATGTACCATCATTACTCCCAACCCCCCCCCCCCCAACTCGCAAAGCTCCTTCAATCTGAAGCATTTCATTTAAAACTTCCGCTTCTCTTGCTAATAGTCATCTTTAACTAAGAGAATGTGATCTATATGCATAAATTAGTCACGTAGCACTCCAATGCACTTGGAGAATTGCCCCTACAAATCGAAGGAGCAATGAGATATTCATGAGCGAGAATCGGGAGATTAAAAGTGGAGAGAAGTAGACTGAAAAAACGGGGAGACATTCCGGAAGAAGTATTTTCGTATTTCTCTGAAAAAAACCACCTGAATTCTGATCAATTAAAGTAGCAATTATTAGGTTATGGAGTTCTTATGGAAAACCACTTTGTTGAGCGCGTGCGATTTCGGCTATGGCAGGATTACTTCTAAATAAATAAAAATACCGAAATTGACGAGCTAAAACTTGATTTCTATAGTAAAATTTATACATTTCTGTGCATTTGCGCGTGGATTATAGTGTTTTCTCATGATATCGTATTTTCTGAACGATTATTTATTCTCTCCTAAAGTCATTTCCTTCAATGAACACAGAAGGTAAAACGATGCAAAGAAGGGAAAAACACCAAAATTGACGAGCTAAATCTTGATTTCTATTACAAAAGTTTCAAATTTCTGTGCATTTTTGCGTAGATTATAGTGTTTTCTAATCATTCCGATTACTATTTCTCTCCTCTCTCAAATCTTATTTGATTTTTATCCAAATTTAATGCACGGTTGATCTTCTTCGGAACATTCGGTGTTTTCTTTTTGATTTTCCAGAAATTTCCAGTTTTTCTTACTGAAAAAAATTGAAATCACAAACTAGACGGCTGCACAAGGATGGTTGCAATGATGGCCTGTGGGCAGTCCACTGGCTGTAGCATATATTTCTTCAATATGAAAATGAGCGCTTCAAAAAAGCGGTGAATTGTAGAGATCCAAGAGTTTCAAAGGGAAAGGAGCGAAAAAAAAAGAAATTTGAAATAGGAAAAAGAGAAAAACAATGTGAAAACTGCTGAAAATTATTTTTGTGAAATTTAAAAAATGAAAAAATAGCATTAGTGGTTAAAGATAAAAGTTTAAATCGCAATTTTGAAGAAAATTTTCAAAAAGATTCGGTTTCAATTCGTTTTCAATTAAACGGCTTCATTCTCAAGAATAGCACAACAAAAGTTTAGAACACAAAAAGCAAAATAGAGGAAGTAAACTGCCAGACAAACGGGTTTCATGTTTCGCAAAGCGAAAATTGTTTTAAACGAACGTTTTGAGCACATTCTAACGAGTTGAAGGGTCTTTTGAAAATGGGAAGTGATCCTTAGTATGCCTCCCTGTCTTTGAACATTTCTCGATAATTAATGTGTAATACGAACTGCCTCACCGGAAATGCATGAAAATGCGCTTTTAAAACGCAAGTTTAGCGTCTTCACGGCGCGTTTCATATAATTGTGGTTAATACGACACTCCGATGTTTCTCAGAACGATTGTATTGACCATTTATATACAGAAAATCCTCCCGCTAAACGTCTCTTTTGTGTAGTATTACTGTTTAGTTACCCAGGTCTCAATCAAAGTGTCGTCAGGTCTGGTGTCTGTTGTGCAAGCACTTCTAGCCCAATATATTACACAAAATCGCATAAAAATATGTTTAAATATGATTTCATGTCCACTTCAAAAGAATTTGAAGGGAAAACAATTTAATAAACCAAACTCAGTGTAAATGGAAATAGAATTGATAAAACCCCTATAAATTGCAAAATATCTAAAACGATTAGTCCAGTTTCTCTCTGGAAAAGCTGAAAGTGTATTTAAAGAGAATCATCTTTTCCTGTTTTCCCGGCGTCTTAATTTATCCATTCAAGCGGAACATAAGAATGTGCTCTCCGAGCTCCGAAAAGGCACTAACTGAATGAAATTAGAAAAAAAAAGAAGAAAACAGGTTAAAAGTACAGAATAAATGAGCCGGAGCATTATAAAGAAATGGGAAAACAAGGAAATTGAGAATTTTCAAAATTTAAATATGGAAAACTGAATAATTCAGTTTGAAACGTTAAAAATTTTAATGAAAAACAGTACGTTGATATTAGAATAATTACTCGAATGAATTTCAGAAGCTTAAATGGAAAACTTAGAAAATTCCAGCATTTTCGATGAATGAAATTGAGCAACAATGAAACAACAGAGATTTTAAACACCTCTTTTATAGAAAAAGAGAACAAAGACTCGGGGAGCAACTAACTAGAAAGCACAAAGATTGAAGAATAGTTGTGGGCAGTTAACTGTGAATTTGAAGAAAAAATGGCGATAATAATTGAAAATAAGAAATGAATCTGTAGATCTACAGGTGGTAAATTATGGATTTTGCATTAGAGCTCATATTTCGCCTCTGATCGGTCACAGAAAATGATCACAGAAAATTGTGGCTGCCATTCGGGCGGAAACGGGCCAACAAACGAACGGAAACAAACGGAAACGGGGCAAGTACACAACTTTGCTCCAGTTGAAACTTGGAAATCCTAATTTGTAGATATCGATGTTTCTCAGAAGAAAAGTTGACAGGCAAGCAGGCTAAGTAGCCGGGGGCACCCATATGTTGGTGCGAATTGTAAGACTTGTTGTTAGTTAAGAGAGGTCTTCGCACAGATTAAGAGTGGCTGTCACCGTAATTTTAACAGCCAAAATTCGAAAAAAATTGTTTTCTCCTTGAGCTGCACAGCCGATCAGCAAGCTTACATACAAATGGAAACCGCCAGAGCCCCAAAAAAGGATGAAACCTGGGGGGGGGGGTAAAGAGCTAAAGTGAGCCAAGATTGATCGATCCAAATGTGATCCTTTTCTCAGTAGTGTGGACCAGGAAAAAGACCAGAGTGTCAAATGACGAAAACATACTTTGATGCCAAATTGACACTCCTTTGTGCAGCATTTGGCGCAGATTGGGCATTCTAGAACTAGAACTAGATAACCACTATTTTCAGCCAACTGCATGGGAGTCTCTAGGAGTCTCTAGGTTAAATATGAGGGGGGGGGGGGGGAGCGAGGGGCTTTCTAAAGTTACATCATAGGCTGATTCCGTGCATTTGACTAAGGTATAATTAGAATGAAAGTACTGCAAATAATAATGAAAATGTGAGAAGCGAATTCTGCTAATCTCCTCTGCCTCATTTAGGCGAGGAGCATGTGAAATTTCGAAGCTTCAACATGTATTCGGGTCGGGATATATATGGAAAATGAAACGGAATTTGTATTTATTTTCCTATAATACACACATAGCCGAAGGACAAAATATCGCAAAAAAACGTTTACAAGCACAAACAAAATTGTTCAATTCATTTTTTTTCATCTCCTCTTTTGATCTATTCAGAAAAATAAGTTAATGGAAAAAGCAATAGAAAATACTGAAATTGGCGGAGTTTACCTGAAATAACAGGTCAAGGAAAGTTAAAATATATCTGAAAATTTGGCTGAAAGTGCCAGAAAACGTCCAACCTTGATATTTTGGCACGGAACTTGAGATAAACTTCTCATTTTGTCAGTTTACATTAACCAATTCTTCAACTTTTTCAAGTCTACACAGCTAATTACAGAATTCTGGATGAACATTTATTACACTTTTAATAACTATAATAACATTGCCCAAACTTTGTGAGTAGCACAATTTTCAGACAAAGCTCAATGCTTACGACCATATCACGTTGAATGCACGCCATCAGAGTAGGGCGGAATTGGATTTTGGGAACTCGGAATCCGGAATCCGGAAAACGGAAAAAAAATGTTTCGCGGAATCTGGAATCCGGAAAACCGAAAAAAATTTTTTCACGGAATCTAGAATCCGGAATACGGAAAAAAATATTTTTTCACGGAATCTGGAATCCGGAATACGGAATGTAAAAAAACGGCGGAATCCGGAATGCGGAATGCGCAAAACGGAATTTTAACCATTAATGAGGGAATCAAATGATGTAAATGCGCTCTGTTCGCAAAAATTTTTGTGGGAGTTTAAAAAAGTATACTTTTCACAACAATTGAGAATAAAGTATTAAAACTCATAGTTGGGCGGAATTGGATTTTGGGAATTCGGAATCCGGAAAACGGAAAACGGAAAAAAAAATTTTCACGGAATCCGGAAAACGGAATACGGAAAAAAAATTTTTTTCACGGAATCCGGAAAACGGAAAACGGAAAAATTTTTTTCACGGAATCTGGAATCCGGAAAACGAAATGAAAAAAACGGCGGAATCCGGAATTCCGCCCTTCTCTGCACGCCATCCCGTCCGATCTGGCAAGTTAAGCAACGTTGAGACCAGTTAGTACTTGGATCGGAGACGGCCCGGGAGTCCTATATGTTGTAAGCTTTTGCATTTTCAGATCATCATCATTTTACAATATTATTATTTATTGGTGCAATGTACATATCGATTGACGCGTGCATTTTTAATGAATAAATGTGAGAAGCGGGGTGGGGGGGGGGGAGTAAAGCATTAAACTTATGAACGATCTGTTCTCAGTCATATGACCGCCGATTTTCAAGATTTTTAGTTTTTTTTTGTCTCCCGAAAGGAGATTAGAAACTGATTTACTGAAAAGTGTTAATTTTCAATGAAAGCTTAAAGAAAAAAAGCGAAATAAAAGAAAAAATGGAAAATTTGTTTGCATGCATCTAGTTGTAGTGCGGTGAAGTGTGATAAACAGGAAGCCACAAAGGTTTCAGAATTGTTTTATAGACGCTGACGCATATCGAAGGTGTTTTATGATTCATTTTGGTATTATCAGGAAGTGACACAATTAGGGATGCAAGGCGGGTCGCCAATGCCTTATAACACGGAGAAGAGGCGGGGGGGGGGGGGTGGATAACCCTCCTAATGCTTTTTCTCATCTGATCTTTAGTTTAAAAAAAGAGGCCACGTTTTAGATGTAGCTGTGAGGTTATACGTAAGATAATATACAAAGGGTGTTTGCACACTAAACATCAAAACAAACGACTGTTCAGGGAAACGCTTATCCTTGAATTTGTATTTCTGAGAATTGAGTAATCAGAGATTCAAAAATACGAATGAGTGAGTGGAAATCTCTTACCAACCCCCCCCCCCCCTCCTCATTCGAACAAATGAGGACAACTAGTAAGCACCTAGGTGATAATGAACAATTGACAGAGTTTCTTTTCATTTAGAACTACTAAAGCAATGATAATGATATTATTTAATCCCCCTAACACCGCCGAAGGCCCACCTGTTGTAGGGAGGGGGGGGGGGATTAGAATGCCTCCCCCTCTTTTGAAACTCGCTGTTATTCGCTGTTTCTCTTAAACTATTTCTATTTCTAACTTTTCTAAATTAAAACTTTATTCATGATTGTCGCACTTTTGTGGCCCAATACCCACCAGAATACCAATTTACGAGAGCATTTCATGAAAGTAAACTTTTTTTTTCTCACACACGAAAGAAAACAGAATAATGGAGCAAACATTACCCGAATGACGATTATTGGCTCCCTCTTTGTCTATAATATTCGGAATAAACGTTTTCCGTCAAAGAGACTAAAAATAGGGAGAAAATGGAGGGGGGGGGAAGGGGGGATGGAAAAAAAAAAGAAGAAATTGAATCATAAAATAAGCAAATTTAGTTAGAAGTGGAGATTACTGACTGCCTAGTGCATTTTGCTACGAAAAATTGAATTAGAGGAGCGGAGGGAAATCGCGAAAATTTGGCAGATTCTGAACTTCTCCGACTACTTTTCTAAAGATCCATTTTTCCGAGCTATGGAGCAGCAAACGAGCCGAAACTTCAACTTCCAACTAGCACTCTGAATGCGTTGCAAGGGGAAGAAATCTCAAAAGCTTCGATCAGATATCTCACTGCTCTATTTCATTCTGATCGGAAACAGAAAGAATTTGTAAGCAACTAATTATATTTTTACTTGCCTGCTTAAGATACTTAGTCGATCCGTTAATAGCTTGTATGGGCGCGGATCACAGCAGACTTTGTTAAGGGATCTCGGGTGATGGTTGTCCAGGAAGTTGTTTCCCTCGATATATTGAGACTTCTTTTCCGCAGTGATTCGGACAATGTCAAGAGTTGTCATCCGGCAAGTCGTTTATCGGATGTCTTCGAGGTGTAAGTCTCTTCTTTCTAGTGTTCCCGAATCACAGCTCAGCGAGGTTCTGTGTATTGGTCCATGCTTCAGATCCGTATGTTAGAGCAAGAGGAGCGATGATGCCTAAAAGTTGAGCTTGAATTCGGAGGAAAGGTGAGAGTGTCGGCGCCGTGTCCTTTCAGTTGGTTCCATGACATTTGTCCAAGAACGAGCTCTAGACAAGCTGAGAAGATGTTGGATGATATTCATAGGATCACCTTGGAGCACACCTTTTGTGATGGTTAATTCAACTTGACTATGGAATGGTGTAAAGGTGGTTGTGCAGTTTGTGTAGCACTCTTTGAGCAGATCTGTATAAGCTGATTCCCTTCTTTGTGCTCCAAAGCTTTTAGGTAGTTTGTGCGAGCTCTGCAGATACGCCGGGCAGCTGACACTTAAATTAGTTTTTAGAAGACGTGGGTCAACCGAGATCGCGTGCTAAGGCATGCGGATCGACATGCAATCCACTTGGTCCGCAGTGCAGCCCCAAAACATACTTATCATGAAGAATTACAAAAGAATTGTACAAGCAAAATGCCTTCAGAATTTGGAATAGTAATATCACATCACCGAAACAGAAGTATACTACATAATTGCATTTTCCAATTCCGATTTTTTCGCCGAAGTGACACTTGATTAAAATGATATACTAGGAAATGGTGTTGACTTGAAAACTTAATTTCAGCAAAGCATTACAAAATGGCAATAGACACTTATCCCTGTTTCAAAATAAGTTACTCGTTTCCTGTTTCTTATAGTTAGTTGGATGTGACAGTGAAAGAGTCGTCAGATTTCTATAAGTTCGAAAGTCAGAGCTTCTGAACATTAAACTGAAAACCAATTAAAAAAACAACATATTTTGGAATAGTCATAAAAGAGTACAATTCAAATGAAAAAAAACGTCAATCCGGAATTACGCTTAGCGACTTCAACTTTTTCAGAGATTTTTTTGCTGAAAATGTTTTGAAAACGGCGTTAAAACATTATTAATATCTCTCGCGGGCCGTGCAACACCGTTTTTAAAGCTTTGTGAAAGGCCCGCCGGCCAGCGGGAATTGGGTGTTGAGTTCTGCGTTCTGCTACTTTGCCGTTATTTATTCCAATATGTTATTGCGCAATGTTTACAGTTGAATAGTTGAAATATGTGCATAAAAATCTAGAAAAGCTCACCTGTATTAAAGAAGACGAGATTTTGTGTGAGATAGTGGGCAACGGGTGTATGCACACTATGCGTCAGACATTACGACATTTAAGTGACGCTGCTGTATTTAAAAGTAAAATTTTGAATGAAAAATGAAAAAAAAGAAAAGAGAAAAAAGCCAATTGAAATACATTTCATTGGAAATTATAGGATCCCAACATGAAACTGTTAATTGAAGACTCGAATTTTTGGTTTTTTTTCCAAAAAGCTGAGGTTTTCAAACATGGAAAAATGGGGAAAATAGCTGACATATTGTATTCTGGCGTGCCCGTTTTGCAATGTTGTTAAAAGAAGCCGGTGGATAGAGGCAAATAAAAGAAATACGGCAGTGGTCACGGCAATCGCATAGACAGTTTTTGGGCGTTTATTTAATTTCTATTAAAAGGATCGTAATCGAAGCCTGATCAGGATAGGAGAAAACATAAGAGCTCGAGGTGTTATGAGTGCACCTTGAACAGTTTTTGCGCAAAGGATGTCTTTGTAGCAACATGATGACAAAGCTTGCGCAAAGGCTAGGATAGGGTTAAGTATGTTGTGTGCCCCAAACTGGCCCAAAAGATTATCGAGCGGCATACGAATTTGTTGCAACTGTTATATTATTATAGAAACACGCTCAAATAGTTGACCATCATTTCCTGGCGGGAGTCGGGCCTGAAGACGTCAAGTACGACACACGAGAGGTAGATGACGTTGAAAAGATGATGAATGATGCTTCTTCCTTCTCCGGCGTAGCTTAGAGATAGTGACACATTGCGCTTTCTGGAGAATCGAGAATCAACTCTTTAAGCGTAAGAATAATGCACCGAATGCAATTATATCATACCCAGATTAAAAGGAGAATCTTTCGTTGCGTCATCGCCCCCCGGAAGCTGTCGTGTTGCATTCTTCTAGACCATTTACAGTATCTCAGAATGGTGTTATTCTGAATACGCTTCCGAAGAAAGCCATTTAGCTGGGCAGACGGAGAGTCCACTAGTTTCTTGAACTCGACTTTCGCAGACACATTTTGTGATTGAATTGAAAACCACAAAAAACAACCAGAAAGAAGACGACTCCTAATAGTCTCCGCATGCGAGAACGCGAGAAACGAGTTTAGAGACAATCGCACCCGCGGAAAATGGAAAATAGGTACGAGTCGCCCTGCTAAAAGAACGTCATCGCTATGACCGAAAAAGAATTGTCTGGGCAATATTGCAAAGCATGGTCACCATTTGAACATATGAAAAGAAATCCCTTTTCAGATTTTTTGAGCTCTTCTTAGAAATAAAGCAGGCGGCAGGCACATTGATGAGCCTCATGAGATTTTTCGTGTTTTTGGTTTTTCGGTTTTTCGGTTTTTCTGGTTTTCTAGCTGATTTAACATTCAATAATATGAACTTTTTGGAGCCGCTTTGAAAGTAAACCGCCACGAAAATAAAGGATCTCATTTTTTTCCACAGGCGCTTCCGGATTCTTGATGAATAGCTTTTTCGAGAATGCATCGGCATCGGAAGAATTCAATTATTTTTCATTTAGTTTGAAAATAGTAAGTGCTGTTGACGGAAATGGCAAAGAATATGGATTATTAAGAGAACATTTGCTATCTTGCGTCACAATCGGAGAAAAGGATTCTGGTGAGTTGGTCTTCCAGTTTCATCTTTCTTCGTGATGGGCGAAACACGCCCATCCCTCGTGCTTCTGCACTTGTCGTAGTGTTGTGTGCACCCGCGGTGTTTGCAGAGATAGCGTCGAGAATGACGAAATGTAAATAGTTCCCGCGATTTTCCAGGAAATATTCTTATAAATTCTCTGAATTTTAAGAGAAAATCACAAAAATTGAGTAATTGTCGATAATATTTTGTTAAAATTTGCTTGTGGGGGGGGGGGAGGTGAAGATGAGTGCAACCATTTCTTCCTCCCGCATTGACAATCTTCTTGCAGCGATCACAACTCTTTCCTAATCACATTCAGAACAAAACACCTGTGATGTATCGCTATTCGTATTTTCATCAAAACCTAATTCGCCTATTATAATATTATAGAATAAGCAATAGATCGAGTGGTCAGTCGCAGTAAAAGCTGATTAGCTGAATTGATTAACTCCTTGTGTATATCACAAGAAACAGGGAACCACAATGTAATAGTATTTTAAGCTTGATTTGCTGTGAAGATGTTGGGCACAACTCATATATTCAATCTTCCATATATAATGGAATTCAATTAGGGAGGGGGGGGGGGAGATTCAGACAGATTGTTCTTTTATTCCTTATATTTACTATTTATAAATGAAACCTGACTTTGTGTATGTGTGTGTGTACTTGTATGTATTGGGTTGAGGAATAAGTACGTAGAGTTTTTATATTATCTTTTGTTTCACAACAATTTTCTTGTTGTTAGGCAAAGTGTATATATTTATCTGATAGCGCTTTTTCTGCTCTACAAAACAGTGTTTTTAGTTTTTTCTGAAATTTTAATTTTTCATCATTTTTCAGGCGCTCGGAAAATATGCAGTGTGTATGGAGAAGGTGTCTTAAGTGTGTCTACTGCACAAAAATGGTTCGCAAAGTTCAAAAATGGTGCCTTTAATCTTGAAGGCACGCCTCGAAGCGGACGACCTGCAGAATTAGACGAAGAGCATCTGAAGGTACTATTGAAGGAAGATGGTCGCAATATGCAAAACGCCATTCTTAATCATCTTCATTCGATGTTCAAATAAATCTTTGTGAAAAAACTCTACGAACTTATTCCTCAACCCAATATATATTTGTGTATGTTGTGCGTGTGTTTTCAGAGATCTCACACCCACAGATTGAGCTTATAAGGCGCGAAGAGCAGAGAAATTGTTGAGTGGTACATATGCTCGGATTGAAGCCAGAAAGGCTTTTATAATGCTTTTCAAACTTTGAAGGTTACGGAGGAAAAAGTAAAAGTACATAAGAATACTGAAACAAGTATCATTTTGCTTGAACTTTGGTTGAAGATGACCGAAGTTTTTCAAACTTAAATGATCTGACACCAAACATGGGCTACGTGTCGATTTGAGCATTTAAAAAAATTATTTAAAAATTATGTCACTAAAAATGAAGGAAATTTATAAAATTATTTTAATAGATGATTATAAGGATCTGGAAACGTGCAACTTCAAAATAAATTAACTTATAGCGAGTTCAGGATTCAGAAGTTCATAAAACATATCATTTCGTAATTGCAGACCTATATACCAATATATACTAAAAATGAGCTGCTCCCGAGCTTCAGGAGACAAGTGAAAAGCTGGGTTAAATTGGCTATTACTGATTGACATTTTTTTAATGTGTTCTCATCGTTCAACCAAAAAGATGCGCGCTGCATCATGTTCCTCGATGACATACGGTTTACCGAGAAAAATTAATAGGAGAAAAACTGCGATTGACGAGCTAAAACTGGATTTCTATAACGAAATATGAAACTTTCTCATTGTTTGCGCGCAGATTTCAGTATTTTCGATCTGTTTTTGTATCTCCTGAAAACTTTATTGTATTCGGTGATGAAAGAAGCAATTTAATATATTTGAAAAACAGTATAAAATATTGAAAACATAACAACTATAGGAAAATTTAAGTACCCTATTTCAAGCAAAACTAGGAAATTTCAAGCAGATAAATTCAAAAGCTGCCCATATTGTACAGGAAATTGGTCACCTTTTGGTCTTCCTTAGTAAGAGCCCCTTGACGTCGCTCAACTTCTAGCCACGAGCTTAAACTCCTAGTTACTCATTTTTAAATATGCCTTTCAAATACAATTGAAAATAAAACGACTCTCGCTCAAAGTCAACTGAAACAGGAAGATAGCATGTTTCCAGAAGCATGTTTAAAAAAACGTGGTAACCGGAAAAATATATAAAACAGAGAAAATCCAATTATATGGCTCTCGGGCGGGCACATCTAAATGGGACACACCGAAATACAAAAAAAAATCTCATAAAATGGTACTGAACACATTGAAGAACACCAAACAAATAGAGTGAAATGCTAAAAAAAAATAGAGGAAATATGTTTTTGTCACGTTGAAATGTGCCATAAATGGATGTGAAAGCACTAATGAATACGAAAACCAGTGATTTTCCCAGTCTGCCTCACTATGCATTACAGTGTGAAGCGACATTCCTAATTAACGAAAACTCAAAAACTATTTGAAACGGTAATTCTATTGAGGCTTCCACGAAAGACGAAATAAGACCGCCTCGTCTCGTCTTCGCCTTTGTTTTGAATCAGCCTGACGCAGAAATAGACATTGTGTTGGTCAAGTAAAATGCATTGTGTACACAGTGCACAACTTTTTTACTGCGTAAGACGAATGCAAGACGAACTGAAAGACGAACGAAGGCGAGACGAAGGACGACTTTTTTTTCGTCTTTCGTGGAAGCCCTAAATTTGATAATACAATTTGCTCTTTGTTCAACTTCTATTTTTCTAATATAAATAAATTGAAAAGATTTCTCAAATTTAAATTTCCCAATAAAAAGGAACGGATGGCCTGGTCAGCTATGCCGCCACGATGTTCTCCACAGTGAGGCTGTTCTTGTCTACCATCGCTTATATTATATTAAGGATTGTAAGATTTTCATGAACATTCATTCGTTTTTTTAGTCACGGCTATATCGAAAATTTCGAATAGCAAAGTACAAATATGGAGAAGCGTTAAAAGCGTTGGAAGTTGTCTAAAAATAGTCAAATTACCCTGAATAACATAAATATGATAATCAGAATTTGACAATCTATGATCAATTACAGTTGTTCGACTCTGGATTCCTCGTTTTTGATGACAGTATTAAAGCGTTAGATGTATCATTTGAAATCCTTGTGAAGACCACCTTGGATCTCAGCTTAAAGTGACAAGAGAAAAGGACAATCAGATGGATTCCAGAAGATTTTTTGCTCGTCAAACACAGCGTCTTCGTATGTTCGGATCTAGCTACTGTTCTCCTGTTACTGTACACGCGACCACAACTGTTAGATGCAACTCATCCTTACCGCCCAATGCGAATAATGGTTTTTAATAGGAGGATAAAACCAATTACGGTACTTCTGGGGGTTTGAAGACTGGATGAAGGTATGATAACCCGTTAAAAGATTCTAGTAAAAGAATGGTTGTTTTTTAAAATTTTATTATTAACAGGTCTTTCATGAACTACCTGGCACCATGCTCTACTTTATGGTGTGTCTTGTGTAAACGCAGTGATTGCGGGCATGAGAGGGCGGAACGAAGACCAGCGTCCCACCGTACCTAATGGGTCTTTAGATTGTCTTCAAAAGAAACTAAACCAAAATCGAAACGGAAACACGGAACTTGGAAAATAACATTTCTTTTAATAGAAAAAGCTCTAAAACAATCGAAAAATGAAAGAAATACAGAGCATTATGAATACTAAATTTGATTTCATCGGATGATCATTGAGAAACGAAACAGGAAAATAATGAAAATCCGAGAATAAAAGTGAGAGTGCGTAGCGTAAATCTCTGCCTAGTATCCTTATTATCCCATCAAATCCAACATTAAACAAGGAAAAAGGAGCATGACAGCTGAAAACAGAAAGGAGGGACGGGCAGAAACATTCGTATCTTGGTTAGCCGTTTTCACCAGAAACATATGTCGTCCTCTTGCAAATATTCACATCTTTGTGTGTATGTGTGTGGGTGTGTGTCTTCACTATTATTAATTAAGCTAAAAAATCGAAGTTTCAGTCTAGCCATGTAGCTATACTAAGGAGTTCTCCCCCCCCCGTCACACGTTAGAAATGTAACTCTCAAAAATATAAATACTCACATAATTCAGCACAGCGAATGAACAATTAGGCAGCTTGTGCATGTGCGGAGATGGACAGCTACTGTCCCAGATGTCCAACGATGGCACAGTTCACGATTGATTTGTGCATCTGCTCTTTAAATTTTGTTAATGCAGATATGCCTCCCCCCGCCAAAGAAAAGATCTCTACCGAACTTCAGTTGGGGTTGAGTTTTACTATACGAGTGGAAGACGAGACGACTTTGATACCCAACAGGAATCAATGCTGTATAAGCTGGATAGCAAACTGGATACATGTGCGGGGGGGGGAATGGCCGAAGCTCTCTATCACTTTTGTTTTATTTCAAATTTTATGAGAAACGGACAACGATGCAAGAGGAACATTTTAGAAAAACAAACAGAAAATTCAGTGAGGAATGTCATTTTTAAGTGTTTTCAGCATACTTTCAGACAAAGAAACTATTCGGAAAACAACCCTCAACTTATTATCTTATTGAAGCATTTCAATATTCATTTCAAAAGATCAGAGTAGCCATCTTTGGTTCCACGAAGTGCACCTATCTGGTGTGCTCGTCACACCAAAAAGAAGCTTCCCTTTTTCTTGAAATGCCAAAATCTGAATTATACATCAGTGTTGCATGTCAAAGGACTGCAGACTTCAAACACCTCTCTGCATACTCCGTCAATGACTAATAAGATCTGAATCCAAAGCAAGTCACTGAAGACATGTTGGAGAGGGTTTGTTGTGCAGGTAAGTGAGAAAGATTCAGAAGTTTACTAAAAAACTTGTTTTTGATGATGTTCAGTGATTCTTGGGACGTCTGGATTCTGAATAAGCCTGCAAACATCCACCACTCGATCTCGCTGCGGTTCAATCGGCTAGGCCTGATAGAAGGAGAATAGATTTGTAGGAATGGGGATTCTACAGTGGGATAGTTGATGCCCGAATGATCAACAAGGCGGGAGCAGGGAAACAAGCTAAGCTAGCTGTTTTTGCAGAGAGCATCAAGGAATAATTGCAAATCGTAAATGTTTATGTGTCTTCCCGCGGATATTTGAAGTCTGATGGTGCGGAATTATATGTAACTTGATGGGTGTCTGATCTTTGAACAACTTGTGAAGTTACTGATGATGCAAGTAATGTGGAACTATGACATCGACCATCGCTCTAAGATTCAACGAACGGCGTTGAGGAGACGATGACTGTTCAACGAAGGCTTCTGAAGAGAGTGAAATTGGCGTTGAGAGGATGGCAATGAAATGAAGAGGATCACATCAAACAAATTCGTATGGAGAATCCAGTATCCAGAATCTACGAAAAATCATTGAAACAGAAGAGAGAGAGAGAGAGAGAGAGAGAGAGAGAGAGAGAGAGAACACTGTTATGTACACGAACAGGCCTACAAATTCTCAGATATTAAGCATTATAACATTGCTCATCAATTTCAGGATTTCCTCCGTCTTCTAAGCTGTTTTTTTTCCTAAAACCCTTCGCCCTCGAACTATGAGAAATGAGCATGTGCCAGGAGACCATCAACAGGATTCAAAAACACGAAAACACTGTACTTGACGAGCCAAAAATCTGCTGGAATCCATCTGTTTGTCCGTTTTTCCTTTCACTTTAAAAAGGATGGTTCACACAAGAGTTCAGAGAAATTTAAGAAGATTTCTTTCGTGTGCCACTGTAAATCAAACATCTTAATACTGTCATCAAAAACGAGGGATTCAGAATGCATTCATCATTCTGGCAAGATTACTTTTCGACCACCACCTTCTCCCAGGCCCGCAATGCATGATTAGCCGTGATCTGTGATCACACAGGCAAATGACGGATTGACCAACTAAGTAAGTAAGAAAGTATGGCGATTAAAGTCGTCGGTGGTTTCGCTACGGTCGCTTGTTCGTGTAGACAGTAGATAGGATGCAAACAGGTGAAGTCGTTTGTTTGTAGAATTTCGTTTGAAGGATTTATTGATATCTCAAGAAATGAAAAGTTATGAGGGGAAATCAAAAACAGTTAGTAGGCGGAGCCTGCGGGTGAAGAAAGGAATGTGCCCGCAGGTGCAAGGCTCAATCACAATATTGCATTAACAATATTAAAAATATATATGAAATACTCGATTAATCGACTACAGCGATGATGATAAGTTAAGGTTTTCTCTCTATCTACAGGGTGCGGCATAAATAATAGGGTATGTTTCAAACGCCATTACTTTGGCAAAAAAATTGGAATCGATATGAATCTTGCACAAAAGTTTACTTAAACAATATAAAAACAAGCAAAATTAACACTTTTCAAATCATCTTCCTTCCGCCTTCACCACCGCCCTCAATCTCCTCGAGTAGAAGTCGACCACGGAACGCAGGTTGTTAACGTCAAGATTGTCCCAGGCCTTCAGAAGGGCAATCTTCATGGCACCCAAACTGGAGTAGTTTTTCGCGGAAACCATCTGAGTCAAGTATACCCAACCGACATAGTCCATTGGATGCAAATCCAGAGAAGAAGAAAGCCATTCTACAGAAGTAATGAACTCGGAGAAATTGTCCTTGCACCACTGTTGTGTTGCTTTGGCGCGATGAGCTAGAGCTGAGTCCTGTTGGAAGATCGAAGAATTAGTACCAAGGTGATTTCTGATCAAGCGAAGTACATCAGCCTTCGTTCTCTGTAATAAATTTGATTCACTTTGACTCCTGGATCCACAAAAATGAGCGTAGTTTTGCCGTTTTGCACAGTTTCCGCCAAAAACCATCACGGAGGCGGGATGAGGAGTTGTATTGAGGAATTTCCCATTCTGACTGAAATTATGGTCCAAAATTCAAAAAAAAACCGAATTCTCGAACGTACCATTTTGACAGCTTCAGGAGTCGTGACATTAGTGAGACGATTACATATGTATACATAGTAGGCCTGTCTTCCAGTGTCCCAAGACATTGGTAACGAGTCACAGCACAATAGAACAGAGAATGATGCTTTTTCAACTTTTTGCAAATTCAGAATTGGACAATCCCATTCTCCAGCAATCCAGGATCGGATATACAGCCTGAGATGCAGCCACCATTGACTAAAAATCGGAAAATATTAAGAAAACACTTGAAAAACATAGACGAAATGGTGTATTAAAAAAAGCTCTGTGCGTGCCGTGCGCGGTGTACCGACGCCAGAACTGGTCCAAAATCTCATTCTATTATTTATGCCGCATCCTGTAAGCTCCGAATTAAGATTTCAGTTTTTCAAATTTTCAGATAATGGGGGGAGGGGGTTCAAGATAACGGGTGGTAATGTTCACTCCATACAATATCCCTCCAATATGAACGAACATCCGGATATACTGGCTCACTTTTAAAGGAAACATGACGTTCGAACTTACCGTAGAAGGCGAAAGCTCAAGAAAAAACTTTCGAAGCGTTTCGGAATAGCTCATAAATCTTACAGAAAGCCATTAAAAAGTGAAGTTTTCTCTCTTCTTTTGCAGATGATAAAAAAGAAAAGAAGAAATGCACACAAATAGACATAGAGTCATGAAAGTAGAAGGAATAAAGAGATATCTTATAAATATTCGATAGGAGAACGATGACTTTTCGTCCCTTGTTGTCCATTTTTCAATGAGCAGCGCAGAGTAATATAACAAAGAAAGTAGAGAATTTTTGATTGAAATAAGAATGATGAAACAGAAATAATTTGATTAACATCTAAATTTGATGAACAATTGATTTTTACAACACATTTAATTTTTCAAGCTGAAAAATTGATATCACAAAGAATCTCCTGCAAATTTCCTTCTCTCTCCCTCTTCTAGGACACCACACGAGGATACCCGCATTCCACGGGTAAGCTCACAACTTCTAACAAAAACCAGAATTACATATTTCTAGAGAAAAACGTGAAATCTTGATCTCAGGAAATTCTACAAATTCTTATGCATAATTAGCAAATAACTCAGGGGAGTTCAGTTTTGAAATAAAGAGTATTTAGCTCGGAAACTGCCGGTACTGTGGTTAATCGGCTACCACCAGTTCCATGTATAAAAGTTGACATCTCCTTGACAAAATGCACCACAAACTATAATTTGCAACATTTTTGAAGAAAGTTATAAGCCAGGTCGTGGTTTCGATAAGAATGGTCGGACGGGGTCGACTCACGTCCAAGTACGGTGTGTCGGAAGTCGACCGTGTTACGAGTCCTTCAAGTCTGTTATTGTCAGTGGCCCTCATCTGAGCTCTCCGCGGGTCTCGTCATTACTTTTTCATATTTTAAAGGATATTGTTCTACCCAATCATGTTAAAACACCATACATTTCCCACATAAAAGCTGTGAAACGGTTAAAAATGTGTTTTCTATCACTATGCCTCAAACATTCAAAAAAGAATGCACTATTTATTCAAATTCATTACAGTAACCACGGACACGTCTTAACTTTCTACGAAATCAAAATTATGAATTAAAGAAGATTGCAAATTGGCGGTTCGAGTTCTATGAATCCATGGCTTATTGCAGCTTCAAAGGACAGTCTGGAATCACCATAATGTCTGTTGGTTTGCATTTCAATGTGTTAAATGTAAGGCTTCCACGAAAGAAAAAGACAAAAAGTCGTCTTTCATCTAGTTTTTTGTCTCCTCGTCTTTCGAATCGTCTTCGTTCGTCTTTCAGTTTGTCTTGCATTCGTCGTACACAATATAGAAGTTGTGCATGTGTACCAACACAATATTTATCTCTGCGTCAAGCGAATTCAAGACGAAGACGAGACAAGACGGCCGAAATTTCACCCAAATGGAAGCCTTAGTTAAATGTGCTTCTTTTCATGCCTTTTCCTATAGAACTCATTGATATCTACAATTTGCCACTTTTTTCAAGCCATAAATTTCAATTTCACAATTATGTGTAAATATAATTATTCCTGTTTCATCATCGTCATTCAATCACTTATTGCAGCTATCGTATTGCTGCTGTCACTTATTTGCATTCAAAAATTCTTTATTGTTCATTTCCGATAAGGCAAAACAAGGTGCAGCAAGGCATTGTCTTCATATAGAATATTTAAAAGATATCTCTCTATTTCCTTTTTTTTCGGAAGAAAGTTGTCATAGAAAACTTTCTAATAGATCAGGGCACATGCTGAAAATGTTCTCCTGCACGGCTAAACAGAAACATGTATAACAACCAGATGACTGTATGTTTCATTAATTAAGTTTTAAAACTGCCCAAAATCGTCAAGTTTTTATTACACAATTAAGAGAGGGATCTCGGAAATATGCATGTGGGTTCAAAACGCGCGACAAGGGCTTCAGCGTTTTTAAAATTCCAACATTGTTCCGAGTTTCATACAATTTCAGAAAAAAAGAGAAACTTTATGCTTGAAGTATTTGATTTGTTTGTCGCGGTGTCAGGAATGACGTGCTTTGTGCTTTGTCGTTCACATTTGCCTGTAAACTGCCCAACATGAAGAATTCCAAGGGATCCTGCGAGGAAGCTGGCCATTCCGACGCTCCGTCTTTTTAGAAAATGTAATATTGACCAGCAAAATGCTGCTGAGCCCACGGCAGCCAATTCCTTTTCAAAATTTGATTGGTATAGTATTCCTTGTTGATTTTGACTCCGTTTTCTACAAATACCTAGGGACATTTTCCCCTGTCGAGCAAACCATCACGATGGCTGGATGAGAGACTCGATGAACGAACTGATCTTCCTCTTCTTGGGACGCCTGCGCGAGCACTTTATGATTTTCAGAGTTGAATTCCGCCGTCGCCGTAAGCAAATTCTCATCAGAAAAGACGGTGACGAAGTATCCGTCAACCCTCGTGCAAGCAAGGAGAAACATTGATTTGTTGGCATCAGATAGGGTGGCTATCTCACTCACATAACACGGAATCATGTGGAGCTTGTCTGTGACAATCTCTAAGTTCTTTGAAACGTCTGATAGTGAAGCAGACTGTATTGTTTGGAGCATTTTTTGATCTCTGCAGCGCTAACTTATCGCTTAAATAGTTCAATAATGAAAGAACGGTGCACGTTAGATCTCACCATTTGTCTGAAACATAACCGATGACAATATAAAATGAAATCAATAAAAAATGGCCCAAATCAAAAAATATGTCATAAATATGAACACCGGAATCGCATCAGTACGCGCCCATATAATGCCAAACTTGATTAACCGTTAATAAAGGACCACCCTGTGAACTTTGTGAAATATTCCAATACTTATTGAAGCATATTTTTCCACCTAGTCTGTGATTCGCCTTGTTTGAGGTGGCATTAAGAGAGATAGCATATAACCGACAGTATTCTCTCCCAGCGGAACGTCGGAGTGTCGTACAAGTCAAAGTATATGCATTGGCAGACAAAGAACTATATGATTGTCTGTTTCAGTCTCATCACTTAGAGCAGTATACTTTCTATTCTTGGTTTCGTTCTTGTTTTCTTTAAAAATCGTTCGAAAATCTTAAACGCCGCTTTCCTCTTCGCAAATTGAGGGATGCTGGATGGCTTTCAAACTCACATAAACGAGAGCGCTGGGATCTGGAAAAAGATTTCTCGTGAGAGAGAGAGAGAGTCTCATTTCGAGAATCTAGTCAGACAAAGCATAAAAAATATCGTCATGTTTTCTTTGTGAACTATTGTTTCAGGAAGCCGAAAGTAAGTTTTAATGAAAAATAAAAAATAAATGTTTTCATGTTTTTTGTTTGGAAATGAGAATAAACGGTCTTATTTTGTGTCCACTTTCGGCATAATCCTTTTCATTTTTCTACTGCTTCGTCATCGGAGCATATTGAAATAATCCTTACTGCCATCTTCATAAACACACTAACGATTAAAGGGAGGAAGCATTCGAATATTCAAAATTGAACATTTTGTTGGATGTATTTTTCAACACATAATTTTTTCAACCCGGCACCCCGGCCAAGTCTCTACTATTGGGTATACGTGTTATATCGTGTCGGAGATAGCGCGCAATGCTCTCTGTGACCCGATAGCTCTAACTTTGGCTTAGCAGGCCATAATAGAGTGAACAGACATACAAAACTTGCTGCAAACAGCAACCAAATCTGCCTCAATCTTATCGCAAGACATGGTTAGCTGTGATCCGCGCCCAAATAAGCGATTGACGGATCGACTAAGTAAGTAAGTTACAGTAAGTAATATGCTGTATTTTTCAACCGATAATGGTTTTTGTGTACTTTGCTATAATTTTCCTACAACGTTTTTAATCTTAAGGAAAGTTATGGGCGGCCCGAGCTAGGCTTGGTTGAAAGTGTGAATCTGACAGAAATCTACATTATGTATTTATTCAGTGTTCAATCATAAAGGCAGATCAGAGAAATTTCACTCTCTAGTATCTTATGCGTACTACACTCCGATTCTCCGCTGGTAGAGGAATTGCTGTGTGAGAGTCATCCAGCATCCTTTAATTTGCGAAGAAGAAAGCGGCGTTTAAAATTTTCGAACGATTTTCAAAGAAAATTAAAAAGCAACCGTGAATAGTAAGCCGCTCGAGAGAATTGGTCTGAAACATCCATCTACGTAGTTCGTAATTTGCTAATTCATATTCTTTGGCTTGTACGACACTCCGGTTGCTCCGCTGGAAGAGTAACCACTGCTCCCAATCTGTTACAGACGTACACTAATTGACAAAAATCAGATCTGAGAAAAAACTTTGAAGAATCTCAAAAAATTGAAAAAATCTGAAATTATTATCCAGATGATTTTTCAGCAAAATGTATTTTGTCGAACGGAGTTCCAGCTTCACGTGCTTTGAAAATAAGAAAATAAAACTATTTCAACATTTTTTCAAAAGAGAACACCGTTATTTGCATTATATGAAGCAGAAATTTCAGGATTCATATCATATTCCAAAGAGAAGGAACCGTCGTCAAGTCTACTGCTCAATGTGCATACATTGTGTGTTGTTTAATAGGAAGGTAACCATTTCGTTTGAATTGGAATTTTCAGATTTACTAGTCCGAAAAGCATAAAAATCCAACAAAAAAAACAGCATTTTTCGTTCGCCTTTTTGAGGAATATCCGAAACTAAGTGAGAACATACAGCTCAAAAGTGGGCTCATTGAGCCCAAAATTCAAGGCAGCGGTCCACCCGGAAAGGACGAGAGGAGGAGGAGTGATGTTCTCGGAGGCAAAGTGACACTTGGAAGAAGGCTGAGAGAAAAAAGAGACGGAGAAATTGATTCAAAGGGGGAGGAGAACATAGGAGAATAGTGAGTATCGGCGATACAGTTCTTAAAATTTAAAAATATTTCTACTGATCTTCCTTTTGAGATATTCAATTCAGTAGTTGTCAAATTGGTACGAAACGTGGGCAAAAAGGTAACCAAATTTGGTTCAAATGTGATCATTTTTGCAGCTGTGTATCTTGTTGTATATGGAATGACAATTGTTCTATTCACGGCATTCTTAAAAAGCGGAAAATCAATAGATCATTGATCCGTTTTATACATAAAATAGTACATCTTTAATAGCTTCTAATACGGACCGAAGCGAGTGGAGATACTTTCAGCCAGTCCGCTTAGCCCCGGACCGATCAAAGTTCTTAGAAGAAAGACAAAATGAGAAGAGATAAAGAGTGAGGGAGGAAGGCCAATCAGTTCGATGAATTAAATGTATAATAAAATGAGAGAGGAGCACCTTAATGATGTCACTGACTTTTTTTTTCTGCTGTCTCATCTTTTCTTGTAAGAGAAAGAGTTTCCACGGCTCAGGCTGATAGACAAGTGACAGGGCTCAGCGATAATGTGACTGCAAGGTTATTTCTCCTTTTGCCAAATTTCTTCGAGCGTTTAAAAACGGGAGATCAGTGAAAGTGAGTGAGACATGAGAGTTAAAGGGGGCAGAATTCCAATTAGAATTCCGTTTCCTCTAGAAAAAAACAGCAGTCTAAAACAGTGCAGCGCTGGAAAGGAGGTTTAGAGGAGAACTCGTCAGCTCAAAATTCTCGGAGCTGCACACTTTTTTCTCCTCCTTCTGCAGATTTGTGAGGTTTCCAACATTTTTCAATTTGCTTAAAAGAAAGCGGCGACTGAAAGATCACTCTCCCGTATATTTGTGCAAAAAGGAACCAGAAATAGATGAAAAACGAAGACGTGTCGGGCGGAAAAATGGAAATGAAGAAGTCATTCCCAGAAAACAATTTGAAATGTTCTTCAAAACAAAGAAATCAAGATTGAGGAGAAGGGCTCCTATCACTTTAAATTGCCATTTTGTAATGATATTAGGTTGAGCGAAAAGTCTTCGTAATTTAATTTGCTTCGTCATTGCTTAGTGTTAATTTAATTTTTTCTTATTTTTTTAGTGCTTATTATGCATGTTTAACACACCTGGTAAGCTTACAGGTAATGTTCAAAATGAGCGAGAATTTGCTTGCTGATCTCCATTCTCTCTCTAAGAGTTGTCTTCTGTAAGTGTTTCTCCAACGTCGCAAATACAGCGAAGCTTGTCGTCGTAAATTGTGTGGCGTGTTAGGCGAGAACTCTGTCTCCCACACTATCAACAAGTTTTGGTTCGAAAAGTTAGTCGAAGAGAAGTACGACTTTGAAGATAAACCGAGATCCGGTCACCCACGTGTGAATATTAACACAGATTTCTCGAGAGTGCTGGAAGAACGAAGAGCAACATCACACGATCACTTTTTGACGGAGACCAGACTTGTCCCCAACTGATTATCATCTTTTTCGTTCTCTGCAAAATCACCTTGGTGGGCAGAAGTTCCGTGATAGAAAGGATGTCGAGAAGTGGTTCGAGGAGTTTTTGCCTCCCAGTCTCCCGAGTTCTATGCGAATGGAATCGCTCAACTTCCATCGCGTTGGCCAGAAGTCATAAATAATAATTGTGAATGTATCACACATTGAATCTCGTTTTCTTTGAATAAATTTCATTTCGAGAAAAATTCAAAACATTACGAAACTTTTCGCTCAACCTAATAATTTAATAATGTCATGTCTTTAACGAGTAACATATTGGGGAAGAATGTTTTATTGTGGAGAAAGCGGTAGTAAAAAACAAGGAGCACAACGCACAAAAAATACATTTCAAAAATGAAAATAAATCGACTCGAATCCATTTGAAACCAGAGACAATCGATAATCGCTAACAGGTTGATCTCCTCCGAGTAGCGACTGGATCCGGTTGGCCAGAGCAGACTGTGGAATCTGCGAGTCTCCAACAAATAGGATTTCTCGTCTGCGTTTCGAGCACACGAAAACGCATCAAGGGGCATGAAATGCACCTTACATGAACAGAGACAATTTTCAGAGGATTTCTCTCTAGTTAGACGAATATTGGTGCTCTGCTGTTTAGTTAATTAAAGGCCAAATCCATCCCCCGTGTTCTGATTTCCAGCTATCACTTGAAAAATCAAAACGGGGAAGCTTTTGCACGGCAACGAGGATCTTCTTGACTGTACCACAATTGATTCCCCACTATTCAATTTTCTTCTGATACGATTTTAGTATACGTATTACTGCTTCCTTAGAAGCGTGATTATTAATATTTGTGAATAAAGTTTCATGTCAAACCAATTAGTTGTGGTTATTCACTTTTCTCAGTTTTTCAGGTAGCCGTGCAGTATTTCTTATTTAACCGTCTTTCTGATACGGAGAGAAAGAGGAAAACGAAAAAATACTTCAGTTTATTGGAATGCTCTATTGAATAATAATGGCGTAAATTTTTTAGTTTTTAAAGGATCTTTAGACTTATTTTTCATGAAAATCTGCAGTTAGAAATCTAAAAATTTACTTTTTTGATTTTTCATTTGAAAGCTGCAGATATCCACCAAAAGCAGTCATAAAAGCTTTATTTATCAATAACATTGTTATTATTCCAATCCAAATACTTTAGACGCTTCATTGTCTCTTCGGTATCGTCTAATTCTTCGATGTCAGATGCTTCAATTTCCGACGTCACCGATAAATTGTTTTTTTCGTTTTCTGATTCCGAATTGCTTTCGATGTTGTAGTCGGAATCTGATCCCGATCCGTCTTCTTCATATTTCTTCCGCAGCTTTTGCGCCTCTAAAAATTCAGCGACATTCAGCTCGATTGGCTCGATTTTAAGTTGATTTCGCAGTTCCGCAGTTTGATTTCTACAGAAAATTTCGTGGAAAACTATCTCTTCTTCTGGGAGAAAGTGACGATAGTTGAAGGAGCATCTGGGAAAATTTTTAATTGAATTTTGGCTCAGATATTTTTATTTTTGTGTCCTAGAGAACTATTTTTTTCAAACTGTTTAATTTTGAATATGGCCGCTATTTCCTAGGCATTTACTACTTAAGTTTTATTTTTTTAAGGAAATAATAACCTTTTCAATCTCAACGAATGTGGATAGAAATCCATTCGATCCGAGCGGCACTTGAAAATGTGCCCATTGAATTCTTCCACTGATACCTGATAATACAAAATTTTGATATTAATCTATTTAGATTTATTGATGTTTTTCTAACGATGTGCTCCGCATTATATGGGCATCTGATTGAACAAAGGTCTGTAGCTGATTCTGGAGCAACACGTGGGTCTTTAGGTATATTTGAATTTTCTGGAGCCTTTGAAGGCATTGGAACGTTACCCATCTGAAAATCGTTGACCTCTGAGTTTGTTGAAATGGAGTTGATGAATAGAAGATATAAATAGTTATCAGGGAATGTTTTGCCAATTAATTTTATATATTAAAGCTTTGAATCTTATTTTAAAAAAAAACCAGAAATGTATTCCTACATCGAGAACGTTGTAATAATTATGAATACAAGCAGATATAAAATTTTAAATATTGAATAGAAAAATGAGAAAATACGACAGTAATCACTGAGAATCCATGTGAGTATTATTGAGAGTGTGTTTCCGAAGAAAATCACTATAAAACCATCTACTTTTTTCTTTTTATAAGCTTTCTTGAAGTCGGTAACGTTTTTGGTGTCTTCTCATCCTTTTTCACGGTAAGAGCCTGGGCTCTGCATTCATTGGTACAATACCAATCGCCTACAGGTGCAGTGACCATTCCTATGCATCCGAAATGAAACCACTCGTATTTACATAACGGATTCTCGCAGTACACCATGTTGTCTTGGCGTTCCTGAAAATAATTCTTTTTTGAAAATTTAGCAAAATTGAAAATGAAAAACGTACTCATTGTTTCTAAACCAATTACTTATCTTACATAAAACATAACTTACCACTTGACACCAACAATAAGTCTTTGGCTCTTCCTGTTCTTCTTGTAGGTTTAACGGCTCTTCCTTAACCTCTTTTTTCTTCCGTCCTTTTTTTTTATCATCACTTGCCAGGTCATCTTCATCTTCCTGAGCCTTTCTCTTTCTATGGCTTCTTTGCCCAGGACCGGAGTTTTCTGAGTGTCCTTCCGGAGTTTTCTGTCTTTGGGAAACTGGAGATTTTACATTTTCTATGAAATTTTGCTCTTCCTCTCGGAATTTGGAATAGGCATTTTTTACCAGAGCCCGTAGATTTTTGGCGATTTCGATTTTTTGTTCAGAATACTCGGACATTTTTTGCATTTGTTGTTGTAGACATTGAAATGCCTTTGTCTTCTGATCAGGCGTCATTTTTTCGTAATTTGTCATAAACTCCACTTTGTTTTTCTGAGCGCTTTCCATCTCCTTTTTCACTAATTTGTCAAGTTGTTTCATTTCAATTAATCCTTTTTTCGCTTGTTCAGGCACTTCCTTATTGATTTTTGAGCACACTTCAATCATCTGTGCTACACAATCTTCGACCAGCATTTCCATGAGCTGAAATTAGTAGAAAAAATATTAGTTTTTACAAAGATTAGAGAAGTAAAGTTTAAACTGCTTTTAATATAAAAAGAAGAACTTCTAGAAACTTTGTTAAGTAAAATAGTTATGTGAATGACTTATTCATTTTTTGATGTCAAAATTGCTGGTATCGAAAATTAAGATTTATTAACAAACTTAAAAAACAAAAAATTATTAAATATGACACGATGTCAATGAGCTCTTTTTAAATTATGAAATAAATAGAACAAATGCTTTCGAATTCATACGAAACCACACCGCATGGAAAAGGAGGGAAAAAGTGTGCGGCAGTTATGCCTTCATTAAGCCCCGCCCATTAAGCCATGCCGTTTTGCAAGAGGACTTAAGATGATTTTTATTTTATTTCTCTAATACTTTAGAAGCCCAAAATCTAGATGAAAATAGATTTTTCTAATAATACATTTCTAATAAAATTATTTAAGTAAAGCAAATCGTTTTATTATCTTTTTTGATAGCAATGAAAACATTTTTTAATATTAAATATGTTCTTTAAAACGGTGCATCCTCAATTTTCTTTACGATTTTTCATGTTCTCCCCAAAAATTAATATCTTCTCTTCTTTCCAGAGCTATGCAGTTCTCCGAGGTAATCGAGGTATTAGACCGCGGGTGTTCCGTCGATGTGCAGTCAACAACTACATTCGAGTCGCTGATGATCGGACAGAAGACTCTGGAACGTCTCAAGGCTAGTCAATTCAATCGGCCGTCTCCAGTACAAGCCAAAGCGATTCCTGTTGGATTGTTGGGAAGAGGTTCATATCAGGGCTGGGTGACAACAATTTTTAAACTATTCGGCAATTGCCGGCCTAAAATTCTACAACATTCGAAAATTGCGAAACATAAAAAATTGAATACGGAAATTTCGACAATTCAGTCATTTTCGAAAAGAATACGTTTCGGAAAATGTGAACAAAAATTATGGAGATAGACAGAATTATTCTTATTTAAAAAAATTAACCAAGAAGAAATGACGTTACTTGAAAAAATAATTGTAGATATGCTGGTACAGGCGAAGTCTGGCACCGGAAAAACTCTGGTGTTCTCCGTACTGGCCGTTGAAAATTTGGATTTACGAAATCCCCACGTCCAGAAAGTCATTGTCACACCAACGCGCGAAATTTCGGTTCAAATCAAGGAGACTGTGCGGAAGGTGGCACCAACTGGAGCACGAACATCGTAATAATTCTGAAGAATTATGGGAAAAATAATTAAAACTTGTTTCTCAGAGTATACGTCGGGGGATCTGCGCACAAACTGAATCAGATCGATTTGAGGCAGACTAGTGAGTTTTATGAACACTTTCCGAAAGTCCTCTATCAAATTCAAAAAGTTTGATTTAAAAAGCATGGACTTCAATTGAAAAGTGTAATGACACAGTTTAAAACGGCTATTTTCGATACAAATTTTTTTTCATGGCCCCAAATCGTGATCGGAACTCCTGGACGTATAGCACAATTGGTTAAACTAGGATCCATGGATATATCTCACGTGGATTTCTTTGTACTGGATGAGGCTGACAAATTGATGGAAGATGTTTTTACAGATGATATCAAGTATGATAATTCTGAAAATTATAATTTTTCATATTTTCAAATCATGAGGCTTCCTGAAACATTGAAACACTAGATTTCAGAGAATTTCGAAAATTTTATAAATTCTGGAGTTTGCAGCTACGTTATCAATTCTCTTCCACCAGTTCGTCAAGTCGCTGTATTTTCCGCCACATATCCTCGAAATCTAGATACACGTTTATCAACGTTCCTCCGAGATGCAGCACTTGTTCGGTTCAATGCAGGTAAATAATATCAGGAAAAACGAGGAATGTGTTTAAAAATTACTTTCTCGGCACCTTCTACCAGTGCAATAGCGGCGTAAGAGATTTTTGAAGGAACATTAGAGGATCCCTGATTCTACAGCCGTCACTGATTTCAGGGCTAGTGTTTTTGCGAAACATCTTTCTTTCTTTCAGTATTAAAAAATTACAAATGCATATTTTAATTTTAAAACCATTTAAATGCATTGTGGAATAATTTTCTGTTTTGTTCCTTTTTTTTATTAGTCCTTTATCGACGAGAGTTATGGTTAAGTTTGTTTTATGAGATTGAAATCGACGCCATCAGAAAAAGCACGTCCGCGTGCATTAAATGAGTTCGCATGTGAAATTAAATAATCTAACCCATGGGGCTTGCCCTTTTTTCTATTGTACCATTTTTCTTCCATAAAATAGTAAAAATACGAGGTTTTGAAACATTTCTAACTATTCCTTTAAGTGCCCATAAAGAATGTCATTGGCGGGTCAGAGAAAAAACTGCTAGCATTTAATTTTATAAACTGGGTGGTCGACAAGTATGGAGGTTTCTGTTTTGAAGTCTGTAAACGAAATACGGGGACAGTGAAACAAACTTTATTTTTTCATGGAATGGAATATAGAAAACATTATTTAAGAAGATGCTCCAAATTATGAGAAATACTCATAGTTAGTGCAAATTACTCATAGTTAGTGCCAATTTCAGTGACTTAAAATTTGAATGAGAGTAAGACATGAACTTCTGTTCCCGGAATCCCCGGATGGATTTCAACCCATGTGAAGGCGTCCACTCTTGTGGAATAGTGAAAAGTTGTTGGCCAAAATGGTGGCCCACAGAAGGAGGCACCCTTCAACAAGGTATTTTGGTACACCTCCGAGTTGATCTTCACATTTCTATCATTGAAGGCCTATGACGCTATAAATTCGTATGCGTTGGTACTAGTTCTGAAGGTTTTTAATCGGTCTGGTAGTGAAGATCTCTTCGTCGGTCGAGATCAAGTCGGAAAGGCGGCGCACCTTGAAAACTACCATCTGCTTCTTTGATTTTTTCGAATCTTGTAGCAGCCAACTGCTTTCGCAAAGAATTCTTTTCCTTTTTTGGGATAATATAAACATATTTTCTGACTTCTATTTTACTACTAGTACCAATTTCCTCCTTTTCCCATTGGTATGCGCTATACATCACGATGATTAAGATTCGAAAAGTGTTTTTCTATAAAAAAAAAACATTTAAGACGATGATTCGCTACGGGGCGCCATTTTAATGAATAGACAATAAAAAAATAACTGCTTCTTCTTGGCTGTCCAAGTGTTTCCACTTTGAAATATTTTAACGGTTTTCAGATGATGTTCAGCTGGTGGGAATCAAGCAATACGTCGTAACGAAGTGTTCTCCAATGCTAGAAAAATTGACACATGTACTAAAATCTAAACGTTTTGTACAGGCACTTGTCTTTTGCGACCAAATCACTAAGTAAGTTATTCAGTTTGCTTTTACCTTGAATTTTTCAAAAGTCTTCTGTAATCGCTACAATGTTATTTTATATTTTTAGATGCCAGCCTATTGCCTCTCACCTAAAGTCGGAAGGTCTCGACGTCACTTTTGTGTCCAGTGCAATGAGCCAAAAGGAACGCCAATTAGCAGTTGATCAACTCCGAATGAACCGTGTCAAAATTCTGGTTTCATCAGATTTAACAGCGCGAGGAATCGATGCGGACAACGTGAATCTAGTAGTGAATGTAGACGCGGCTGCCAACGAAGAGACCTATTTTCATAGAATTGGGAGAGCTGCCCGATTCGGAGCACATGGAGCGGCAGTTACTCTTTTGGAAGATGAGAAGGCCTTAAAATGCTTTACAGCATTGACTCATAAAGGAAAAGTCCGTGTAAAAACGATAGAAAATGTGGAAATGTTGCCAGAAGATTTGACGAATAATCAAGAGTTTTGGAATGCACTACCGTTTTTCTTAGATGTAAGTGCACACATATTTGGGAAAGGAAGGTTTTTTCTGAACTTTGGGTAAAATTAATTTTTAAGTTCGGTCAACGCTCCAAATCTCGTGGTAACAACGATCTAGACAAAGTTCCCGACAGGAAAACTGCAATAAAAGCACTTCAGAATGAACGAGAGTCTACTGGAGTTTCAACGTCTTCTAAAAAGTATAATAGAGAGAAAATGATGGCTCTGAGACAGTTGACGTCTTCTGTTAAAGGAAACTCTTTCAAATCTGAAATTCCTGGGGAAATCTGTGAGAAAAAAAATAATTTAATTATGAACGACGAGGAAAACGGGAATGAGCAAGTGGAAGAGTCTATGAAAATTGAAGAAACGATTCAGGCGAAGAAATCGTTTAATGAGCGGCTAGTAGAGTTGAAAGCAGTACAAAATGAAATTAAAAAAGTTAAACATCAGGAAAAGGAAAATGAAGAAGTTGTGATTAAACCGAAATTCAAGTGAGTTTCTGCAGAAAATTGCGATAAAAACGAATTAGCCTTTATTTTATATTTTCAGGTTCGTCCCTACTCGAGAAAAGTCCAAAAAGAAGTATTTTATGCGAGGGGAGCTTCAACATATTCGTAACTGTTTTAATGCTGATCAGTGGAGAGCATATGCTGAAACAAAGTTTGATATGAGTCAAGAGCCGTTTGTTGGCAGGACAGCAGAAGAATCAACTTCCTCGCGGTCATCGGAAAACATCGAAAAAAATATGATCTTCGGTGCTAGTGACGTCTCAAAATCATTAAAGAACAATACGAATTCTAATAAAAAGGTTAAAAGTGTTGGTACATCTACGGAACGCGCCTCAAAAAACCCAACGGATACTATAAAATATAGTCGCTACCAAATGAAACAAATTCAGAGAGAAGTTCCCAAAAACTCATGGATCCCATATGTGAAATCCAAGTGGGATACCTCAGAAGAGCCATGGGAGCTCGACCCAACAATGAGGTGTCCCTTTGAGGAACGTCTTCGAAGAATCCGAAAAAAAGAAAAGGATGAAAGAAAGAAAGTGATCGAGGAGAGAAAAAAGAAAAGAGAAGAAGATCGAAGTGAGCTGGTGTCAATTGGGAGAATAACCCAGCCTGTGGAGATCAAGGAGGCCAGTTGGGAGGACTATCAACAAAGGGTTCTCAAGGATTTCGAAGACAAAGTCGCTAAATGGAAGAAGGAGGAACAGGCAGGGAGCGAGAAAAGTTTGAAGCAGATTGGACCTGTGGTGAGCGAGCGAATCAGATTAAAACAATTATATGATTCATCACAAAAAAAAATTAAGTTAAACTCTATGAATAGTCTCAAGTGGTCTATGGCTCTGACTGCCAATGTACCAACTTTAGTGCGTTCTAAGGTTCTGTATTTTCTATGCTATGAAGATTTGAAGAAGCTCTGAAAGCTTTTGCCAAACTACACAAAAAGGTGAAGCAACAATGATTACGCTATAACTGTATCTGAGCATGGAATCTTTCGACTTCATTTCTATGTTCAAAGCAGTTTTTCTGTCTAAAATGATTGAATTGCAACTCGAATATTTTAATTCCTTGTTTCATTTCAGGTCCCACAGCGAACTCCACCCCACATTTATCGGTATCGTATTGACATGTACAAACAACGTCTTCGAGAGCAGGACGCCTGGCTTATATATGAATACAAACTGGATGTTGATATTATAAGAGATGTTGAAGTTCAAACAGGCAGTTATGAACATTTCAAAAAATTTATGGAAATGGAGTGTCAAACTGATGAAGTGGAATTTAAAGATGATCTCGAAGAAGAGTGTGACGATGAAGAATATTGGGACGAAGAAGACGAGTATTATGATGAAGAATATGACGATGAAGAGGAAGAATACGTTAAAGATGCCACTGAACAGAACCTCAAACAACTCCAGCACATTCAATTAATGCAACTAGGCGCGGGATACATTAGAAATGTCCATTTCCAAGCGGCATCTCAAAGTTATATAGATCTTATGAATTCGATGGCCAGGAGTCGAAGAAATTGAACAGTAACAAAGGAGAAACAGGGCCCCATCATAAATGATTGTTGTGGTTATGAACAGTTAATTTGCATGAAAACTACAGAGATCTCATTTTCCTAAAAAAAAATTGCCTATACTTGTAATCCGCTCCTCCCCTGTCCGTAAACATCCAACTACCGTATTCCTTTCGATATTCATCTAAGGAATCTGCGTTATCTTCCCTTTTCCCTCACCTTATCCTTCCTTGAAGCATTTTTACTTCCTATTGCTATGTTCTCCGGTGAGTTTTTTTCGGGTTTTTTTCTTAATTATGTTGTGCTTTAGTATGGCTAGCATTTTAATAATTTTTTTCTAAATTTTTATTTTGTCGTTGAAAGATTAACAAAGAAGTTGTTTCTGGAAAGGCTGGAGTTGAATTTTTATTGCGATTCTATGAAAACTGGTTTCTATTACCGATACAATCTTATTTTACTGAAATTTACTATTTTTTAACTGGTTCCTTCCATAACCCACATTTCCAGAATATAAAATTAATCTCGACGGGGTTAAAAAATTCCAACAGTTCTTATAGAAATGCCGCCAGCAAACGGAAAGAAAGCCGGGAAGAAAGGAGGAGCTAAATCTGGTAAGACAGTCTTTCTTGGCTTGTCCTCTAATATTCCAGTATGAACTGGGCTCAATTTGTCTTTGGTTGATCCTTATGTCGAAATATCAGCGCTTTCTCTTAAACGTTTTCATTTTAGCTGCTCCAGAAGAGGATTTGGATGCTATCCTCGCCGAGATGCAATTGGTCGATGCGAAATCCGCAAAAGATGCTGCCAACAAAGAGACTAAGGGTGGAAAAGGTAAAAATAAAAATAAATGGAATTGTCGGAAAAATTAAAAAATCGTTATTTTTCTAAAAAAAAATTTGTCTACTTCAATCAAGCACGTTCTTTTTCCAGGAAAGTCTCTCCACAATAGTTCTGCGCCACAAGCGGGGAAACAAGAATGGCAAGCCGAAATCGCTGCTATGATACCGATCGATGAACAATTCCCAGATGGTAAATATCCACATGGAAACGACGAATCGGAGTACTATTTGAAAGGAAAAGACGGCCGTGTCGCCTCAGACAGAGAGTCGAATGAAGAAAAAAAAGCGTTGGATATCAGTTATGAGGAGGTTTGGCAGGATTACAGACGTTCTGCGGAGGCACATCGTCAAGTCAGAAAATATGTAAAATCATGGATCAAGCCAGGAATGTCAATGATCGAGATTTGGTTAGTGACATCTTATGCTTCTAATTAGTTCTCCGAAAATCAATAAATAAAGGGAAATATTCATACTTCTTCTGATTCACTGTATCCTATTGCAGCGAGCGCCTCGAGACTACCTCCCGACGTCTCATCAAGGAACAAGGACTTGAAGCCGGCCTTGCTTTTCCAACTGGATGCTCCCTTAATAACTGTGCTGCTCACTACACTCCAAATGCCGGCGACACTACAGTCTTACAATACGGAGATGTGTGTAAGGTAACGTCATAGAATCATATAATATATATTACCGACTTCAGTCGTAACAAAGGTGAAAGGTGAACGTTTAAATTAAATATCATTTCCAGATAGACTACGGAATTCATGTGCGCGGACGTCTCATCGACTCTGCCTTCACTGTTCACTTCGACCCAAAGTTCGATCCCCTTGTTGAGGCAGTCCGTGAAGCCACGAACGCTGGAATCAAAGAATCTGGAATCGACGTTCGTCTTTGCGACGTCGGAGAAATTGTCGAAGAAGTAATGACATCACATGAAGTTGAATTAGATGGAAAATCTTATGTTGTCAAACCGATACGCAATCTCAACGGCCACTCTATCGCCCAATATCGTATCCATGCCGGTAAAACAGTGCCAATTGTAAAGGGAGGTGAGCAGACGAAAATGGAGGAAAACGAGATTTATGCAATCGAGACTTTCGGCTCAACTGGAAAAGGATATGTTCACGATGATATGGAGACTTCGCATTATATGAAAAATTTCGAATTGGCGGATGAGAAAATTCCCCTTCGTCTCCAAAAATCCAAGGGACTTCTCAATTTAATTGACAAGAATTTCAGTACATTGGCATTCTGTCGCCGTTGGATTGATCGTCTTGGGGAAACCAAATACCTGATGGCTCTAAAGGATTTGTGTGATAAGGTTTGTTAGAGTTAAGAATCCTAGATACGGGCAGGTTGATCTAGACCAAGTGCATCTAGGCTAGTGAAACTCTGAATATCCTAGGCGGTGGGGCATATATTATATCTATTTATCACTAAGCGAACAGTTCTGTCTGTGGTTTCTCCGTCTGGCAAGGGCTTTTTTGAATAACTTAAAAGAACGTGGGCCTCCTATTATCGGATCGCGAGTACGTTGTTTGTCGTATAGAGGCGGGGTTTAGGTCTCGTTAAGGGATAGCGCGTTTTAACGCGCCAATTTAAAAATTGTAAGGAAGCGCACACACTGCGTATGTGATTTCTTTTCGAAAATTGAAGCGAAATTTGACAAGAAGTATTAATTTTAAAAAAACATGATTTTCGAAGCAAAATATAAATAGAAAAAATTCCTATATTCGCTTCAATTTTCGAAAATAAATCACAAACGCAGTGTGTGCGCTTCCTTACAATTTTTAAATTGGCGCGTTAAAACGCGCTATCCTCTAACGAGACCCACAACCCGCCTCTATACGACAAACCACGTACTCGCGATCCGATAATACTTTGATATGCGGGATGGAGTCATGGCCACTAGAGCGCTTCGCAACCATATCATTAGGAGGTCGCTGAGTATTTGGGATACTTTAGAACTTTCCATATTGTTCCAGGAAGTTCTAGAACATTCCACCAGCACATACTAATAAACCTAATTAGAAATATTAATTAAAGACAAGCCTAAGCCTCCACTATGCCTAATCCAGATTCGGTCATTGTCTAATTAAGCTCGTGGCTTCTAGTTAGTATAACTTTCAGTTGCCTCAAGGTGCAAGGTGTTAAATTCCTTTATGTAAAATAACTCGCTGCCGAATGGCAGCGTAAACCGTCTGATTAAAATTTAAGATAAGTTTATGATATATATATATATATATATATATACCATTTTTGTATATATAATGAACGGTTTCATTGCTCTATATGTTATAGACCATACGGACGCACTGTTTTTTAACAGAAATTTATTTTGTTCCAGGGAATCGTAGACCCGTACCCACCTCTCTGTGACGTCAAGGGATGCTACACCGCCCAATGGGAGCACACGATTCTAATGCGTCCTACAGTGAAAGAGGTTGTCTCCCGTGGTGATGACTACTAATTTATCAATGACACTCCTCGTACCTTTATATTTTCTGTCGATACGTTGTTTTGTTATTAATCTACTATCTTCACCGTCTGAACTTGTTAGTGTTTTTTTTCTGCTCGGAAATTTTCCCTTCCTTATTTCATTCTAATCTTGAGTTCTTTATACGAAAGCAAAGCCTTTACCACATTCTCGCTGTCTGCTATTTGGTGGTTTTGTTGAGGTAAATTATTAAATTGTGCGTTTCCCTCGTAGTAAATTCTTAAAATTATTTTGTTTCCAATAGATAGCAAAAACTATCATAATTTCAAGTAACACCAAATTCCGAATGTTTGTATGATTGAATTCAGCACTGTCATATAGGTTGTAGCTGCCACCATCTAGCTCTTCCATGACTACCTGAGTTCATCGAAACATTCTGATTCTGATCATAGTGGTTTAAAGTGGTACCGTCTCGCGCTTCGATTGATTTCCTTCTGAAGTGACGGTGGGTTCTGTTGTGGTTGGACCATCTTGTAAAGAAGTCGATTCAATGCTCATGCATTTTTCTTCCAGGTGAACAGTCTCAGAGTGTTAAATTCATGTTTTCGACATGGATTAGTTCAGCTTCCAAATTTAGATTCTTTTCCAAAAGAATTCCTCGACCTCTTCACGGGATCGTCACCAGAATCAACCGAGTTCCTGCAAAATATCCTTACCAACTGAATCGTAATTCTCATCAGTGATTGTGAATCGAGCTAAGAGCTCTTTCGGCTCTCCCTCAAGGAGGGTCAGCAGCTTGTTGAACTTCAGGAATTTTAGTTTCTGGCTTTTATCGACGATGTTGGAGAATTGTAACCAAAAGTTTTCAAATTCCCATTCGTCACCTTTGAACTTATCAATCTTGATTTGTTCCAATAACAGCTCTTGGATTCCTAGACCTTGGCGGTGATCCTGGGCTTGTCGCTGTTGCGGACTTCCCGTGTTGTGGAATCCTGTTGTCGCTGGTTGTTGTGCTCTTCTCTCTTGGATGAAGAGTTTGTCGATGAAGTCCTGTGCTTGATCCGTAAGTGTTGCGACTTTCTCAAACTGTGCTTCGGCTCCTTTTTGAGATTCTTCATCGTCCTAGGTGATGTTATCAGCTTCTTTGGCGAAGCTTGTTGTTTTATCTTCAAGCGTGTTCATCTTTGCTTGAAAATATACTTTTATCTCGGTGATGTCTCTCAGTTGGGGCACTAGCTCGTCTTCGGACATCTCTAGCCAAACTTCCAGTCGAGTCGATATGTCCTCCATCGTCTTCTTGACCGTGTTATATGCTCTTGTGACGTGTCCTTTCCAATGACACTGTATGCATCTTCCTTCTTTCTTCAATATGTCCAGCGTTTCGTTTGGAGTGGGGTACTTCGTGCAGTCGCTGCCCCAATGACCTTCCTCTTTGCAATAGAGACATCTCGGGTCCTTCTTCTTTTCCGTGTATTTGTCTTTGTCGTTGTTGTCTTCTTTCGAGTTTGGTCCAGAAGAAGTTTTGGGATCATTTGGCTTCTGTGCTGATTCAATGTTCTTCAGACGAGCCTTCTCTTCCTCTTTTGTGAGGATGATTTCCAAGTCCTCAAGGAGTACTTTCAGAGTCCAAGAAACATCAGCACGGTCAATCTTCTTATCGAAGATTTTATCTTGGATTTTCGAATTGAACTTGTGGACAATTTCGTTTCCTCGTGTCGATTACTGCTCCATAGCTTTCCAATTGAGATGTCACCACCAGGATTCGTTCGAGTAGCTTCCTTTGATCTTGGATCATCGGAGAAGCTGCAGTATCCAGTTGTAGTTTGGAAGTCAGTTTGGAGATGATGAGTTCTTTGTTGTTGTACTTCTTAAGAAGAAGTTCCACTGCTTTACTGTAGTTTTCCTCTTTTGGTTCTCCTTCGAGTAACGTGAAGAGCTTGTTGAACTTTAAGAAGTTCGGTTTGTTACTCTTGTCGGCAATGTTGGTGAACTGAGACCAGAAATTCTCGAACTCCCACTCATCCCTTTTGAACTTTGGGATTTGAATCTGGTCGAGTAGGAGCTCTTGGATTCCATTGATTTGGCCTTGTTGAGCAATACCTGATGTTGTCGTCGGTAGAGAGGCACTGCTGACGATCGGACTTCTTAGAACTTTTTGTTCTAGAACCTGTAGCTTTTCGATTGCATCTTGAGCTTTGTCCGTCATCTCCGCCACTTTTTCCAACATCACTTCTGCTCCGTCGATCGCCACTGCGTCTATTGATCTTTTGATTCGCGTGTTGCTCGGCTGCTTCTTCTGTGTCCAGGATGAAGACTTGCGCGAATTTATGATCTTGTCCCTCATCTGGGTGAAGTGTCCCAATCACATGATATACTTGTCCATGTAGCCGGAATGTGTATGGGCTTACCTTTCGGGATATCCAACTTTGCAGCCATCGAACCCATTGCCAAGGAATTATTGTTGGTGTAGAGAAATTCCCAAACTTTGTAGTACTCGTTGGCTCCAAGCCGCGTCGATACCTCAAACTCAAACTTGGGTAATCAAACCATTTATAAGATTATAAAGAGAAAAAAGGTACAATACAAAAGTCAACAAATAAATTAGAATAGAAAAAAAGTAACAATAGAATAAATAATTTCCTCATACTATACGAAGAGATGTTAATGAACAAAAACAACAGTACTTTCCTTGCGAGGTGAGATCCAATAGTCAACCGGGTGAGTGCGCCTTTAAGCAAGTAAGGATTAGCAAGAAGGGGCGTGCCATTAGCCCGCGTTTACAATGAAATTAAATTGATATACGCCCTCACAAGGGAACCATTTTTAGCCTTCATCTCAGAATTTTTTCTAAATTTGCTCATTTATAGTTTCGAATACGGGCTTTCTCGTGGTGTATTTGGTTTTCTGCACAAATTTCTAGAAGCCGTGAAAATTCGATCTGAAAATATGCTGTTTTTTGCTCTCCTCATCCTTTCCATTTTCCCCCCTTTCCTCTATACATTCTTCACTGTGGAAAAACCGAGCAAAAGTGGGCGAGTGGATAGTGGGGATGAATAGGAATCACAAGTTTAAGGTTCGATTCCGTCATTGTCGATTTTCTTTTTTTTTTCTTTGATGTTGGAAGAATTTTAAACTCTATTTCTCTCAATTAGAAAAATCTTTTACTATCTATATTTATTATTACAAAAAAGAAGACCGAAAACTGGAAATCAACAGCATCTATGGTGAACAAGTACAAAGTGTTGGAAACAAAAATGTTCCTCACAATAAATGCATTTTATAAATGAGGTTTTGCTGCATCTGTTTCCATGACATTCCTGGGATACCTTTTTGGGGAAAAGGTATTGTGCTGGTGTTTGGAAGTATGGTGGTCTAGGGACGTCATATCCACAGGTATGCCAGGCATATTGGGCCCAAGGCTGCAATTTCGGAGAGCACAATTGCCACCAAACCAGTGACAAAAGCTGAAATATGATTTGAATTTTTTCAGTTTTTTAATGAAAAAACTGTACCTTTAATGTCTCGTCACGTGCGTAGATCTTGTATTTGGGATGCGTCAGCTGTCCATGAGCCGTGATCATCTTCACCACTTTTTTGAATGATCCAAAAATCCCAACGTCACATGGCTGCACCATTCCAGTGCAACCTGGAGGGATTACACGAACTTCAAGGTGGTTGGTTGGTGGGGTCACGCCGTCGATGGCACTCTGATCTTTCCAGCTTGTCCAAGAGTCCACTAACAGAAGAGCATCCTTTGGCATCGATGGATCAAATACAATTTCCTCGAAAAACGTCTTCGTCCATGTGACGAAAATATTTGGAGCTTTGAAATGCCATTTTTTGGAAACTTCCCATTTCTTTCCTTTAATGTGATGTATAAGGTTTTGTGAAGTATTCCAGCAGCGGAGACCAGAGGAAGAACTGTGTATGCGTGTGTGGTGGACGCCACATTTTGGACCACGCAATGAACATGCTTCGAGACCTTTTGAAGACGGAGGAAGATGGAAGATGAAGAAGAAGAAGAAGAAGATGGAAGACCTTTCCAATGAGCATGAACATAGTCCACAACTTTATCGACGTTTATCATGGTAGATGATAGAACGGACAAGAATAAAAACAGAAAAAAAAAACAGGAAAAAACACCAAATGAATAAAAATCAGCCCTTTTATACCCTTTCCAGAGCGTTTCTAGAAGCTTACATATTTTTGATTTTCGAAAAATGCAAAGCATTCTTCCAACATCAAAGAAAAAAAAAGAAAAAAGAAAATTGACAAAGACGGAATCGAACCCCAAACTTGTGATTCTTATGCATCCCCACTATCCACTCGGCCACTTTTGCTCGGTTTTCCATGGTGGAGAAAGTATAGAGGAAAGGGGGAAAGTGGAAAGGATGAGGAGAGCAAAAAACAGCATATTTTCAGATGGAATTTTCACGGCTTCTAGAAATTTGTGCAGAAAACCAAATACACCACGAGAAAGCCCGTATTCGAAACTATAAAAGAGCAAATTTAGAAAAAATTCTGAGATGAAGGCGAAAAATGGTTCCCTTGTCAGAGGAATTTATAAAGGGCATCAAAAATTGCCCGAATTCTCGAGTACAATTACGAGATTATTTTCAAAACACCTTCAAAAGCAAAAGCTCTGAAGTTGCTCTCTGGCGAAATATCCGTTAGAAATCTTCAAAATGTCCGGTAGAAGTATTTACTTCTGTCATGCAACTCAAAGTACATCTGAAGAATGACCAACAACATCAAAAACACAACCGACGCTCTCACCTGCCCACGAATTCGAGCTCAACTTTTCGACACCATCGTTCTTCCAGCGCTCACATACGGATCTGAAACCTGGACCTTTACACAGAACCTCGCTGAAAGAATCCGTGTGACGCATGCATCACTAGAAAGAAGATTAATTGGAATGACCCTCACGGAACAACGCCAACGAGACTTACATCGCGAAGACATCCGAAAAATCTCCCAAGTCACGGACCCACTCAAATACATCAAAAAGAAAAATTAGGATGGGCCGGGCACATTATGCGAAGAACTGACGGAAGATGGACAAAACTGATACAAGAATGGATTCCTCGAGATCAAAAACGACCTGTCGGACGACCCCCCATGAGATGGTCCGACTCACTACGTAAAGAAGTCTCAATATATCGAGGAAATCGACTGACTACGTCATGGACAACCATCGCCCAAGACCGCAAGGCATGGCTAGCTGTGATCCGCGCTCACACAAGCGATTGACGGATCGACTAAGTAACTAAGTAAGTAAGTATGCAACTCAAAGTACATCTGAAGAATGACCAAAGAGTCATTTTCAAAAAAGGTGACGCAGAGAGACAACACTAATGACTTGGTTCGCGTCAAACCAGAGTTGGTGAGTTGGAAATCGACGGAATGATCCCAGAAAATGCTGTGGATTGTAGAGGTATTACCTTTTTTTTTTTACTTTTCTATCGTTTCTGTTTAAAAGTTTTTGAATGTTAATGTTATTTTCTTTTTGACGTTCTTCTAATAAATTATTCTACCAAAAAAGAGGAAAAACAGAAACGACTACAATTCTTTCTAAACGAAAGCCAGTGGAAGTCGCGGCGTAGCCGCAAACTTTCCGCTCGTATTATAATACATTATATCAAAGTGTAACAGTTGATATGGTTTGGCGTGCTCATAACGGAATGTCAGGAAATTTGCCATTTCTTTTTTTTTTCCCGAAAAATTTGGAATTCTTTATGCAACAGCGAAGATTTTACCAAATTCTCGGGGGTTTTGTTGAGGAAAATGATCATATTGTCGGTTTTCTTCGTAGTAAATTAATAAATCCATGTTATTTCAAATAGAAATAAAAAAACGATCGCAATTTCAAGTAACAACAATTTCCGAGTGTTTGTATGATTGAATTCAGCACTGACATACACGTTGTAACTGCCACCACCTAGCTTTTCCATGACTCTGTCTAGGTATGCAGATTCATTCCAAACCACATTCTGTTCATAGTTGGTTGTTGGATATCTTCCACAGACACCCGAAAATTCGCAAACCTCCTTTTCGAAAGCAGCCGTGCTATAAAAGTACAATGGTTCAGAACTGTTGCGTGGGGGGTCTAGAAAAAAAAACTACAAAAAAAAACTTCATTTGCTCTCATACCAAATTCTTTCAGTCCAATGACAGTAGCCTTGCCGTTATGTAGGCTCACCGCTGGACCGCCTCGGTCATTTCCTCCTTCACAATATTTTTCTGTTTGCAGCCACGTGGGGCCTACATTAGATGTTATCTGAAATGATGTTACCCGCAATAAGGTCATTTAGAAATCATAAAGCCTTATTTTGCTGTATAGAGTCTCCGCCTCCCACCCCTTCCCGTAATTCTACGTCAGCCTTCGATGCGTCACCTTAATTTTATGATGCTTCATGCGACCATCCGCTCCGATTCCATAAGAGTGTACTACATCGCCGACTTTGATATTTGAATTCTCCTCTGAAAATGATGTCTTTCTGTGAATATGTGTATCCGAATATTCCGCATACCGTCAGCGAAACATAGAACGTTTCCTGATGTTGTCGGAATTTCCAGAAGTAATGGGACGTAAAATTCGCAATCATATGTATTGTATACGCAAAACAATCGAGCCTGAAAATGTTCAGTACGTCATTTAGTGTTTTCATTCTTTTTGTATATCACTGAAAAGCAATTCCAGAATTCAGGCGTTTTCCAGAAAATCATTTGATCTTTTTTCTCCTAAAACAGTTTTAAGAAAATGTAAAACATTATGAAATTGCGAAGAAGCTAAAAGGGCAAGAACAATCCCAGCAAACGTGCTGAAACATTTGAATGCTTCAAAAAAATTAACTTTAACTGGGCTTTCTTTTTTTTTATCTGTCAATATTTTTAATCTGTATGCCTGCCTTCAATATTTCAATGCGGAGAGGTTTAATCGAATCCCACACTTCCAACGTCTTCAGAGCATCAATAGCAACATCGCTGTATCTGAAAATCGTAAAAATTTCCAACGCTCTTACTTATTTATATTGTGAGAAACCAGAAACGGGGCGCCTTGTCGTACCAATTAAATATGAAGCAGACAGGCGCTTTGAATCAAAAAAGAAAAGTGGGAAAAGGGAAAACCCGTCGTTATATAGTTCAAGAGCGACAAGCCCAAATCAGCGGGTCACTGCCAAAAAGCTGGGCCACTAACCCACTGGCTGCCAATATCTGATGTGCCAGTCATGTTTTTAGTTGAATTTTATCAGTTTTTTAAACTAATTTTTCATTAAATCTTATTCTTACAGGGTTTTCTGGGAATTGCGCACGCGGCTGACGTGGGGTAGTTTGAAAGAAAGAGAGACTCAATGAAGCTCACCCTACATTTCCTCCATTAGCAGAGCAGTTCTTTTCGAATGATTTTCCATTCACCCTCCAGGTGTTGTTATCTGACAATAGAACTTGCGCTGACGTCAAGATGTGTCTTGCGGATATTAGGAACGCAGTGGTAATTGGAAATCGAACACTATTTTTGGGGTGAATCGTTAAAAGCCACGATTCCTTTGACGTATTTGTATAATCGAAGACTTCTCCTCGGGGGCCAGTGGCTGGCGTCGCTGAGAAACATTAATCAGTGATGTTTCTAGAAGTGTGAATATTCTAATGCGGAGTTCATAAATAGCGAACACGGAAGACTGACCGAGGGCATGAATGCAGTTAAGTAATCAAGATAACTGCAAGACAATTACGCGGATATTCAATTTTTATACACTTTCTTCAGAATTTCGGAAATTTGAACTTTTCCATAGCCGCGAAATTAGGACGAATAAGTTACTTTCGTTTTTGCAAAAGGGTGTTTCGACATTGGATATTGCGCAACCGGCGTTTCAACGCCGGATTGTTTCACTAAAAAAGGCATCGTTTCATTGCGAATTTCCCGTTTATCAAACTTTAAAGCTCCAAAATTAAAAAGAAACTGCGTTAAAAATTGCGCTAACTGCGCATTGGTTTCACAGCGACCTCGATTACTGTCAGACTATTCTAGTGTAGTGATGAAAAATTAGGCGAAACACTTAATTTACGCCGAGATCTCTCATTCCGTTTTTTTTTTCCTTTTTTCTTATTTTTAATGTATCACAGAACCTAAGTTTTCCAAGCAAAGTTTTCAAAGACTGCTCCAGCTCAATGAAGGAGGAGCCTTCAAAACACGCGTTGAACTTCTCTGCCTAATGCCTGTATTTTCAGAGTTCTCGACGACGTTCAATTTGGAGACTTACGAATATTGAATTCACCGCAGTTATTTTGTCGCTGTTCGTTTTCAGCGGCGGAGAGAGGTCCAGCATTAATCACATCAATCACAAGGAAAATGACTGAGAGGAAACCTCTAATTCCAGAAATAGCAGTCATTTTAAATGAATATTCACAGGATTCAGTTTTTTGTATTTTTACGATTCTTCTTTGTTTTTCGAAATATCAAATTCCTATTTTTTCGGCACGTGTTATTGATTGATTGCAATGATAAGATAAACTCATAGTTAGTTTACCCCGTGTCAAAATTTTCAAAAAAAAATTAATAAAGTCGTGGAACTTTAAGTATTAGGTTGAGCGACAAGGTTTAGTAATTTTTGTGTTTCGTCATTGCTCAGTTCCAATTTAACTTTTTTCTGATTCCGTTTTTTTTAATTCTTTTAGTGCTTACTATGCTTAACACGTGCTTGCTTACCATGTTAGTATACCATGTTTAACACGTCTGGACAACTTACAGGTAGCGTTCAAAATGAGCGAGAATTTGCTTGCTGATCTCCAGCCTCTATGAGGTGCTTTTCTGTACGAGTTTCTCCAAAGTCGCAAATGCAGCAAAGCTTGTCGTAACATGTATACCGTGTTTTTTTTCTGTTTTTCTTTTTCTTTTTCTAGTATGATTGACATGAAACACCCATTTTTCGTCACCAACGATATAATTCATAATCCAATCTGTTGTTCGTTTCATAGTGAGCATAGAAAGTGTCAGGTCACAGGTCACAGTCGGAGGAACGAGTTAATCAAACTTTGGCACTCTTCCAGATTCACGAAGATGATCATTGATAGTTCTTTGAGGAGCTTGAGTGTCGCCGCAAGCTCGCGTGACGTTGCCCTTGGTTTTTTCTTTCAGAGCTCTCGAGATATCCGCGTCAATATCCGCAGGTCGACGATAGAATGTCATAGATCATAGTTCTCTCCGGCAAACTTTTTGAACCAAAACTTGATGGTAATGTAAGAGACAGAGTTCTCGCCTAACACGGTATATATGTTACGACAAGCTTTGCTGCTTTTGCGACTTTGGAGAAATTCGTACAGAAAAACTCCTCTTAGAGGCTGGAGATCAACAAGCAAATTCTCGCTCATTTTGAGCGTTACCTGTAAGTTTACCAGGTGTGTTAAACATGCATAATAAGCACTGAAAAATTAAAAAAAAACAGAATTATAAAAAGTTAAATTAGAACTGAGCAATGACGAAACCCAAAAAATTACTAAACCTTTTCGCTCAACCTAATACTTAAAGTTCCACGACTTTATTAATTTTTTTTTTTGAAAAATTTGACACGGGGTAAACTAACTATGAGTTTATCTTATCATTGCAATCAATCAATAACACGTGCCGAAAAAATAAGAATTTGATATTTCGAAAAATAAAGAAGAATAGTAAAAATACAACAAACTGAATTCAGTGAATTTTCATTTAAAATGACTGCTATTTCTGGAATTAGAGATTTCCTCTCAGTCATTTTCCTTGCCGAAATAAAAGTCATTAATGCTGAACCTCCCTCCACCGCTGAAAGCGAACATCGACAAAAGAAATGCGGTGGATTTAATATTTGTAAGTCTCCAAATTGAAAGTCGTCGAAAACTTAGAAAATAAATGCATTCGGCAGAGAAGTTCAACGCGTGTTTTGAAGGCTCCTCCTTCATTGAGCTGGAGCAGTCTTCGAAAACCTTGCTGGGAAAACTTCGACAAATTAGGTTCATAATCAGAAAAAAGGAGAAAACGAAATAAGAGATATCGGCGTAAATTAAGTGTTTCGCCAAAATTTTCATCACTTTATACTAAAAAGTCTGACAGTAATCAGTAATCGGCTACGAAATGTCCTGTGTCGAAACACCCTTTTGCAAAAAGGAAAGTAACTTATTCGTCCTAAATTTGCGGCTATCGAAAAGTTCAAAGTTCTGAAATTCTGAAAGAAGTGCATGAAAATCGAATAGCCGCGTAATCGTCTTACAGTTCTCTTGATTACTTTTGCAGTCCTTTTGAACGTAAAACGAGCCACGCCTTTCATGCCCACTGTCATTCTTCCATGTTCGCTATTTATGAACTCCGCATTAGAATATGCACACTTCTAGAAACATCACTGATTAACGTTTTTCAGCGACGCCAGAAGTCTTCGATTATACAAATACGTCAAAGGAATCGTGGCTTTTAACGATTCGCTCCAAAATCAGTGTTCAATTTCCAATTACCACTGCGTTCTTAATATCCGCAAGGCACATCTTGACGTCAGCGCAAGTTCTATTGTCAGATAACAACACCTGGAGGGTGAATGGAAAACCATTCGAAAGGAACTGCTCTGTTAATGGAGGAAATGTAGGGTGAGCTTCATTGAGTCTCTCTTTCTTTCAAACTGCCCCACGTGAGCCGAGTGCACAACGGCGAGAAATCTATTGAAAATTAGTGAAACAGTTCGAAAATGTTTTTATCTTTCGAATTTTCCCTGTAAGAATGTTTGCAATTTTCTTGTTAGTTTGGGCATGAAAATAATGAAAAATTAGTGTTGAAAACTGATCCGATGCATCCATCTGCTCCATGTTTAATAGGTACAAACCGCAAGGCGCCCCGTTTCTAGTTTCTCAAAATATAAATAAGTAAGAGCGTTGGAACTTTTTACGATTTTCAGATACAGCGATGTTGCTATTGATGCTCTGAAGACGTTGGAAGTGTGGAATACGAGAAGGCCTCTCGGCATCTCGGCAGTGAAAGCAGGCATTCAGACATGAATTACTGACAAATACAGAAGAAAGCCCTGTTGAAAGGCTGGATTTTGTTTCAGTGTTATACAAAAAGAATGAAAACGCTTTGTTAAATGTCGTAAACAAAAATTATAGCATTAACAGTTTTCTAATCTTCCTCCTTTCGCTTTTATTACTGCCTGAAGTCTCTTCGGGTAAGAGTAGACGACGGCGCGGAGGTAGTGAACGTTGACTTTGGCTCCACGATTGCCGACTTCGGTTTACAGTCTTTAATTATCATGCATGCTTGTAAGCTCACCCTTTATTTCCTCCATCAACAGCAGTTATTTTCGAATGATTTTCCATTCACCCTCCAGGTGTTGTTATCTGACAATAGAACTTGCGCTGACGTCAAGATGTGTCTTGCGGATATTAGGAATTGGAAATCGAACACTATTTTTGGGGCGAATCGTTAAAAGCCACGATTCCTTTGACGTATTTGTATAATCGAAGACTTCTCCTCGGGGGCCAGTGGCTGGCGTCGCTGAGAAACATTAATCAGTGAAGTTTCTAGAAGTGTTCATATTCTAATGCGGAGTCCATAAATAGCGAACATGGAAGAATAACAGTGGGCATGAAAGGCGTGGCTCGTTTTACGTTCAAAAGGACTGCGACAGTAATCAAGATAACTGTATTATCCATCCGCGAGGACGTGAGCTTTCGTTTAAAGGCGCAACGAATTAACTGTTGGGTCTCGTTAGGGGATAGCGCGTTAAATAGCGTTAAATAGCGTTAAATAGTATTAAATAGCGTTAAATAGTTCGTTGCGCCTTTAAACAAAGGCTCGCGTCCTCGCGGATGGATAATAAGATGATTACGCCGCTAATGAATTTTCATACACTTTCTTCAGAATTTCGGAACTTCGGAACGGAACGGAACTGAACTTTTCGATAACCGCGAAATTAGGACGAATAATGTACTTTCAATTTTGCATAAGGGTGTTTCGACATGGGACATTTCGCAACCGACCGTTTTACCTTCAGATTTTTTCCGAGTTCTCGACGACGATACCTTTACAATTTGGAGATTAACGAATATTGAGTTCACCGCAGATCTCTTGCCGCTGTTCGTTTTTAGCGGCGAAGAGTGGTCCAGCCTTAATCACATTAATCACAAGGAAAAGCTTTTTTGCAAAAAATTTAGAGAAATAAAAAAAAATAAAAATCTTTTCATCCAAGGAGTACTTTTTTGGTGAAATTCCATTCGTTTCGTGTTCATTTTTTATCGATTCAAGTTCAAAGTTCGTGGATTACTGAGATTTTTAGCATTCAAAGTTCACAAAAATTCGTAAAATGAGCCGTTTCCATCTAAATATTCATTAGTCATTAAAGTTCAGACCCGTAATACATGCATCAACGTTGCTCTCCGCGGAGCAGAAACAGGGAACACCACTTAAAAAAAGGAATGAAACAGGAATATGATGAAGTGATTAATTCTGATCGGACCCGTCGAAAAAGTGATAGCATCTAGTGGAATCCACAAAAATGTCATCCACACCACATGCACCGCGACCCGGTCCATCGTTTAGGCATTCGAAAGATAGCTGGAATTAAAATGGAAATGAAATAATCCCAAATTTCAGTTTGACCTACCGTTTGTGTATTCGGCGGGCACGTCACTGTTTTCTTGAGCCAACTCCGATGACCTCTATACATTCCTTGTTCGGTTTCCAATGGGCAATAACGATCACAACAGACCCTTAACCGTATTCCACGTGTCCCCTCAAAGAGGCGGAGCCTAATTCGCGTAGAAGTTGGAGAGAGCACAAGAGGGAGGGACAGAATTCCAGCTTGTAACGGCTCCACGAAGACGGCTGAGAAGTGGCGGTTGAGGGAAGAAAATATGGCTGGAATGAGATGGGGGATTTTTCTGGAATTTTTTGGATTTAAAATATCGAGAGGTTTCAGAAAATCAATGCAACCAAGGTTTCCTTTTTTGTTTTTCAACACTAACCCCTGCTTTTGAAAATTTCTGAAACACTTTCAACATTAGTGCCGCATTCGGGGAGCACTAGATGCAGCACTAAATTTGGAGCCTGGTTGGAAAGAAAACTGTCGCCTGCATTTTTCTAAACGCTCTCAACACCCTACAAATTGTTGTCCAAAAACCCACGTCCAATATCAATCTGTTTTGACTTTTCAGCTCTTCGCCCCGCCCATATGCTCCACGATCTAAACGTATATCGTAGTAGATGATCTGCGATATTTGATGACTGTGCCAGCAGATCATCTGATAACTGAGTGACTCGTTTTTGGCGCAATTGACTGTGGAGTTGTGAGTATCGCAGACGCGTCGTTTCATCGTGAGACGACTCAAAGTTGCAGAGGTCACCTGGAATTCACAGTGGAGACATGAAAAAACTACGGAATCGGCCCATCTGGAGAGATCGAGTATTACAGCTTCATCTACGTTTTAGAATTTCAGATCTCGCAAGAAATGTTTTTCGATATTTGCTTATAGACATTGTGAAACTGTACTTCTTTTTCGTTGGCAAAACGTACCTCTTTCAAATCCACATTCAACCTGTCGACAAATCTTCTCCTCTACATCTACTGGTCTGAAAACAGCTTAATTTGAATTTGCAATGATGGCGGGAAATTTCAATTTTCTTTGTCGTTTGATTAGTATTCCTTGAGTTAGCAAACGTTTTAGTAAAATTAGTGAATTATTTTTAAAAAATTGAAGAAACCCTTATTTCAATAAATATTAATAAAGTCACCTGCTCTCAGCTAAACGAATTTCTTTGCGTCCGGCTCTACTGGAAAGGTTTGCACTTTTTTTCTAGTAGTCTCATACATAATTCCTAATTTCTGCGGTTTCAGCATTGAAATAACTCTGAGGTTACAACGACCGTCATCACATTTGCATTCTTAACAATAAAAACTTACAGTTTCACAATATCTTCGTGTAGCATATCGATTAGATCATGAACAGTCTCAGATTCGTCGTCTTGCTCTGGTGGCGGTATAGGTTTGAAGGATGACACCTGATGGGCTGCACGTTGGGCGGGGCGGGCTGAAAATTGGTTGACGTTTACAATTCCAGGAAGAGAAAATCGTATTCAGGTTATCGAGAGGATTCAGAAAGAAATAGACCAACTTTGTACAGTACTCTATGATCTGCAGGTTTCCAAAGTATGTTTCTGAATCCTCAAACGGAGATGATCAAATAAAAGAGACTGAAAATGTGCAAAAACCTGTGGGACTCAGAGTAGGCGGGGCCAACGGAATAAGCCTTCTATAAATAGCATTATCTCTTCCGAATTGATCTTTTTGAGAATCGGAGAGTGGTAGAACAGGCTGAAAATACCAAATTAGTTTAACTAGAAGAGCTACACTACCTCCACAATTTCCGCCGTCTCTTGAAGATGTCCGTGTTTTTCGTGGAATTCCGCAAAATTATTTGTGATGGCTACATCTGCGTTGCCGAGCAACCCCAGTTTGCTATTCGGCAACTGGCTTTTCGTGTGGAGTTTCTTCCACATCGTAGCCCTCCCCTGTTTGGGGTTGGATCTCAACACCTCGCGAACCGCAGAAGTCAGTTCTGATAAATCGCTGGCGGCGGAGAACGGAGATGGCGTTTGCGCTGGGAAGTCGGCTGAAAAACCGTTTGATTCCGCGAGTAGCCTCCAGCCAGCACAAAAGTGGGGTTCTATCTTCGAAGATTCCACTTAACATTTTCTGAAGCAGTCCCACATCTTTCAGGCACAATGGTCTTTCACAGTTACGAATTTCAGCTGTTTGCAATAAGGTTTCCACGAAAGACGAACTAAGACCGTCTCGTCTCGTCTTCGTCTTCGTCTTGGATTCGTCTGACGCAGAGATAGACATTGTGTTAGTACACATGCACAACTTTTTTATTGCGTAAGACGAATGCAAAACGAACTGAAGGACGACTTTTTTTTCTTCTTTCGCGGAAACCTTAGTTTGCAATGACTGCGATTAACTAGTTATCAAGAAATTGATCTGAATTAAATAACCTCCAGGAAACAGTGAAAATTTAATCTTAAAATAGTTGTTTCTTTGTGTAACAGTAGAGTATTAGAAGACTTCGACAATTTTGAATTCAAAAAAAAAACTTATTGAAACAGGAAAAGCATTTATATCAAAATGAATTCGGATTTTGAGGTTATGAATTAAACCTCAAAATCCGTAGCTAATGGGCAGCTAGCTACCTAAATTCTTTTTTTTTTCTGTTGCTCTCATCTCTCAAGAAAGGATACCCAACGAGTTTTTGAGCACTGCCATTTTCCAGAATTTTCGGTGAAACCACAAAACGAAACTAACTTTTTCTCAATAAATCCAATGCGTAATTCTCCATTTTTCCTGCAAGCTTCTTTTGCTTTTTCAGTAAATCGAAAAGCGTTGCTCTTGATTCAGAAAGCGACAGAAGAATTTCCATTTTTGCTATTAACTTCCGTTTCTTATCCAAATTCACTTCCAGTTTGGCTATCTGAATAGAACTCGTTGATTCTCAAAACAAACCCAGGGTAAGGGGTGTGGGGCTGCCTTAAGACCACACCGTTTCGGCATGTATACCTTGGTTGGTAAAAGAGTTATCGAAACACTTTCAACAGATGAAATGTGCAGAACATTATCACAATTAATTCACCAGTTGACAGTTTTTGAATATCGTTATTAAGAAACCAGATAATCTAAGTTGAAAATTATTTAAAACTTTTAAAAATCACATTCATTTTCTCCATTTACCATCGAATATAAAAACTAAAAGAATGCAACGAGAAATGTTTTTTTTGCATTATTCAAATGTCAATTCGTTGATAAATAACTCCTATCAGAAATAAAATGAAAAATCTCACATCGTTTTCCTTATTTTCCGTCAGATCTGTTGCTTCTTGAAGCACAATTGCCACGTCACCAAGTCCCAGAGAATATGACATTTTTTGAATTCGAGGGAGACTCTGAAACGTAAAACTGCTGGAAATCGGTGCTAAAGTCGCGTAGCTTTTTTGGAAGACTGCAAACTGCAACGCGAGTGAGTAACACAGAAACAGAGTTAAAGATAGCCAAATTACACTGGAAATCAGCGAGTTTTTATTCACAAAATTGAAATCAATGATCGTTTAGAGTTCTATTCTGTGTCCCATGCCCCTGATGGCAGCCTAACAACGTTCGGGGGTACGCTTCGACAGTCATTATGCAGAGTTGTTGGTCGAGAAATTATTTTTTTTAAACAATGATATTACCCCCCCCCCTCCACCTTTTTATAATAGAACAGAAACGATTCTGGTGGTGGACGTCGGTAAGATGAGCTGCTTTGGGCTGTCATCAAGAACTATGATTGAGATAAAACTGATTGATTTCCAGAGAAATTTTGTTATTTTGAAAGATATTGCACCATTTATAAGCCCTTCACAACACAGGCTAACTGACAAAGTGTCAAATTGGTGCCAAAAATGACCCAAATTTTGTACAATGATGAAGTTAGGATCAAATGAAGTTGAGCGGTTTCACAATAAAACTGTCGCAGCGCCAAATAAGTACGAAAAAAAAGCTAAATTTTATCAACTTTGTATCAAGTTTGATGTCTTTTCACCCTCCACATTGTCACTCCTTTCGACTGCGTTTGAACAAACTTTTAGCACTTTGGTGGCTTGCCGGCGAAAGCAAAACATACCAAAGTGTGTGCGAAGATCTGCCCGCACCCTAGACTGGCTTTCGATCTCCCGGCATTCTTGGTCATTCTGACGTCACGGATTTGCTGAAAATATTTATAGACGTTGACAAAATCAAGATGTAATCTGCTCGAAACTGTATTTTCTATTTATCAAGAAAACTCCTAATGTTGCGAATTCAAGTTGCAATTTTTCTTTAAAACCATACTGATCCAATGTGGAACAGCTAGAAAAGGCTTAGTACAATCTGTTTAGATGGTGACTTGATGCCATAGTCATGGTCAAGACAGGAATTGGCAGTAGAGCGCGTTTGCGAACACTCACCTGCTCAAATTCCTTCTGGTACTCTCGGCTTGCTTTGCCCATAATTCTGAGATAGCTGAAAATAATCGTTTGTTACTAGTTGATGGATTTATGTGTGAACTTTGGCAGAATTTATTGAATCTTAGTAGTAAATCTGAAAGAAATCAAAGAACCATTGGGAACAGTTAAATCACGAAGAGCAACTGAACTTCTGAAAAGTGATTTTAGATGTTAACTTTGTGAAACAGAGAATATTCGGCATTTTCGACTATTCGACAAACCTGTTAGGTTGAACAGCTAAGTTTTTTCAGTAATGTCAAACGTCGCATAATGCCTCATATTAGCATATTGCAGTTTTCGAAGTGACTATAATAGAATTCTAGATTTATTCTAGATATACATTTAGCAATCAGTCAAAAAAAACACTGTTTCACTACATTTACATATTAAATACGACAACACTGATTGTATCTGACGTTACAAGGGCGAGATTGGCCTCTCAGTGGGTTTAGGAATCCAAATTGTGCGGTATCCCGTGTCCAAAGTGCCCAAAATGGAACTACCTTTTTATGGAAGTGGAAGTAAGGCTTCCACGAAAGACGAAGACAAAAAAGTCGTCTTTGTTCGTCTTTCAGTTGTTTGTCTTTGTTCGTCTTGCATTCGTCTTACGGTATAAAAACGTTGTCAAAACACTGCGTCAGACGAATCCAAGACGAAGACGAAGATGAGACGAGACGGCCGAAATTTCGCCCAAATGGAAGCCTTATGAAGAAGTCCCTAGATAGAACTAGGCGAAAGTCTGATTGTTAAAAAGTTAAACTACTCCGTCTTCGATTATCAACGCAATATTCATGCGAAACCCTTTTTGGGAAAGTGCGCTCTACCGCACGTGGAATTCGCAACTTCGCAAAAAACCGAAAAAAGGTCACATTTTTCTATTGCTGTTTGGTTTGAAAAAAGGAATTTTAGACTTCAAAATGTAGCTGTAAACGTCGCGTTTCTGAAGTTCACCTACTTTTTGTTCATTCCCCACGCTGGCAACTCCATATTCACACTGTTTATCACATCCTTTGGTTCTGCCAGGCCGTGCGGCCCTATTGGGGAGACAGCTGTCCTCTGGAAAAATGAGTTCTCCGGTTGAACCATTTGCACTGTGTCTGTCTCTAATGATGCTGGAAACATGGGATTGTATGCCGTCGCTCTATCATTAATATCTTTCAATTTGGTCTCAAAGATTCCAATTGGCTCCCGGCTTTTGATGCCTCGCGTCTTTGATGTTGGCGAGTGCAATGGCTCTATGGATCTTTGGTGCGGTTCGATGACTTGTAGACTTTGATGAACTGGTACACTGCCGATTTCCGCAAGTTCACCAAAAGAGCCGAGAGCACTCGATAGTCCATTTTCAGCATCGCTTCTATTGAGAGTCTCTTCGACTTGCTGCACAAGCGTCGGAAACCGCTCATTTGATTTAAGAGCTGAATGTTTAGCTGGTGGATGAAGGGTGGGCACAGTTGTTGAGGAAGACCCCGGAGGTGAGCGGCCAATTCCGTAAGATGGGGCGGAAATAGCGCGGGAAAATGCGGAGAGTAAATCTAACATTGGAGGTGAAGATTCAGATGATCCTGGTGCACTTCCAGAAGTTGCAGCGCCAAATGCGACGGCTCCCGATTTTTCAGATTCTGTGGAAGTCCATAGAGGTGATCCATTTGAGGGAACTGAGTAAAGTCGCGAAGTGGCCTGGTGACTTTCGATCACCCCAGAACTCGGATCTCCTGATTCTGAAGTTCTTGGCACGACTCCAAATGCCTTTGATCGAGGTCTCATGACAACTCCATCAGATTTCAGAATATCAAAAGAATCGGGGACAACCGATTCTGAACCTACTATTTTCTCGTTGCCAGAATTCTCATTATCAAATGTTTCTTCAATGTAGTCTTCGTTGTTTTTAACTACGTGTGGAGTTGTTTTGTGTTTTGAATTCTTGAAGTCTATTGCATTTTCAGACTCATCAGAAGCGGTTATCTCTTCGATATCTTTCTCTTCTTCGCCAATGTCTTCGGAACTTTCTAACTCATCGTCCTTGGATTCCGATTCCTCAACTGCTTCTGAGCTGTCATGTTCAGAACTCCTGAAATCTTTTACGTTCACAATATTCATTTCATCAAGCGGCTGTTCGTCCTCTTCACTTCTGAATGGTTCCGGTGTCGTAGAATGAAATAGATCAAAAATTCCGGAAGATCCAACGCTTTTGGAATTCGATATTTGTGTTTGAGGTTTTCCTCCGAAAAACGGAATATTCACTTTATCAGGGTAACGGAACAAATTGGTGGCTGGCAGTGCATTCGGGTTGCTTCCAGATGAAACAAATGAAGATGTTGGCAAAACGTGGCTTGGTAGCTCTGGTGACGATGCTCGTGTAGAAGCAGGTGACGTGGTAAATAACGTCAATGGAACTTCTGATGACGTGATTATTCTAGTAAAGGATTCAGATGATGTCGTGGACGCAGAAGGCGTAGGTGATGTCACATTTTGCAAGAAGTTTTGTAGATTTTCTCCAGTTCCAAAAGTTGAGGATAAGGATCCTCTGGAAGAGGCGGAGGCTGAGACTGCTGAAAAATCTAAAGGACCTGGTCGAGCTTGAAGTTGTTTTAAGGTTGTTGAGTCAAAGAGAATGACAGGTCTTTTTTCCATTAGGGTGCTATTTGACTGAACATCAGGTGGAATTGAGGTTTGAGGTGGAGGTGCAATTGGACCGAAGAGATTACTGGAATCTGCGCCATGAAGGTTCCCCAAAACTACTGGTTCTAAAGGAAGCCCGTGAAGCTTTGATTGTGATTTTGCCTTCGGTTGTTCAGGCGATGTGCCAGATAGAGCATGGATCTGGGCTCTTGGCAAAATTGTGAATACACTAGACTGTTCCGTAGATGGTCCTGAAGTTGCCATAGTTGAAGTAAAAGAGGCTGGTGTGGGGCTTGTTACAAAAGTTGGTACTGATAGATTTCGTAAGGAGACAGTGGTTTTTGCGGGAAGAGGAGCGGAATTCATTGTTTTTACTGGTCCAGTGGGTAGCAGTGTTGTCTGATTCCCTTTGACACCAGTTGCCAATGCTACTATTTGCTGTTGTTCTTTCGTCTCCGGAGCCTTCGTGGTGGGACCAATAGCCGTAAACAAGCGAGGTGGTGGGACCTTCGGAATATTGGATCTAATTACTTCTTGAATCGCTGCTTGAGCTTGATTCTCCTCTTCTTCATTTGCCTCATTTGCTCCGTTGATTCTCGATGTTTCCGTTGTCACGAGTGCCGATGCCGACGACGTGGCAGGCACATCTGAAATGGCTTCCTCATCAAGCTCATTTTTTTGAATATCCATTGAAATATCTTGAAATTTATCGGGTGCCTCGAACACGTCTATTTCGATTTGTTTTACTTTAGATGGCACTGGAGACGTCGACGATGTGGCAGGAGTTGACGGCGTGACGGCAGGAGGATCACTGAAAATTCGCAATGAATAGCATTTATTCCTGCGGACGCGCTATTCTGATAATATAATTCCCTTACCTATTCATTTGCACCGCCCGCGTCTTCTCTTCGATCATCCTTTGCCATTTTTCTTTCAAATTTCGAAATGTCCGCTGCACTTCAATCAAGTCCTCCATGAATTCATCGGGCTTTTTGTAGTTTGAAGACGTTTCCTTATTTTTCGGGATAACTTCTATAAGTACTCTTGACATGTCTCTATTATGGATAGATCAAAAATATTACACGTTTCAGGAGGGAGAAACATGCGCAACACTCATTAGATAGGTCAGTTCAGAAAAATAGTCAAAATGTATGCGTTCGGGGGGAATCGAACCCCCGTCGAATGCTTGGAAGGCATCCATGCTGACCATTACACCACGAACGCTCACATCAAACACAGGTAAAACGGGGTTAGCGAATGATTACCGAAAAAGTGCTGTATTAGCGAAGGGTTACCGAACGATTGCTGAATATGGTCCGAATTTGCGAGTGATTACTAAGCGATTGGCGACCAGAGAAATTGTTGAACAGTTGTTGAATGATTACTAAATCATTTCTGCCTTTTTTTGCACAGTTTTTGCGTTTTATCTTCACTTTGTACATACATTTGTGACTCTTTTTATAGACAGTTTAATATACACTGTGATGCGATCAAATCGAAGTCTATTTCCAAGACTGTCAGCGACTACACGGGGGCAGTAACTCGAAATAAAATAAGAAATAAGTGAAATACAGATTATATACGGACTATATATGGGTCGTACGTAAAACCTTTAATAATGAGGAAACATATACCCGCGGATAAAATACGTGTCATTTACGGACCGTTTTTAGAGGGACGCAGCGTTTTTGAGATTTCATAATTACTGTGATTTTTTTTCATTTCTTTTTTATTTTTCGTAAATTATCGTGATAATTTTTGTCTAATAAATTTCTTAGCATATTCGTTTGTTATTAATTTATTTTATCATGTGTTTGCAGTCTCAGTTAAATATTTTATTTTCTAAAATTAAGTAATGAATTCTGTAACTCGATGTGACACTTTATTATAGAGTTATTCACAAAAGATTCAGTCGACTATAACTTTGCTGAAAACAGATGGAATTTAAACTATCTCCGTTGAAAAATAAAAAGATTGAACATTTGCAGACATTTTTAGTTAAAACGTCGAAATCGATTTTTTTTCATCGGATTTAACAACACTGAAACTAAAATTGTTTACACTGTTTTTAAATTTCCATTCAAGTCGACATTCAAAATTTTTATAAAATTTTGTGTATTTATAGATCGACTAAGTAACTAAGTAAGTAAGTATTTATTATAGAAAAAAAACTATCTTCTTTTCTTTTAATGAAAATAATTTTTCAGTTCTAGTTTAGCGTACTTCTTCCTCAGAAAAAAATTGATTAGAAATCATCGATCTTCTTGTTTGGGAGTGAAGGCTTTTTTGTTCTTCTGGGGATTGATTATTCATTAATTTTCAATTTTCATTATTTCACCCGCGGACAGTTCGTAAATTATATTTTAGTAAGCGCGCTCCACTGAACGCGCTGCGTGTCAACCGCGACACGCTTCTTTACATTCTTGTATCATTATCGACAAAAATTTCCTATTTTTGTAATAGCCTATCTTTGATTTTTTCTTGAATTCTCCCCATTTTGGTGGTACCGTCGTAACTTTATACGTTATAGGTTGTTTCCATTCGGAAGGATAAACGCGAGGAAGCCATTTCTAAACGGCGAAACATCGATACTCAGCTTGAGTAAGTTTTAGTTAACGTATTGTGAATTTTAAGAGTTAAAACGCGGCGCAATGATTTTTCTTTTTTCTGCTTCTCTGTCAGTAATAAATCTAAATTTATAAATCCTCAATTACATCGGTTTGGATAAAAAGCGAAAAAATGTTGTCATGAAAGTTTTTATCGACTAGCCATAGTTTTTCCAGAAATAGCCCATATTTTTTTTATTGAAATATTGCAGTGATTATGTGGAGATATCAACAACACCACCAGGTCCATTCGATGCTAACCTACTCCGGTTGACCGTCACTGCCGCTCAGTCATCCGACCCTGTTGAGCAATCGACTAATGGGCAGTGGAATCCCGCTCTTACTTCCCACGTGAGAAGCATCATCGGGAACTTTATGTGAGAGGAAATTAGAAATATTATCAATTTGAATTCATTGTTTCAGTAATCGGCGTCGTGGAAAGTGCCTCGCCGAAACGGAGAAGCGATTCAAAGAGTTCCAAGAGGATTTTGCCGAGTGAGTTTCGAATTGCGTTTCAATCCAAACATCATCATTTCACAGACAATAACTTCCAACTTTACCTAAACGTCATTGAAAACGTGGACAGTGCTCCGGAGGAACAGGCACTCTTCTCGGATGATGAAGTTCCGTCTGAGAATAATCCCATCAACAATCAAGAAATCGTCTCCTCTGATAACGTCGATTAAAATTTTCTTTATTCCTTTTGCTCTATCTTTTTCCTTGTTTTGTTGCCCCATTTGTTGCCGTTTTTGAATAAACCAAGTTTAAAAAAAACTGATGTTCAATAATCAAGTGAAAAAACACGATTACTGAAGGATTGCGCAGCAGTCGATTGCTCAAGGATTAGTAATCAATTATTGAATTCATTCGACAACCGATTGTCTACGCCTCAGTAATCACTCGCACACTGATTACTAATTCTTCGCTAACCCCGTTTTACCTGTGAAGAGAAGTGTGAGGGAAATAATATACTTGCAGCAAGAACTAGAGAAGAAGAATAAAGGTTGGGGGTATGGAAGGTGGAAACGCATTTACGCTCTAACGATAACAGTTAAGTAATCGTAACTAAAATGTATTTTATACGTTTCCTTGAATTTTGGATTGCGAATATAGCTTACCTTTTACTGAATTTGATTCCAATAATAATTTTTCAATCTCATTTCCAATTTCAGCAGTGGTGTTTGGAGATCCATTGGAAATAGCTATTATATCTGAAAATCCAGAGTTTTATGCCAGACATAGGTTTTTAAGTTTTGAAAATAGAAAAACTCACAAGATAAAATGATAAATGGATATAAGAATGACGGCATTTTCTATTCTCACCAGCTCAAATTCATTAATCGCACTTCGGAGCTTTTCTGTAAGACGACCATAAAATAAATACCATAAAACTGAAAAATAGCCCATAAAAGTGAAAAACCTCTCGCCCCGAAAATTAACGAATTGACCTGGAGAGGGGAGACTACGCGAAAATGAATATACCGCAGCACGGTGTGAAAACAAAAATATCTCGCATCTCGAGGAAAGGGGGCGGAGTATCATAGTGAAAGTGAAGAAGTGAGTATGGAAAAAGAGTTCCCGGATTTCTCGTTCAATCCCATATTTTTCGCGAGTTTTTGAAAGGCGACGAAACAGGGTCATAAGCGTATTTTTATCTTTCAATGCAATCTTCCGATTATTTTTTTCAGTTTTTACTTAAAATTAATCGAAATTTCTTTCTTTTTTGTAAGTTTTACGCGAGTCTCCGTATTATATTGTATTCGTTAAATACGTAGAAACAAAAAAACATTGAAATATCCGTTCGGACGGGGAGAGGAATTGAACTCCCGTCGAGTACTTGGAACACACATGTGCGGACCATCCATCACGTGTGGAACGCTGTTAACGAAGAATTACGATGTGTCTGAAAACTGAGCGAAGTCTGTCAGTTATCACTTATTGATTGGCGCTTTTATAACGCCTATTCAACTGTCAAAATTCCCTGTATTAATAAGAACTCACTGCTCACTGCTCTTCCGCAATAATTATAAAATATTTTTACAGTTTCCAAGTATTGTTATATAATTTTCCAGCGGAACGAAAAGGGATCCAGCATTATTATGGGCAAGGACTTCCATGCAAGTAGAATTTGAATAGAAAGAAGAAGGAATTCCACGAAAGACGAAATAAGACCTTCTCGTCTCGTCTTCGTCATCGTATAGAATTCGTCTGACGCAGAGATAGACATTGTGTTGGTACACATGTATTTTAATTGACGACGTAAGACAAAGGCAAGACGAACGAAGACGAGACGGAAGGATTCCACGAAAGACGACCGATTTGTTTCGTCTTTCGTGGAAGCTTTAGAAACAAGTGAAATTAAAACGATTATAATCGATTACTTCAGTGATCAGCGTCTGATATTCTTTTTTCTGTTATCTGTCATACCATTAACGGTGGGTGGCACTGGTGCTTCATCCTGTGCTATCGATCGTTATTATTTTGTGCTTTTCGAGCTTGTAAGATCGCTTTTATGCGGTTCTATGTCAATTTGAAAGGCATTCGAATCATAAATAATTTATTATTTTTTTCGATGATGAGATCAAGATCACTGATTATTATTAGACGATTGAAATTCGATGTTAGTTTGCCAATTTCAGAGCTTCTTTGAAGAATTTCAAAATAATGTGCGGCGACAATGAAACGGGGAAAGTAAGATATGATGCTAAACAGGAAAAGATATTAAAAAATCGAGGAATGAGGTATTACATAGTGACAGTATCCTGGAATTGAAAGGGAAAACACAGAGAGAAAACTGAAAAAAAAACGAAGAAACAATGAATTCTTAATAGAGCGTACTTTATGATGGGTAGAACTGATTATGATGTTGGTTCATTATTCCGTGATTTGACATATCTACGAAATGGAGATTATGTTGCGGGTGATTTCCATCATGTGGATTATAGCTGGTAATATTATTTTTGAAAGCTGGCCCCAGAAGGGTTTCCACGTCGCCGGCCATGTTGTCAATTCCGGAAACGGTAAGGATTGCTCCAAGGTCGTCGGTCCTGAAAAAAACCAATTTTAGGTGAAAATATTTAAGCCATTTTAGAAAGTTAATATTTTTAACTTTTTATTCAGACTTTTTTTTATTAAAGCGCGTTTGCGACATTTTCTGTAAGCATGATGTTGCCAGGAAAGTTGCATTTACAAGCCTTCAACGCAATTGTTCTACCATTGTAAGGGCAACCGAGGTAACCGCGTTCGTGGTGTAATGGTCAGCATGGATGCCTTCCAAGCATTCGACGGGGGTTCGATTCCCCCCGAACGCATAGCTTTTTTTTTTGCGTTTTTTCTCTGTACACTTTCCCACTTACATCTCCATCATGTGATTCTGATGAACTTCTCCGGGAGACCAATCCAGTTTACTTTGAATCGAGAGTGGTGACGGTGAATCAGCCCCGAACATCGATGGAGCATTGGACATTCTTCTGAAATTCCTGGAATTTAATCAAATAAAAATTCTCACATTTCTGGATTCAAGTGTACCCATTCGTTTTGGCGACCATCACTATTTCACTCTGGATGTATCCTGTTGGGCTGTCACCTCCGCCAACACGATGACGTTCTTCTGAATCGAAATAGCGCAGCATTTCTTCCTTGTCGATGCTGGGGTACATATATCTGAAAATGCTTAGGTGATGAAATGATGCTACACCTATGAAAATAGTTAAGTGACTTGGCTTGAAGCTGTCTGGAATTTCAGCCTGGTTATGTGCCAAACAAAATATGTGCAAAACCATGATTCATGGTTTCCACAAAAGACGAAATAGGACCGTCTCGTCTCGCCTTCGTCATCGTCTAGAATTCGTCTGACGCAGAGATAGACTTTGTGTTGGTGCACATGTATTTTAATTGGCGACGTAAGACGAACGCAAGACGAATTGAAAGACGAACGAACACGAGACGAAAGGATTCCACGAAAGACGACCCAATTGTTTCGTCTTGGGGTGAGAGGCGCTCAAAACCAACCCGCGACCTTCATATTATTGTAGACTAGTGGGTTAAGAAAAAAACATGCATACGCTTCTTCAAAGTTCTAATTTCAATTTATCATTAGAGCGCACTCGCCACTAAGGCTTCCACGAAAAACGAAAAAAGACCGTCTCGTCTCGTCTTCGTCTTCGTCTTGAATTCGTCTGACGTAAAAATAGACATTGTGTTGGTCAAGTAAAATACATTGTGCACATAGTAAACAACTTTTTTTTACAGCGTAAGGCGAATGCAAGACGAACTGAAAGACAATCTGAAAGACGAACGAAGACGAGACGAAGGACGACTTTTTGTTTTCGTCTTTCGTGGAAGCCTTACTCGCCTCGGACAGCTTTCATCTATATTCTATCTAATCCATTTTCCGAAAGCTGTTGCTGTCTCAGTCGTCACGATAGTGTTTTTATTCTTATTGCGTTGAATGTGTAGCGTTCGTGGTGTAATGGTCAGCATGGATGCCTTCCAAGCATTCGACGGGGGTTCGATTCCCCCCGAACGCATCACTTTTTTCTTCGATTTTTTAAAACAAACCTAATATCCTTCAATTGTGGGCACGATGCAATTCTGCTCGCTAATGACAACTGATCCAAATCCTTGATGGTAAATGGTGCCAAATGAAATGGAATCTTCTGCCCATCAGCCTCCTCGCATACAAATCCAATCGATACCGCTCCAGTTTGACTGTCGGAGAATCTCAGTAAAAAAGACGGATGCTGGCACAAAGTCATGCTCTGGGAAGCGTCGTTTTTCGAAATGAACCCAATGCACCATCCCTCATCCCAAAATTTTAACAATTTCTGCTTGATCAGCTGCATAATCGAGAAGAACCATTCCCAGAATGAAAATGGGAGGTCATCTCGCATCGCCTGCTTGGCAAATCGATGAAAAGTGATTGGCTTCTGATCGGCGACATTCGGCATCAAAATTTTCTCGCTGAGATATGCTAAATCGGTGTCCGAAAGAGGACGACGGGCTCCAGTGAAAAGAGAGAACTTATTCCGAAGCATTATGGCCAGATTATCCCAAGTGACGGCCGTCACGTCTGTCGCATTCGGATTTCTGCTAATTGAGGCGAACGCGCGGTGCCAGAGAATGGCTACCTGCGCATCACAGTCTTGCGAACCATGGACGGTAACCATTATGGGAAGAGAGAGCGTCCACACATCGAATTGCTCTTCCTGGAATCAATTTTATAATCAAAAGCTGAAATTAAGTGAGATTTTTTGAAAAACGAGAATACAGTTTGGAACAGGGCCATCCTCGTTTTCATTTTGTTGATCTAGTTGACCGGGTAACATCGCCCCGGATCCTGCTTAACGTTTTCCGTTTCATCTATCGAAGGTAAAATCGAAAATGTTGTGACGGTCAGATTTAATAGACTAACCTTGCTCAAATTCCCCATTTGAAACGGTGTGATGTAGAAGAGCAGGGCATATTTCTGATCGGTGGCCGCCTGCATATTAGCAACACACTTCATGTCAGACGCTCCTTTTGGGGGTGGTTTTCTATGCGCAATTCTCGTCAATTTCGAGTTGTTGAATTTTGCGGCCAAGTGCCCTCGCTCGTCCATTGTCAGTTTTTCAAAGTCATTTGAAATTGTGCCCACCGTTTTGTTGTTGCGTCTGAAATTACGATGAAGTTCAGCTGAGTTACAGTATACTTTCTAATAATAAACCGCTTGTTTTTCCTGAAAAGTGACGGGACAATAGAAATAATAAAAGGATTACTGTAAGGTGTTTTTTACCTTTTGAAACCAAAATCTAGCATTTAACTCGGCTTCTGTTGTGCTTAACCAAGTTAAGAATTTAATAATTAGTTTCTTATTTTCTTTTAGAGCCAGAAATATTCCAAAATTTCGCAAAACTTAAGACTATTCTTACGTTTTACGGAAACCTTTCAGTCTACTAGGAAAAATTTGCGAAGTCTGGCACAATGAGCCACCCAATCCGATCTCATAATCTTTTTATCTGCCCGCTTCAACAAGAAACAAAAATCACTGTGTTTCAGTGAAATTACATTTTGATTTTCTTCAAAAACGTTCACTATTATATGCGTTTTTCCATGATTGACTCAAAAGCCGCAAGCCGTTTTTGAAACAGAGTCTTTTGCTTAATTTCCTATATACTTTTCCTATGTATATTAAGGCTGAAACTGGCTGAAAGGGAACATACATTTCTTTATGTGCATCATAGTCTACACTCAACTGCTTGGCTTCATCTTCTGCAATTATTTTGACCGACACATTTGTATTCATCAACTGTTGTCGGATTCCCAGCTTGTCTCCGATTAGAAGGCGGACCTGAATAAGGAAAACGTGATTTGTTAGTCTAACGACGTCTTCAATTCGTTGAGCTTATCTTGAAGGAACAACTCCTTCGATTACACACTCTACCGTAATTTCTCTATGGAATCCTAAATTCTGCTTTAAATAAGTTGGGTTTTGAACCCAACGTTGCATCTCAACTACAAAAACGAGAAAACATTTTACCTCGGTCACAAATTTATGCTGAGTCTTCAGCACTGGCTCCGGCTGTACAGAAACAATGAAGCTTTGAGAGACAAGCATAAAGAGCAACTTGTTCAGCTGTTCACTGATTGCACTCAATTTGCCCTGCGTCGACTGCGCGAGGCCGTCGTTCAACTGTGGCGCACGTCGGAGTAGGTCGAGCATCCAACACGCGAACATATTCAATTGCCAGTTTTGCTCGGCAAGAAACTCGAATTCGACTTGAATGTCGTCCAGAAGCTGTTCGCGTTCTTCAAATGGCATGCCGATTTGGGCCAGTTTTTGCGCGTTCTTCCACTGGAACAGCTTTTCTCCTATTAGGTTTGTCTGAAAAACTTCAATATTACAGTGAACCACCCATTTACATGCATTGACGCGTCTCGTTCAATCGTCCAGTTTTCATTAAACCTTGAAACGGGGGAAATTTTAGTTTAAGGTCGATCGCTAACCAAATGTTACTTTTTTCAAGTGACAGTCTCTATTTCGAACAGATTCGACTGTTAGCGAAATGTAGGACAGGTCAAGCGTGAAAGGAATACAGAATACAAATAAAGAAGATAATAAAATGCGCAGTGTAACTAGAAAAAATGCACGAAAAGCCTTGGTGTTTGCTCATCAACTACAGCGTCTTAAACTCTCATTGACTCTTTTTTTGCTTCTTGAAACTGTAAAACTCATAGAAATCAAATCAGACCCTAAAAAAATTTAGTCTGCTCTCCAGCTAGCCCTTTCAAACTTCAAAAAGCACCTGTAACATAGTGGCAATATTGGTTCCATCGTTCAATTTAACCACAATTTCGTTTCGTTTCTGCGTCAAATGCTCATAGAGCGAGGTAGCTCTCTTCTGAAGCTCTCCCATTTGGTTCTTAGCGGTGAACACGCTCTCCTGGCGCTGCTGCTGTTCCAACTGCGCAATCATCATTTGGAGTCTTTGCAGTTCGCCGAGCTCATTGACGAATCGGCCCTGCAGGTCTTTGTTCTCCTCCCATAGGTGATGGGACGTCTTCGAGACGTCTGTCAGAGCTGTCTGAAGCTCACCTGACGATGAGCCCATCATCTCTGCAAGATAAGCGGCTTCGAGTTGGCTATAAGAAAAGATAATTTGAATGTTTCAACATTAGGGGAGGGACGGGAGGGGAAGAATCGCACGCGCGCTCTAGCGAAATGCTCCTTGGCTAGACGCGATGGAATGAAATCATAAGAGGAAATAAGAAGTAAACAAAAGAGGTCGAACAGAAAAAATGAATGACATATTCAAAAAAATACTAGTTATTTCTCCATTGACGAGACCAAACAGCAGGGTAACTAAAAGCCAATAGTTATTGAAAATTTATGAGCGAGAGAGTAACAAAACAATAATTACGAAATGAAGAATGATTTTTGTTTCACTAAAAATTTTCAGAAGCCATAGTTTTCAGATTTAGAAACATTCTATTTCTGGAAAATAACCAAAAGCACGTTCAATTTGCGTCATCATGGCCATAGAAAATCGGTTTATTCTGCGTGCTTCTCCAAACGTATAGAAATATCTCATTGAAACAGAGAATATTGAAGTAATGAAGGTGAAAATTATTCTACTGTTTCAAAATATTTATTTAAGAATTTTTAAAGAGTCTATCGCGTTTAAGAATCTATCGCATCTTCATTATTCCATAGAAAGTTATCAGCACAGGAGTTCATTTGATGCCGAAAATGTTCAGCTTTTGGGCACATCGAGATTATGACCATTCGTAGAAATTGATGTTGGGAAATTTGAGGAAATACTAAAGAAAAATAAACGGAAATTCTTTTTCTATATTTATAAACAATAAACTTTTTTTTTGCAATTTTTAAGATATTGTTTGCAAAAATTGCACGAGATTAAAGCGCTTCTGGCGATCAACTTTGCATAATTCGAAATTCGCTGCGTAGTGACTCAATAAAGCGTTTGAAGATGCCAATGAACCAAAATTTTTTGTTTCCAAAAAAAAAAGAAAGTGAGAAACTGCGAAAAATAGTTTTTTTTAATGCGCTTGTGAGAGCTCTTTCAGATGCCAAAGAACAAAAAGTCACATTTCTTAAACTTGTTTACCTCTCGAATAACTTCGTTTATGGGACAATATGAGGAAAAAAGAAAGAAGAGTAAGACAAGTGAAAACTCGAAAAACTAATGAGACGGGGGGCGGGGGGGGGGGGGGAGAGGGTGAGAGCAGGGAGATTGGCTCAACACACTTGGAAATGAATAAGAGCTCCTGCAGGAAGAAAGGAGAAAGAACTCAGCTTTGTGTCTCTTTCTCTATGTCTCTCTATGTCTCTCTCCCTCTCTCTCTCTTTTTCCTAGAGACCACATAAAGAAGAAACAGAAATAGACGGTGAGAGATAGAGAGTACAGGCAGACGAGACGTAGACACACTTGCAGCACATACTTCTTTTACACACTGAAGCAGTATTTTCCCTTATTTCTCATTTTTCTCCTCCTGGTCACATTGACGGAAGGGCGGTGGGGGGAATAGGGGTGGGAGATAGGGGGGGGGGGCGCTATGTGTGTGTGTTTGTATGTCTGTGTGCTTGTGTGCAGTGCTCCAGCCGCTGACATAGAGATAAGAAAAGTATGAATGAATGAGACGCAGGTAGAGATGGCTGCTCCACCTTTTGGTGGCCGGGGTGTGAGCAATCGTCATGCTTCTCTGATTGAAAGCAGAGTAAAGGGAATGCAATCAAAGTGAAATATTCCGTTAATCAACTATTTTAAGAAAATTAACACATATAAAGTCAGCTTATTACATATATTCTTTCAGATTGAACATTTCTTCTCAAGCATCGTCGCAAATCGTTGACCTCTGTCAATGTTAAATAAAAGTGAAAATTGCTTCAGATCAAATGCCGTTAAGTAGCGGGGCTTATAGATACCGAGTTGATTCTGCCGTCCTTCCGATATATTTCTATTCCGAACTGTATCCCTTGATAGCTACCATCGAAACTCAATTTTGCGCTTATTTTCTATAACTAATTCTAATTTTGAAGAAAGTTATAAGCCGCTCATGATTTTTGATTGCGGAATGTTGTTTCAGCTGAATTTGTTGAACGGGTGGGTTACGGGCAGGCCCGTAACTTTCTTCAAATGACCATTTATATTTGAAAAAGTAGCGAATTGAAGCTCTCGATGTCTATCAAGTGACACAGTTTGGAAATAGGTTCTATAAAGCAACCGGGCAGACAAATTCAGCCCTGAACCTGCCCGCCTGACGGCTTCAGGTATCACTCATTGCCAGTCTGCTCAATTGATACAGATTTAAGGCTTCCATTTAGGAGAAATTTCGGCCGAATTCGTTTTCGTCTTGAATTCGTCTGACTTACGTAAGTCTTGCGTTTATTGCATAAGATGACTGGAAGACGAACTGAAAGACGAACGGTGACGAGTCGAAAGACGAGGAAACGAACGACGAGAGGAAAGACAACTTTTTGTTTTCGTCTTTGGTGGAAGCCTTATACAGATTCACAATTTTATTATAAAACGAACGAAAATCTATAATTCTATAAAATATATGCAGAGGCCCGCGTTAGCCCGTTGTTTTATATCTCGCAGACTCGAAAAAGTTTACACATTTCGAGTTTTTCTTCGATTTTGTGAAGGTGCGCCCGCTATTTCGCAGTGCGCAGTACGTTATTTAAAGGCGACCTCTTCTTAACTTTTCGTAACGTCTACCATTAAAATGCTTTCAACAAGCCATTTTTCCGAATATTTTCACCGTTTCTGAATCGTGACAAATAATAAAATATAAAATAAAATAAATAATAATACAAAAATATAATAGAAACCAGAATGAATCGAACGCAACGCACATCTATACTATGGCTTACCTATTGATGAAAGTGGCAGAACTGAAAGTTATCAAAGCAAACCAACAAAAAAACAGCGCATAGGTATGATGTGTTTTCATAGTTTTTTTGAAACCGAAAAAAAATTTTATTCCATAATTTCTGCTTTCTAATACATAAGCTTACACTTACCAATATAGGTTTATTGGCATATGGAAAGGACGTAACGGATTAAAATAACGAATAAATATTTTTAAAAAATTGCAGTAGAGTTTTTTTTATTTTGATCATTATTCGAAACAGCAGAAACATGGAATTTTCATAAATTTCTGCGTTTCTTGAGAAATTGTTGAAAAATCAAGTTCCGTTTAAAATTGTTATGTTTTTTTTAATATATAAATTTTGATACTATATAGGGAAAACACACTTCTTGAATTGCAATAAAGAGTATTTGCGATTCTAGAAAGTAAAATGAATATTTTTATTTTAAAGAGTTAGATCTGAAACGAACGAAAGCAAATTTAATATATCAGCAGTGTTCAGCTAATATATTATAATTTCCAAGAACAAACAAAGAAAAAGTGTTTTCTTGATTATTAATTTGTATTATTTTAATGAGATACAACAAATTTCGACGCCAAAACATAGAATGTTACAGAAAAATAGCTCATTTTTTGTCAAACTCCACTTCTTTTTCGTTTCCAACTAATGCATATTATATTAAGAAGCATAATTTCAAAAATGTCAACTTTTCCAATATACATTTTTTTTCGTTTTCAGATGATGAATATGACTGCTCATAAAAAAGCCGAGGGGTTGGAATCGTTTGATGTACTCGGTGAAACGATGAATTGGGCTGCGTGCCCAGTTCATCGTTGGCTAGTGGGCAAGGAGTAGGCCGCCAATAGACAGCAGGTGGACCAGATCTCCAGCGAAGCTGTCGTCGAAAATTCTGCAAACGCTGGGCACTTTGCCTATGCGAGAGCAACACTCTATTCATATTTTGTTGATTTCTATATTTTCAACGCTCTCTTTAACTTGATATGACGCGTTGGCGCCGCGTTATTTCTACATGTTCTCTTTCTCTCCTAATTTGTTTTTGACCAACTCGCAATGAGCTCTTTGAGCTCATTTTGAAGAGACCCAGAGCTGAAAATTTAGCGAATGCACATCTATTTATGCGGGAGGCTCACGGAGCCCCCATGTGATCACAACAAGGAGCTGTGTGCTGACTACTGTCGGCAGATGCTTTCTTTGTTATTCTGTAGCTGTGGGTAGAATGAAACGAAAGTCGTTCTTTGAGCCCTACGAATTCCCGAGGTAGGGAGCTCTCATGGAGCTTGGTACATAAAATTACACGGCTTTACTTATATTTATAAGAAAAGAAGCGGATAGAAGATAAGAAGCAAACCATTTCCAAGAACTGGAAGCATTTATACTGTTTCACACTGAATGAACTTATAAAATACAGAAAATACCAGAAAACTCTTGAGACAAGTCATCAATCAAATGAACATGAGAATTGGTACATTATTTTGGAATACACACTTTTTTATGCGAAAAAAAAACAACACAGTTCACTGAAAGTTGCGCCGAAAACACAAAAAGTCTGGGAACTACATCAGTTCGTCCATTTTGCGGTTTTGCGGTACGAAGTAATAAGTAAGCGTGCTCTGTCGAGAAATTCAAGAAAACATTAAGTGAAAATGAGAGATGCAGACAGTGAAATTGAATTGATATCACTTCCACACGAAACATGTCCGCAAAACGATACATGCGATAACAATCACATAAGTGGAAGGTATATGAAAACAAAATTGAATTAGCCACCTGCAATTCAGGTAACTCTGATAACGCTATCGTAAATTTAGACTCCATGAAGATCACGAATGTGCCATTTAACAAATCAAGACCAAATTTGATAGTCTGCAGGACAAACGTGCCAAAATATACCCTAAATTATTTACCAACTAAGCTGAAAATTCACATCTTTTCTTGCATATCAGTATTCTCTGCTTCACAATTCTACGTTTTTCTGCCTGCTGTCGTGAGAGCAAGCTGTGAAAACGATGAAATTCCGTAGAGGTAGTTGAAGAATTAAACTGAGCGATTTTGTTTAGATTCTAGCGAGACGTAGGTCTTCTAATCCAGCGTGAGAATTTATTTTCCGGTTTTATCACACTGTCTTTTTTTCTGAAATTTTGCTTATTACGTACATCCATGAATGTGCACCTGCCTATCAGTCTTCGAAAGCAGACATTTCTTAGCTAAAACATGAAAATATATTTTCTTCTCAAGGAATAACGAAAATCTTAATATTTCAGGGAATACAGCAGAAGTTTTGAACAGTTTTGAAACTCCCAATGAGAAATGTTTTTATTATCATGGATTTGGTTTTGTTCATTGCAATTCTCGCTCACTTTGTAATAAAGTTGCGTAAATTTTCATTTTTCAAACCTGAAAATTTTTAGCTTCAAAAGGTTATGCACTGCCCATTTTGGCAGGAATTGTAGGTAAGATAAAACGAAGAAATTCGTATTAAAAAAATTTTTAAAGCCGATTTTACGCCACAGAACATTTTCCACAATTCTGCCAGGTCATCGAAGTCCGAAAAAGTGATAGATTTCTCCTTTAAAAAAATCAATGCAATGTGAAATTCCAAAAACCCCATTTTCAGAAAGATTTTCATGTTGTAGTGCTATATTTAGCAATAACTATCATTCTGGTTCGTAGCATCACTCCTTTCGTCGTTATTTTGCGTCCTACTCCTATATGAATAGATAAATAACATAAATTAAATATTAAACAGAAATCTAAAAAAAGATCAAGCAGTTATAGAAATGAAGAACCCAGGAAATCAAGTTGATCTGAATTTTTTAAAATAATCATCAATCCAAAGCTCTCAGATATGAAACTTTAAAGATTACTTTTTAAATATTGCGAATATTTCGAACCAATGTGTCTTTTTTACTTTGGTTTGACGGCAACTTGTCAGCAACTTACTATTAGCGGGCGTTTTTTCTAGGGTTTTTCAAGATGTTCAGTTTTGACACGTCCGCTTTGGAAATACGGATATTACAAAATTTCGTTTAGGAACATATAAATATTCAATGATTTGAAATTACGCATCCCATCTTATTTATCTCAGCCGTTTTGCCAATAAATTCTAAATTCTGCAGTACTAATTAAAAGTCAAGAGCGCGCTATAAAACTAGCAAAGGCCATTTAGTTTAAGCCAACTATTTCTTATCATTGTTGTTTTGTTTTCATAATAAAAGCACACTTCATAGTTAGTTTAGAAGTTGTTATTTCGCTTAGGTTGAAAATCAAAAAAAAATATTAGAAAAAGGACGGAAATCCAGCTGATTGCCACTTATTTCCATCAAAATGAAGGATAATACAAGAAAAGGAAGCGTTTTTCTTTCGATTTATAAACTTATTGCTCAAATTTTCGGAAGCCATCCTATCAAAAGCAGAGATTGTTAAAGAAAATAAAATTTCGAAAAAACAAATTCCTAGATTTTTCAACATGTTGTTCCTAAACATTTTCTAACAACATTCCACTGAATGCCTACTCTGATTTAAATGATTGATGAATGAAGGTTTTCAGAATTAAAAAAAACCAAAATTTATGTTATATGTTATAAAATATTATCCATCCGCGAGGACGTGAGCTTTCGTTTAAAGGCGCAACGAATTAACTGTTGGGTCTCGTTAGGGGATAGTGCGTTAAATAGCGTTATGGGGTTATTCATGATTCATGAATCATGATGCATTTTTATGCAAAAAATGCCACTTTAATCTTATTCACGATTGTATTTTAATTCAAAAAAATGCATCGTAGTTCAGTGCTATTTTCATTCAAAATGCAAGGTGGTGTCGGATATCGTCACCGAGAAATTCTATGCGCCTTTAATGTGTCGATTTACGAGGCCCTCAGTTTTTTTCCAGCAGAACTCCTATTGTGCGAAAAATTCACATTTTCGGAAAAAAATTTAAATTAATTTGATAAAAATATTATTTTACAACCAAAAATGAACGATGAGGAGGCGAAAAGGCGTAAAGTTACTATGGCAATTGTGAGAAAATTGTAAAATTATTTTTTTGAAAGCCAAAAATAAATTAAAGGCGCATAGACTTTCTCGGTGACGGTATCCGACACCACCTTGCACTTTAACTGAAAATAGCACTGAACTACGATGCATTTTTTTGAATTAAAATGCAATCGTGAATAAGATTAAAATGGCATTTTTGCATAAAAATGCATCATGAATAACCCCATTAAATAACGACAATTGATTCGTTGTGCCTTTAAACGAAGGCTCACGTCCTCGCGGATGGATAATATTTCAGCTTTTATGAAAAGGCAGTCACTCAGCAAAGTGTGGAGTAGAAACGATGGAGAATAAAGGGGTTAGAAAAAACGGCGAACAAACGCCGTTTCCTCAACAAGAAGAACAGCTAAATAACTTGATAGCGGAAGTGCGCAGTATCGTAAGTATTGTGCTGGGTAGAACTTCCACGAAAGACGAAGACGAAGAATCGTCTATTAGTGATATTGACAATTATTCGGTTTTTATAGAAACCGGGAAACTCTGTTTAAAATACCGTCAGTGATAAGGCTTCCATTTGGGCAAAATTTTGGCCGTCTCATCTCATCTTCGTCTTCTTCTTCCTCTTGAATTCGTCTGACACAGTGTGTTGACAAATTTTTTATTGCGTAAGCAAGACGATCTGAAAGACGAACGGAGACGACTTTCTGTCTTCGTTTTTCGTGGAAGCTTTAGTTGGTCAGTTTAAAGTTTTTCGATGGTTTTTAAATAGAGAGAATCGGTACAGAATTGTAACAAGTTGATACGTTGAAAATGAGTATCATTTGAACACTCACGTCATTTTCAGATAATATTTTTTTGTTATTTTTTAGAATAATAAAAAGCGGTTTACGCTTTATGCGGTTTGCTGTAGTTTCGAGGTTTTCAGGTTTCGAGATTCATTGCTGTTATCGACGTCTTGGAACAATAACAAGGGGCGCCACCTATTCGTTCAAATGCGATGATGAGACATTGTTCGGCTCGGTAAAATTCTTTTTTATATTTTCAAACATTTTCAATGAGCAACTTTCATAAAACCACTTAATCGTATTTACCTTTTTTTTTGCAAATTATTTTGCTGAAACAGTGCCTTGCATGTAAATTATTTTTTTTAATGCTATGAATGCTAATTTTTTGAGAATTGCTTAAAATATATGTGAGAAGCTTCCTAATTTAGTGAATTAGCGTTGCTGCGTTACCCCTTCGTAAGTCTACATGAGAGCCGGAATTCTCAATGTCACTCTGTCGCTGTGATTTTCAAGCTGTGCTCCTTGGCAACCCCAATGAAACGATAAGTGTTCAGGTTTCTGGTTTATTCTAGGTTCTGGATTATGTTTGAAAATTGATGCTCGCGGCCGAGAAATACCACAGTTCGCGAATGTACTTCTACCAAATTATACCGAATAATACCGAATACCGAACAATCTCGGCGCCGAAATTGTAAATAGGGAACTGTCCAAAAACAGGACACGAAACAGGAGTTAAACCTAGAGACAAAAAAACGGTAAACTTTTCAGAGCGAAACGGAAGAAATCTAAAAAATGAACTGAATTCCTGACGTATTAGGTAGAAACAAAGCGGAGCATTGTTTAACAACTGGCTTTACAACCGGTGTAATTTTAATTGCACACGAAACCAAGAAAATTCCAGAGAATTTAACGCATGGTGCCGCACTCGTGTATGCTTGATGTACCTAACTACGGTAGATCGTCAACATTTCCTACTGGCCACCATGTAAACGGTTACAACCGTTTTCTATTAGGTAACTGTCATATATTGAAATTGATATATAAACCGATTTTATGTGAACAGGCAACAAAAATTAACAAGGCTTGAATAAAAACAAAATTACAAATGAAATGGATAAAAAATTAGTGAATTAAATGAATTAAGTTATTTTTTCTTTATAATGGTTGTCCAGCCGTTGTCATCTACGATAACTTGTCGTTGAGGACCGCGTGGCTCATCCAATGAATTTTGATCGTCCTCTTCTTCGTCTTGCTCCTCAATATCCATTTCCTCTTCATCCGAATCTTCGGCTCTCATTGATTCCTGTCTAGCTTGTTCGATTAGGTCGACAGTCGGCAATTCTGAAAAATAGAAATAATTATTTGGAAAGTTTTAGAAAACACATACGGGACAGAAGTTGCTGCAGTTTTTCCTCATTTCCATTCTTTATGTACGAATACCCTTCCAACAATAAGGAGGAAACTTGGTACGAAGAATCATCTTCACACACTAGATCGAAGTCATGATAAATTACGTTGTTCATCCAGTCCTCCAAGTCCTCCGCCGTTATTCCGCGGGATGCTATAATTTTTTCGCAGAGAATTGTTTTAAACCAAACGTCCTTTTCTTCGATTTCAGCTACACCCGAATTTTTGATACACAATTGGTATGCAGACCAACACAAGATTACTCTATCGGTGAATTGGAGTAGTTTCTCAGGGATGTTACTCATTTTCTACCTGAAAGGATGATTTTCTTTGAAATAGCATTTACACAAAATACAAGAAACGAAAAAAAAAATAACTTTGAGTAGTAAAGCGTTTATCTAAAAAAAAATTACTAGAGATAGCGAGATCAACTTGATAAAAGAAAGGAGGCATCGTTTCAGCAAGGCATCTCTCATTTAGAAAAAAATGAAATGTGAAGTTATAATTTTTATATCATAAGGCGATTGAGCGATCGTGAAAAATAAATATTGAATTTTTATACATCATAAAAAGAAAACAGCAGAAGGGAAATACATAATACATTCTCAGGTTATTTAAAGAAAAGCTATTTTTGTTTATTTCATATTCCAGTTACGGTAAACATTTCCGCAAACACTCTTCTAACAAATTTCTAAATCGTGACGGGACCCCTTCTGGCACGATGCCAAGTCAAGCCGCAACGCGGTACGTCGCGTCGCGGTCGCTGATTTCGATTTACGACGAGACTTATTTTTAAATTTTTATAGATTATCACCAATTTTTAACGAACTTTGATCCGTTTTTTCAAGTTCTGATCAAAAGAAATCAATTCTCAACGATTTATTGCAATAAAGTTACTCAGGAGCTGCTATAAAGTTGAGAAAGTCGCTGGAACAAAAACTTTGAAAAATGCTTCAGAAAAATATTCGGACAAGTTTTCTGTAAGTTTTACTTGTTCATATAGTTTTAAATGATTCAATAAGGATAAAAATACAAAATGTTTCCTGACGCTCTGGTAAAATTTTATCTTTAATTTTTTGAATTATCAATATTAAATTTTATAATTTCTTTGGATTTTTTTTTGTTCAAAGTGTTATAATGTTTTTAAAATTAAGGTAACATATAGAATTTATTGATTCAATAAGGATAAGAATACAAAATGTTTCCTGACGCTCTCGTGAAATGTTATTATTTAATTTTTTGAATTATCAATATCAAATTTTATAATTTCTTTGGATTTTTTTTGTTCAAAGTGTTATAATATTTTTAAAATTAAGGTAACATGTAGAATTTATTTTTAACCGTTTTCTATAAATTTTCTCACCGTCTGAGTTTTGTAAAATTTTATTGATTTTCCTCTTTGAAAGTTCATATCATCCGTTTACTTACTTCTTCTTGTTAAAGCGTATTTCGATGCAACATTGTTTATGCTCTAGCATTGCTATTCTATTGCTACTTTTTTTCAGGCCAGTCGCTGCCCAATAATGGCAGACGAGCAATCGCTACCCGAAGAGCTCCTAGAGCAGCCCATAGAACAAGAAGAACGTTTACGGTTTTATGAGGCTCCAGAAGAGCCCGTAAACACGGTTTTCCAGCCAGCAAGCTACACTCCGACAAATTTCATAGCAGTGACTACAACTGAAAATAATTTGGGAAATTCAGCACCCACAGCGGCGGAGGTTCCTGTTAAAGAAGAGAAAACGGCAAACGGAGAGGCAGATCCACGTCATGATGCTAACGAGCAAACTGTATGGATTGACTCAGATGATGATAACGACCCAGAAGAGGCGATATTGAGGCAGAACTTCTATTTGCCATACAGTGTAAGATCAAATCTACAAAATCTTCTGTATTTCCTTGAATGTTTTTTCAGGATCACAACTACGACGTCCCGGATCCGGAAGACCGTGTAATTCATCCACAAGAAGGTCCATTCCCAATAATCGGTGGTCTCGATGAAGAGGGTCATATTTGCAAGCAGTGGATGCCAGAGGGTTTCAGATCCCCTCGTGCCGGGTCCCCTGTATCTCAAGAAGTTCGCCACGAACAACAAGGGCGAGAGCAGTTCCATGATCCAACTTTGCAACCGCAAATTCAACCTACCCGTTCTAATATTTCTATTAGTGGACGGCCAGTTGTGACAGCCCAACCATTTTCGATTGCCGGGGCTCCTGTGGATTACAATCTGGATCCGAGAATCATTCAAAGAACGTAAGTACGAGGAAATGAGCAATTTTGCTTAAACGCAACTATATAGTGAAGTAAAATGCATATATTCTCGCTATTTTCTCGTATTCAAATTATTCATTCAATTAACATACTTTTAAAGATGATAGCAGGGCTTGACCATGCAATGGACGGTATTGGAAATCTGTATTTGTTCTTCACAATTTTCAAATTTCTTTAGTAGTGGTCTTCGCATAACAATTTTCCCCGTTATGTCATCATTAATAATGCAAAACGCTAATGGATCGTGTAGAAGATGCAAATTTTAAATATAATTATTGACAAACATTACAGAAATCATTGTCATATTCTGAGATTGAAATTTTTTTTACAGAAATCCAGCTACCCGAATCGATCCGCCTCCACATCAATATCGTGTCATAAACGACTATGGAAATGGTATAATTGCACCCGGACCACTCTCCCGTTCTCAAATCGCAAACAGTCACATTCGTGCCGTGCCGCCAACTGCTACGATAATACGTGGACAACGAGGAGAAGTTTATCAGTCGCCTATGGGGCCACAAAGAGCTTCCAGTAGTGTGCCACGTGTCGCTGGCGTTCCAGGATCGTATCAACATATTGCAAATCCAGTTCCGGGAGGGCCTGGCCGTCGGATTAATCCACAAGGAAGGTCAGCTGTCGGGTCACTAGGAATCCTAACGACTTCTAATTCAAGAATTGTTAATCGTCCTGTCAATGTGACCAGGCCATTAGTCGAAGTACAAGGAGGACACCATGTAGACGATCGAGAATTTGATCATAATCAGGTTCCTTTGACCACAGCTCCACCAATGCGCCGTACTACTGATATGGCGCCGCATAGGATGACTCCAGAGCAAAGAGAACAACAGATTAATAGACAACGTCCACCGCCTCAATTCCCGCTTAGTGGGCATCGCTCCATTGATAAAATCATTATCCAGAGACCTGGTCTGCAACCGGTTCGACAACGAAATCCGGAAGCTGCTGCTAGTGCTTCTCAAGCACAAGAGGATCTTCTCCGCTCTCCGCAGAGAATAATTGATAGAGGACCATTGGAACATGCTACACCAGTTTTGGAACCAAGAAGATTATTGCAAATTAAGCCGACGGACTCCTATTCAGCTCCCATACCTAAAGACAGTGATCAACTTCCAGCCCAATTAACGGAAGATCCGCCAGAGGAGCCAACAACTTCCGCTTCAGAAATCCCAGAAGAACCGGAACCTAACGAAGCTGCTGCAGATGTTCCAGAACTTCCTGAATCGACGGATCTAGTTGTTGCTCCGCAAGAACCCTTACCATCGACAACGCGAGTGGTTTCATCAGGTTCTTCGCCATTAAAACAAGGATCTCAAAAGCCAACACCTCCACACAGAATGTCTCAGGAAGAAAAGAGTGCACATTTTGCCAGGTTACAGGAAAAAGTAAGAAAAAGAAAGTTGAAGAGATGTTTTTCATTTACTCATTGCCAAAATATAATTTCTCCGCCTTCTCCATTTAAATATTTTAGACGGAGGAAGACATGCCCACTTTTATTTTCCAAGCTGCAATTTTAAAATCGAGGTGGAAGTGTCTCGCCCGCCCACAGTACTCAAACACTGGTGTCGAAGTATTTTTTTGGCAATGAAGTACAGGCCATCTACCAATTTACTTAAAACAACCAAAACGCAATTCGCGAAAAATCAATTGTATCGAAAAATAAAAACGAAATCCACATAATGATACAGCTCTTAAAAATTGAAAAAAAAGAAGAAAAATCCATATGTGATTTAATATTTAATTGGTGACTATTACTGCGTTCACAAGTAGCCGTGCTTTGATCATTGCAAATTTGAGGACTGTAATACGTAGCTCTTGTTGTTAAATCTTTCTCACCGTGACTCCCTAGAAACATTTTGGAGGATAGCATTTTGGAAACATTTTGGAGGATTCGGAGAGCAAGCTGTCTTAATCGTAAGCTTGAATTCGACGGTTACCCAAAATAACACAAAATTCGATAAATAAATAAATGGGTGGTAAAGAAAGCGAAAATTACTGAACAACAGATTTTTTCGCTCGATAGATCGTATTGTGCTCTTTTTATTGTAAGACTCATAATAACTACTCGAAGAGGGTGGTGTATCCTTATGTGGAGAATTATAATTTTTTTCTTGAATATGAACAATCACCAAGATAATAAAATATGGGGTACTTACAGATTTTTCGCACACGTTTATATTTTGCGGGTTATATTTAATTTTATTAAAAGCTAAGGAATGAGACTGGGACATGCAATTCGGGCGGGCTCCCAAATTTCTTCAAACAAAAGTAGTTTTTGGAAAAATGTTAAAAATTGGTAATTTTCGTCTGCTTTATAGGAAGAATCAAAATATTATATCACATAGCGTAAAAAGAAGTAAACTCGTAAGTAAATACAATTTGCTATCTTATTCCAGCTATAGTTTTAATTCTTTTTTAAATTTATGACTGTCCCGGTAAGCAAGTATGATGAAACCTTTTACAGGAAAAAGCAATGGGCATAGCACATCAACATCCAATATCTGCTGCACATTCATCATCACAGCAACCATCTATACGCGGACATCACCAAGATGATGCACTGGCCGTTGTTCAATCAGTCATCGAATCAAATAAACCCCGCCCACCAGACACTCCGAAAGATAAGGAGGCTATTTCTAAGATTGCTGATCAGTTAAGATTCAGCGCCGATGCGTTCACTGGACAGTCAGGAGTGGGAGTATCAGCAAGACAAAGAACTGTAAGCGGAAGCCGCGTGAATCCGTATCTAATGCATCAACAAAACCTTCATCACATGCAGATGGATCCGATGAATGAAGAGAAAAGAAAGAGAAATAGTTCTGGAAGATATGATCCTATGATGATTGGGTTATCCAATATGCAGAATCCGATGAGACAACCACACCAGCAGCAACATCAACTCCCTCCACATCTCCAGCAAGGTCAGCCATCACAACCTTCTCATATGCATTCAGAACCGGTTCACATCGATCCACCACATCGTCCACGTGGAAGACCTAAAGGAAGCACAGGACCACAAAGAAATCGTTGGCCTGATGGACAAGAGCCTATTGCTCCACATAGGTCTGCTGGAGGAGCGCGCACGTTGCCACCAAGACAAATACGTCCACCAATTTCTCAAACAGCAGCACCACCTCGTAATGGAGCATCAAAGAATTCAGATTCGGAATCGGAGGGAATAGATGAAACTGAAGAGAGTTGGACAATGAGATGTCATTGCGGAATGGATCATGGTGTTGGATATACGGTGGAGTGTGAATCTTGTAAAACATGGCAGCATATGCACTGTATGGGCCTTGATCAGAAGAGCGATGTATCGAAGTACATATGCGAGCAATGCCAGCCAAGAAGGTTACCAGTTTCTAAGACTGAAGCAATCAGAGCGCAGAAGAAGATCCTCGCCAAATTGGCAGCGGCGGAAGCGAAGAAGAACAAGAGAAAGAGTGAGCCGATTGAGCAGAAAAAACAGGTACAACAGGTAAATCGTAGAAAATTTGTATTTTATATAGTATTTAAATGTAATAAGAAAAATGCTAATACATTATTCATAAACAGGAAGCAACTGTTTCTCAATTTAGTGTGGAAATAATCAGAACAAATGTTAAAAACAATAAATTATCTAATATATGGCATGTTTATTGACTACTATTCCGGCTTCTTGCATGATGACAAGATCAGTCAGATAGCCATAAAATCGTTTTTTTGTCAGTTATGAATGAACGGCAAATTTTAAAAATCATGCTTGGAAATAAGTATAAATTAGGGTTATCGGTTCACCGTTCATCTAATCTGTTAGTAATAATACATGATATTGCAGCCACAATCTTCCCGCAAATCTGCACCGGTAGCTCTCCAGCAGTCAGTTCCACGCGTCGCACAGCTCAATGATTACTCGAAAGCTGCTGCGCAACTTCTTGCTTCGATGCCACAAACCGCTGGAGCAGACACACTTCTTGAAGATTCCCGTTCTCACAAGAAAGCTCGTCGAATGTTTGTTGAGGAAACAGTAGAAGCTTTGGTAACGACCGAACTCGTTCAAATACGGCAAGTAATTCTGGAGGTGAATGGTCATGTTTCGATGGCGAATGAGATGAAAAGGCCACCTGGAGGTGGTAACTGTATTTTTATGTACGATGGGTTGATGAAGGGAACTGCCGGAGAAGATATGGGCGATGGGCATGAGCTCGTTTGTATAGATACAAAGAAACGAGGAAATGATACTCGGTTTACAAGGAGATCTTGCATTCCGAACTGTGTCCTCAAGCACGTTCTTGGATCAAAAGCAACACTTGGAATTATGATCGTTGCTACAAAGGATATATTAAGAAACACTGAAGTGACTCTTCCATTCGACGCCGATTGGAGAGATTCTGAAGTGCCATTGGAGTGTGCTGAGCATATGAAAGCTCTACATGAATGTCCGTTTGAAAGCGATCGACGACGATATGCTGCAGAACGCCATCGTGCCAGAGAAACAGAGAAGCGACAGGCAGACGAAGCTCGAAGGGCCGAAGAGGAGCGACGTCGTCTGGAAGAAGAGGTCAGAAGGGAGCGCGCAGCGAAGACTAAGCAGATGGATGAAGAAGCTGAAAAGGAGCGACTGGAACTGGAAAAAGTGGAGAAAGAGAGGAAGGTCATGGAACGTGAGGAGGCAAAGAAAAAAAAAGAAGCCGATAAAGTCGCTGAACGAGAGAAGAAAGAATCAGCCATCGCCCCTATCTCGCCACATTTGGCTCACAAAGCTCCAAGTTCCTCTGCTGAGCCAGAAATAATGGTTAGTCTAAAATCGAAAACCGAGAAAAAAACATTTTTTTTAATCATCTAATCATTGAAAAATTTAAGTTTGATGAAAAATCTGGGGTTCTTTCCGTTCTAGGCGCATTGTTCATTTTAAGAAAAAAAATATCGCAGAAATTATTTGCTTAGCTGAAAGACATGTGAAGTTCAACTGCCGGGTGTCACAGCGACATCGAAACGGTGGTTTAGATTATTTTCCAGTTATTTTTACTTATCGTGCAGCGCTACACTATGATCCGTAAATGCACCAGCAAATATGTACATCGTCTGCATTTGTCAATCGTCACTTTCATTATCTGTCTACCAAATGCCAAAATTTAATACTGCTAATTCACTTATAACCGCAATCTCAATCCAAAATTGTTGGCGGACGGAAAATTATTGCTTCTTAGTCATTTTTTTTTCTGATTCGTTGCTTGAAATATTCCTAATGCAAAATACCTGATCGAGACGAATAAAAAAAAAGAATGTTTCGCAGAAAATTGGAGAAATTCGAAAGAAGTGCGAGATTGTTGAACTAAATTTTACCAGTGGAAAATTCGCGGCTACGCCGCTGTTCTAGAACTTTCTGGAACATTCTGTAATGTCTTAGAAACTTTGCAAACCATTGTCTATTAAAGTTGTAGTTTTGCATATATGAATTTGATTTTTGACTTGTGATACACGGACATCCAGATTGCTATATCAGCAAAATTTTGACTGTTCATATCGTTGTTAAGACAGTTTTCTACACATTTTAAGGCATGCATTGCAAACGCGCTTCGGCTGCACATGAATGACTGAGAGACAGCTCTTTTTTCGTGAACCCTTGACGCATTCCCTGCGGCCGGTATCGGGACAAACCAACACGCTACGCCGTTTCTTCATAACTATTTTCAGTACTTCCTTTTCTACTGTTTCGCGAAAACTGGTTAAGAAGCGAATTATTACTGTTTATAGATCGCAAAATTTGACAATTTTGAGCATTTTGGCCTTGCTTCGCATAGATACGATTTCGCAATACTTTAGTCAATTTTGCGAAGTATTTAGTTTATTAGTAATGAAGTGCTAAACGATTTATTATAAAACCATTGAACATCTTTGGAAATTGTGCAGATTGAGATTTGAAATCCGATTTTTCAGAGTCGTGAGGAGCGTCGAATCAAGCAAGCAGAAGAGATGTTCCGTCGCCAAGAAGAAGAACAGAAACGAAAAGATGCTGCGAAGTTAAGGGCTGCAGAAAGAAAATCACAAACACCTGAAGAATCTATATTGGTGACACCAGTTTCTAGGCGTGTAGTTCGTCATCAGAAGGGAATCAGCAGTGAGCCAAGCACTTCATCTGGTCCTGTTGGAAAGGAAACCTTAGAGGAATCTGATTTCACTCCTGTTGCTCGACGAAATGCTTCAGCTGCTAAGACATCATCCAGAGCGGTTTCTGTGAACGTTATTAAAAAGAGAAGTAAGTTTCTATACGTTCACAAGGGTAGTGGTACTTTTTCGTCCAAACGGTTTCTTATTACTGTGAAAATTCCCAGTTCCTGTTGAAAATTCTGAAATTACGACTCTCACCTGTTTGTTCAATATATTATTGTTACGTTTTCTAGCAAGAAGTGTTGTGCCCGAAGTGACGTCTAAATTCACGAAACGCATTCGATCAACAACTACTATTCATACTCCACCGACGTCCAATTCCCGAAAGCGTGGAGCTTCTTCGCTATCGGCATCTATGACACCATCAGCGAAACGTGCTAAAAAATTGGACCATCCGTACCACTGTGGCGAAATAAAAACCCGTCTTCATGACAATGCGGTGATCCACACTTCGTCGCGTATTGAATTTTCCCTTCCGGATTATATTCGTGATGAGCGTGTTTCGGAGTGGGTGAGAAATATGCATGATAAGGGTTTCGAGGAGGAAGACATTGCGATAGCCGAGGAAAGAGAGAAGGCACTGAAACGAGAAATAGAAGAGCACGAGACGCATATGGAAGCGACAAAGAAGGAACGAAAGGATAGAAAGAAAGAGGTAAAGGAAAGTCTCGAAAGGGTGAGGAAGATGTACGATAAGGAGCAAGAAGAAAAAAAAGCGAGGGAAAAGTCTCAATTGAAGAAAGAACTTAACAAAGAGGATCTAGCCAAAATATCAAACTCAGAGAAGAAAGAGAAGAAGCTTGACGAGAAGCGAAAGAGTAAAAAGGAAGCAACCCCACGAAGCAAAGAGTCATCTACAGAACCCTCTGAGCCAGGGCCTGCGCCGAAGCCACTGAAGCTGGTTGTGGAGACTCCGCCGCCACCAACGGCTGCTTCAGTTTCAACAGTTGCTCCGGTTGCTGTTGGGTTCATCAACGATGACGTTGATGGTATCGAAAGAGAAGCATCGGAAGCTTCTTCGAAAGAGTCTTCTGCTCCTCCTGAAGAGAAAAAAGCTCCAAAAAAGCTTTCCATTGCCGATTACGCTAGTCGTCGTTCGCAACAAAAAAAGAATGAAATGGGAACTAGTGGAGCAGCGCCAGTGTCGACTGTCCGAAAAGGATTCATACCAAGCACGGAAGGATCAAATTTAGCAAATGTGGAGGTGATTAAATAGAACAAATATTAGGAAAATCATGCAATGAAAAGTTAAAAAGAAAATTTAAAAAATGCCCTTAATACTAATTATCAGCTTTCTGCCATCCCGCTCGATCATCCTTCTATGTCATCAGTTCCCAGTTCTACCGCAATAGCTCCAACTATCGGAACACCAGTGGCAAATGCGGCTGTAGCTTCCACTCCAACAATTCGTTCCCGCACACGCGGCACTGCTAGCGAAAGTACAGATGATGCACCAGCCGAGCACAAAATGTCATTGACTGATCGCATCAACTCAATGTTTGGAGAGACAATTGTTCAGACGTCATCAACACCTGCTAGCTGTGAGTTTTCATTTTTTATTTTTAAGTTTTTTACAAAAGAACAACAAGGATGGACGATAGTTGCTGTCCACCTTCACATTTTAGTCATGGCTCTCCCGAATAGGAATAAGAAGATGTAAACAACAGTATGGGAAACTAGAATGGTGCAAGAAGTGAGAGTAAAATGTATTGTACCCACCCACTCTATTATACCATAATTTTTTGATTTTCTGCCGATTTTGGTGGTCTTCATACGAAATAACAGTTACTATAAAAAGTGGCATTATTCGGACGGAAAACAACTTGAAATTGATATTTGATTGTTTCAGAAATTGTCCGTTCATTCGCATTCTGATGCCAATATTCCGAAATAAGAAAAAAGGTTTTACAAATCGATTAAACTTTAAAAAATCTGAAACCATAAAGTAAAACATTCTTTTTCAGCCGAAAGTATCAATACTAGGAAAAGAGACTCATCTCGATGGAACTAGGAACCATTTTCTGCCTTCTCTATCCTCCGTGCCACTATCAACTTTTCACTTTCTGTGTCAGAAACTCGATTTTTTTGATTCGAATTCTTTTTCCTCCAAAACGTTCTACTATCCATTTGCCAATATTTTCTCGCCTTTTCTCATTCCAATTACCTCATTCTACTATGGTATGATACTTTCCTGTTTTTTTGTCATTTTTCTCGTAGCTACACTCTTTCCTTCGAATGAAGTGCCCTTATTTTCTACCCCAGTTATATTCACTCTGCATAAGAAATTCCATGTATGGTCTGGAACCATGGTGGCCTTGCCTCTTCATTTGTAAATTCTTTCACTTCAAATTTTACTCTTTCCCTTCATAAATCGTATAGGTTTTTGGAGTATCAAGATCTCCAATCTTTATCACTAAAATCATAGCCGAAATTAAACCAACGCCCAAGAAAACTTCACTTGCTATCTCTCTCATTTTCTATAGTAATCCAATTATATTTTTTTCTGTCTATTCTCAGGATTCCTGTCACGTTCTCCGCCACCCACTTCCTTGTTCCCCCATCGAGTTTCAAGAAGCATTTTTTCAGATCACTATTAGTTATCCCAATCGCTTTATATGAGTCCCTATCTCGCTTTCTCTTCATTTTTTCCTTTTATAATACTCCTCTAATCAATAACTACACCAACACGATAATATGAGATTCAAAAAAAATTTTTTAATGGGAAAATAAACTACTCATAAGCGTGGCCCGCCCTCGCTTTGAAAATTCAGAAATCCACGCCATGTAATTGTTTTAACGCTGAATTTGAAGCTCCTTAGAGAAATGTAGTCATTTCTGACTTTGATTCGAAAAGGAGAAGACAGTATTTTTGGGCAATGAATGTCGATAATTACGGTTGGGAGAGCAGCTTATCAATGGTAGCAAATGAGCAGACACGGACGGCCCGTCCACGTCCGCCTGGCGTTCCGACGTTGTTGAGGCCGGTTTTCATGAACGCTGTAGAGGTCGGATACTCGTAAGTTTTAGATGAAATAACCCGAATGTAATAGCACTAGATAGAAGACTTAAAATGATGCGAGATGACTGAAATGTTGTTTTACTATGGAAACTAAATAAGAAATCAAACCGCGATATGTAGGGATGTGTTCACATATATAAATTTACCGTATCTCGAAAAGCGAAGAACCAATTTACAAAGTTTGTGAAACAGAAGACGATGGTCAAGAGTAGAAAGAATTAATCGATTGCTTATTTGCTATACTGCTGCTTTGAACAGGCTGCGGCTTGTGCTTTCATGACATGCCTTCATGCAGGAGCACATTTTTTAATGGTTTCAGTTCTTGCCTAGATTACCAAAATTTCCATTGTGGAATATTCTTTAAAATGTGATGACCCGTTTGTCAGTTCATTACAATTCAATTCAGGAAAATGGCTGAAAATAGAGATTCTATTAATATAAAACCCACTGTAGGCTTCAGCTCATTTTTACAATGGTCGTGGATGCAGTTTAAAATGTAACAATCGGAAACTGTCGAAATTGAGTCTGATCAATGTAAAAAGTTGTAGTAATTACTGAAAATAGCTCAATCGTCGGGAAATTAGCAGACTTTCTGCAATCGATAACTGACCTTGGAGCGTACAAAAGTGTATTAAAAATTCAATGATCAAGGAAATATAAACTCAATGTTAGATCGCTTCGATTTCGATATGAAACTGCAAAAAAAACTTCCTCCATTCAGACATTTTTGCCGAGCATTTTGCAGTGAATCGAATGGTACAGCACGGCGTAATTTTAAGACAATATTATTCAAAAAAATCTCTGAAACACTCGCAAAATGTAAAAAGAGCATAGCATAGCCATTTCAAATGGAGCCATGGAGAATCGTTTGAAGAATGCAAACGCGCTACACTGATAAAAGTTAGAATCAGAATCATTATCACGACTCAACGATTTATATGATTGATTCTGAGCACTTTCTAAGACAGCTCGTCTAACAAATAGTGGTGAAAAAAGGACATTTTTCAGTGAATTATGCGATGCTCTGTCTGGTATTTAAATGAAAGTAGACGAGAGAGGCTTTAATTAAAAACAGCTCTTCAAGACAAGACACTTGGCTTCCTAAAAATACTCGCGATACATTCTGTAACGCTACCAGTCGCCTGTCGAATGCATGCCGCTTTAGGAATCCTGCCGTGTCCTAATGAAAATCTTTGAGTTAGCGATGTCTTTGTCTTTTTAAGGAAGCCCGAGTGGACAACGGACAATATTGAATCTGTAAAATTCGCATTCAAGAACGTCCTTCTTTACAAAACCTGATGCCTCGCGCTGCAGCACATTGTGACGAACTTTTTCGTTTTGACTCTTGCCATCCTTATTGAAATTGCAATACGGGTGCATCCGCGCTCGACTGAATTTCTATGCGGCGTCACAGGAAGTCGTGTGAAACTGAAATCGAAATTGAAGAAAGAGCCACGGCTGACCAGTATATCATCATAAACTCATTTTCAGCTATGCCCACTGCGATCGTGACAAAAAGCTGAACGTGCGTGGAGTGACAATAGCCCTGTGGCACTTCATTTGTCGCGGTCATCAAGCGATTGCTTTACTGCCATATTGCTTTAAAAATTATGCGGAAAAATCGACGCGTTACTCGGAATTAATGATGCTTTATCGTCTGAATTTGATTGAGTTCACTCCGGGTTACGGTAGCGAGAAATACACTGAAGTGAACCGGATTATGGTGAACCGTGCGTTTGAAACTGGCGGCTGCTTGGTGGCAAGATCTCAAATGCAGGGAATCACGGACAACAAGCCGCATTTGGTGGATGTCGTTGAGAAGAGGTGAGCGCATCGAGAGGATTCTGAAGTGTATAATCTCGATTTTCCCGCATTTTGTGTCATCTCTGCGCCAAGGATTACTGTAGATTTTAGATGGTTCCTTTTGTGACCTCAAAGTAGCAAAATTTGATGAAATTTGACGCCAATGTAGCTCTATCTGCAGACTTCTAATGCCAACTTTCAATGGAGATGATATAATGTTCCCAATTGACGGACCTCTCGGGAGAAATGGACCTTCGCTGGAGCAGACTCTTCAATGTGAGCAGGGATCTAAAGACTGGCGGTCATGCTCTGAACATCAGTTGCTCGTCTCGGATCAACGTCATTGGCTCGAGAAGTTGGCTCTCTTGGTACCAGAGAAGGTGGTGTGGACAAGAATGGTGCAGATGATACAAGCTGGTGGATCATTGGATCCGTTTGCTTCTCTCACTGATCAATCGTTCGATATACACGAGTTAGTTTCTGAGAGAACAGAAATGCGGCCAGACGTGTAGCCAAGGATCAAGTTTCTTTTTTCAGACCGCCTATGATCCCGTCGCCTCCGATAGAAAACCCATTCTCTCGCACCGCTCCGTCCAATACATCCATTAAAAATGAGCAGTCCATCATAAACCCCTATCAATCCACCTATGGTAATACTCTTCCGCCTTCTGATTCATACAATCACGGAGCGCTCCATCATCTCCCTAATCCGCATCAACTTCACCAGCATCGACGTCGGCACTCATCAGCATCTAGCAGACGATACCATAACAGTGGATACGTAGGATACAACGGGGGACGTCATCAGTCGTCGACACGACTTCTCATTCGATATGGATCAGCGCCGCCTGAAGTAGTTATGGAGGGAAGACGTGATTCTGCCGATGTATTCTACGGGATTGGCGGCGGTGATGGGAGTGAGGCGCTGGCTAGCCTTCAGAAGATATCTAAACATTCTACGAATTCTGTCGAGTCATCGGATAGTACGCAGTCCGGGGAGCAGGAAACGGTAAGGCCAGAGAAGGATTGGCACCTTTCGAAATTGTCTATAATTGCAGAACTCAAGCCCATCGGTAGAAACTGACGAAGAAGTAGCCCGTGAGCTCAATGAGCAATTGATTGAGGAGACACAAAAAGAAGAGAAGAAGGAGGAGGATCAAAAGAGGAATGATGAAGTTTTGGCTCAGTTGTCGCAAATTTTTGGATATAAAAAGGTAATGCATGGAACTTCTTTTTCCTTTGAGCACAGTTTCAGTAAAGCTACGGTAACATCTTGTTTTTCAGTCATTTCGAGTTATGTCCAAGTACCCGAATGTTGGCACGTTTGCTCTGCTCGTCGAGAAATGCATTCAGGAACCGGACCAGGTTGGCGATTCTGGAGAGTTTTCCGATGTGTGGCCGTCTGAATCAGAAGACGTGATTCGCGAAAGTCCAAAAGGCGCTGCGGATTTTATGGAAGACTTGATTGACTTCTCCGATGAACCGTTGCCAATTATCAGCTGTCTAGATATGGAGGTGGAAGAGCCGTTGGTCCCGATAGAGTCCAATTCGTTCATCGACTTGATGTTTTGATATTTGTTGTCGAACTCCTTTGTGAGAAGATGTAAAAACGTAATATGATTGTTTTCTGGAAATAAGCAAGAGTGTCTTTAAAAGTGGTTTTAAACGGGCAATAGCACACATACAGACTGTCCCCTCTAATCGGCGTGCGGTTTCCCATAAGATGTGGTGCGAATGGGTAAATGCTCATAAAGTGCAAGACTTGACGTCAGTTCATTGGAATCTCGAAAGTACTGTTGGTGTATCTATATTGACTACTTTCCTGTTTCATGTTCCTTTGATATTGACATTTCTCAATCCTTGAAATACTCAATACTTCTCAAGTGGGGCTCGAAGACTGGTCGTCTCTCAAATTAACATTTCCAATGGAACATCTTCTCAAACTGTGGATCTCTGTGCCGATGTGAAACTATACATCCTATTGACAACGTTAAAATAATCGAAGAAATGTCAGATTTATGCTAAAAATCGAGCCAGTTTCGTCGAGCCGCCACCATTTCTGAATCTGGCGTTCAGTGTAAATAAGGTTCTAGTACATTCTCATAGATCACGCTGCAATGTGGAGTTTCGCAGATTCTTGGGTAGAAATATAAGTTTTGTAGAATGCTGTCGGTTGCCGATCTGTTGTTTGCCTAGCATTCCTCATTCTCCATTCGCCGCCGAAAATGGTTGAGCTGTAAAACAATTGGTACTTCTCGATGGACTACCGTTGAAATAACTAAGGATTCCACGAAAGACGAAGACAAGTCGTCTTCGTTCGTCTTTCAGTTCGTCTTGCAGAGACGGCCAAAATTTCGCCCAATGGAAGTCTTGGAAATAACAGTAGAATCGTTTCGTATGATTATTCTTCTAGAAGTCGTCATATTGTGGTTTTTGGTGAGCCCTATATGTAAAAAATGTTTATCAGTTAATTTAGTTTCAGCCTGAAGACGTCGTGGGTGAGATTCGATGGTGCCATGTTCTCTGAGCACGATGCTTTCAGTGCCTATTAAAACATTGGGGGGGGGGGGGAAGGTTGCATTAATCTTGTCGGGAACCCCCCCCCCCCCCTCCCTAAACACAGGAATCCCATTGGAATGGTTCAAATACGGCGAAAATGGTGACGTTTGCTGCTATGCGCTGAATCCTGGGAATTGAACCTGACAACGGTGTAGCGTGAGAGCTCCAACTACCAATGACGTCCTTGCAAGTGCTCTTTGATCTAGGGAAGCGAGCAAAGCTTTATGTGAAAAGTCGAAGCTTCTTCGCTCTTTGCTCAATGAAATCTAATGGCGACTTCCTCGAGTATTAATGGAAAATCTTGCCCACTTGAATAGCTTCTGCACTCTATGATTCAGTGGAATGAATTCGGCAGACTGGCTGGCTGGACTGCAAACAGTTTCTCGAGAAACCTGCTACCAAATGCTTGACGGAGAAGACCATTAAGGTAATCGTGGCTTTTCTGACAACTGCAGAACAGAACATGTTTCTGGCGAACATTATCACTGGCGTACCGCCGCTTTTTTAATGCACCGGTGAGGATTACCTCGAATTCTCTCAGCTACCACATTCGCATGCATAGTTCAGATTACTGCAGGTAATTAAACAACACTCCTACAATGTCTTCGCCGACAGCGAAGACACATATTACAACAAAGCTAAAAAAGTAAAGAAAGTGGAAATAATTGAATGGTTTAATATAAAAAAAGTAATCAACTCCCCCCCCCCTCATTTTCAAGGTGAAGTCTGTTAATGTTTACTTCCGTGTCACACAGCGCTGCCATTGCCGCAAGCGCTGGAAAAAGTAACTACATTGAGATTTCGAAGTGTAACAAGGCCGTATATGCGAAAATAAAGTTAGGGCTTCTCGAGGTCTAAAAAAAGTTTCCGTGTTACTACATAGTGGGCAGACAAAGGCGAGATCCAATGACGTTCGTGGGGGTATATAAAGCCGATGGAATGCGGTAAATAGGCATCAGTTTCAGCGTCATTTCATTTTACTATTTCATCAGTTTTATTAGCAATTTTATCAATTCTAAGTTGGATTCGAAACCGAAATATTGAGTTTTCGCTCAGTATTTTCAATTTCCATTTGCTTCGGAAGTGTGCTTCAGAATATGGGCACATTTCGCATAGCAGTGAGATTTCCCCTTTGTCAATCAACTTATGTCAAAAATATTTCGATTTGAAATAGTTCCAATTCTAGTTGTTTTAATTTTCAGTAATAATAACAATGGAGGACCCAAAGAAGGTATCTGTCGAGACGGAAGCATACAGAAAGATTGCTTTTGCAGGTGACCACAACTATTACTTGAAGCTTTGATTCTAGTAAAAACGATGAAACATTGAACATATTTTCGCATTTTTAAAACAAATTCTTAAGCAGCCATTAAGCAGCAACCTAGTTTGAAAATTATTTCTTTTTTTATTCCAGGAATCGCCATTTCGACAGTTGCCACGTTGACGGCCATTCTGGCAGTCCCATTGCTGTACAGCTACTTGCAGCATGTGCAGAGCTCTCTTCAAGCTGAGGTGGACTTCTGCCAGCATCGTACCGAGGGACTCTTTGATGAATATAAAATGGTAAGAGCAATGTTGAGTACTTCGTTCCGAAGGTTTTTACAGTAAAAAAGTGAAATCTTGAAGAAATGAAGAATCGGGTTATAAAAATCGATTTATAATATAATATAGAAATTAAAATTCCAGTTCCAATCCATTCATGGAGGATCAGACCGCATTCGCCGTGCTGCGCGTCGTCACACTGGAGAAGTGACCCGCTCTAAGAAAATGCGCCGTCAAAATGGAAATCAAGAGGAAGTGGAGATCATTTATGTTGATGAAGACGGAAATGAGCTTGCCGATCAGAGTCCAACTTCTGCACCAGTTGCTCAGGCTCAAGTTGCGCCCTCAACCTTTGCCGCTCCTCCGGCTTCTACTTCCTCGTACGGTGTACCTTCATCTGGATCGTGCTGCTCATGCGGAGTCGGGGCATCTGGACCACCAGGAGCTCCAGGACAAGATGGAGCACCAGGAAACGATGGAGCTCCAGGAGCCCCAGGTCATCCAGGGCAAGATGCCACTGATGGCTCGCATATCAGTGAGGATGACTTCTGCTTCGACTGCCCAGCCGGACCGCCGGGACCATCAGGAGCTCCAGGGCAGAAAGGACCATCTGGCGCACCAGGAGCACCTGGAAAATCTGGCGGAGCTGCTCTTCCTGGACCACCAGGACCAGCTGGACCATCTGGACCTCCAGGACAACCGGGAGCCAATGGACACCCAGGAGCTCCAGGAGCCCCCGGACAAGTTGTCGATGTACCAGGCACCCCAGGACCAGCAGGACCACCAGGACCACCAGGACCATCCGGCGCCCCAGGACAACCAGGACAAAGTGGATCAGCTCAACCCGGAGCGCCAGGAGCACCAGGTGATGCTGGAGCTCCAGGACAACCAGGACAGCCAGGTGCTCCAGGAGCCCCAGGAAATGATGGAAAACATGGAAGCGAGGGGCAATGCGATCACTGCCCACCACCCAGAACTGCTCCTGGATATTAGACACTTTCACATTTTGTTATTGTTTGCAAATGTTCCGAATTTTCTACGGTCTTTCACCTCATTATCATGGAATCTCTCTGTTGTATTCAGGAATGTCTGAATAAAATTATGTAGCAGTTTCTACCGTATACTTTTTCGCATTTTTCCTAATTGGTCTAATACAAAATTAGGAGATTAGAAGAGAAGACGTGCGACATCTGCTCAATGTAATACCGAACAGAGAAACATACAAATTTTAGATACGACGAAACAGTATTTGGGGCGGTAATGAGTTGTATCAGATGGGAAACAAACTCATTCTATTCGGGAAAGGTTAGCACTACGCTTTCTAAACTATTCTCAAACAGAGTTTCCACAATGGACAAGTGAAGAAAAAAAAAAGATATTTCTCAATTATTCTTTCGAGTTGCGGAAGTAATGGTTTCCCGTTATTTCCATTATTTCCAGCGACAGCTCATCGAGATCTTGTAAAATGTGAATTTCGACAATACATCGAACAACTTAGTGTCTAAAATCGTCACTGATCTCAATCTGCTTTTTTGATTTTTTACACTTTTCGTGATCAACAACGATCAAAACTGTTTTAGACATTAAATGCAGTTTTCCTTGTGTAACGATGTTGGCACGCTTAAAACTTTGTTTTTACATCTCAAACGTATACCCAAGAACTTGACGAAGATCAGTCATTTGTAACATGGTTGCTGAAAGTGGTTTCGTGTAGATGAAGTTCTCGAAACTACTGCCGAGTCTTCTCGAATATTCTCGAATATTCTCGATTCATCTGGAGCCTTTTCGCGTCGAGTCTTCTCGAGCCTGAAAAACGCATAAAATGGGCAATGAGCACCAAATATGCAAATTGTTAACGAATTGGCTTGTGACTTGAAATATCACTCCGCCAATGTTTGGCCTATGGGAAATCAGCCCACATTATTATACTATTGCGGTGCTCATTGCTCATTCTACGCATTACATTATGTGAGCAATTCTCAGGAGTCTGGAAGAAGCTCTGTGTTGCTAGTTTTCGAGGAGATTCGAGATGACTCGAGAAGGCTCCAGACGAATCGAGAAGATTCAAGAACTTTGCCTACACGAAACCACTTTCAGCAGCAATGTTACAAATTTCCAATCTTCGACAAGTTCTTGGGTATTCGTTTGAGATATAAAAGCAAAAACTTAAGCGGGCCAACATCGTTACAGAAGGAAAACTGATTCAGAGAAAGTTTTAATGTCTAAAACAGTTTTGATCGTTGTTGATCACGAAAAGTTTAAAAATTAAAAACAAGTACATAGATCGAGATGAATAAAACTTTCATACAATAAACTTTTCTTAGAAAACGGATAATGAGTTTCCTGGTCGAAAGTCAAAAAACGATTGATCCGGCCGGACCTGTTATGTCTATTAATTAAAGTTTGGAACAGTAATTTCAGATACTTTTTCCAGCCAGAATGGCTTATTACTTGATAAAAGCGGCAACGAGACAAAAAAATCAAAAGCGACACGAACAGCTCTGTGTCATGAACTATTTGTCGTGTTGACCCTAAGTACTCAGCGCAACTCAAAGCTAGCGCAACGCTAGCTCAACGCTAACACAATGCGAAATCAAATATAATGCAACGCTAACTAAAAGCTATCTTGAAGCTACCTCAAAGTAACCCAAAGCTACTTCAATCCTGACTCAATGGTACCGCAATGCTAACCGACTCGCGTCTGAGACTCAGGAAAAATGGTTCTTCAAAACACAACTTACGCTTCTCGAAGATCTTAATTGAATAATTTATTACAGTAACCCGTGGAAATGTATTGTTTTTTTTCATTGTCTAACAAAAGAACTGAGCAAATTTTAAAGTGATTACAGAACTCTAATAGTCGAGGATTCCAGGCGGAATGTGTCTTTTGAATTTGGGGGGAATGCGTTGAGATTTCGAAGTGTAACAAGGCAATGCATGGGAAAATAAAGTTACGGCTTCTCGAGGTCTGAAAAAATGTTTCCGTGTTACTACATAATGGGCAGACAAAGGCGAAGACCAATGCCGTTCGTGGGGTATATAAAGCTGATGGAACGCGGTAAATAGGCATCAGTTTCAGCATCGTTTCATTTCTCTATTTCATGAGTTTTACTAGCAATTTTATCAATTCTAAGTTGAATTTGAAACCGAAATATTGAGTTTTCGCTCAGTATTTTCAATTTCCATTTGCTTCTGAAGTGTGCTTCAGAATATGGGCACATTTCGCATAGCAGTGAGATTTCCTCCTTTGTCAATCAACTTATGTCAAACATATTCCGATTTGAAATAGTTCCAATTCTAGTTGTTTTAATTTTCAGTAAAAATAACAATGGAGGACCCAAAGAAGGTATCTGTCGAGACGGAAGCATACAGAAAGATTGCTTTTGCAGGTGACCACAACTATTACTTGAAGCTTTGATTCTAGTAAAAACGATGAAACATTGAACATATTTTCGCATTTTTAAAACAAATTTTTTAGCAGCTTCACCTAATTTGGGAATCGTTTCTTTTTTTATTCCAGGAATCGCCATTTCGACAGTTGCCACGTTGACGGCCATTCTGGCAGTCCCATTGCTATACAGCTACTTGCAGCATGTGCAGAGCTCTCTTCAAGCTGAGGTGGACTTCTGCCAGCATCGTACCGAGGGACTCTTCGATGAATATAAAATGGTAAGAGCAATGTTGAGTACTTCGTTCCGAAGGTTTTTACAGTACAAAAATAAGATAAGGAAGGATCTTAAAGAAATGAAGAATCGGGTGATATAAATTTTGATTTATAATATCAAATTGTCGAAACTGTACATCACAGTAAAAAGCGTTCAGTATTAAATTATTCCAATTTTTGTTGAAAATGTAATCATTTATGAATGGAGTATATCGCTTCAATCTTAAAATCTCCTGCTTCAAAAGTAATTAAAATTCCAGTTCCAATCCATTCATGGAGGATCAGACCGCGTTCGCCGTGCTGCGCGTCGTCACACTGGAGAAGTGACCCGCTCTAAGAAAATGCGCCGTCAAAATGGAAATCAAGAGGAAGTGGAGATCATTTATGTTGATGAAGACGGAAATGAGCTTGCCGATCAGAGTCCAACTTCTGCACCAGTTGCTCAGGCTCAAGTTCCGCCCTCAACCTTTGCCGCTCCTCCGGCTTCTACTTCCTCGTATGGTGTACCTTCATCTGGATCGTGCTGCTCATGCGGAGTCGGGGCATCTGGACCACCAGGAGCTCCAGGACAAGATGGAGCACCAGGAAACGATGGAGCTCCAGGAGCCCCAGGTCATCCAGGGCAAGATGCCACTGATGGCTCGCATATCAGTGAGAATGACTTCTGCTTCGACTGCCCAGCCGGACCACCCGGACCATCAGGAGCTCCAGGGCAGAAAGGACCATCTGGCGCACCAGGAGCACCTGGAAAATCTGGCGGAGCTGCACTTCCTGGACCACCAGGACCAGCTGGACCATCTGGACCTCCAGGACAACCGGGAGCCAATGGACACCCAGGAGCTCCAGGAGCACCCGGACAAGTTGTCGATGTACCAGGCACCCCAGGACCAGCAGGACCACCAGGACCACCAGGACCATCCGGCGCCCCAGGACAACCAGGACAAAGTGGATCAGCTCAACCCGGAGCGCCAGGAGCACCAGGTGATGCAGGAGCTCCAGGACAACCAGGACAGCCAGGTGCTCCAGGAGCCCCAGGAAATGATGGAAAACATGGAAGCGAGGGGCAATGCGATCACTGCCCACCACCCAGAACTGCTCCTGGATATTAGACACTTTCACATTTTGTTATTGTTTGCAAATGTTCCGAATTTTCTACGGTCTTTCACCTCATTATCATGGAATCTCTCTGTTGTATTCAGGAATGTCTCAATAAAATTATGTAGCAGTTTCTACCGTATACTTTTTCGCATTTTTCCTAATTGGTCTAATACAAAATTAGGAGATTAGAAGAGAAGACGTGCGACATCTGCTCAATGTAATACCGAACAGAGAAACATACAAATTTTAGATACGATGAAACAGTATTTGGGGCGGTAATGAGTTGTATCAGATGAGAAACAAACTCATTTTATTCGGGAAAGGTTAGCACTACGCTTTCTGAACTATTCTTAAACAGAGTTTCCACAATGGACAACCATCTTCTCTAATGGACGTCTCGACGGCACCCATGACGTTTGTTTTTGAAATAGATGGATTGAGATCTCTTTAGTGCTCAATGAAGAAAAAATGATATTTCTCAATTATTCTTTCGAGTTGCGGAAGTGATGGTTTCCAGTTATTTCCATTATTTCCAGCGACAGCTCATCGAGATCTTGTAAATTGCGAATTTCGACAATACATCGAACAACTTAGTGTCTAAAAGCGTCACTGATCTCAATCTGCTTTTTAAATTTTTTACACTTTGATCAACAACGATCAAAACTGTTTTAGACATTAAAACTTTCTATTAATCGGCTTTCCTTGTGTAAAGATGTTGGCCCGCTCACAACTTTGTCTTTATATCTCAAACGAATACCCAAAAACATGACGAAGATTGGCCATTTGCAACATAGCTGAAAGTGGTTTCGTGTAACAAAGTTCTCGAAACTACTGCCGAGTCATCTCGAATATTCTCGAATATTCTCGAATATTTTCGAATATTCTCGATTCATCTGGTGCCTTTTCGCGTCGAGTCTTCTCGAGCCTGAAAAACGCATAGAATGGGCAATGAGCACCAAATATGCAAATTGTTAAAGAATTGGCCTGTGACTTGAAATGTCACTCCGCCAATGTTTGGCGGCTGGGGAAAATTCCAGCTAGTGATTCATTTCATTTCACTGTTTCAGATAAGCACTTACGCCAAAGTTTGAGCTTCGTTCATCAACAGCTTATAAAGAACTTACTTGGATACTTGGACGCCCGGTAGTCGGCTGGGGATGTTCTCAGCGCCGGGCACACATATCTTTCCATTTGTTTCAGTCCTGTGCGGCTTGGGACCAGTTGCCGTCGGGAGTATTGAATTTCTTCAGTGCATTGTACCATATTGTTGCGGTACGGCCCAATATTCTTTTAACGTCCCTTGGATACCAGAAGGTGATTCGGTTTGTCCATCTATCGTTTTGTCTTCGTACGATGTGGCCTGCCCATCGGTGCTTCTTAGATTCTGCTCCCGTTGTTCTCTTCGATTAGTTCCAAATAATGATCTTTCTAGGGCTCGTTGAGTTCTTGTGAGAATCATAGAAGTAGTCTTGTTATCGGTCCATGTCTCAGATCCGTAGCAGAGCGCGGGGAGAACTGTCGAATCGAACAGTTTTAAATATAAATTGTGCTCGATTGAGCACTCTTCAAATACTTCCTTCCTCAGAGTAATTCAAATTATTGTTATTGTTATTGTATTAGGTTGTAACATAAGAAACCGCGGTTGTCTTAGTTCATCCATATTTTTTTTGTAATAAAATATTTTTGAATGCGGTTTTGTCTATTAGAAAGAGCGTTTTATTGCGCATCGTTTGATATATAAATTGTCTATGTTTACTTCATTTTTCCACAAGAAAAAGTGTTTAGAAAATGTCTGTTCAAAAATTTCGAATGCGAGTTTGCATGTGGTACGACTTTAAGCACGGCAAATCGGCTGCTGAATCTCATCGTGCGCTCTTCAAAGTATTTGGCGAGGAAGCCCTGTCTGAACGTCAATGCCAGGAGTGGTTTAAACGATTCCGAAGTGGGGACGAAAGCTTGGAGGATCATGAACATGGACATCGAGCTGAAGTCGTCGACAATGACCTGTTGAAGGAAGCAATAGAGTCGGATCCGTGCCAAACAACTCCAGAGCTTGCAGAACAGTTTGGCTGCTCTCACATGACAATTGAGCGTCACTTGCATAAAATCGGCAAGACGAACAGGTGCGGAAAGTGGGTGCCACACCAGTTGAGCAATGCAAACAAGGCGACCCGAGTGGCAAAGGCCGGAATTCTCACTCGTCGTGCAAAAACTGGCGGTTTTTTCGACTCCGTTGTTACGTCAGATGAAAAGTGGATCTGCTACGACAACACAACAAGAAAACGGCAGTGGTTGGACCCCGGTGAGGCCCCAAAACCGACTCCAAAACCGGACATCCACGGAAAAAAGGTGATGCTTTGTGTTTGGTGGAAGAGCAAAGGTCTTGTGTATTTTGAGGTTCTGGATTCGGGTCAAACAGTTACGGCGGACCTCTATCAACATCAATTGGACCGTGTGGATCAAGCGCTGCGACGTCAAGGTGTGGATACGGCGTCAACAAAATTTCTTCACGACAACGCCCGGCCGCATGTTGCAAAGATCACTGCACGGAAAATCGAGGAATTGGGCTGGGAAGTCCTGCCTCACCCGCCATACAGCCCTGACCTGGCGCCATCCGACTACCATCTGTTCCGGTCGATGCAGCACTCTCTGGCCGAGAAAAAGTTCAAAAACCGCGACGAGGTCCAAATTTGGGTGTCTAACTTCTTCGAGTCGCAGCCGGCCGAGTTCTTCGAGAAGGGCATCCATTCTTTGCGTGGACGTTGGCGACAAATAGCCGATAATAATGGCGAATACCTTTTGGATTAAAGTTTTGTAATTTTGTTTTTATAATAAATTTTGTTTTGGATCAAACCGCGGTTTCTTATGTTACAACCTAATAATTGCGCCCTCGCGCGCACCTTCTTGGTCATTCTATGATGACGACTTGTTAGGATTTTAAACTCGTAAACATGTTTTGAATTAATATTCATTTGTTTCTTGTTTTTGTTCGTTAACTCCGATTTATCTCTCCTTTATTAATTTCTGATCTTTATCATGTTATTCGCTTACTTATCTCAATAAAAGGTTTCATTACCCAAGTTTGAGATCTGTGCACCTACTGGTTCAACCACTCCTCCTACATCCGTCCTCCGAGGCATCCAATCACTCGGACTCTCAGGACTCCAATCCGACTCAATTTGGCTGATAAAGGCGAGCCCCGAGCATAGAACTGCAAGGTCCAAAGCATGTTCAGTGTTCGCCGAAGGGAAATCAGACCATTTTATTGCACAATTGTGGTGCTCATTTCTCATTCTACGCATTGCATTATGTGAGCAATTCTCGAGAGTCTGGAACCTAGTCTGTGTTGCTCGTTTTCGAGAAGATTCGAGATGGCTCGAGAAGACTCCAGATGGATCGAGATGATTCTAGAAGATTCGAGAAGGTTCGAGATAACCCGAGAAAACTCCAGATGAATCAAGAAAATTTGGCAGCAGATTCGAGAACTTTATCTACACGAAACCACTTTCAGCAACAATGTTACAAATGGCCAATCTTCGTCAAGTTCTTGGGTATTAGTTTGAGATATAAAGGCAACGTTTTAAGCGGGCCAACATCTTTATTCAAGGAAAACTGATTCATAGAAAGTTTTAATGTCTAAAAGAGCTTTGATCGTTGTTGATCAAAGTGTAAAATTTTTTTTAAGTAGATTGAGATGAATAAAAATTTTATACAGTAATCTTTTCGAAGAATACGGATAATGAGTTGCCTGTTCGAAAGTTCAAAATCGATTGATCCGGCCGGACCTGTTATGTCGATTAATTAAAGTTTGAAACAGTAATTTTAGATATTTTCCCAGCCAGAATGGCTTATTACTTGATAGAGGCGAGACAAGAAAAATCAAAAGTGACACGAACAGCTTTGTGTCATGAACTATTTGTCCCGTTGACCCCCAGCACTCAGCGCAACTCAACGCTAGCTCAACGCTAACACAATGCGAAATCAAATATTATGCAACGCTGACTAAAAGCTATCTTGAAGCTACTTCAAAGCTACCTCACAAGGGAACCTCGAATAGAACTCCTCCTAACTTTTTTGGTTAAGGAAAATAGTTGAATTAGGAACATAAAAAGGCTTAGGAAAAAAATTTTAGGGGCAGAAAAACAATTCTAAATATACGTCCCTTCATTGCGGACCGAGATAATAAAACCAAAAGAGCGAGTGCGCCTTTACAATAATTGTTAGGAATGAGAAAAACAAAAGCACGTGGCGTCATTACAGGCTAGCAAGCATTCTCGCTAGCGCGCGTTTACATTATAAAAAATAAGAAACATTATCGCGGGTAAACTATATACAGTACTGGCCTTAATGAATGCGCGCTGGCGTTTTTTTTTTGAGATAACTTCGCGGAAACTGTTCTGTTTGGTCCAAATTTTTTTTGGAAGTGTTCAAACTGGCCTGAGTAACAGATGCTCCCTTTATGACCGGTACTCTAGTTTCTTCTCAACTAAAAAATATAACATAAAAGTTGTGTTTACTGAGACAAAAGTTTATTCTCGTGTATTTTGACGAGGTCATTCTTGAGATTTATGATCTATAGTAGATAGAATAGTCAAAATCAGATTGAATTAAATCGAAATTTTAGAAAAAATTGTGAGATATTGTAATCTTGATCTAATAGTTAATAAGGAAAGTTTTGAAGTCAAGGAAAATCGAAACATTCAAAGACTTCTTATTCCACAAGCTTTAATTGTTTGTGCAGCACCGCAATATTCAAGTCCTCAATAAATCAGCATGAATCCTCAGAAGTACACAGAACCTTCGACCCCTAGATCCAAAGGATGGAATCAAAAGGAAAGAGAAGAATATTATAAAAGACAACAAGAACAAATTCGAAAAGATAAAGAAGCAAGAGAGCTGAAATTAAAGAGTTTGATAGGAGGCGAGAAGGAAAAAAAGAAAAAAAATAGAAAGACTTGTTAAAGAATGTACAAACAAACCAAAGGTTCAATAAGCTCCATAAACCAAAAGACACGTTTTCACTTTAAAAATGCTTTTAATGGGTGAAAATATGCAACAACGTCATCAGGGCAAAAAGGCGCGCCACAGTCAACATTTTCTATGCTACTCCATGTTAAGTAAGGCTTCCATGAAAGACGAATCCAATCGGCCGTATTTCGTCTCCCCGTTTTTAGTTCGTTTTGCATTCGTCTTACGTCGTCAATTAAAATGCATGTGTACCAACACAACGCATATCTCTGCGTCAGACGAATTCAAGACGAGACGATCTTATTTCATCTTTCGTGGAAGCCTTAATGAGAAGATAGCTCCCATAGCTTTTTCCATAAGGTTTATCTGGTTTCAGATACTTGATGAAACCTATGGTCTAGTTTGGGTCACTAAAGTTTTCAGTAAATTTGCCTAGTCGTTGAAATTCGGAATATTCGATAATCCTCTAGAATCAATGTCTTTCTTCTGCATCTTTCTGATATTGTAATCATCTTCACTGTCATCTTATCCTCCAAAATTGTGCACTGTAGCACTTTTAAAACTTTCACTAATGCTATGATCTTATATAAATGTTAGCAATGAACCATTTTTTAATTTCAGCGTCTATCTCTCACCCCGCACATTCACTTCCTTTCTAATCACACACGCCACCTATTTCTTGTTCCTTTTTACTATTTCTATAAAATATACTGAAACGTCAAGCCATTTTATAGTGCAAAACCGACGAATAACGACTGCCGATAGCCGAAGTTCGAAGAAATTTTACGAATAACGAAGCTTCCGAAAGTGATCTCAAAACGCTGAGAACGAACATGCGACTGAAGACATTCAATATCCTACAAGCTGAAGCAGTGGAAGCTCTAATCGTTTTGGAAGAACGGAAAAGAATAGCTGAAATAGAGGAGCACGAAGATCACCTCAGATGCCAAGATACCTCTCATTTTCGGTGATCCTTGGGTGAAAATCAACAAAGAGTTCCATTCGGATTTTGAAGAAGCATGTGTTTCTGTGGACAAAATCCCATTTTGGAAACCAAGTCTGGATATTTCAACAGGATTCTGCTTCAGCTCACAAGACAAAAATCGTTCAAGAATGGGCCAACTTCCTTCGATTCATTGACTCGCCAGACTTGAATCCGCTTGACTATTCCGTATGGGGACTTTTTAATTGAGGCTCCAATAACATCCACGTCCACGTCCACGTCCACTACTTCCGTGTCACACAGCGCTGTCATCGCCGCATTCAAGAAGGTCAAATAAAATCAAAAGATTTTTTTTTCAGAAAATCAACCAAAAAATGTATTAAACAACCACACAAATTATAGAATAAACAGTTTTCGAATCTTCCTCCTTTCGCTTTGATCACGGCCTGAAGTCTCTTCGGGTAACAGTCGACGACGGCACGGAGGTAGTCAACGTTGACTTTGGCTCCAACAGAGAATGCTATATCGGAAGATTCTTGAAGCAGAGATGTTGCCGTGGTCCAAATCCTACTTTGTGGGTGGCGATTGGACATATGTACCAGCAGGATGGAGCGACGGCTCACACCGGAAAACTCTCTCAGCAGTGGTGCGAAGCTAATTTCCCCGATTTTACCACTAAGGATCAATGACCAGCTTCGAGCCCCAGACCTCAATTCAATGGATTAATGGATTTTGCTGTGTGGGGATATTTGACCCAATAAGCATCCACGAAACATTATCCGAATTCTTGAGCCTTGAAGACCGCTCTGAAATATGCATGTGATAATTTTGACGTTGACTAACCTCCGTGCCGTCGTCGACTGTTACCCGAAGAGACTTCAGGCAGTGATCAAAGCGAAAGGAGGAAGATTCGAAAACTGTTAATGCTATAATTTGTGTTTTTGTTTGATAAACATTTTGGTTGATTTTCAGAAAAAATCTTCTGATTTGAAGTTATTACACTGTCTTGAATGCGGCGATGACAGCGCTGTGTGACACGGAAGTAGCGGACGTGGACGTGGACGTTCTTGGAGCCTCAATTAAAAAGTCCCCATACGGAATAGTCAAGCGGATTCAAGTCTGGCGACGAAGCTAGCCATTTGGTACTGGCGATGAATTGAGAAAAGTTGGACAATGCTTGAACGATGTTTGCCTAGTGAGCGGGAGCAGAATCCTGTTGAAATATCAAGACTTGGTTTCCAAAATGGGATTTGGTCCACAGAACGCACATGTCTCTTCAAAATCTCCTCCTAACGGAACTCTTTGTTGATTTTCACCCAAGGATCACAGAAAATGAGAGGTATCTTGGCATCTGAGGTGATTGCACCAAAAGACTTGGAGCGTGCCAGCAAGTGGAGATCTGCACTTCTGGATACGTGCCAGCAAGTAGCAATCATTTGAAGCTCCAGACTCATTCTTCTAATGCTTCGGTTCGGATTCCGATGAACCCGTTCTTGACCCGCATTGATTCGTAACTTGGAATCAATGCCGTAACTTAAGCCCATTCCCCTCTTGGCCATCTCGAGGATGGTGCCTCGGTGTATAGAATTAGCCACCATATAAGTAAAAATCAACCTAGAGATTCGAAAATTTGAAAATATAATGAAAATATGCTGAAAATAATTGAAATAGTATTATTGCACGAAAAATGCGCCAGCCTCCACAAGCTTGCGCGAAACTCATGTTACCGTGCTTTTGGAGCACTCTGGATATAGATAAAATTCACAAGAATTGCGGTAAGTGAAGGGCTAAATCCGCATTTCGAATTCGCATTACTACTGCATCGGCATCTGCTTTTGATACGGTAGAGTCAGAAGCAAGTCGGGAGAGGTGACCATATCTTGGAGAACCGGTCGTCTACCACTTGGAAAAAGAAGAGAAAACACGGCCCAAAACACTCCGTGCCGTCGTCGACTCTTACCCGAAGAGAATTCAGGCAGTCATAAAAGTGGAAGGAGGAAGATTCGAATACTGTTAATGCTATCATTTTTGTTGTTGTTTGGTAAACATTTTCGTTGATTTTCAGAAAAAAACTTTGATTTGAAGTTATTACACCGTCTTGAATGTGGCGATGGAAGCCCTGTGTGGCAATGCATGGGAAAATAAAATTACGGCTTCTCGAGGTCTTAAAAAAAGAATGTTTCCGTGTAACTACATAGTGGGCAGATAAAAAGGAAGACCAATGGCGTTCGTAGGGGTATATAAAGCCGATGGAACGCGGTAAATAGGCATCAGTTTCAGCGTCATTTCATTTCTCTATTTCATTAGTTTTATTAGCAATTTTATCAATTCTAAGTTGGATTCGAAACCGAAACATTGAGTATTCCCTAAGTGTTTTCAATTTCCATTTGCTTCTAAAGTGTGCTTCAGAATATGTGCACGTTTCGCATAGCGTTATAGTGAGGCTCATTTGAAATCTTGTTGTCTCGAATTTGCATGCTCACTGCCTTTCAGAATGAAATGTTTTGATGATTCGTCCAATCCTCTGAAACCATCATTCTGATGCTCTCAGTGTCAGTGGGCAGCTGCTGAAAACCTGACGTGGACGGGTCTCCTCACTCCCATAATACTCAAATTAAGGCTTCTACAAAAGACGAGATATGACCGTCTCACATCGTTTTCGTCTTCGTCTGGTTTTCGTCTTCGTCTCGTCTTCATCTTCGTCTTGAATTCGTCTGACATTCGTTAGTCTTGCATTTATTGCGCAAGACGAAAGCAAGGCGAATTGAAAAACGAACGAAAACGAGGAGATGAACGACAAGAGGAAAGACGACTTTTTGTCTTCGTCTTTTGTGGAAGCCTTAAAACGCAAACACCAATGTCCAAGTGAGACCATTTGGAAATAAAATTGAATGAATCGGCTTGAAATTTTGAGACAACAATTTTCTTGAATGTTTGACCATTTTACCCAAATTTTCAAGTCGGTTGACCCAATTTCATCAAATTTACAGAGTTTTTCAGCCGTTTTTATGAATAACGGAATTCCCGAAGAATATTGAGTGAAAATTTTTAATAATATTCCATCCTCAGCATTTAATACCGTTTCGGAGAATTGTTAAAAATGTCTCCTTTACCGCCATATATACTATCTCTTGCAGTTTTCTTTAACATTCGAAACATGAAATTTCCCCCTTTGCCAATCAGCTCATGTCAAAAATATTCCGATTTGAAAAAGTCCTAATTCTAGTTGTTTTAATTTTCAGTAAAAATAACAATGGAGGACCCAAAGAAGGTATCTGTCGAGACGGAAGCATACAGAAAGATTGCTTTTGCAGGTGACCACATAAGCTATTTGCAGCATGTGCAGAGCTCTCTTCAAGCTGAGGTGGATTTCTGCCAGCATCGTACCGAGGGACTCTTCGATGAATATAAAATGGTAAGAGCAATGTTGAGTACTTCGTTTCGATGGTTTTTACATAAACATTTCGATTTATAATATCAAATTGTAGAAACTGTACATCACAGTAGAAAGCGTTCAGTATTAAATTATCCCAATTTCTGCTGAAAATGTAATCATTTAAGAATGGAGTATATCGCTTCAATCCTAAAATTTTCTTCTTCAAAAGAAATTAAAATTCCAGTTCCAATCCATTCATGGAGGATCAGACCGCATTCGCCGTGCTGCGCGTCGTCACACTGGAGAAGTGACCCGCTCTAAGAAAATGCGCCGTCAGAATGGAAATCAAGAGGAAGTGGAGATCATTTATGTTGATGAAGACGGAAATGAGCTTGCCGATCAGCCTCCAACTTCTGCTCCAGTTGCTCAGGCTCATGCTGGGCCCTCAACCTTTGCTGCTCCTCCGGCTTCTACTTCCTCGTACGGTATACCTTCATGTGGATCGTGCTGTTCATGCGGAGTCGGGGCATCTGGGCCACCAGGAGCTCCAGGACAAGATGGAGCACCAGGAAACGATGGAGCTCCAGGAGCCCCAGGACATCCAGGGCAAGATGCCACTGATGGATCGCATATCAGTGAGAATGACTTTTGCTTCGACTGCCCAGCCGGACCACCGGGACCATCAGGAGCTCCAGGGCAGAAAGGACCATCTGGCGCACCAGGAGCACCTGGAAAATCTGGCGGAGCTGCTCTTCCTGGACCACCAGGACCAGCTGGACCAACCGGTCCTCCAGGACAACCAGGAGCCAATGGACACCCAGGAGCTCCAGGAGCCCCCGGACAAGTTGTCGATGTACCAGGCACCCCAGGGCCAGCAGGACCACCAGGACCACCAGGACCATCCGGCGCCCCAGGACAACCAGGACAAAGTGGATCAGCTCAACCCGGAGCGCCAGGAGCACCAGGTGATGCAGGAGCTCCAGGACAACCAGGACAACCAGGTGCTCCAGGAGCGCCAGGAAATGATGGAAAACATGGAACCGAGGGGCAATGCGATCACTGCCCACCACCCAGAACTGCTCCTGGATATTAGACACTTTCACATTTTGTTTTTTTATGCAAATGTTCCGAATTTCTTACGGTCTTTCACCTCATTATCATGGAATCTCTCTGTTGTATTCAGGAATATCTGAATAAAATTATGTAGCAGTTTCTACCGTACACTTTTTCGCGTTTTTCCTGATAGGTCTAATCAAAAATTAAGAGGTTAGAAGAAAAGACGTGCGACATCTGCTCAGTGTAATACCAAACAGAAACAAAAACAAAAAAAAAAAACAAATAAAAACAAAACATACAAATTTTAGATACGACGAAACAGTATTTGGGGCGGTAATGAGTTGTATCAGATGAGAAACAAACTCATTTTATTCGGGAGCACTACGTTTTCTAAACTATTCTAAAACAGAGTTTCCACAATGGACAAGTGAAGAAGAAAAATGATTTCTCAATTATTCTTTCAAGTTGCGGAAGTGATGGTTTCCCGTTATTTCTATTATTTCCAGCAACAGCTCATCAAGCCCTTGTAAAATGCGATTTTCGACAATACATCGAACAACTTAGTGTCTAAAAGCGTCACTGATCTCAATCTGTTTTTTATTTTTTACACTCTTCGTGATCAACAACGATCAAAACTGTTTTAGACATTAAAACTTTCTCTGAATCAGCTTTCCTTGTGTAAAGATGTTGGCCCGCTTAAAACGTTGCCTTTATATCTCAAACGAATACCCAAAAACATGACGAAGATTGGCCATTTGCAACATAGCTGAAAATGGTTTCGTGTAACAAAGTTCTCGAAACTACTGCCGAGTCATCTCGAATATTCTCGAATATTCTCGATTCATCTGGAGCCTTTTCGCGTCGAGTCTTCTCGAGCCTGAAAAACGCATAAAATGGGCAATGAGCACCAAATATGCAAATTGTTAAAGAATTGTCCTGTGACTTGAAATGTCACTCCGCCAATGTTTGGCGGCTGGGGAAAGTTCCAGATAGTGATTCATTTCATTTCACTGTCTCAGATAAGCACCTACGCCATAGTTTGAGCTTCGTTCATCAACAGCATATAAAGAACTGCAAGGTCCAAAACCTGTTCAGTGTTGTTTAATGTTCGCCGAAGGGAAATCAGACCATTTTATTGCACAATTGTGGTGCTCATTGCTCATTCTATGCACTGCATTATGTGAGAAATTCTTGAGTCTGGAAGCTACTCTGTGTTGCTCGTTTTCGAGAAGATTCGAGATGACTCGAGAAGGCTCCAGATGGCTCGAGAAGATTCGAGAACTTTGCCTACACGAAACCACTTTCAGCTATGTTGCAAATGGCCAATCTTCGTCGTGTTTTCGGGTACACGTTTGAGATATAAAGGCAACGTTTTAAGCGGGCCAACACTTTTACACAAGGAAAGCTAATAAAAATAAAAAGTTTTAATGTCTAAAACAGTTTTGATCGTTGTTGATCAAAGATAAATGAAACTTTTATACAGTAAGCATTTCTATGGAAACCAGAAAAGAGTTGCCTGGTCGAATGTTTAAAAACGATTGATCCGGCCGGACCTCTTACTTACTTACTTAATTACTTAGTCGATCTGTTAAGCCCTTGTGTGGGCGCGGATGACAGTTAAGCATGCCTTGCGATCTTGGGCGATGGTTGTCCATGAAGTAGTTAGTCGATTTCCTCGGTATATTGAGACTTCTTTACGTAGTGAGTCGGACTATCTCATGGGGGGTCGTCCGACAGGTCGTTTTTGGTCTCGAGGAATCCATTATTGTATCAGTTTTGTCCATCTTCCGTCATTTCTTCGCATAATGTGCCCGGCCCATCCTAATTTTTTCTTTTTGATGTATTTGAGTGGGTCCGTGACTTGGGAGATTTTTCGGATGTTTTCGCGGTGTAAGTCTCGTTGGCGCTAATCCGTGAGAGTCATTTCTATTAATCTTCTTTCTAGTGATGCGAGCGTCACACAGATTCTTTCAGCATGATAGAGCGTCGGTGGTGTTTTTAATGTTGTTGAACGCTGTCCAGGCTGCCCGTCTTCTTCTGTGGAGTTCTGGTTCTAGCTCACTTCGTTGGTTGAGTAGCCTGCCAAGGTAGACATACTTGTCCACGTCTTCGATTGTTGTGATGGTTGTGTTGTTACTGATGATCACCGGATGTGTGGTGGCGTACGTGTTTCTCAACACTTTGGCTTTGTTAGTATTGATTTGGAGGCCTACTTCTTTGCATCTTTCTGTGAACTCTTGGATCATCCTGGACGAGCCCAGGACGAGCTCTAGACAACATGAGAAGAGGTTTGGTGATATTGGATCACCTTGGCGTACACCTCTTGTGATCGGTACCTCCGGTATTTCACCTTGTCTGTGGAATAGTGTGAAGGTGGTTGTGCCGTTTGTGTAGCACTCTTTGAGCAGTTTTATATAGACTGTTTCTACTCCTAGTGCTCGAAGGCTTTCCCATATGGCTCTCGGTTCCACTCTGTCAAATGCCTTTGGTACTCACGGCCAATTTCGAATAAGCGTTGTACTGAATGTATGTGGTCGATCGTTGAGAATGATCGACGGAATCCTGCTTGCTCGACTGGCTGGGCTTCTTCTAGTGTTTTTCGTACACTATTTAATAGACATTTTGAGAATGTCTTATAGAGTACTGATAGAAGGCAGATAGACCTATAATTCTTCAAATTTTCCCTGTCTCCTTTTTTGAAGATCAGAGTTATGTTAGAGTTTTTCCATTTCAATGGAACTTTTCCGCTTTCTAAATACTTCGAGAATCGTCGTGCGATCAGGCTAATGACATTGTCGTGAGAGCTCTTGAGGAAGTCTGCCGTGATTTTGTCATCGCCTGCTGCCTTCCAGTTTGGGAATGAATTGAGGGCAGTTCGCACTTCTGGGAGGAACGGTGGTGCAGATGGTGGTGTTGGTTGATGTGGGAGAAGAGAAGTTGCTGCTGAATAGTTTCGAGTAGAACTTCTGAATCAGCTGTTCCATCTTTGTCCTAGAAGTGATTCTTTAGCCGCTCGCTGGAGACTTGAGGCATGGTATTTGAGATTTATACTCTGTAATGTCTCTCTTTATTTTCTTAAAACAATTTCGTTAATTAGCGGTATTAAGTAAGCGGGTTATGGCAAACTCTTCGTGGTCTTTTTCGACAGCTTCTCTGCATTCAGAGGACAGTGACTTGAAGCTTGGTTCCGATCTGTCTGCGAAACGCCGTTTGGTTAGAAGCTGGCGAGTTGCTTCCGAGATTCTTCTGTGTACGTGGTTGGATGGCCTTGTTATTGCTTTGTCTTGTAGATTCTTGAGTACGTCGATTAGATTTTGATAATCTTTATCAATGTCCGTATTTAAATCTATTGTGACTGTGGCACTGAGCGTGTGCGCAGTGTTCGGGTCCCACTCTCTCTTTTTGGAAGCTTTCTTCTCTTGATCTGCTTGTACTCGATCTGTATCTTGCGATATTGGTATTGAAGTGCAGATGACTGCGAAGTAGAACCAAATTCCATTTTGGAAGCCAAGTCTGGATATTTCAACAGGATTCTGCTCCCGCTCACTAGGCAAAAATCGTTCAAGCATTGTTCAATTCATCGCCAGTTCCAAATGGCCAGCCTCGTCGCCAGACTTAAGTCCGCTTGACTATTCCGTATGAGGAGTTTATAATTGAGACTCCAAGAACGTCCACGTCCACGTCCACTACTTCCGTGTCAAACAGCGCTACCATCGCAGCATTCAAGACGTTGCAATAACTTAAAATCTGAAGCTTTTTTTCTAAAAATCAACGAAAATGCTTATTAAACAACAACAAAAGTTATAGAATTAACAGTTTTCGAATCTTCCTCCTTTCGCTTTGATCACTGCCTGAAGTCTCTTTGGGTAACAATTAACGACGGCACGGAGGATAGTCAACGTTGACTTTGGCTCCAACAGGGAATACTATATCGAGAAGATTCCTGAGGCAGAGATGTTGGCGTTGTCCAAATTCCACTTCATGGGTGGCGATTGGACATACATACCAGCAGGACGGAGCGCTGGCTCACACCGCAAAACTCACTCAGCAGTGGTAGTTTCCCAGCTAATAGGATATTTGACCTAACAAGTAAGTTCGTATAAAAAATATACGAACTTGTGATCCCCTAGACCGCTTTGTACGCTGAATGTATAGAACAATGAAACGTGGAACAATTTAGACGTTGACTACATCCGTACCGTCGTCGACTCTTACCCGGAGAGTCTTCAGGCAGTCATAAAAGCGAAAGGAGGAAGATTCGAAAACTGTTAATTCTATTATTTCAGTTGTTGTTTGGTAAGCATTTAGGTTGATTTTCAGAAAAAAAGAAAATCTTTTGATTTAAAGTTATTACACCGCCTTGAATGCGGTGTTATATTGATTCTCCACCCTGTAACTGCATTGAGATTTCGAAGTGTAACAAGGCAATGCATGGGAAAATAAAATTACGGCTTCTCGAGGTCTTAAAAAAAGAATGTTTCCGTGTTACTACATAGTGGGCAGATAAAGGCGAAGACCAATGCCGTTCGTGGGGGTATATAAAGCCGATGGAACGCGGTAAATAGGCATCAGTTTCAGCGTCATTTCATTTCACTATTTCATTAGTTTTATTAGCAATTTTATCAATTCTAAGTTGGATTCGAAACCGAAATATTGAGTTTTCGCTCAGTATTTTCAATTTCCATTTGCTTCGGAAGTGTGCTTCAGAATATGGACACATCTTGCATAGGAGTGAGGTTAATTCGAAAGCTGGTTGTCTCGAATTTGCATGCTCACTGCCTTTCAGAATGAAATGTTTTGACGATTCAGTCAATCCTCTGGAACCATCATTCTGATGCTCTCATTGTCAGTGGGCAGCTGCTGAAAACCTGACGTGGACGGGTCTCCTCATTCCCATAATACTCAAACTAAGGCTTCCACGAAAGACGAAATATGACCGTCTCGTCTCGTCTTCATCTTCGTCTTGAATTCGTGTGACATTCGTTAGTCTTACGTTTATTGCGCAAGACGAAAGCAAGACGAATTGAAAGACGAACGAAGACGAGGAGATGAACGACGAGAGGAAAGACGACTTTTTTGTCTTCGTCTTTTGTGGAAGCCTTAACGCAAACACCAATGCTCTAGTAATACCATTTGGAAATAAAATTGAATGAATCGGCTTGAAATTTTGAGACAACAATTTTCTTGAATGTTTGACCATTGCAAAGCATGGTTAGCTGTGATCCGCGCTCACACAAGCGAATGACGAATCGACTAAATAACTAAGTAACTAAGTAAGTAAGTAAGTTTGACCATTTTACCCAAATTTTCAAGTCGGTTGACCCAATTTCATCAAATTTACCGAGTTTTTCAGCCGTTTTCATGAATAACGGAATTCCCGAAGAATATTGAGTGAAAATGTTAATAATATTCCATCTTCAGCATTTAATACCGTTTCGGAGAATTGTTAAAAATGTCTCCTTTACCGCCATATATACTATCTCTTGCAGTTTTCATTAACATTCGAAACATGAATTTTCCCTCTTTGTCAATCAACTTATGTCAAAAATATTCCGATTCGAAATAGTTCTAATTCTAGTTGTTTCAATTTTCAGTAAGAATAACAATGGAGGACCCAAAGAAGGTATCTGTCGAGACGGAAGCATACAGAAAGATTGCTTTTGCAGGTGACCACAACTATTACTTGAAGCTTTGATTCTAGTAAAAACGATGAAACATTGAACATATTTTCGCATTTTTAAAACAATGCTTATGCAGCCATTCACCTAATTTGGGAATCGTTTCTTTTTTTATTCCAGGAATCGCCATTTCGACAGTTGCCACGTTGACGGCTATTCTGGCAGTCCCATTGCTGTATAGCTATTTGCAGCATGTGCAGAGCTCTCTTCAAGCTGAGGTGGACTTCTGCCAGCATCGTACCGAGGGTCTCTTTGATGAGTATAAAATGGTAAGAGCAATGTTGAGTACTTCGTTCCGAAGGTTTTTATAGTACAAAAATAAGATAAGGAAGGATCTTAAAGAAATGAAGAATCTGGTTATAAAAATTTCGATTTATAATATCAAATTGTCGAAACTGTACATCACAGTAAAAAGCGTTCAGTATTAAATTATCCCAAAATTCCAGTTCCAATCCATTCATGGAGGATCAGACCGCATTCGCCGTGCTGCGCGTCGTCACACTGGAGAAGTGACCCGCTCTAAGAAAATGCGCCGTCAAAACGGAAATCAAGAGGAAGTGGAGATCATTTATGTTGATGAAGACGGAAATGAGCTTGCCGATCAGAGTCCAACTTCTGCACCAGTTGCTCAGGCTCAAGTTCCTCCTTCAACCTTTGCCGCTCCCCCGGCTTCTACTTCCTCGTACGGTGTACCTTCATCTGGATCGTGCTGCTCATGCGGAGTCGGGGCATCTGGACCACCAGGAGCTCCAGGACAAGATGGAGCACCAGGAAACGATGGAGCTCCAGGAGCCCCAGGACATCCAGGGCAAGATGCCACAGATGGCTCGCATATCAGTGAGAATGACTTCTGCTTCGACTGCCCAGCCGGACCACCCGGACCATCAGGAGCTCCAGGGCAGAAAGGACCATCTGGCGCACCAGGAGCACCTGGAAAATCTGGCGGAGCTGCTCTTCCTGGACCACCAGGACCAGCTGGACCAACCGGTCCTCCAGGACAACCAGGAGCCAATGGACACCCAGGAGCTCCAGGAGCCCCCGGACAAGTTGTCGATGTACCAGGCACCCCAGGACCAGCAGGACCACCAGGACCACCAGGACCATCCGGCGCCCCAGGACAACCAGGACAAAGTGGATCAGCTCAACCCGGAGCGCCAGGAGCACCAGGTGATGCTGGAGCTCCAGGACAACCAGGACAACCAGGTGCTCCAGGAGCCCCAGGAAATGATGGAAAACATGGAACCGAGGGGCAATGCGATCACTGCCCACCACCCAGAACTGCTCCTGGATATTAGACACTTTCAAATTTTGTTATTTTATGCAAATGTTCCGAATTTCTTACGGCCTTTTACCTCATTATCAGGGAATCTCTCTGTTGTATTCAGTAATATCTGAATAAAATTACCTATGTAGCAGTTTCTACCGTATACTTTTTCGCATTTTTCCTTATTGGTCTAATCAAAAATCAGGAGATTAAAAGGGAAGACGTGCGACATCGGCTCAGTGTACTCAGTATAATCAGTGATATGTAGTTTCCACAATAGGCAACCATCTTCTCTAATGGACGTCTCGATGGCACCCATGGCGTTTGTTTTTGAAATAGATGGATTGAGATCTCTTTAGTGCTCAATGAAGAAAAAATGATATTTCTCAATTATTCTTTCGAGTTGCGGAAATGATGGTTTCCCGTTATTTCCATTATTTCCAGCGACAGCTCATCGAGTTCTTGTAAATTGCGAATTTCAACAATACATCGAACAACTTAGTGTCTAAAAGCGTCACTGATCTCAATCTGTTTTTTATTTTTTACACTCTTCGTGATCAACAACGATCAAAACTGTTTTAGACATTAAAACTTTCTCTGAATCAGCTTTTCTTGTGTAAAGATGTTGGCCCGCTCAAAACTTTGCCTTTATATCTCAAACGTATACCTAAGAAATTGACGAAGATCAGTCATTTGTAGCATTGCTGCTGAAAGTGGTTTCGTGTAGACAAAGTTTTCGAGTCTAGTGCCGAGTCATCTGGAGAATACTCAACCATCTCGAATGTTCTCGATTCATCTGGAATCTTTTCGAGTCTTCTCGAACCTGTTGCTCACATAGTATGTCTATGCATTGCATTATGTCAGGAATTCTCAAGAGTTTGGATGCTACTCTGTGTTGCTCACTTTCGAGAGTCAAGAAACGAGGCTCGAGGAGATTCGAGAAGACTGGAGGTAATTTTAGAAGATTCGAGAAGGTTTGAGATAAATCGAGAAGGTTCTAGACGAATCGAGAAGATTCGAGAACTTTATCTACACGAAACCACCGAAAGGAAACAACAATTTTACAAATGGCCAATCTTCGTCAGTTCTCGGGTATTAGCTTGAGGTATAATGGCAAAGTTTTAAGATGGCCAACATTTTTACACAAAGAAAACTGATTCAGAGAAAGTTTTAATGTCTAAAACAGCTTTCAGCTTTAATCGTTGTTGATCAAAGTGTAAAAAATGTTTTTAAAGTAGATTGAGATAAATAAAACTTTTATACAATAATCTTGTCTTAGAAAACGGATAATGAGTTGCCTGTTCGAAAGTTTAAAATCGATTGATCCGGCCGGACCTGTTATGTCGATCAATTAAAGTTTGAAACAATAATTTTAGATATTTTTCCAGCCAGAAATGGCTTATTACTTGATAAATGCGGCGGCGAGACAAGAAAAATCAAAAGTGACACGAACAGCTCTGTGTCATGAACTATTTTTCCCGTTGTCCATCAGCACTCAGTGCAACTCAACGCTAACACAATTCGAAATCAAATATAATGCAACGCTAACTATAAGCTATCTTGAAGCTACCTCAAAGCTAATCCAAAGCTAATCCAAAGCTAACCCAAAGCTACCTCAAACCGAACTCAATGCAAACCGACTCGCGTCTGAAACTCAGGAAAAATGGTTCTTCAAAACACAACTTACGCTTCTCGGGTCAATGAGATAGATCTTCATTGAATGATCTATTACAGTAACCAGTGGAAAAGTACTGTTTTGCGTTCGTTGTCTAACAAAAGAACAGAGCACATTTTCAGAGAGATTGTAAAATTCTACTAGTCGAGGATTCCAGGCGGAATGTGTCTTTTGAAGCTGTCGCACAAGTCTAATCAGAGGAAATAGGAAAAGAGGAATACGGAAAATTTTTTTTTCGGTGAAACGCAGTGAAATGCGAATTCGAAATGCGGATTTAGCCCTTCACTTACCGCAAGTCTTGTGAATTTTATCTACAGTATCGGCCAAAAAGGTATTCGCAAACAGTTTTTCGAGCATAACTTTTCTGAAACTTCCCGGATCGTTTTGATATTTTGAGACAAAATTTAAAACGGTAAAAGAAATTGATTCAACAACAAGAATAATCAAATTTTCAAAAATTTGAAAAAATATCGAAAAATTTATGAAAATGGCAAAAAACTGTAAAATGGAACTTTGACTTTTGAGATCTAGGAAAGACCGGTAAATGAAAAACTACAATAAAACATGACTAAAATAGTTTTAATACTTCGTTGGGTAGCCTTTGGCGTCGATGACCGCCTGACATCTTCTTGGCATCGAGTCGAGAAGGGTGTCGATAACAGACAGGGGGATGGCCTTCCAGACAGATTGGAGTTGATCGAATTTCTGATTGGCATTCGATGTACGGACCCCTCTAAGTTGTCTCTCGACATGCTCCCAGATGTGTTCGATCGGATTCAAGTCAAGAGAATGATTGGGAAAGTCCAGAAGATCCACGTGGCGGCGTCGGAACCAGTCCTTGATGTGCTTCGAGGTGTGTTTCGGGTCGTTATTCTGCTGAAAAACGAACGCCCGGCCCACATTAAACCGTGCCCAGGGTCTCATTGTGTTTTAAAAGATGTCTTCTTACACAAATCAATCCATGATGCCTGTAATTCTTCTCAGGAGGCTGATTGAAGTCCCCGAGAAACGTAGCGTAGCATGGGCCAGAGCTCATCTTCACTGGGGACGCCAGGATTGGGCTAATCACGTGTTCGGTGACGAATCCAAGTATAATCTGTTTGGTACTGACGGTATCAAATGGATTCGCCGTCCGGTTGAATGTCGGTTCAATCCCAGCTACCAGCTCCAAACCGAGGTGGTTTGGAGCTGTTTCTCTGGGACTTCAATCGGCCCCCTGAGAAGAATTACGGGCATCATGGATCGATTTGTGTAAGAAGACATCTTTTAAAACACAATGAGACCCTGGGCACGGTTTAATGTGGGCCGGGCGTTCGTTTTTCAGCAGAATAACGACCCGAAACACACCTCGAAGCACATCAAGGACTGGTTCCGACGCCGCCACGTGGATCTTCTGGACTTTCCCAATCATTCTCTTGACTTGAATCCGATCGAACACATCTGGGAGCATGTCGAGAGACAACTTAGAGGGGTCCGTACATCGAATGCCAATCAGAAATTCGATCAACTCCAATCTGTCTGGAAGGCCATCCCCCTGTCTGTTATCGACACCCTTCTCGACTCGATGCCAAGAAGATGTCAGGCGGTCATCGACGCCAAAGGCTACCCAACGAAGTATTAAAACTATTTTAGTCATGTTTTATTGTAGTTTTTCATTTACCGGTCTTTCCTAGATCTCAAAAGTCAAAGTTCCATTTTTCGGTTTTTCGCCATTTTCATAAATTTTTCGATATTTTTTCAAATTTTTGAAAATTTGATTATTCTTGTTGTTGAATCAACTTCTTATACCGTTTTAAATTTTGTCTCAAAATATCAAAACGATCCGGGAAGTTTCAGAAAAGTTATGCTCGAAAAACTGTTTGCGAATACCTTTTTGGCCGATACTGTATATCCAGAATGCTCCAAAAGCACGGTAACATGAGTTTCGCGCAAGCTTGTGGAGGCTGGCGCATTTTTCGTGCAATAATACTATTTCAATTATTTTCAGCATATTTTCATTATATTTTCAAATTTTCGAATCTCTAGGTTGATTTTTACTTATATGGTGGCTAATTCTATACACCGAGGCACCATCCTCGAGATGGCCAAGAGGGGAATGGGCTTAAGTTACGGCATTGATTCCAAGTTACGAATCAATGCGGGTCAAGAACGGGTTCATCGGAATCCGAACCGAAGCATTAGAAGAATGAGTCTGGAGCTTCAAATGAGCAATAGGTCAGCCAGAAGAATCGTAAAAAGTGAGCTCGGTCTTAATCCATATTACTTTCAAAAAGCTGCAATGCAGTCGGAAAAGAACAAGCTGACACGTGTCCAGAAGTGCAAATCTCCACTTGCTGACACGCGCCAAATTGAATACCTGAAGATGTTGTGAAGCTCTTAACATTGGAAGTCGAATTCAACTCATAAAATCATTGAGTTCTTACCTCGACAGATGAGCAAGCTAATAAGTACGGTAGGATGATTCACATACTCAAAAAGTGATGGTTTTTTGTGCAATCACGTCACAAGGGAACTGTTTTTAGATAATGTTTGAGAATTTTATGAAAATTGGTACACAGACACTTTCGAGCATGCTGAAAATCATGGAAAACTTTTCTAGTGCCTAAAACTCTCCAGAAGCTGAATATTCGCCTCTGAAGTTTCATCTGAAGTTTCATCGCATCTGAAGTTCTCCCCTCATCTCGCGACCTCACTCTTCTCTATGCTTCCATATCATTCACTTCCGGAAGCAGCGGTGGTGTAGTGGCAGTGGGATGGTGTCACAGGTGATTTGCGGTTAGTCTATTATATCTCCGAGTGCAAAAACCACCTATAAAACATATATCGGCGACAAGGGTGTACATGTAATTTATATATCGCGAGCACTTGCGATAAGTCTATAATAAGTCTAAATTCTGCATATCGGCGAGAAGATGATGCCAATATGATTTCTAACTTTTTTACCCACTAAATTGTCGTTTTTTTCTCGTTTTTTTTTTCAACTTTTCAACTTTTTTTTTAAACTTTTTGTGTCATTATAACTAATTTTTAGCAGAAGTCGAACACGGCACCCTCGATTGGAAATCGAGGTAGAGCAGCAACAGACGCGGACAGTAACGTTTATTTAGTAAACTGTCTGCGTCTTTTTGTTTTTTTCGAAATCTTTCTTTTTTTTCGAAATCTTTCTTTTTTTTCGAAATCTTTCTGTTTTTTTCGAAATCTTTCTGTTTTTTCGAAATCCTTCTGTTTTTTTCGAAATCTTTCTGTTTTTTTTCGAAATCTTTCTTTTTTTTCGAAATCTTTCTTTTTTTTCGAAATCTTTCTGTTTTTTCGAAATCTTTCTGTTTTTTTCGAAATCCTTCTGTTTTTTCGAAATCTTTCTGTTTTTTTCGAAATCTTTCTTTTTTTTCGAAATCTTTCTGTTTTTTCGAAATCTTTCTTTTTTTTCGAAATCTTTCTCTTTTTTTTCGAAATCTTTCTTTTTTTTCGAAATCTTTCTGTTTTTTTCGAAATCTTTCTTTTTTTCGAAATCTTTCTTTTTTTTCGAAATCTTTCTGTTTTTTCGAAATCTTTCTGTTTTTTCGAAATCCTTCTGTTTTTTTCGAAATCTTTCTGTTTTTTCGAAATCTTTCTTTTTTTTCGAAATCTTTCTGTTTTTTCGAAATCCTTCTGTTTTTTCGAAATCTTTCTTTTTTTTCGAAATCTTTCTTTTTTTTTCGAAATCTTTCTTTTTTTTCGAAATCTTTCTGTTTTTTTCGAAATCTTTCTTTTTTTTCGAAATCTTTCTGTTTTTTTCGAAATCTTTCTTTTTTTTTCGAAATCTTTCTGTTTTTTCGAAATCTTTCTGTTTTTTTCGAAATCTTTCTGTTTTTTCGAAATCTTTCTGTTTTTTTCGAAATCTTTCTGTTTTTTCGAAATCTTTCTGTTTTTTCGAAATCTTTCTGTTTTTTCGAAATCTTTCTTTTTTTTCGAAATCTTTCTGTTTTTTCGAAATCTTTCTGTTTTTTTCGAAATCTTTCTGTTTTTTCGATCTTTCTGTTCGAAATCTTTCTGTTTTTTCGAAATCTTTCTGTTTTTTTCGAAATCTTTCTGTTTTTTCGAAATCTTTCTGTTTTTTTCGAAATCTTTCTGTTTTTTTTCGAAATCTTTCTGTTTTTTCGAAATCTTTCTTTTTTTTCGAAATCTTTCTGTTTTTTTCGAAATCTTCTGTTTTTTTCGAAATCTTTCTGTTTTTTTCGAAATCTTTCTGTTTTTTTCGAAATCTTTCTGTTTTTTCGAAATCTTTCTGTTTTTTCGAAATCTTTCTGTTTTTTTCGAAATCTTTCTGTTTTTTCGAAATCTTTCTGTTTTTTCGAAATCTTTCTGTTTTTTCGAAATCTTTCTTTTTTTTCGAAATCTTTCTGTTTTTTTCGAAATCCTTCTGTTTTTTTCGAAATCTTTCTTTTTTTTCGAAATCTTTCTGTTTTTTCGAAATCCTTCTGTTTTTTCGAAATCTTTCTGTTTTTTCGAAATCTTTCTTTTTTTTCGAAATCTTTCTTTTTTTTCGAAATCTTTCTGTTTTTTCGAAATCTTTCTGTTTTTTCGAAATCTTTCTGTTTTTTTCGAAATCTTTCTTTTTTTTCGAAATCTTTCTGTTTTTTCGAAATCCTTCTGTTTTTTCGAAATCTTTCTTTTTTTTCGAAATCTTTCTGTTTTTTTCGAAATCCTTCTGTTTTTTCGAAATCTTTCTGTTTTTTCGAAATCTTTCTTTTTTTTTCGAAATCTTTCTGTTTTTTCGAAATCTTTCTGTTTTTTTTCGAAATCCTTCTGTTTTTTCGAAATCTTTCTGTTTTTTCGAAATCTTTCTTTTTTTTCGAAATCTTTCTGTTTTTTTCGAAATCCTTCTGTTTTTTCGAAATCTTTCTTTTTTTTTCGAAATCTTTCTGTTTTTTCGAAATCCTTCTGTTTTTTTCGAAATCTTTCTGTTTTTTTCGAAATCTTTCTGTTTTTTCGAAATCCTTCTGTTTTTTCGAAATCCTTCTGTTTTTTTCGAAATCTTTCTGTTTTTTCGAAATCTTTCTTTTTTTTCGAAATCTTTCTTTTTTTTCGAAATCTTTCTGTTTTTTCGAAATCTTTCTGTTTTTTCGAAATCCTTCTGTTTTTTCGAAAATCTTTCTTGTTTTTTTTCGAAATCTTTCTTTTTTTTTTCGAAATCTTTCTGTTTTTTTCGAAATCTTTCTTTTTTTTCGAAATCTTTCTTTTTTTTTTCGAAATCTTTCTTTTTTTTCGAAATCTTTCTGTTTTTTCGAAATCTCTTCTTTTTTTTTTTCGAAATCTTTTTTTTTTTTCGAAATCTTTCTGTTTTTTCGAAATCTTTCTGTTTTTTTCGAAAATCTTTTTTTTTTTTCTGTTTTTTTTTTTTTTCGAAATCTTTCTGTTTTTTCGAAATCTTTCTTTTTTTTCGAAATCTTTCTGTTTTTTCGAAATCCTTCTCTGTTTTTTCGAAATCTTTTCTTTTTTTTCGAAATCTTTCTTTTTTTTTCGAAATCTTTCTTTTTTTTTCGAAATCTTTCTGTTTTTTCGAAATCTTTTCTTTTTTTTTCGAAATCTTTCTGTTTTTTCGAAATCTTTCTGTTTTTTTCGAAATCCTTCTGTTTTTTCGAAATCTTTCTGTTTTTTCGAAATCTTTCTTTTTTTCGAAATCTTTCTGTTTTTTCGAAATCCTTCTGTTTTTTCGAAATCTTTCTTTTTTTTTCGAAATCTTTCTGTTTTTTCGAAATCCTTCTGTTTTTTCGAAATCTTTCTGTTTTTTCGAAATCTTTCTTTTTTTTCGAAATCTTTCTGTTTTTTCGAAATCTTTCTGTTTTTTCGAAATCCTTCTGTTTTTTTCGAAATCTTTCTGTTTTTTCGAAATCTTTCTTTTTTTTCGAAATCTTTCTTTTTTTTCGAAATCTTTCTGTTTTTTCGAAATCTTTCTTTTTTTTCGAAATCTTTCTGTTTTTTTTCGAAATCTTTCTGTTTTTTTCGAAATCTTTCTTTTTTTTCGAAATCTTTCTGTTTTTTCGAAATCCTTCTGTTTTTTTCGAATCTTTCTTTTTTTTCGAAATCTTTCTGTTTTTTCGAAATCTTTCTTTTTTTTCGAAATCTTTCTTTTTTTTCGAAATCTTTCTGTTTTTTCGAAATCTTCTGTTTTTTTTTTTTTTTTTGAAATCTTTTTTTTCGAAATCTTTCTGTTTTTTCGAAATCTTTCTGTTTTTTCGAAATCTTTCTTTTTTTTTCGAAATCTTTCTGTTTTTTCGAAATCTTTCTGTTTTTTCGAAATCTTTCTGTTTTTTTCGAAATCTTTCTGTTTTTTTTCGAAATCTTTCTTTTTTTTCGAAATCTTTCTGTTTTTTTCGAAATCCTTCTGTTTTTTCGAAATCTTTCTGTTTTTTCGAAATCTTTCTTTTTTTTTCGAAATCTTCTGTTTTTTTCGAAATCTTTCTGTTTTTTCGAAATCTTTCTGTTTTTTCGAAATCTTTCTTTTTTTTCGAATCTTTCTGTTTTTTCGAAATCTTTCTGTTTTTTCGAAATCTTTCTGTTTTTTCGAAATCTTTCTTTTTTTCGAAATCTTTCTGTTTTTTTCGAAATCTTTCTGTTTTTTTCGAAATCTTTCTGTTTTTTCGAAATCCTTTCTGTTTTTTCGAAATCTTTCTGTTTTTTTCGAAATCTTTCTGTTTTTTTCGAAATCTTTCTGTTTTTTTCGAAATCCTTCTGTTTTTTTCGAAATCTTTCTTTTTTTTTTCGAAATCTTTCTGTTTTTTTTCGAAATCTTTCTGTTTTTTCGAAATCTTTCTGTTTTTTTCGAAATCTTTCTGTTTTTTTCGAAATCTTTCTGTTTTTTCGAAATCTTTCTGTTTTTTTTCGAAATCCTTCTGTTTTTTCGAAATCTTTCTGTTTTTTTCGAAATCTTTCTTTTTTTTCGAAATCTTTCTGTTTTTTCGAAATCTTTCTGTTTTTTCGAAATCTTTCTTTTTTTTCGAATCTTTCTGTTTCGTTTTTTTTTCGAAATCTTTCTGTTTTTTCGAAATCTTTCTGTTTTTTTCGAAATCTTTCTTTTTTTTCGAAATCTTTCTGTTTTTTCGAAATCTTTCTTTTTTTCGAAATCTTTCTGTTTTTTCGAAATCTTTCTTTTTTTTCGAAATCTTTCTGTTTTTTTCGAAATCTTTCTGTTTTTTTCGAAATCTTTCTCGTTTTTTTTTTTCGAAAATCTTTCTGTTTTTTTTCGAAATCTTTCTGTTTTTTTCGAAATCTCCTTTCTGTTTTTTTCGAAATCTTTCTTTTTTTTCGAAATCTTTCTTTTTTTTCGAAATCTTTCTTTTTTTTCGAAATCCTTTCTCTTTTGTTTTTTCGAAATCTTTCTGTTTTTTTCGAAATCTTTCTTTTTTTTTTTTTTTTTTTTCGAAATCTTTCTGTTTTTTCGAAATCTCTTCTGTTTTTTCGAAATCTTTTCTTTTTTTTTCGAAATCTTTCTTTTTTTCGAATCTTTCTTTTTTTTCGAAATCTTTCTGTTTTTTTCGAAATCTTTCTTTTTTTTCGAAATCTTTCTGTTTTTTCGAAATCTTTCTGTTTTTTCGAAATCTTCTGTTTTTTTCGAAATCTTTCTTTTTTTTCGAAATCTTTCTGTTTTTTCGAAATCCTTCTGTTTTTTCGAAATCTTTCTGTTTCTGTTTTTTCGAAATCTTTCTGTTTTTCGAAATCTTTCTGTTTTTTCGAAATCCTTCTGTTTTTTCGAAATCTTTCTGTTTTTTCGAAATCCTTCTGTTTTTTCGAAATCTTTCTGTTTTTTCGAAATCTTTCTTTTTTTTCGAAATCTTTCTGTTTTTTTTCGAAATCTTTCTGTTTTTTCGAAATCCTTCTGTTTTTTCGAAATCTTTCTGTTTTTTCGAAATCTTTCTTTTTTTTCGAAATCTTTCTGTTTTTTCGAAATCTTTCTTTTTTTTCGAAATCTTTCTCTTTCTTTTTTTCGAAATCTTTCTGTTTTTTCGAAATCTTTCTTTTTTTTTCGAAATCTTTCTGTTTTTTCGAAATCTTTCTGTTTTTTTCGAAATCTTTCTTTTTTTTCGAAATCTTTCTGTTTTTTTCGAAATCTTTCTGTTTTTTCGAAATCTTTCTTTTTTTTCGAAATCTTTCTTTTTTTTCGAAATCTTTCTGTTTTTTCGAAATCTTTCTGTTTTTTCGAAATCCTTCTGTTTTTTCGAAATCTTTCTGTTTTTTCGAAATCTTTCTTTTTTTTTCGAAATCTTTCTGTTTTTTCGAAATCCTTCTGTTTTTTCGAAATCTTTCTTTTTTTTTCGAAATCTTTCTTTTTTTTCGAAATCTTTCTTTTTTTCGAAATCTTTCTGTTTTTTCGAAATCTTTCTTTTTTTTCGAAATCTTTCTGTTTTTTCGAAATCTTTCTGTTTTTTCGAAATCCTTCTGTTTTTTTCGAAATCTTTCTGTTTTTTCGAAATCTTTCTTTTTTTCGAAATCTTTCTGTTTTTTCGAAATCCTTCTGTTTTTTCAAATCTTTTTTTTTTTCGAAATCTTTCTGTTTTTTCGAAATCCTTCTGTTTTTTCGAAATCTTTCTGTTTTTTTCGAAATCTTTCTGTTTTTTCGAAATCTTTCTGTTTTTTCGAAATCCTTCTGTTTTTTCGAAATCTTTCTGTTTTTTCGAAATCCTTCTGTTTTTTCGAAATCTTTCTGTTTTTTCGAAATCTTTCTTTTTTTCGAAATCTTTCTGTTTTTTTCGAAATCTTTCTGTTTTTTCGAAATCCTTCTGTTTTTTCGAAATCTTTCTGTTTTTTCGAAATCTTTCTTTTTTTTCGAAATCTTTCTGTTTTTTCGAAATCTTTCTTTTTTTTCGAAATCTTTCTTTTTTTTCGAAATCTTTCTGTTTTTTCGAAATCCTTCTGTTTTTTCGAAATCTTTCTTTTTTTTCGAAATCTTTCTGTTTTTCGAAATCCTTCTGTTTTTCGAAATCTTTCTGTTTTTTCGAAATCTTTCTTTTTTTTCGAAATCTTTCTGTTTTTTCGAAATCTTTCTGTTTTTTCGAAATCCTTCTGTTTTTTCGAAATCTTTCTGTTTTTTCGAAATCTTTCTTTTTTTTTCGAAATCTTTCTGTTTTTTCGAAATCCTTCTGTTTTTTCGAAATCTTTCTTTTTTTTTCGAAATCTTTCTGTTTTTTCGAAATCTTTCTTTTTTTTCGAAATCTTTCTGTTTTTTTCGAAATCCTTCTGTTTTTTCGAAATCTTTCTTTTTTTTTCGAAATCTTTCTGTTTTTTCGAAATCTTTCTTTTTTTTCGAAATCTTTCTGTTTTTTCGAAATCTTTCTGTTTTTTCGAAATCTTTCTTTTTTTTCGAAATCTTTCTGTTTTTTCGAAATCCTTCTGTTTTTTCGAAATCTTTCTGTTTTTTCGAAATCTTTCTTTTTTTTCGAAATCTTTCTGTTTTTTCGAAATCTTTCTGTTTTTTCGAAATCTTTCTTTTTTTTCGAAATCTTTCTGTTTTTTCGAAATCCTTCTGTTTTTTCGAAATCTTTCTTTTTTTTTCGAAATCTTTCTGTTTTTTCGAAATCCTTCTGTTTTTTCGAAATCTTTCTGTTTTTTTTCGAAATCTTTCTTTTTTTTCGAAATCTTTCTGTTTTTTTCGAAATCTTTCTGTTTTTTCGAAATCCTTCTGTTTTTTTCGAAATCTTTCTGTTTTTTCGAAATCTTTCTTTTTTTTTCGAAATCTTTCTGTTTTTTCGAAATCCTTCTGTTTTTTCGAAATCTTTCTTTTTTTTCGAAATCTTTCTGTTTTTTCGAAATCCTTCTGTTTTTTCGAAATCTTTCTGTTTTTTTCGAAATCTTTCTTTTTTTTCGAAATCTTTCTGTTTTTTCGAAATCTTTCTGTTTTTTCGAAATCCTTCTGTTTTTTCGAAATCTTTCTGTTTTTTCGAAATCTTTCTTTTTTTTCGAAATCTTTCTGTTTTTTCGAAATCCTTCTGTTTTTTCGAAATCTTTCTTTTTTTTCGAAATCTTTCTGTTTTTTCGAAATCCTTCTGTTTTTTCGAAATCTTTCTGTTTTTTCGAAATCTTTCTTTTTTTTCGAAATCTTTCTGTTTTTTTCGAAATCTTTCTGTTTTTTCGAAATCCTTCTGTTTTTTCGAAATCTTTCTGTTTTTTCGAAATCTTTCTTTTTTTTCGAAATCTTTCTGTTTTTTCGAAATCCTTCTGTTTTTTCGAAATCTTTCTTTTTTTTCGAAATCTTTCTGTTTTTTCGAAATCTTTCTGTTTTTTCGAAATCTTTCTTTTTTTTCGAAATCTTTCTGTTTTTTCGAAATCTTTCTGTTTTTTTCGAAATCTTTCTTTTTTTTCGAAATCTTTCTTTTTTTTCGAAATCTTTCTGTTTTTTCGAAATCTTTCTGTTTTTTCGAAATCCTTCTGTTTTTTTCGAAATCTTTCTGTTTTTTCGAAATCTTTCTTTTTTTTCGAAATCTTTCTGTTTTTTTCGAAATCCTTCTGTTTTTTCGAAATCTTTCTTTTTTTTCGAAATCTTTCTTTTTTTTCGAAATCTTTCTTTTTTTTCGAAATCTTTCTGTTTTTTCGAAATCTTTCTTTTTTTTCGAAATCTTTCTGTTTTTTCGAAATCTTTCTGTTTTTTCGAAATCCTTCTGTTTTTTCGAAATCTTTCTGTTTTTTCGAAATCTTTCTTTTTTTTCGAAATCTTTCTGTTTTTTCGAAATCCTTCTGTTTTTTCGAAATCTTTCTTTTTTTTCGAAATCTTTCTGTTTTTTCGAAATCCTTCTGTTTTTTCGAAATCTTTCTGTTTTTTCGAAATCCTTCTGTTTTTTCGAAATCTTTCTTTTTTTTCGAAATCTTTCTGTTTTTTCGAAATCCTTCTGTTTTTTCGAAATCTTTCTGTTTTTTCGAAATCTTTCTTTTTTTTCGAAATCTTTCTGTTTTTTCGAAATCTTTCTGTTTTTTCGAAATCCTTCTGTTTTTTCGAAATCTTTCTGTTTTTTTCGAAATCTTTCTTTTTTTTCGAAATCTTTCTGTTTTTTCGAAATCCTTCTGTTTTTTCGAAATCTTTCTTTTTTTTCGAAATCTTTCTGTTTTTTCGAAATCCTTCTGTTTTTTCGAAATCTTTCTGTTTTTTCGAAATCTTTCTTTTTTTTCGAAATCTTTCTGTTTTTTCGAAATCTTTCTGTTTTTTCGAAATCCTTCTGTTTTTTCGAAATCTTTCTGTTTTTTCGAAATCTTTCTTTTTTTTCGAAATCTTTCTGTTTTTTCGAAATCCTTCTGTTTTTTTCGAAATCTTTCTTTTTTTTCGAAATCTTTCTGTTTTTTCGAAATCCTTCTGTTTTTTTCGAAATCTTTCTGTTTTTTCGAAATCTTTCTGTTTTTTCGAAATCCTTCTGTTTTTTCGAAATCTTTCTGTTTTTTCGAAATCTTTCTTTTTTTTCGAAATCTTTCTGTTTTTTCGAAATCCTTCTGTTTTTTCGAAATCTTTCTTTTTTTTTCGAAATCTTTCTGTTTTTTTCGAAATCCTTCTGTTTTTTCGAAATCTTTCTGTTTTTTTCGAAATCTTTCTTTTTTTTCGAAATCTTTCTGTTTTTTCGAAATCTTTCTGTTTTTTTCGAAATCCTTCTGTTTTTTCGAAATCTTTCTGTTTTTTTCGAAATCTTTCTTTTTTTTCGAAATCTTTCTGTTTTTTCGAAATCCTTCTGTTTTTTCGAAATCTTTCTTTTTTTTCGAAATCTTTCTGTTTTTTCGAAATCCTTCTGTTTTTTCGAAATCTTTCTGTTTTTTCGAAATCTTTCTTTTTTTTCGAAATCTTTCTGTTTTTTCGAAATCTTTCTGTTTTTTCGAAATCTTTCTGTTTTTTCGAAATCTTTCCAACCAACCTCTGTGATATTTCTAGGCGTTCGCTGTAACCCGTTTTATATGAAATTTTGCAGGATGCGAACTCCAAAAACATCTTCGATAAGGTTACAAACGATTTTCTGTAGATATTCATATTGAACCTATTTGAGGTTGAAGAGGTTGAGCCTCAAATGGCTTTTTTTGGTGTTTCCCAGTCGGCTCGTTCATACATTCCAGTTGAAAAAAAATTGCTTAAGCATATGACACGTTAGTTTACTCCCCGAATTAACAAAAAATCTCGTTTATTTATAGGTTATGTCATTGCCGGGTTCCAGCAAGAAGAGAATGATGACATGACGACTTATGTCTACGCCTTATTGCACTCCGTCCTCGAGAATAAAATGTGAGAGGCGATTTTAAAACTTTGTAGACAGAATTTTTACAGCAACCGAACTCGGGCGGAGTACAATAAATGGAACGGAAAAAACGCAAGTGAAAAGGAAGCCAGTCGACTGAAGGCAGTTTTCGAAGAAAAGGAAAAAACCAGCAATCACAGGTAACTTCCTTTCCTTCGTCGCCCTTTGAAATCTGAAACTTCTCACAGAGAGTACCTTTAGTTTACTTACTTTTAACTAACCGCTCTCCGTAATTGCGAAATGTTTTCCTCGAAACATAATCAATAAGCGAGAATCAAACGAAAAAATTTAGTTGATCGAACTACAAATGTTCAGCGGAGAGAAATGAATACGAAATGAAAATGGTGATCACGCACTTACTCTTTCGTGCTCATTTTTAGAAAAATATTATAGCAAAAAGACGCACGAGGCTGCAGTAGTAAACATAAATAAAATATCTATCGGGCGCTATCTTAGTTGGGGGGGAGGTCCACTCGTTTTTAGTCATTTTTACAGCTTTTTTAAGCTAACTAAGTTATTATTAACTAATAAGCAAAAAAAATCCAAAAAAAATTGCAAAAATTGCTCATCGTTGAATCGCGCCACGCGTTAAAATAAGTGGAATCGTAGTTTTCGTGTCAAGAGTAAGCGCCACGCGTGAAAAAACAACATACAAATTTTTTAACAATAACAACAAACATTTTCAGAAAAAAAAATCAAGAAAAAAGCTCCAAAAATGACTAAAAACGAGTGGACTCCCCAACTAAGATAGCGACATTTAGCGAAGTTTAAAAATGAACACATTTCTTAAAAATAGATAAAGATATAAAATTAGAGGCAATATTATTTCTCACGTTTTCTTACAGGCAACTAATGTTCGATGACGACGATCACGAAGAGGACATGGACATAAACGACGACGGCACAAACACTACTGCACAAATCGAAGATGAAGACGACGAATCGAAACTCGTCGACACTATCGATTAGTGAATTTCATTTATTGTGCCGTTTGAATTTAATGTTGTTGTCTCATTTTTTGTTGATTTTTAAAATCGCTGTTTTTTTTTCTCATTCAACAGAACTTTATTTTTAAAATAAATTTTAATGGATTACTACTGTCCGATTTTGATAATGCAATAGATTTATAATGGTGCTCGCGATAGGACAAATATGTACTACTTTTGCTCGCGATATGCCGGATATGTGCAGTTTATAGGTGATGACTCGCGATTTGTCTATTATAGACTGATTACAAGCTCTATCTCCCGTACCCAGCCAACTTTTGCGCGAGCTATATTCCATCTATATTAGTCTCTGCGCAAATCACCTGTGGTAGAACCCTGGAGGTCGCAAGTTCAAACCCGGTTATGGAAAATTTTTTTTGTTTCTTGTAATTTCATTTTCTAGAGGTCTCCAGAGCACATTTGTCTCAAATGGAACTTGAAGAATGCTGAAAAAGGGTATATGAGTTGTGTTTAATTGTTTTTTGATCTCAAAGGCTTCGACTCTGAACTTTAGAAAACGACAGAAATGTATTGAAACATCAAAAATTAACACATATGGTACTTGAAAACGAAGTCCTTGAAGCAAAGATACTTCTCACAATGGATACTCCTTGATTTTATGGTACTGTGTTTGTTATAAGTTTGTCATGGTTTTCAGCATGCTCGAAAGTGTCTGTGTTCCAATTTTCATAAAATTCTCAACCATTATCTAAAAACAGTTCCCTTGTCAGACACCAAGTTCCCACTCATTTTTGTTGATCGTGGTGTGGAAATTAACAAAAAGTTCTGTTTGAATGAGATTTTGAAGAAGCATGTTTTTCTGTGGTCAAAATCCCATTTTGTAAACCAAGTCTGGATATTTCAACAGGATTCTGCTCCCGCTCACAAGACAGAAATCGTTGAAGCATGGGCTAACTTCCCTCGATTCATCGTCACTTCTGAATGGCCAGCTGGACTCGCCATACTTGAATCCGCTTGACTATTCCGTATGGGGACTTTTTAATTGAGGCTCCAAGAACGTCTACTTCCAAATTTCAAGTCGTTGAAGAGAAGTTTGGAACAAGCAGAATCGACAAAGTTTTTCCCAGAATACCTCCGTGCCATAGTAGAGTGCGACAGTATAGGCGTTTCCGTTGAATTTTCTTGTTGATACGGGACATTTTGCGAAATTTGCATCACTTTGAATGTGTTACCATACTTTTGGCGCACGCTGTGAAAGCTATGTATAACACTATCATTATCTATTGTAACACAATCAGAGAGGGTCAATACACATATTCAAGATGGGTTCCGGGTCACATTTAAGCTGTAACGAAAGCAGCATTCTTTATGATATTTCTCGCTTACTAAACAATGTGTAACAAGGTGAACCATATGCTAAAAGTTATGAGTTCCTTGTTACGATTTCAATGGAGGATGTGAGGGGGAGGGAGGGTACAAAACGGTTTGAAGCTGTATAAAACCGTGACATTTGACACGGAAACGTATCCATTTCGCTTCCCTATTTCTATAGCTTGCACTCTGATACAATGGAGGACTCAAGAAAGGTGGCTGCTGAAACGGAATCTTTCAGAAAGGTTGCATTTGCAGGTGAGACAAAAGACTTGTAGACAGGTCGTGGAGGCATTTATATTCTCTTAGTTAATAGTTTTTTAGCTCCTCTTATTCTGTATTCTATTTATTTGGACCCGGCTTTGTAACTCGGCACAAATTTGGAACACATTTGGCACCAATTTGAACCTTACTCTAGTTTTTAACTTTTCATCACATTTCTGAAACAGTATATTTTTTTATATTCCAGGAATCGCCATTTCGACAGTTGCAACGTTGACGGCCATTCTGGCAGTTCCAATGCTGTACAACTACATACAACATGTTCAGAGCTCTCTTGAAGCTGAGACCGAATTTTGCCATCATCGTGCCGAGGGGCTATTCGATGAGTTTGAAAATGTGAGTACACTGAAATTGTCATTTGTGACGGGTCTCAGAATTCATTTTTTTTAATCTGAAAATTCTACTTTAGTTTCGTTTTATCTCAGAACATGCGAGTTCTCAACCTGACGAAATAAACTCTCTGAATCAGGTATTTTTTCCAGTTCCAATCTCTCCATGGAGTTTCTATTCGTACCCGCCGTTCTGGCAGCCGACCAATAGATGTAACTCGTGCTAATAAAATCCGTCGTCACAATGTAGAAGACATAGAAATCATTTATGTCGACGAGGATGGAAATGAAGCGGCTTCTCAAACATCAAACTTTGCTCCGAACTCTCCACAAGTTCAGGTAGAAGTGGCGCCCGCGTCTGTTACAGTGCCGACACCGCCGGATAGTTCTGCCTCGTCGTCTTCCTTCCGCTCCCATTCTTCTGAATCTTCATTCGGATCGTGCTGCTCATGCGGAGTCGGTGCATCTGGGCCACCAGGAGCTCCAGGACAAGATGGAGCACCAGGAAACGATGGAGCTCCAGGAGCCCCAGGACATCCAGGGCAAGATGCCACCGATGGCTCGCAGGTCAGTGAGAAAGATTTCTGCTTCGACTGTCCAACCGGACCACCCGGACCATCAGGAGCTCCAGGGCAGAAAGGACCATCTGGCGCACCAGGAGCACCTGGAAAATCTGGCGGAGCTGCTCTCCCTGGACCACCAGGACCAGATGGACCATCCGGACCTCCAGGACAACCAGGAGTCAATGGACACCCAGGAGCTCCAGGAGCACCCGGACAAGTTGTCGATGTACCAGGCACCCCAGGACCAGCCGGACCACCAGGACCACCAGGACCATCCGGCGCACCAGGACAACCAGGACAAAATGGATCAGCTCAACCCGGAGCGCCAGGAGCGCCAGGTGATGCAGGAGCTCCAGGACAACCAGGACAACCAGGTGCTCCAGGAGCCCAAGGAAATGATGGAGAGCATGGAACCGAGGGACAATGCGATCACTGCCCACCACCAAGAACTGCTCCAGGATATTAGAAATGTAGAAATCCAAGTTGTATGTGTATTTTTGAAAAGTAATTATTATGAAAATGAAGATTGTTCATTTGGGAAAATTGAAAAATTAAATGGAAATGATAAAGGGAATGAAAAACTGTCAAAAAATAATACATCGAAATGGCCGTCTTGATTTTTCCGTTTTCTTCAGAGTCTCCTTGACAGCAGTTTCGAATATCTGAAAGAAAAAGATCCTGTTCCGTGGCTCTTCATTTATATAGTTTCCTTCTTGCTCTTTTCCCTTGCTCACTCACTTTTTCTGGAAACTCTGTTCTCTCTCTCTCTCTCTCTCTCCAAATAGAGAAAAAGAGAAAGAGCAAGAGCAGAGAAACTAGAGTGCAGAGATTGAGGAAATTGAGGCATTGCGGTAGTGTAAGAGGGCGCTGACAACCAGCGTGCTGTCATTTTCAGAGTCATTCGCTAGTCTCTATAAATATCTCAATGCCTCTTTGTCTCAATGACTCCCCCTTTTCCTTCTTTCTCTCTCTCCATTCTCCTACCTCTTTAATGCCCTCTTTATTCTTAGATGAGCATTCTAAATACCCAATTGCACCGATCTTCGAAGCCACAAGCAGCCCACTATCAAATTTCACCGGCTCCAGCTTTTTTTTCTTCAATTCTTGAACTGCCTCCTCATCATCCCTCTGATCCTTTTTATTCCCGACAAGCAACACCGGCACATTTGTACAATAATGCCTAATCTCCGGATTCCATTTCTCCAAAATATTTCGCAACGAATCTGGGGAATCGATTGAAAAACACATCAAGAAGACGTCAGTTTCAGGGTAGGCAAGTGGACGGAGTCGTTCGTAGTCTTCTTGGCCAGCGGTATCCCAAAGATCGAGTTGGATCTGGAAAGGAAATTTAAAGGAATGAACGAGGAAACGGTTGAAAACTCTTCGATTCACCAGGAAAAAAGGAAGAAATAAAGCTCACCACGTCATCTCCAATAATGAAATCAACTCCTTCCGTCTCAAAAACCGTTGGTATGTAGGCCTCCGGGAATTCATTCTTGCTGAAGACGTACAGAAGTGACGTCTTCCCACATGCTCCATCGCCCACTACTACTATCTGAAATGCAAAATGTGTATTCAACAATGTTCAACATGAGAGTATTCAACAATGCAGAGACAGTTTCACGAAAAAATATTCGTTTGGCTCACCTTCTTTCTGATGGGCTTCACTGCAGTTGGCGCCATTTTTTCACCGAATAGAACAAATGAAAAACAGAAGAAAGCAGAGAGTTGAAATTCGAAATGACCAAAAAAAACAGGGCGGGTGTGTCAGTGTGGAATGATAGCACTGATAACGAAACAAGGATTGGCATTTCGCAATTTCTCCCGACGTGCACATGTCCGTTGCTCATTGGCTCTTATAATTTCGTTTTGGTTGCATTTTTGTGACTGTTAGAAAAATGAAACAGTGAATTATGTTGTACCGAAGGTTCTGGCCTCTCCTATTTAAAATTTTAAAATGGGGAACAAAGAATACAAATATTTCGCTATGCTATAAAATTGATCAAGTTGCCCAAAAAAACCATATATTATACAACACCATATTTTGAAACGGTGAAAATCGGAGATTTCAAAAATTTCAGAAATAGGTTTTTCCACCACGCTATGTATACACAGAGCCTTGACAACAGGTCTTTAATGTGTTTTCGGCAGATCTGTTAAGCCACTTTAAGGCACAAGCTCCGCCCCCCCCCCCCCACGCGAAAATACTCTGTTTCAGTTTTCCCGTATTTGGAATGGGTACAGGAGAAAAAGCAGGTTCTGCTCCTCCCTGTTCTGTCTGTCTGCTCACACTGCTCCCAAATTCCATGCATTAGCAAAACAACAACAGATTTGTCGAACCCGGCAGTTAGAAGCATGGGCATACTGATAATGATGGCATTCCAGAAGGCACGAATCAGAGAGGCAAGTCCTGATAAGATGTTTTCGGACATATCATACAATATTTGAGTCGTCCTTTGGTCTTTTGGAGTCGGAAGACTCGACGCCTACGTTGCTGTTGGAGTCAGAAGATGCCGACGAAGGCTAGAAATTTTTTGAAATAACATCGTTTCTGAAGCGCACGCTTTTCAAAATTTTCAGATATATTTCATTTGCGAGACATCAGTGTTTCAGAATACTAATACATCAAGCCGACACGAGTGATGTGTGGCTTTTCTTTTGTTTTTGTTCTTCTGTTCGTTTTGAAGATTACAAAGTTGATTTGTAGTTTATTATATTATCAATCAGTTCCAAAGAATTGAGATTCAATAATAACAGTTTCTGCGAACTGTCGTCAAGTCTGGCGCTAGGTGTGCATGCACTCTTTGCCAATATGTTACGCAAAACCTCATAACAATTCCAGATACCATTATGCAAACAATAAACTGAAACAACTTCAGGAGTAGGCGAATATTGAAATAATTTTGAGTTACCTATTTTGTGAGATATCCTGAAAATGAAAGAAAAATTATGTTCTACCAACCGGAATCTGCGCCCAGAATCTTTCAGTACAACGCTACATAACGCCTCCTGGCCTTGAATGGACTTATATTTACACTTATTTGTAACACGGGCCGAGATCTACAATGAGCGGCTTGTGGTCTGCACGGGTGACAGCATCTTCAGATGTAAACCCCCGACATTTCTGGTATCAATGCCATTATCATCCCCTCTCTTCGGGGTAACCCGTTATGACGAAGACGGCTACACAGAGGTATAGACACCAGAAGACACAGCCAATAAAACGAATGTAATGTTCACCGTTTCGTCGTCGTTATGGATCTGAATTTAACGACCCACCTCTTCTTTGTTTTCGAAATAATCAGAAGAGGTTTTATGAGACAGTCGCGCGACGGTGATAAAAGAGCGCGGTGAAATGAAATTGCCGAATTTGGAAGAAGGAAAGATAGAAACCACGTGGTGGACGAAGCAGTTCGAACACCCAAATTTGAAGCTCCGCCCATTTCGATGAGAGTAGGGGCAAGTGGGATCAGAAAGCGGGAAAATCAACTATTTGAAAGTTAGATTCTCTTCATTTTATACTGTTTCGTGCAGGTCTCTTTTCATTTTGAATTCGGATGAAGAGTTCCAGGTTTGGCAGTTTGCCGATCCTTTTCGATGGGTATTTTGCACATAATTTGGAGTGGTACGGTTGACAAGTGTGAATGCCCTTGGCATCACAGCTTACGCGCAATTACGAAATATATTTGCCGATTTCGCAGCGGTTCCAAAAACATTATGTCTAGGTTTTCATATCAGGAATTGCGTTATTTTCCGAAAATCCCCCCTGAAGCACACTATTGCACCTTGAGAGACCTCCCAAGACTGTGTGCTGCTGGTGACTTCACCACCAGCGGCTATTATGGATGGATCCTAGCAGTGAGACGCCGTTAAGTTGAAACAGGTCTAAGGTACCCTGCCAAAAACTATAAATCAATGCCAAAACCAAATCACTTATGTAGTTCACGGAATGAAGCTGGTTGTCGATGGGGTAGACGACTGAAACGAAACGCAGTTCGGTTCTTGATAGCTGACTAGAGATAGCTCAAAGGAAAGCTCGCCACGAGTTCCTACCAAAACGTCACCCAACTACATGGCGCATGGATCGCTCGGAGCTCTTCGCTGTCTGGTTGTTTTGACTACAAAATATTTTGCTCCTTAATTTGTTTATTTTTCCGCCAATTTCTAGAAAAAAATCGATTTTCTATTAAATTCTGCTTCTGCTTGTATAACGTGATGCATGAGGTGTGCATGCTTGTTAACAGTACATCGAACCCCCCCCCCCAAAAAGAATGCTCAGTAAGTGTTATAGTTCTTGCTATTCTGAGAAACCCTTAAAAAACCAAGATATGACCAGTACTTTAAGTTTTTTTCTTATTTTTCGTCGTTTGCTTCATCACTGTTTCAAACGGTTTACTTGAAAATCACGGTCAATTTGATAAATTGATTATTATATTTTGAGAATAGCAGTGTTTCCTCAACATTCAAACATCTGGAATTTTGCTTTATTTAAAGTCTAAAGATTACTTTTAGAAATGAATATTCCTTCTCTCTTCACCGACCCATTCTCACCACTTTTGCCGCATCCAACGGAGCAAAGAGCGAAGAATGTGGCACATGCTCCAAAACGGCCGTGCCATCTGACGAAAACGGAGAAAATCGTAGGTGCAATCTTGCCTGAGAGCACAACAGTCATTAGCGCTTTCAGCTCGCCGTCCGCAACGCGTTGCGCTACGTGCCAAAAGAGCATCACGCTGTATTGTCTGCCGAGTTCGCCGAGGAGCTCAACACCTTCGGGCACATCTATGCCTATCGCTTCATGCCGAACTTTGACCTGTTCGCGCCGCCCGTCTCGGAAATCGGCGCAAAATGTGGACAGGCGTCCGCGATAATTCTGATGATTCTGAACAATTTGGACAAGCGGGTCGCACAGTTTCCTCAAGAATTGGTGACCTATGGAGGAAATGGGCAGGTGTTCAGGTGATTATTCGTGTGTGTGTCTGTGTTCTGTGCTCTGTGCGTCGATACTTGACTCTGTCTGAAATTTTATAAAATTCCGTGATATTCTATTAAATTAGATATTATCACAGTGAAACTGTGAAAATCCAGCAAATCCAGTAAAATATAGCTGGAAGAGCCTGATCCAGCAGTTCTAAATGTATTGAGCAGCGCTGCCAACTGGTCCCTACGGTCGTTTATAGAGACTTCGCCCAATCCCCCCCCCCTCCCACGGACCTTTTCCTGTCCTTCATCCTCCCTTGGCCAACACGTTTTCCAGCAATTGGATTCAATTCCGGCTAGTCGTCCGCTACCTCCACCAGATGACTGATCGCCAGACTCTTGTTCTCTACTCTGGGCACCCTCTCGGCTTGTTCCCGTCAACGCCGGACTCGCCCAGAATGACTGTCACCAACGGGATGGTAATAGTTTCCGTAAAAGATGGTCTAGAACATTCCAGATTGTATTGTTCAGATGATTCCGAGCTACTCCACTAAAGAGTTGTATGACAAGTATTTTGCTCTCGGCGTGACTCAATATGGTCAGATGACAGCTGGAAGCTTTTGCTATATTGGGCCACAAGGCATTGTTCATGGAACTACGGTAGGTTGAATGTCAAGTTGTGCTAGGGTTCGAAATAGGAGAGCAATTCCCAAATCTTCCAGATCACGGTTCTCAACGCTGGTCGTCGAATGGGTCTCAGCTCTTTAGCCGGAAAAGTGTTCGTTACCGCGGGTCTCGGAGGAATGAGTGGCGCCCAACCAAAAGCTGCGAAGATCGCTGGATGCGTCGGCGTCATCGCGGAGATTAGCGAAACTGCACTACTGAAGAGACACCAACAGGGATGGCTGGATGTTTATTCGAAGGATCTCGAGGAGATTGTAAAGTGGATAAAGGAATACAGAGAGAAGAAGATGGCGATCAGTATTGGATACTTGGGCAACGTCGTGGACTTATGGTGAGCAAGAAATCGTTAAAAGTGAACATCCGTGCATTCAGGGAACGTCTCGCGGAAGAGCCCGAATGCCTAGTTGAGCTTGGAAGTGATCAAACATCCCTTCATAACCCATTCCTCGGAGGATTTTATCCTGCCGGACTGACTTTCGAGGAATCCAACCATCTGATGACAGCGGATCCCGCCAAGTTCAAGAAATCGGTCCAAAGCTCTCTTCTTCGTCAGATAGCTGCAATAGAAAAGATTGCGGCAAAAGGAATGTACTTCTGGGATTACGGTAATGCATTCTTGTTGGAGTGCCAAAGAGCCGGAGCCAATCTATTGAGAGAGGATGCGCAGGATGACAAATCGTTTCGATATCCAAGCTATATGCAGGATATAATGGGGTGAGAACGAAACAAATGAAGCGTTGGAGGCAGGGCTTGACAGTTTCATTCTGAATTCGCTCTGCCAAAAAGAAAAAGTCGGGTCACTGAAATTCCTTTATTATTCCAGAGACATTTTCTCCATGGGATTCGGCCCATTCCGATGGGTTTGTACATCTGGAGACCCTCAGGATTTGAGATTGACCGATCAGACAGCATGCAAGATTATCGCCGAACTGATGGCCACTGACGGTGAGCATGGAAGAGCTTCTGGGGCGAGAGCGGCGACTTCACTCTCAAAATAAATTAATTCAAACGAGGGGGAACGTTCAACGTTCGTCCTCAATGTGCGCTCTCTGATGCAAGTGGGTGACGGCGCCCTCCCGCTCGTCTGAAGTACGCATCTGTCGTAGATTTATATGCACAATATGTGGAGATGCGGAATTATCGTTCAAACAAGCATTTGATTCTCTGATTTTCTCTCCAAAACGAGATGAAAATGTTGGCGTGTAATGATGTTATTTCACCAACAATCTCGAGTGCATCAAACTACGCCACTTTAGAGTAGACTACTCTGATTCATTAGTTCTCAAGCACGCAAGTGTAGGGATAGGACATTATCTGAACCGTCGAAAGAGTCTGACGATTAGTATGCATAGACCTTTTGCCCTATTTCTTACGCTAAACCTCTTGCAATCTACAGCGGTCAGCGCGCGAATCATGAGAGCTTCTAAAATGTTTTCCAATGTCACGAAACTCTTTTTTCTTAGTCACCTTTGGGAAGCTTCCTGAATTTTTTATCTCTCGCGTTTTATCAAGCTCTCTACAATTTCAATATTCAAATTTCAAGCCATATTAAGAGCCATGGTTTTCTGATATTCCAGACCAGACATAATCATCCGGCTTTAGTGGGAACATTCTTTAATTTTTGCCCTTATCGAGAACCCGTCTACCCTTTCCTTCCCTCATCGCTCATCATGCTGTACAAGTTTAGTTCCTTTTTCCAGTTCCTGAGTACGTGAAACAGCAGTATTTGGACAACAGAAAATGGATAGAAGAAGCAGAGGCAAACGAGTTGGTGGTTGGATCGCAGGCCCGAATTCTCTATTCAGACCGAGCAGGACGTGTTGCCTTGGCGGCGGCTTTTAACGAGCTGGTGAAGGATGGAAGAGTGTCGGGGCCGATTGTGATTTCAAGAGATCATCATGATGTGTCTGGAACTGATTCACCATTCAGAGAAACGTCGAATATTTATGACGGAAGCGCGTTCACTGCTGACATGGCTGTACAGAATTGCATAGGTGAGTAAAACGTTGGGTACGACGAACCAACATGACTTCCATGAACGCTTTCGAGTCACACATTTTTTCTAGGCGACTCGTTCCGTGGTGCGACATGGGTTTCGCTTCATAATGGAGGAGGTGTTGGATGGGGTGACGTCATTAATGGAGGTTTCGGTCTGGTCTTAGATGGAAGTTCCGATGCGGCCCGTCGTGCCGAAGGAATGTTAAATTGGGATGTACCAAATGGAGTTGCGCGTCGTTCATGGTCAGGTAACCAAAAGGCGCTGGAGGCAATCCGCCGAACCCAGAGGCAAGTCGACGGGATGAATGTCACTATTCCAGTCGATGTTGATGAGGATATGTTGAAGACGTTGAATTTTTAAGCTTCATAATCAGCTGTTTTATCAACTTATCATTTTTGATATTCTTCCTTAACCTGTTGATGAAAGTTTATTGTTATTTTTGTGCATTCACACAAATCACAAAATTTGACGACAGCTCAGTGAAGCTTCAATCCCTACGTTTGAATTCTTGAGAAGTGAGCAATCAGCGAGCAGACTGTAATGAGACGTTGCGTACTGAGCAAAATATGCAGCTGACGACAGCTCACTAATCTCATTTTTGTGTCTCTATTGAGTAATCCGAGATATGGAGGCAATACCAGAAGTAATCAGAATGAAAGCTTCCATTGCAGAATGCGGATACCACACATCTCTAAACGATTCATGGCCTGTTGTGCGCGCGTATTTGACGGCTTCTGGGATTCAATTTTCGTTCAAAGGCGTAATGATTTCTACAGACGGTTTATGCATGCGCTACGATTATTTAGTAAAATTGAAGGCGGGTCACGGCGAGGTATGTGTACGGCACGACGAGCGTCGGATTCTTTGAAAGGCAAGGTTAAAACGAATGCTTCCACAAAAGATGAAATAAGACCGTCTCGTCTCTTCTTCGTCTTTGTCTTGAATTCGTCTGACGCAGAGGTGGACATTGTGTTGGTCAAGTAAAATACATTGTGTACAAAGGACACGGCTTCTTTATTGCGTAAGACGAATGGAAGACGAACGAAGACGAAAAGAACGACGCCTTTTTTTGTTTTTCGTGGAAGTCTTAGTTAAAACTGTGAACTTTTCTTTAATTTTCAAAATTAATAAGAAAAAATAGTGAAACACTGTGCGTGTCCATCGTTCTTATCTGCGTTGTAATCATTCTAATAAGCATTTTTACGAAAAGGGAAATTATTTGTTCGGTTTTTACAGTTTTCTAAGGCAACGATTGAATTTAAAAACGCTGTAATTTGACGGGAACAATGGTTACCCATGTGAGTTCATTTGTCGACAACGAAAAAACGGAAATGAAATGAGTGGGCAAGGCCGAGATCTTCAATTTTTCAGATCTTGTTGCTGCTGACCTCCGTGATACTCATGGTGTTCGTCGTCAACTGTGGAAGTAAAAAGAAAAAGACGTCCGCCTCGTCCGGCAGCAAGTCTTCTCCATTGGCTTCTCCGGCAGTAAAACGTAGCGAACCGGGACCAAAGGAAACGAAGGAGAAGCCGCAATCCAAATGCGATAAGCCCGTTGAAGAAAAGAAGAAGGAAGATGGAGATGTAAGGAGATGAGATAAGGATATAAAGAAAGAGAGAGAGATCGTGCGCAAGGAAACCAAAGAGTCTTGTTCTTTCTCTTTTCTCGGCTTCCTGCGACGAAATTATGCGAATAGTTCATCAGAAAGCTTAAAAATAATCCAAGGGACTGAATAGGGCATTAACCTGTGCTTCTGAAATATATTTATTTTCTTAGCGTTGCCTTAGCTGCGTGTTGGCACGATGCACCGTGTCTGGTGCGAAAAGCTGTGTATACTGGAATATCGCTTTTACGCTACGCTGTTTCGCTTCCTCTTAGGTTCAAATAGCTTCGGAAGTCTGAAATTCTTCAGGCCTGACATTCACCAGTTGCATGATATTGCAGTTGAAGGTGTCATAGAACGGTGAAAGCGCGCTCTACCGCATTTAATTTTTAGTCAGCTCCTTTTGCTACATTTCACGTGACAGCGTTATTAGCGCTTTTGGCTTCCAATGTACCGTTCGACTTGAATCCAAAAAAAAAGTGTTCGAAGAGAGAATTGGCTTCGCCTTTCTTTGGGTTGCCGCTGTGACGAGTTATTTTACTTAGTTACTTACTTAGTCGATCCGTTAGGAACCCTGATATATTTAACGACTACTTTCAGAGGCGCGAAGTTGTGCTGTTTCTGAAGCTACTTAGGTCGTTTTCCAGGTTTGGTAGCTTTAGCGCATATTCACGCGAATCTCGCAAAAACAGGCAGCAGAAAAAATCGAAATCGACGCAAATTTTCTGTCACCACGAACACAGTCAGCCCTATACATCACACATGAATTATCGCGTCGACACTCTGTTAATATTACGCGTTTTTGTGATTTCAAAAATATGAACATGTTAAGCTTTTCCAGACGGATAGGCGCTGTAAAAGAAAGGTTAATCGTCTATTTTCAGGACGGAAACTACGAGGAACTCGCCGTGCCTCAGTAGACGACGTCTCTTGCGCCCATTGGAAGACTATAATATCAATTTGCTTGCTTGATGTCTTACAAACTGCAATTAGTATCCGGAAACATCGATTTGTTACGAGCTCTCGTTTTTGTATTTTTTGAAGTTTGGAAAACAATAAAGGGCTTATGTTGCAATGTTGCAATGCAGCACACCGACAAAAGGTCTGCTATTAAAATTGAACGACCGAAAAATGAATTCGGAAACAGTGTTAGAGAAAACGTGCCGATGATTCACCAGATAAGAGGGCAATGCTGAGAATAGGACATCTTGCACATACCGACGACTGCTCCAGAAGCAGGCCGGAATGAAGAAAGATGAAAAAAGGATGGCGAACTGGTTTGCAATTATTGACGCTTTTAAAAATTAAATTATTTTCTATTCTTTAAAAGCTCCTGATAAGGAAATGTTCATTTGAAGCAATATCGCTTTGAGGTTGACTTTCTTGACTTTGGCTCCAATAGGGTATCGAGAGCATTCTTGAGGCGGAGGTGTTGCCGTTGTCCAAATCCCACTTCGTGGATGGTGATTGGACATACCAGCTGTAATAAGGATCAATGACCAGCTTCGAGCCCAGACCTCAATCCAATTACTAATTCCTAGAATTTTGCTGCGTGAGGATATTTGACTCAACAAGTATCGACGAAAAATTATCCGAATACGGGAGCTCTGAAGACCGCCTTGACAACTGCATGGGGCAATTTAGACTTTGACGACATCCGTGCCGTCGTTGACTATTACCCGAAGAGACTTCAGGCAGTCATCTAAACGAAAGGAGGAAGATTTGAAAACTGTTAATTCTATAATTTTCGTTGTTGTTTAATAAACATTTTGGTTAATTTTCAAAAAAAATTGTTCGATTTGAACTTATCACACCATCTTGAATACGGCGCTATATTGATCCCACCCTGTGGACTCAAATCTATGTCAAAACTAATTATTTTGTTATTTTGCCTAATTAGCCATGAAATTCATAATTATATTAATATCGATTTGCCAGAAAAGTTCCAATTACATTTTCAGAAAAGGACGAAGCTTGATCAAGATCTCAAACATTTAAATATTAATCTAATAGTAGTAAATTCGCATCTATCGCAACCCAGTTAGATGTAAAAATCGGCTAATTAGACTCGAATATTACCTATTTAAATTAGTTTCGTTTCATTTGACTAGTATTCTGTCTAATTATATTAGTATCTTGCATAATTACTCGCGCTTATCGCGAATTTACTTAGCTTGACTTTAGCATAATTAGATTAATATCGAGTTGCATGAGAAGATATTGAAACGATTCTCGAATGTTCTATCATACTTAACTTATTGGCTTATTCATGCGTAGTATTGCTTTACAATTTCAATTTTTTTCTATTCATGGTCGCTCGAAAAATGCATTTTTTAACTTAGTAATTTCGTCTAATCATACTTAATGCATTTCTGTCGAATTTAATTAGGTTTCATTTAGATTTTTACTTTGTCTAATTAGACACGTGGTTTATAGTTAGATTAATATCGACTCATCTGAGAAGATGGTCAAAGATCGACGGCTCGGACATCCACATCCACTCGGACGCAAGTGACAATAGTTTCCTGACTAGCACCATTCAACCAGAAGGATTTTTACAGAATTCAAATTTTTCTGAGTTATATAATTTTTTTTCTTCATATATCATTTTCAAATTTGAAAATTTAAAATCGGTTCAATATAATTTAAGTTATTCTAAACTTACTTTTCAATTCTTCCAAGAGTTGCCTTGAATTGAGCATTTTCATGGAGCCGGGATGATGTGGTTTCGAATTCTTTCCCTCATTTTAGTCAATATTTCCTTCTTTTCGTCTCTCAAAACGTTGACCTTTCCCACTAGATATTCCAATAATTATTCATTTCTCCTTACATAATATCGAAAAGAAAACGGTCACAAAAAAAATAAAATAATAGTGGTGATGGATGAATGAAGGGAAGGGCGTGTGCTTGTTGGTAGGAAAACTTTGTTGTCATTCAAATATTAAAGATGTGGATGAATGGTGGATGCGCGTGGCGGGATGGGGGAAACAAGGAGTAGGCAATTTTGAAAATGATTGGGGAAAATAATTCATGGAAAAAGATAGAAAATGGGAAAAAATTACAAATTTCTCACGCATTTTTAAAATTAATTGAGAAAAAAAAACCAAAGTAGTTTCAGAGGGGGTGGTTCTGGATAAAAATTCTGAATTTCAGAATGTTTCCATCAGAAAGCCAAACAGCCCCTAAAACTAATCTGAGGAGAGAAACCAGTTACAGTGAAGCTAAGATAGGAAAGTGGCGACGGGAGCGACGGGGTAAATCAGAGAAAAACATGGGAAAACAAATAATTTTATAAAATGGAAGAATTTAGAGTTTGGATCAATAATAGTAAAAAAAGACAAAAGAAATGAGAAAAAGCGTCGAATAACACAGTTTTGAATTGTGAAAAAGAGAGTGGGTGAAGGGGAAGAGGGGGCGAAGTCAAAGCTATAAAAATTTAATTTAAATTATTCAGGAAAAAATATATTGTAAGAACGAAAAGAAACGTGGAGATGTGTGATTGGAATAGCGCGAATTTCGGTTGGTTGGTGGAATTGAAGAGCAATAGGTGAATAGCAAATATTTCATAAAACGTAAGATGAAGACAGTGTATGAGAGATAGAGAGCAAATAAGAGCAGATATCGATCGATTCGAATGGATGAATTGGGAAAAATTGAGTGATGAGCAGCTTCTTCATTTTTCTTTTATTTCTACGCATTTTTAAAGGATCATGCACTTGCTCTTCTTCTTCTTTTTCTGTTGCAGAGCGGCTTGTGTGGCCTTCTCGAAAACCTGGAAAACGAGGACAGTTCGTATCAGTTGGTATATCTAGCTTGAAAATTTTAGAAAATATAATATTCATCGGAAAATTAATACAACTTTCATTGAGCTTAATCATATAAGCTCAATGGTCAACCTGGGAGCAATATTTAGTCAGAAACCTCCGAAATAGCAGAATGAATTATGAGTAAACTCTTGTTAAATATTCTCGAATCTTCTGCGTGAAGATAAGATGTTTCGCGAACAGCAAAAGTGGATATGGTGAGCGAGAACAAAAAAAGTCCTATATGGAGTTAAGATTAATTTTACGAATCCTTCGAAATCATTCAGGTGATTTCACTTTAATTAAATGATGCTTTATTTTTTTCGGTGGATTTATCATCATTCCAGCTTCCAAATTTTTACTATTTTTATACTATAATCCTTACCTCACGAATTCCGTCCTTAGTCTTGGCAGAACATTCTAAATAGGCGAATGCTCCAATCTGCTCGGCAATGGCTCTTCCCTGCTCGGGTTTGACAGGCTCCTGCTTCATCTTGGCCAATTCTCTGACAGTCTGTGGATCGCTGCGCAAATCTCTCTTGTTTCCGACAAGAATTATTGGTACGTTAGGGCAGAAGTGCCTGACCTCCGGTGTCCACTTTTCAGGAATGTTCTCTAACGAGTCTGGTGAGTCGATTGAGAAGCACATCAAGATGACGTCCGTGTCCGGATACGACAGTGGACGCAGACGATCGTAGTCTTCTTGTCCAGCTGTATCCCAAAGAGCGAGCTCGACCTGAAAAATCATAACGTTTTGGTGTGAAAATGAATTACAAGTGAAGACAGTTAAGAGAAACTTCAAAGTACAATAGTTCTTTCGATTCAGATACCGGGAGCATTGGTGGGTTGAGCATATAATTCTTTATGGAAGTAACAAATCGCTAATCAGACGACTTGACATTAACAATTATATGGCTCGAACAAGATTATTACGGAATTGCTCATTTTTCAATTTTAAAAAATTAATCCCGAACTTGATTAAACTTCTTACCTGCTTTCCGTCGACTTCAATGTCTGCGACATAATTCTCGAAAACAGTCGGCACATACACGTCCGGGAACTGATCTTTAGAGAAAACGATGAGCAAGCACGTCTTACCGCACGCTCCGTCTCCGACGATCACCAGCTAAAAATGAAAAAAATAATGTAAGGTAATTATAACATACAACTGACAATTCGTCGTCTTCAACTATTTTTTAAAATTATTTTTATATTATACAATTTTAGTCAAATAATTAACAAATTTTTGCCATTATAATTCAGAAATCAATTGAATCGAAAATAAACTGACCTTCTTTCTAATAGCAGCCATCTATCTCTATGTGTGTGGAACGCGAGAGGGAACACCCGTAGAGCCCTGAAATGAATGAAGAACTGAGAAAGATATGATTGAGGTTAAAAAAACGAAGCAAAAGAGTAAAAATAATCTATCGACAGAATAAATAATGTTGGTTGCGATTTCCAGGTCAGAATTTGGAGGATAGCTTCCAGAAATTGGGAATTTCAATTGACACTAAAGTCGGCGGAGCGCATTAGTCATAGTTTCTAACCAGACTGTGTACAAAAAAAGGTACAGAAAAAAGAAAGAACACGAAGGAATGTATAGACCGAAGGAAAGATGAGTCATTGAACGACGACGATGAGAACCAGAGAAACAGAGGCCGGGCACCATGGTGAATTTGTTGTACATGGACTACAGGGAAAGGAAGAGAAGAGATGGGAAGAACAAAAAGAGATCGATTTGCAAATTGAATGTTTGATGAATCATCCAACCATCCATCCGTAGAAATAAAAACGGGAAGAAAAGATTATAGAGAACAAGACGCAAAGAATTACAGTTCCAGAGCTGGAGGGTTGGTGCGGCTGATATGCGTACTTTCTAGGATCGAAGATAATAAATATTTAGCAAAGTTTCATAAGAATAGGTGGATGTGAAAATGGGGGCTTCTAGTCTTGTTTTTTTTTCGAGAACAAAGAATTAAAGGGTAGTCCATACAATGGGGTACATTTTTAGAAAAATAACCATAAAGCTATTAAAGCTATGAATCGCCACCAAAAACAATGGCGTGGTGTCTTAACAGGATAATACTACACTGTTTACAACGCTAACATATTGTTGTTTTATATAGAACAGAAACGTGCCAATTACCACTAAACCGAAGTAAAGTGGTGAACTTTTATTATGTGACGTCATCATTTCTATTCAATTTTATTTCACTAGTGATACTAGCGACGATAACACAAACAAACCCACACAGAAATAAGGGGATAGTGGAGGAACATTCCAAGAATTCCAAAATCCTCACTACGAAAAATTTTTTTAAATTTTTTAAAGGTTTTTAAAATAGAAATCGAGAGAAATTATCTGCTTTTACAATTAAAAACGTTAGCTTTCCCGGTGAACTATTAGAAACACAAATAAATGAAATCGACAGCAATGGGTACATTCAAATACTTTCTTTTTTTTTTGAAATATCAAAATGAAAACCAACGAATACAGTTTTTCTTGTTAAAAAACTTGTCTTTGAGGGATCGGCAATTTTGCGAAATCCGCTGGATTTTGAGAATAGTGAATTATTTCCTGAGAATTTCAGCTAAAACATCACTGATAAAATGACAAAATTTGAAAAAATGTGAAACAATTATTTGGAGCACAATATAGAGGCGGTAGAACCCTCATTTTCTTTCTGATATAGGACTGTGAGAAGAGTCATAGAGTCAGAAAGAGCACCATAGCACACAGACAGTGTTAGAGTGTACGTGTGTGCGTGTGTATGTGTTCTCTACCCCTTTTCGTTGTGCTCTCAATCTCTATGTTCTCCGAAAGCCGACGCAATGAGAAAAGACGAGAAGAGATAGCTATGATAGGAGAACGATGAAGACGACGGAAGGTCAGACGACGACACCAATGCTGAGGATACAGAATAAGAAGTAGAAGACGTCGCCGTTGTCGTCGCCACCGGAGCTCTTTTCGTAAGCTTTTTCTACTTCTTTTCCCTTTCGCTCTCTGTGCTCTAAAGTCTCAAGCGGCGCGGCGACGGCGGCACAACCCTTAGTGTGCCAATCTAATTCAAAAGTGAAGCATGTCTCTAGTTTCTCTGGAATCTCCGGTTGGAAAGTAAAAGGAAGAAGAAGAAGAAGATGATGATGATGATGATGATGAGAGGACAGGGGAATGAAGAAGTACGAAATGCGAAAATGGAAGAACAACTGAAAAAAAAAGAACGGCACGGATAGTTGTCGAAATTTAACATGAGAAACATCAGAAAAACAATTCATATTTTTCGTAAACGAAGATTTCTGGTCTATGAGACTATGAAATTGCATGACTCATCAGGATTTCGAAATACTATTTCGAAATATTCAAAAAGAAATTTCGTTCCGTCACAGAGACCACAGAATAAAGTGCTTTAAAAATACAAATGTATTCGAAATCAGAAAATTTTCAGATGGCATTTCTACTATCGGCGATAACAGAGCACGAAAGGCTAGCAGAGAAAAAAACAATGATGGGGCGGTGTGTGTGCGTGTTGACTGGGAGAGTCGCGTTGCTGCGCTTGCAAGACACTAGACGGTCAGCATCTGTCGTGAAAACACTACACAGGATTAAGAGAAGCAGAATGTCTCTCCTGCGCTCACCAGACACTCACAACACTCTACTCTGCATCTCTAACTTCAGCACTCATTGAACAGGCCGTTAGGCGACCGCGGCGGCAGTGAACAGAATGAGCCAACAGATACGATATCCGCATGGAGACGCAGAGTGGACTGCTGGGGGAGTGGGTTGGTGCTGGTGTGACGAGAGAGAGAGAAAATACAGGAGAGCCAAAGGAGCGGGGCGCGCGCGGAGACAGCGGTAGCGACATCGCTCCAAAACAAAATAATCGATTGACCGCAGCGTCCTCCAGTGGTGGTATGGAAAGGGCACCATAACCATAACGATGAAAAAAGGATGTGAACACTGATGATACCCTTATTCATCTTCTGGAGACGAAGAAAGGAAAACGATGCTGGCCTTGAGATGATACGAGAAGAACACCATTAACGGAAAGGAACGCGGACGACGAGATTTCTTATTTGTATTGTTGGAATGTTCAAGAACGGTTTCATCCTATTTTTGAATACAGGAAGCGCTTCAATAATTTTAAGAAGGACAGTAAAATATGTTTTATTGGAAATACTGACCGATGACTGACTATATTTACAATTTTTAATTTTTAACTTTAGTTGTTCTAAAGTTCAATGTAACATCTTTCTATTGTCTTATAGCAAAACCGTCTGAAGGTGATTACAACACTCACAACAGAAAGAACGAGAAGAACGATGCGTAAAAAACTTTGTGTGCACACGAAGCGGCGGCGACGGTACTGGCGCTACCTGCCAACCGTCGAAACCGGTCTTCATCATATTTCTCTTCCAATTTTCCATATCTCGCAATTTTCGAAAAATCACACCGCGAGGAGCGAATGAGAAAGTTTGCGTGAGAGAGTCAATAGGACTGTAAAAGTGAGAGCCCAATGTAGAGTGAGCTCTTATCAACTCTGCCGAAGTGGTTTATAAAATAATATATAGGGTCAATTGGCAGGAATTTTCGTGAAGAAAATAGAAAGAAAATAAAAACAATGAAAATGACTTGAAATGGAAGAGCATGAGAGAGGAATGCCTTTCCTTTTCGTCTCATCTTCTGTGTGCTTCGGCTTCTATGTTAGCCGGGTGTGGAAAACTCAATTTCCGGGCATGGAGCTGCAAGAGGACTCAGGACTTGAGACTCTGGGACTGCTTCAGCAGTAGTTCGCTGGGCAAAAGAGAAGAGCCGCGGTGCTATCGGTCTCAAAATAATATAATATGACGTCGTCTCATTCTTCAAAGGTATATAGGATCTGCTATTGTAGCCAGTTAAGTGATATAACCGAAAAGAACCAGCAGGCGCGTTGTTTTTATAACTAACACATACATCTCCACCAAATTTACCAAGTGCTCTTGAAATCGAGCGTTTCGCCTTTTTGTTGTTTCGTTGCCTGTTTGACTTCTTCGCCTTCTTCAACTGCTTCTTGGTCAGAAGCCGAAGGAGAAGTTTTCAACAAATTGTGTCTATGGATTGAAATGCGAGTACAAGGAAAAAGGGGGCAAAGGGGCGTTGAAGACGACGACAACGACAGAGATGAAACGATGACGACCACTCCGACGCCCCTTCATCTCATCGCTTCTCTATATATATACAATAAGATGCGTATGAATGCAAATTACTCTTTATTTCTCTACACCAGTAGTGCCCCTCATCTTTCTCCAACGCCATCCATCGCCAACACCAACTAATAAATAGTACAAAACGAAATTTTTTGAAGGGATGGGCAAGAAAAAAGGAGAAAAGACAAAATGCCACCACTAAAAATACACATCATTAGTTCAATTTAGGAGAAGAGTTGCTGTATGGTGTAGACATGAATCAACAACGAAGGAAAAAATATGCGAAATAGAGCAATGGTTTCGAAATGTGATCAGTGAGCAATGTAAAAGAGTAGTCAAAGGGAATTTTGCTTCTATACCAACTAATAAATTTAGAAATGACGACAAACAAGTCGGTGGGATTAGAATAATATAAAGTATTGTAGACGTTGGAAAATTAGTCAATTAATTTACATAATTTGATATATATATTTTTTAATTTTGAGACATCTTGTTCATTTTTTATTTATCAGAGAGCATTTCTGGCATGCTTTTCTAAGAAGGTGAACGCAGCAACACTGTTTTTTAAAGCTTCTAAATCTCAACCCAATGAATAACGGCATCTTACAAGAGGTCGAACGGCCCAACGGGCCGGTTGTCAAGGACACAAAAGCGTCTGTGTGTGTGCGTTGTCCCTCCAACTGAACGTGTGCGTGTCTCAGCGTGCGTACCCGTGAAAAAGGAAGAGAAGAATGGTGGTGCTGCTGGTAGTAGGGTGAAGGCGATTAGTTTTGTTCGTTTTGTCGTCGATTGTCGAACCGATTGCCATACGAATAAGGGAACAGAAAACAAAAGAAGAAAGAAATACACCTGCAGATTTCACAGCGCACCCTAATCTCACCAACGTTGGAGTTTCGCTTTGGAATTTTATATTAAATTACAATAATCTCTTGAATAGTTATGTTTAATAGTTCAATACAGAGAAAGCTTCTAGATAAATTCGAGCGAGGAGATAGACTAGAAACCTATTTATACTCTTAACAACGACCCAATTCTAATAAAAATAAAGGGTTTTTCCGGAGAAGCAAGCAAACCCCAATTTTATATACTTTCGAAACAAATGGAAAATCGTAAAGAGATTACAAAATGAAATACGGCATCTATGCCCCATTGCCATCAAGGCATCGAGATTGATCTTATTGCCTTGTGTGCCATGTGATGGGTATAGGATAGTTAGAGTAAAGGGAGATAGATGAGCCACCAGACCCGGCCAGCTGACCAAAAGCAAACAATTAATGAGGACAAAGGAGACCTCCTAAATCAGACGAAACCTCAACTACTGTTGATGTTCTCAAAGAGAACTTGAATTGTTAAAATAATTTAACTCTGACATCATTCTTTCGGAGAAAGCACACTTTCATAATCACACGGGTGAATTATAGAAATTAAAGTTTCTACTTTACGCCACTTCCACAATATGAAAATGCTGATACCTATATTAGTGTGGAACTAAAATTATGTTTCTCAAGTGGAAATTTGGTCGAAATATTAAAAAGAAAAATTATAAATCAAAAATCCACTACAGTTACAGGAGATTATCATCAACGGATAACAAACAATTTTAAATTGGAGACGAGAAAGAAAAAAAAGAGGAATATGTTATGATGTTCACACTTCTTCTATCCACCTTTCTTTGTCATTTAAAACACAGTAATTCGTCTATACTCGAGTCCGTCGAAGGGAGACCCAGATGAGATAAACGGAAGGAGACGGGTTTCCGCATAATCAATTGTGTTTGTTGTCATATCTCTCCACTCTCGGGCAACTTTTCTCTCCCTTCCCTTCCACCACCATCACCACCCGCCCCTATCTCCACCTATCTATCCGGCGGGTTGTATTACGACGGATAGAAAACTGACGAGGGAAGGAGACGGGGCCGATTTGAACGGAAAAATGGCACAATGATGTGGGTCACTTCAATGATTTCTTTCATAGAAACATAGAGAAGGAACAGAGATGCAAGGAGCGAAATGACTTTAAATTCGTCATCATCCTGGTTTGTTCTTCCGAATATTACTGTGGAGATATATGTCGCGACTCTTTCAAGGACAATCAGAAAACTATTATGCTAAAAATAATTTTTTAAAAATAAGTTTATGAGTTGATATCTCTATAAATGGTTTAATTTTTAAGATTACGGCAGTTACACAACTATTAAAAAACAATAGTTCAAGTTGTATCTTTAGAAATAAGTGGCTTCTGAAAAAGTTCTATTTACAAAAGGGAACGTCAAGTAAAGAGAGAAAAATGGAGATTTTGACAATTTTAAATATTGTTCGCGTTTTCCAGTCATAAAAAATGGAGCTTTGATAAGATCATGAAAAAAAAACAATAAAAATTCTACTGATTGGTACTCGGTTAAGCTTTCTAGTGACGAAAAAATAATTAATATGGAAAAATTCCACTTGGTTATAACAATAACAGACTTCCAGAGACATTTATCTCTGTGAAGAGCTCTTGTAATTTTCTCTTTTCTTCGTAGGAGAAACACATAAAACGCGCCAACAAAACGATGCGGTTCTCAGATAAAACTACAAGTCAACGGGCAAAAAAAAAAGAATTGCGACGAACGACGATGTAAAAAACAGATGGGACCACCATCGGGGCAAAAAAATACCATCAAATTCTTCAAAAGGAGCAATCTCAATATCAGCATTCTTATAAGATTCAATTCCATTTAAAAGACAACGTTCCCTTGTCTCATATCAAACAAATATTTAGATATCCGCTTTTAAATTTCAAATCGGTGGAAACGGAAACGCTGTTGATTTCTTCGTGCGTTTTATATCGTTTTGTCGTCATCATATATTTTGAAAGCATCCAACGATAAAGCATGAGAACGACACGTAACAAGAATGGAATTTCTGGTCTAGAAAAATCATATTGAGGGAAGAAACCGGAAACCCGTTTTCAATCAGCGTGATATCAAGATTTAGCAATACTAATTAGCAATACATAAAGCTAAAATTGTATCCAAAAAAGTCCTGATAAATTCAACGAGACTGTTACGAATTCGATGTATAATAAATAATTTCACCGACTAGCGAATATCTGAGACAAGATTTTGTGGGCATATTCGTGTATGTAAAAATTACAATTTTTCCGGTTTGCGAGTGCGAAAAAATTCAAGGAATATCTCAATCACTGGATATTTTCGTAGTTGCGTGCACTCTGGAATACTAAAAAAATATTCGTTTCGATTTGACGAATAGGCGAATTAGCAGCTATATATTTAAAAAGATGCATAAATACAGACGTAATCAATGAAAATATCATCATTTAAAATAGAAACATTTAAGACATACACCATTGTTTTTGGGATGTTTTTTTCCCGTAATAGGGCACCCATTGAAAAACGAAGTTAGTCCTTTTCTCATTAAATTCGACAAAGCCAGACAAACGACGATAGCATTCTAATGACATCAACTCTTCAAAGAAAATTGAATTAAGTTCCAAGCTTTTTTCTTGCAACGAATGCTTGGGAAGAACTATGAAAGACCGAACCGGAAACGCGACAGAAGAACACAGTTTTTAAGAGGAAAATTTGATCAAATAGTTCTTGACGCTTAAAAACTAGAAAAAAGAGAACAGTTGTGGCAGTTTTCTAAAACTTGCAGAATAAAGAAAATTGATACCAAGGACCGCTTCGCACTTAACTTAAAACGCGTTGCAGTCTCTAGGCCGCCGGCTCCCATCCATCTCGCAATTCCATTGCGTGCAGCCTGGTCATAAATTTGAGAGGGAGAGACAGAGGAGGAAAGAAAATGACAGAGAGTGGCGCCGCGCTCTGTTGTTTTTTCTCTGTTCCTCTAATATTACCAGTCTACTCAAACTTGTTTTATGCGAATAAAAAAACGATGAAATCAAGGAATTCTTAAACGTTTCCAAGTATTTCGTTGTCTTTAGGTTAAAATAATGCAGGAAACACACGTATTCGTAATCTATTACCCTTTTTTAAAGAGGAACTGCACTCTTAACGAATTTTTGACGCAGGAAGGAGCATCACGGGAAACCGACAAAATAGAAACTACTGAAACTGACAAGAGCAACCGAAAAGTGAACAACGTTGAAAAATACAGTTCAATTTGAAGGAAAGATACTAATAAGTCAGTAAGTTTCGAATAAGCCTACAATGTGTTTCAACTTTCATTTTGTCGAAAACATACGCTTACTAGAAAGAAGGATAATAAGAAAGACCAATACCTAAAACTATGTGAGGATTCACAAAGAAGGAACATAACAGAATGGAAATAGAAAACCATGCTGAAAACTGAAAACTGAAACTGAAATGAAACTGAATTTAAAACTGAAATGCATATTTCGATGAGTAAAAATTCAAGACGCTAAGGAACTCAGACTCAAGGAATTTCGAAATGCGTCGAAATGTTCTAAATGCTTATAATAATAGTCACCAAAATTTAAAAAATATAATAATATTACCAATGCATTCTGTTTTTCACTATGGAATAACAAAGGAAAAAATGAAAATAGAAAAATCGAGGAAAAGCGGAACGAAATTTATTAAATTTCGAAAAAAATTTCGTGCAATTTCGCGTGACGGTGTTTACCTATATTGTGTAGTACAGTAGTCGAAAGATAAACACTCGATAATTTGTACCATCATATACCTCCATTTATTCGGCTCCGGGACATTTTAAAACCGGACATTTCAAAACCGAGACATTTCAAAACCGGACATTTCAAAACCGAGACATTTCAAAACCGTGTTTTTGACTATTAAAGCGTTTTCGAGTTTACTTTTCTCAAAATTTGAATTGCGAGAAGAACTAATCAAATTTCCTACTGTTTTCTCTGTGACTCTGCGTGCACTTTTATCATGAGCAATGCATTTCGCCTGATTTTTATCCAATTTGTTTCGTTTACGTTTATTTTTTGACAATTGTTTCATGTTTTTCAGCTGTTTTGAATTAAATTGGATTTTGATCCACTTTTTACAGTAAGCGCGTTGAACTATCAAATTTCTAACATGGGAATATTTAGGTTTCGGCGGAGCGAAAGTAGATTTTTGCCGGACTTCTCTCCAAACATGTTTTCAAAGTCTCTCAACCCGTTTTTAAAATTTGATTTTTGAGTATTCTTTGAGTATTTGAGTAATTTGAGTATTCCTTATTGATTTATGTAATGAATTCTTCCGTTGATATCTTCAACTTTTTTCTTTTTTAAAAACAACCGGAATTCCCGAAAATCTCATTTAGGCGCAGAGACGCAGAGAAAACAGTAGGAAACTTGATTAGTTCTTCTCGCAATTCAAATTTTGAGAAAAGTAAACTCGAAAACACTTTAATAGTCAAAAACACGGTTTTGAAATGTCTCGGTTTTGAAATGTCCGGTTTTGAAATGTCTCGGTTTTGAAATGTCCGGTTTTGAAATGTCCGGTTTTGAAATGTCCGGTTTTGAAATGTCTCGGTTTTGAAATGTCCGGTTTTAAAATGTCCCGGAGCCATTTATTCGCTTCGCTTTTCTATAATTTTTTTTCAGTATTTTTTCCATGCACTCGTTCTATTAGCCAAATCATTAGCTCCGAAACAATTGGCGACTGTATCACAACAATCCTACCAGTAAAATGATTACCTTTTGAGGAAACGGCATTGTAAGTTGGTTCTTCCCGATATAATTCTCGAAATTTTCGACAATTTCAGTAATTTATTGTTCATTTCGGCAAAAGAAAAAAATTTTTATTCGCATAAATTCAGAAAATGAGGCGCGCGTCAGGAAAACGGAATAAGAAAATGAGCGATATGGGTGTGAAATTTGAGACCGAAAAAAGAGAGAAATAAGAATACAGAATCCTAATCTCTTCTTTTAAAATTCAAATTCAGCAATCGACTGCAGCAAGAATGAGATGTCCTTCGTTTCGAATTAGATGGTAAAAGGCCGAATTAAGAAAGAATGATACGAATGCGTTAATAAATCCGTTAATAAATTTTCAATAATTTGGAATATTCGCTACGACAGATGGATCGGGTGCTGCGAATCCGGATTGTTGCAAAATACGTTGTTTCAAGGCTGCAATTTCGGCGTAGAGCTGGTGGATGAAAGCTCTGAGCTGCAGGTTTTCCTGAAAATTTCTACTTGCTATTTTTCGAGTTTTTTTAAACAATTCTTCACCCAATTTTCACTTTTATGCTTGTCTGCAACATTTTTTTTAATGTATAGTCAAGAATAAGGGCAAGGGCATTGGCAAGAATAAGAAAAGAAACCCATTTTTCACCCGGAAATCAGCCAAAATCTTAGAACTCCCTCCTTTTATCAATAGAGCACTTTTGCAACGCCCCAATTATTCCGCAACCTGCTTATCTCGTTATTCTCATTAGAGCAAAACTTGTCGGTTCGGTCAAAAACATGAAAGTTGTTGCGTCGACTAACTGACACCTGTACCATTATTTTGAGCGATGGCGTCATCAATTATGAAGGACGGTGCCGTTTTTCGATAGACGGTAGATACAATATGCCGAAATAGAAAAGTGAGTGATGTAATAGAGGAATTAAAAGATTATCCATATTTAGTGCTTTTTATGGGAAAAGGAAAAATTTGAGATTTAAACGTTTCCGTAGAAGCTTCTTTCGAAGATTCTGTAGTTGAAAATCTGGAAGAATTTACATAAGTCTTTAATTGAAATTATAAGACCTACCGGTCTTTCATGTCTTTGCTAAATAAGAACTTATTATTCACCTAAAAATTAAAATTTTCCTAATTTTGCTGTTTCAGTATTTCTATATTTTTTTCAATTGGTTTGTTATGAAGTTAATTCTCCTTATATATGCGTTATCACATAAAATGCTATGCTGTGTTCGATGTTTGAGTTAACTATTTTGAAATTGGTTCCTTACAGGACCTACCGTTTCTAGCTGCGCCACTCGCACACTGTTATCCGTGTCCTGCTTCTTTCGTGCTTCTCTTGATTTTCGCGCAGCCAGGTTGTTCCGTTTACGTCTTTCGTAATAATGCTGGAATATGAAAGTTCAGACCGTTTGTGGTGGAGACCACACGGGCGTCTGGCATCGGGAATTTACTTCCCGAGACTCGAGAACTCTCGAGGAAAGAGGGCAAATACATTCTCTTCAATTGCAGCCTATATTCGAAAATAGCAGAAGAAAATATGTTGAAAAAAAGCTCAAAAACTTGCTGAATTAATTGAACACATGATGTAGAAAGTTGCATAGAAATTTGGAGATGAAAAGACCGCGGGCACCTGTTAGATGGTCCTTGGGCAGCTACTGGAGTTGAGAATCTAGTAGAGATGCATTGAGAAGTAACTTGGCAGGCACTAGATAGGTATTTGGGCGGGCAAATGGATGACAAAATGCACGTGCGCCTGTTCAATTAGCTGGATTCGCTCCGCGGCGTGGTGCCCTGACCCGAAGTGTTGACCTACCTCATCCTTCTCTTCCGGTGGCACTGGTACCGGTTTCTTCTTTGTCGGATTCGGATTTTGCGATGTTGTGGATGACGCAGAGGAGGATGCCGGAGAGAACGAAGTCGTGGCAGATGGAGTTGTGTAAGGAGCAAAGTGTTGGGCAAAAAACGGAAACGCAGCGGGATAGTTCTTAAACGGAGTGTACAGTGGGCGACGAACAGTAGAGGCTGATTCACAGCAATGCCGTCGAACTACGGCCGCAAATAAATAAAGAAAGAATCCTATCTACCTTATCAAAACCAGCTGCATATGAATTCTGCCCATTGTACATTTGATGGAAGGCCTTCAACGACTCGGCGTCGCACAGGCTACTTGCAGCTAACTGTTGGTGGAAATCTGCGGTTGACATCTGTAAAGAAGACACTTTCAATTAAAAGTAAAGCGTTTACGAAGATATCTTTTAGGGGTAAGCTGCAATATTCATCAGTTCACCATCAATCTGGAGATTTCAGAAGAGCAAATGTTGGAAGACCTAAACAATTAAGATCTTCTATTTAGTTACGTTGAGATGCTCATCTTGTCGTTTGTTTTATTTGATTTATTCAAATCTTCAAAATGTTATAATAGGCGAAACATTGTGAAATCAAAGGAACGAGAAACAGGAATATTTGGAAAACAATGTAATTTAAAGGTATTGAGAATCAAGCATTAAATATTTAGTTTCCAGCTTTTGAAATCACTGTCATAAGAGATGGCAGATAGCTGTCTAGATGAAATAAATAGAAAAACCCGGCGGGCGGACACGGGGAAATGAGAGCAGCCATCGGACATAACTTTCTTCTTATTTATTCTTTATTTTAAGTGAAAAAGATGCGTATTGGCTTTAAATAGAATAGTTATTCACAAGAAATTCACCAATGAATGACGCGAATCGCAGAAGATCTGCCAATGAAGAAAATGCTTCACGGAACCTTTATACTGCTAACTTTGACTATTAAAACACGAATTGACTGGCAGTTTTCTTGTTTCGAAGGGATGCAATCAGTTATTGGTTTCATCAAACATGAAAAAAAAATACGAATAAAATCTTTAAAACTTTTTACAGTGCTTTCTGGGAGTCATTTTTCAGTTGAAATGCTTCGAAGCTGAAATGCTCTGAAAATCGTTGTGTGCAATTTTAACAGCGAAAACTATATTTTTGTAGGTTCTTAAATTTCCTTTATAGCTGACACCAAGATGTTCATAAATGGAGAGGAGAGCGAACTCACAGTGGTCTTGACACAGTTTGCAGAGGAAACTTTTCAATTACAAAAATGAAGATTTGAGTGGGAAGAATACGCACAACAATTCTCAGAGATCAGTAAATACCAGAGTAGGGCGGAATTGGATTTTGGGAACTCGGAATCCGGAAAACGGAAAACAAAATTTTCTCGGAATCTGGAATCCGGAAGACAGAATGAAAAAAACGGCGGAATCCGGAATCCTTAAACGGAAAACGGAAAAAAATTTGTTCACGGAATGCGGAATCCAGAATTCCGCCCTTCTCTGGTAAATACGTGCCCCACCCCCAATCTAAGGCACCATTTGTATGTCATGGAGTACTGTAGGTTTCTTATTTGGAATAGTGCACGCGTGGAGTTTCATATACGCGTTTTCCAAGTAGATTAGGAGAGTGCGAAAAGTGGTCCAACATCATTTTGTTTATCATCATTTTGAGAGTCTTTGAACAAACCCTGTAGACTGAGGCAGCCCAGCGGTCCAAAAATATCTAGTAATTACGCCATTTCATCTTTTAAAAGTGGCCTAATTGCGGTCCATATTATAACAGGCCGATTGGCAGGCTTTAATAGCCAAAATCAAAATTATGATCAAGGATATTTAAAAGTGCTTCTCAATTTGTATGTATATACGGTATGAAAAAAAATAAAAAGAAAACAATCTTAAAACGTAACTGAGAGCAATACTGTAATTTGGTTTTTTCAGATGGCGGGCATGCCGTCAGCCATTTAAACGAAATGTTAAGACACAGGTAAACAGCAAAAAAAATCGAAATAATTCAAAATTCGTTTTGGAACCCAAACATCATATTTCTCATGTCTGCAGAAACAGTCTTTCTTCTGTTGTCTCACGGAGAACTTATCGGGACGTTGCATGCATGTTAGAAAGATCTCGGAGCGAATACAGTTCGAAATTTTGTCGTTTTCACAGATTTCGTGCAATGAGAAATTGCCTCCGTATCACCGACTAATACATTTCGAATTTTTTCGTCCGATGAATTCACGGTTTCAACAATATATTAGCAAAACAAAAACCTAGAACAAAGAGCAAACAAAACAGTGTCCAAACCTTAAAGACGTTGCTTAACCTGTAATGAAACGATTATAAAACGGTTTCCGGGATCGCTCTCCTAGAAATGGGCGGAGCAAGCTCCAAGATTCCATGCACGCGCGTATTAATATCTACAATCTACTCATGACAAAGAGACATCGTAAAGGAATCAGAGAAGGGAGAAGGCGGAGCCTCTTCAGACACATGAGCGGCTCTTTTGAGATGACTTGAACTGTAATGGCGCAACCGGTGTTGCGTCGCAAACTACACCGTCCGTCTTATTCTACCGCTAAAGAGAGTGTGCGACAGAGATGAATGAAAGGGGGAAAGTGGAAAGAGATAGGACCCTAAATACATAACGAGCTGATAGTGTGAAGAGCAAGGATGGGGTATCGTTTGGCGCGTTTTTCCAGTCATAATTCGGTAAAATAGATACGATTCAAATGAGAAAACGGATTTTTGAAGGTTTTTCAAAATGACCAATTTTCGATCGATTCTTAACCCGAATTTCTTTTGAAATATGAATGTTCTCGAGATAGATTGTGCGTCTCAACCCTCCTTTTTCTGTAAAAATCTGGATATCTCATGGGGATTTAATGCACAACTCTTCGAGTTTTTCCCGATCAAAGTCTTTCCGTTTCAGATATCTTCCATATTTGCCTTTTCAATATTTTAGATCAACAATTCCAGATAATTCATTTCCAGCCTTTTTTCTTTTCTGAAATTCTTTTGAAATAAAATGTTTAATAATGGATTGTGAGTAAAACTTCATGATCTTATTGTCACGAGGAAGTTCAACAGTTCCCGTTTCGAGAGCGGTTTGGAACGGAGGTCGACGTCTATTGAGGTACAGCAAGCTCCTCATAGTTACCGTCCTGAAAATCATGTTAAAATTGGGAAGCTTTCTGATGCGGTTTCGAGGCAAATCAGAGCAAACAAATAGGATGCAAGTGCGCTCTATTGAACGGCTTGTAGGTTCGATGCCGCTATGGCGCAGCACCGGTTTTAGTGGGCTATGTTGTTCAAGCTCTTTCAAAGAGAGCTGGTAACGTAAAGCGTTTTAAAGAAGTCAAGAGAGCGCCATATCCAATTCTACCATTCCCTTCCATCAACCCCCGATCTACTTACATCTCCATCATCCTTTTTAGGAGGTTTGGATTGCGACGAATCCTCACTTTTTTTTTTCTTTTTCCCACCACAGTTGATGGCAAGCACAAAGAGTGCAGCGGTATAGAACGGAAACAAGATCTGTAAGAGAGTTCAGTTCAACGCTCTGCCCCCTTTCTTCTTTGTTGCGAGCAACTGATGAACTCACGTGCGTAACCATTGTTCCTGTCAAGTTACAGCTTTTTAAGCGATGTTCGTTTTCTAATACTGAAAAAAAACTGATAAAGACTTATCGATTTTCATCGAAATTCAAAAAGAAAAAAAATAGTGCAATGATCGGGTTGATTGACGTGGTTGTAAGACGCGAAATTTAAATTTTTTTTGCAGCCATTTCCCGTGAAATTGAAATGTTTCGCTTTTCAAAAAGACGCCTTTTCATTCAGTTTTGTGGATCGGTGTGTCTCGATGTCTACCTGTTAATCTGACTGGATTTCCACTTTTATAGATGCTTTTTGCTATATATTATATAATTAAATATTTTACTGCTTTCTTACTGTTAATAATTGATTCGAATTTCCATATATTCACATTTTAACTGACGGTTAGTAGCTTTCGATTTTTACCAGAACTTTAAAAAAATTTATATCTGTCCGATTCTTTCGCATGGAAACTGAAGTTAAATATCACTTTTCTATGTTTCATTAAATACAAATCATCTGAAATTTCGCTTAAAAATTTTTTTATATAAAAAAAAACGCAATTTATATGCAATCTAGATATCCTTATTCGCCATTTATTTTCTGTTACGTTGCAGTACGGTAGTAATTAAAGGTGCACGCTCACATACATTCAGTCATACTATTAGCATGCACCTTTAGTTTAATATTCGAGCGGAATATTTGTATTTAAAATGTAATTATTTTTATTTATTCTGTATTTCAAATTTATTTTCAGTTTGCATTTACTGAAAAAATTTTAATTATAAAAATCTCTTTTTTCTTTTAAAAAAAGTTGCAATTAATCTAGCTTCTCAAGGTGAAATTTATAAGCTTAAAAAACGCACTTTGTTTGCAGACTATGTGTTAATTTTCGTAAAATTACAATTTCAGCTACTTAAAATTAAGTACACACTGCGCCTTATCAAATCGATTATGCTTAACATTTATCTGATTATAGGGAAAACTATGCACACCCAAGCTTGTTAGCACGTATTCTGCTCACTTATCGTCCACTAAGATATTCAAATTTCTCCTCCTCCCCCCACCATTACCCTTCTGTTTCCCCCATTTCCCCATGTAATCAAAGGAGCGGTAAATTCAAAGAAGTGACGCAAGTTTTTCCCCTCTCATACTTGAACACGTTGACCGTAAGCCACATGTGCATACAAAGAAAAAATAGGGCACAACAGATTATTGCGTTACCACTACGTTAAAGACCACACAGTGGTGGAAGAGAAGGTGGCCGTGGGATGGGGGGAGAGGGTACCAGAAGTGGTACGGAAGGTATTTGATATATTGCAAAAGCAGAAATGATTGAAAAACAATCCTTTGGATTGCATTTGAAAAAAAAGGCTCCGACCATAATACGCAAACACTGACGGCTGCAAAATTGTAATTTAACCATGAATTACTTACTATAGAGGCTTGAAAAAGTCGGAACTCTGATTAAAATGTGCTATGGCTAAAAAGGAGATGATGCTCTTGCCACGATCTCTATTTTTTAATTTTTCAAAAACTGAATACAAGTTTTTCATTTAAAACGCTTTTGTTCTTTTTTCCAAACCAAAAACTCTCGTTTAATGTATTATTAATGCAGCTTACTGTTTCACTAACTACACATCTACCTAGAGATCTCAAATTTGGGTAATTAACCCGTCAAGCAAAGTAATTTTATTAAAAACAAGAAAGTTTTCATCAACCCGCTTGAATTAACATACCTAACAAAAGAAATCTACTTATTAATAAGCGAATAGTTCTGTCTGTAAGTCCGTCTGTTTGTCCAGGACCTTCTTTTGAATAACTCAAAAGAACGTGGACCTCCTACTTTGATATGCGGGTTGGAGTCATGGCCACTCGAGTGCTTCGCAGCCATATCTATAGGAGGTCGCTGGGTACTTGGGATACTGTAGAACCGTACACCGAAATTCTACAAAATTGTCCTAACAACGATATAAACAGTCAACATTTTGCTGATATATCAATTGGGATGTCCGTATATAAAACTATAACTTTAATAGATATTGTTTTCCAAAGTTTCTAGAACATTCCATAATGTTCCAAAAAGTTCTAGAACAGCCGCGAAATTTCCACTGGTAGACTGTATGTATGTAGTTCAGCAGTTTATATGCAGAACAGGAAGATGTTACTGCTGATTGTAACAAACGCTTTTATTTATTAAATTTTCCAGACTGTTTACGCTGCCATTCGGCTCGAGTGGCCATGACTACAACCCGCATATCACAGTAGGTGACCCACGTTCTTTTGAGTTATTCAAATAAAGGTCCTGGAAACAGAAACAGAGAGACACACAGACAGAACTATTCGCTTAGTAATAAGTAGATCTTTTTTTGTCATATTTCCGCTGCCAAGTGCTCATGGAAACAACTGTTCCTAAGCGAGTCTTCATGTTTATTACTGCTCAGTACAAAAGGCTACCGCAAATCGTACAACTGGAACGAACACCTGACAACTCAACTGTTTATAAATTGTAAACGACTAATGAGACAGTGTGTTATCAAGCACATAAGACTACCGTTTTTTTTGAGCATTCCGACATTTAACACACTTGCAATGACACTCCGATGTTCTCGGATTTTTCATGCATTATTGTCAATTATTCAATAAATGGCGCTTTGGAAATGCCCAAAAAGAACAGGGCATGGTGTAACACGTCAGGATTGCGAAAGCGTGAGCGTCCCAAGCTCGTTTGCTTATTGAAACAATTTTTCAAAAATTTGTGAAACTGTTTTTTTTTCCAAAGTTACTTTTCAGAAGGTTAATATTTTCCGATGGTTTTTCGCGCAGTCTTCCAGGGTCTGTCAAAGCAAATATGCTCTTTTGAATAACTGATAGTGAGTTTTTTTAGTTTGCTTACCATCTGATCTAAAGCGTGTAAAGGACAGCTTTAGAAGAAATCCGAGCGTTCATCTGATTCTCCGCAAGCCAGCTGAATTTTATGAACTATTTAAGCGAACCCCGTTTTTCATCAGAGTGTCCTTTGATACATTTTCAAATCGAAATCAGGAATTCTGGGAATGTTAATTTTTGTTTATTTGCCCAGAAGAGCATTATTTCTTATGATATCTTCATATATCGCACGAAAAAATAGCAAAAACCGTCACACCAAAACAAATTATAATATTATAGTAACCGCCTATGAACAGTAATCATGAATAATAAAAATAGTAACCGCCTACGCCTATGAAACAAGGTTATTTAAACAATATAAAAAATTCTACAAAATTCTGGAATGTTCTGGGGTGCTCCAGAACTTGCTGTAACATTCTGGAATGTTCTAGAAACTTTGGAAAACAATGTCTATTAAAGTTGTAGTTTTGCACATATGAAGCTGATTTTTTGACATATTTGACTTTGATTTTGCACAAAAAACAATAGAAAACAACAACCAGATGTAGTTGACACCTAGATGTTGGAATACTCTTAGAGCTCCAGGACTGTGGTCAGGATGGATCACTTGTTCATCTTACTAGATCACTAACAATAAGACTTTTAATACAGAGCAGACCGTCGTTTTCCTCATCGCACCATCTACATAACAGGGAATATAATGCTATACTTATGACTCTTGCTTCTCTAATCTGCACTGAAACCTCAAATGAAACAGCTCTTTCCATACAGTAGCGGCCACTTAAATATCACCTTTTTTGTTTTTCGGCTATAAATTTTTTTGAAGAAGAGCAATGAAGCCAATTTTTTTGTGCATATTACCCGCGTATATACTGTACTCCCCGCGAAATTTCGTGATGTTTCATCGAAAATAAATTTTTGTCATGGGTTTTTTCATTTTGGTCGTTTTTCATATACTTTTTTCTGGGAGTGAAAACTCCAAGATTTTTTCAGAAAACTTCTGAAATCTTTGTTTTTGTCATGGCTAGGGAAAACGAGAGGGAAACGAAAGGGAAACGAGATTTGACCCCAACTTTGCAATCTCCGATTGCCAAAGGCCCGGAACAAGGGCGTACGCAGAAGCAGCTTGCCGAGCAGTTCAATATCCATTGTAGCACCGTTTCAAAATTTATAAAACGCTGGAAGATTCAAAACGAACAGGCAATCAAAAGAAAATTATTGCCTTCGTTCGGGTTTCTCACATATAAATGAACTAACTGAAACAGAAAATCTGATTATTCAGAAATTGAGTTCGGTTTAAAGACCAAGAGACCAATCTGATTGTCCGGGTTAGCACGGCCACTTATCCACTTGTTTGTTCGACGGGCTCTGGGACAGCATGCACCGTATAGCACGACAAAATGGTAGTGGACGCCGTCGAATCACGTATCTGTACTCCATTCTTTTCATTTTCTTCGAAGTAAAGCACAAATTGATGAGACCACCGGAGCTGATGGCGCGCCCCACCATTACCTTGTCACCATTGTAGTTGTGTTGAGGCACACACACTCAATCCCGTCAACCATTTCCAAGCAACAGTCGGGCTCCAACAACATTTGGACCTTTACCATCTTTGGACTTCAAAACCCAATTTGACTGATAAAGCGAACACCCACAACACCCACTGGCATCGACTTAGCAATAGAGACCTTCAGCAGATTTGAATTTTTTCATAGTCAGTTAGAGATTTTCTTCTTTTTTTCTTTTGCTGTGAAACCAGAAAACTTAACCTATGATGATTCAGAAACAACGCCATCTTCACAACTTTCTTCCCACGCTCACATACGGATCTGAAACGTGGATGATACGCGAGCCTCGCTGAAAGAATCCGTGTGACGCATGCATTACTAGAAAGAAGATTAACGAGACTTACACCGCGAATCTCCAAAGTCACGGACCCACTCAAATATATCAAAAAGAAAAAAAACTAGGATGGGCCGGGCACATTATGCGAAGAACTAACGGAAGATGGACAAAACTGATACAAAAATGGATTCCTCGAGTTCAAAAACGACCTGTCGGACGACCCCCCATGAGATAGTCCGACTCACTACGTAAAGAAATCTCAATATATCAATCAACAAATGAATCTGAATCATGAATCATGGACCACGATCGCCCAAGATCGCAAGGCATTGTTAGCTGTGATCGGCGCCCACAGAAGTGAACAACGGATGGACTGAGTCTCCGAAGTAACCTACTATCAAGATTTCATCAAAAGAAAATAAATTTCTGAAATTTTCTTAATTTTTAAAACCATTTTTAGTATAGATCGTATAATACGCATTAAGTGTATTCAGCACTGTACGTAGTTTCGTCGTTTTTATCGTGTTTCATCAATTTTACTTAAACTCTTCTAAAAATTGTCAGACGGTAATCGTTTCTTGTTAAACCGCTCTGGTCTACGTGATGATAATGATCATAGATGACTTTCGCTGATACAACCTTAAAAAAACGAAAGAAACGTGTCTTCGATGATCAATTAGTTTATTGTACGATTTGAAAGTCGAAACCACACCACAACGGGCTACTTTTTTGGATAATCGCTCGTGAAGACGCCTACCAAAGGTAACGGGAATCCAGCATTTCAGAGAAGTTGGTGAGGTCCTCTTATGTATGAATATAATGCTGGTGAAACAGTATATAATTTTAAAAAGTAAAATATGGTGGACGCGGTCAATGTTTTCTAGAACCGAAAAAGCAATGCCGGGGATGAATAGCGATGTAAGAATGGTCTAGGGCTTGAGAGATGCGTTCATTCTTTGGATGGATCCTTATTTAATCATAGCTGATCTTAAAACGCGAAAATTTTCTGAAAATTGGTAAAAATAGTTTACGTTTATTTGCCATGGCTTTCATAACTTCAAACATTCTCATTATCTCTAAAATCGAAGCCCCAAATTTGCAATAATTAGTAACTATTTGGAATAATTCGGTTTCAGAACACATTTTGAGTAACAAGTTTCTAACTTCTCAGGGTTTATTTTAACAATGAGAAACAGTAATATAATTTTTTTAAGTACGCAGCAAACTACTTGGTTTTGGTTCGGTTTCATAAGAAGAGGATTGAATTTTTTCTTATACGTTTCACAGTTTTGCTTACAGAAAACAGGAACAAAAATGACAGCGACAATAGATGTCGATAACTTGATGAGCCGCCTGCTAAACGTTGGCATGTCGGGTGGTCGTTTGACGACTTCTGTCAACGAGCAGGAGCTTATGAATTGTTGTGCCGTCGTCAAGTCGATATTCGCCTCGCAGGCGTCGCTACTGGAAGTGGAGCCGCCGATTATTGTGTGCGGTGATATTCACGGACAGTACTCGGACCTGCTGCGCATTTTCGACAAGAACGGTTTTCCACCCGATGTGAACTTTTTGTTTTTGGGAGATTATGTGGATCGTGGAAGACAGAATATCGAGACGATTTGCCTCATGTTCTGCTTTAAGATTAAGTTCGTATTCTGATTCTTCTCGAATCGGGTTCTCCTGGAATCGGGTTCTTCTGGAATCGAGTTCACGGGATAGCTTCGCCTAGAAAAAAAAGTTCTTAAAATGTTTCAGGTACCCCGAGAATTTTTTCATGTTGCGAGGCAACCACGAGTGCCCTGCAATCAACCGTGTCTATGGGTTCTACGAGGAGTGCAACCGTCGTTACAAGTCTACCCGTCTGTGGACTGTCTTTCAGGATACCTTCAACTGGATGTCGCTCTGCGGTTTAATCGGCTCGCGCATTCTTTGCATGCACGGTGGACTCTCACCCCATCTCCAATCGTTTGATCAGCTTCGCCAATTGCCGCGCCCTCAGGACCCACCGAACCCTTCGATTGGCATTGATTTATTGTGGGCCGACCCAGATCAATGGGTGAAGGGATGGCAAGCCAATACACGTGGAGTATCTTATGTGTTTGGGCAGGACGTGGTGACTGATTTGTGCATCAAGCTAGACCTTGATCTGGTTGCTCGCGCACATCAAGTCGTTCAGGATGGATATGAGTTCTTTGCCTCCAAAAAAATGGTTACCATATTTTCGGCTCCTCATTACTGTGGGCAATTTGACAATTCGGCTGCAACAATGAAGGTTGGTTGAAAGGAACAGAAATGTTAATGTTTCAAACTATGCTTATCAGAAAGCAAGAATTAAATTTGATTACTCTTTTTTCATTATTCAGGTCGATGAAAACATGGTGTGCACATTTGTCATGTACAAGCCAACGCCAAGAGCTCTCCGTCGAGGATAATCCTTCCCCAGCTATGGAAAACAAGAATGATTATGATAATGACGGAAATAAAATTGATGATGATTGGATGTTTCTTTTGTTTTTTTCTATTTAAAACGCTGTTTCAGAAGGACATTTCCGTTTTTGAATTTTGAGAATTGGCGGGCGCATGTGCTCATTCTCATCAATGACTGTTTTCGAATGCTCTAAAGCCGTACAGATCTGAAGACATCTGAAACATTTTTGATAAACTTTTCTGGTGTCTGTTCTTCTGCTTCAGAAACGATTTGTTTTTAACAGAAATTATATGCTTTTCATGAAACTGAAAGGAACGAATGAATTCAAAAATTTGGGCGAAAAAAACACCTTCATTTGGAGAATTTTGGCGTCAGACCTGTGTCTGTAAGTAAGGCTTCCACGAAAGATGACCGTCTCGTCTCGTCTTCGTCTTCGTCTTGAATTCGTCTGACTTGCGTAAGCCCTTCGTTTATACTTGCGTTTATTGCGTGAGAAAAACTGAAAAACGAACGAAGACGAGGAGACGAAAAACGAAATGAGAGACGACTTTTGTCTTCAACTTTCGGGGAGCCCTTATGTAGAAGTATCGCCGTTTTTTTCCGATTTTCAGATTTTCAGATTAATTGGACTATTTTGAAAAAAGTAGCAACATTTATGTCGTACGCGCACCAATTTATTTGGCTATCCGTCTACTTTGACAAATGGTTCTAGTGGCCCCAAATAAGACCCCTCTCCGTCACTCTTCTGTTATTCCCCCCCCCCCCCATTTTTCTCATCCCTTCCTCTCCCGATCGCAGGAGCAAGACATGCACACGTATTCGGTTATCTTAGCTTCCTCCTCTCCTCTTCTCTAGTTTGCTTGCTCTCGGACCCGCGCTTCTTGCATCCCTTCTTCATTCGTTTTCACTGCTTCTAAATGCATACATGACCATCGTCTTCGTCATACTATTCGACCGCCAGATGCTCCTTCAAAGGCGTGGGCTCACGACATCATTATGATGGTCATGCTTGTAGTTTTTGTAGTATTGATTTTAATGGTTCTACTCTTTTTGGCGTATTATGTGAAGGGAATTGCGCTCGTGTCAAAAACGGAGAACCGGAAGACCGAAAAACTGGTGAGACTCTTATTTTTTTTCCTTTAATACGAACCTTTTCAATTCCGAAATTGTAGAAATGCAATATTTGACTGACTAAATTTGTTTAGTCGCGCCGTATAAAAACACAATATGAAACATTAAAATTTTTAATATTGGGCAAATTCGCTCTATCGTACTCCGTCTATATTTGTACGAATATGAAAAAAATGAGAGATAAAACGACAATTTTTGGTATCATCTAATTAACACAGTATTTTTATAGCTTATCCTTCAAAAATGGACTTTTATTTTAATATTTCACAGCTATTTCGTGCGAAAAAGTGGGCGAAAATGATGTCAGCTACAAAAATGAGGTTCTCACTTTAATACTACTGTATTAAGAAAACTATTCTAAAAATAATAGTAATTCCATTCAATTAATATGCAGATCTTCATCGGCTAACTATATATTTTCAAAAAATTTGATTTTTTTTTTTACATTTTTTCACTGTTTCACTAAGTTCTAACCCATTTTTATATAGGACTAATAATTTTTGGTTCATTATTCATAAAATAAATAATAAAAACAACGACATCGCTGATTTGGTTGCCTACTACTTCAATGCACACTGTGTTGCCGCTACGACACTGCGCTCTCCCGCTTTGATAATTTTTCAGCCGCTCTACTATTTTGAAAAGAAAAATAAACAATTACAAAAAAATTACACTTTTTTTAATTTTCACAGTTCAATACCTTAGTTCTCACTGACTGATTAGGATTGACAATAGAGCGCACTTTACACTTGCTGTAGTAATTCTTTAAAGACCAGCTGCAAAGAGAGCAGCAAGCGAAATCCTTCGGGAAATGAGAATGCTCTCTCATCTGAGTACACTGAAACAGAATTTTCATGTAAGGACGTCACCGAATCAAAGAACTTTCCATATTGCTTTTCTATTGGAGCAAATTGAAACTCTTTTCTTCAAAAAGGGTTAAAAAATCCACGATTTTTTAATGCAAAAAAAGAGAAAACACGAAAATATAATTGGAATGAGCAATGCTTACTAATAAGTGTAAATGTAAAGCTTTCAAATTCACAAAATTTTCAAGCATTTTCAGAAGTTTTCAGCCATTATCCTTTTTTCAGGAAATCTCTAATCTTCAAGAGCCATCGCTCGAACGATTGGCGAAGCTGATTGTGAATTCCAACGAAATTTGCATTTCACAAATGCGAGATGAAAAATCGACGCTCGAAAAAGAGGACGAGCAAGCTCCAGATGATCCATTGGCATCTGAAAATAGGAAGGAAACGTGTATTTTTCCTGTTTCCCTTTCTCCCTTAAGTTGTGGACAGGAAAATAGTTGTGAAGGCGATGAGAATCTCTCAGAAGTGGAAACAGGAGAAATGCCAACGTCAAAGCCTGCAGAATCCAATTCAACCACTTTTGGAGAGAAACGCCATTTGCCTGACAATCATTTAGAAGTCGTTATGCCTTCTCACGACACTCCCCTTCGTACAACAGCATCTCCAGAAAGCTCACCGATATCCACTTCATCGTGTATTTCCTCCCAAATTCTAAGCAGTAGTCTTATATCGAATGCGCCATCGTCATCTGGAGCGGAAGGTTCGGAAAACAAAGCCTTGCTTTATGAATTTCTTCATTAAAATTTTGTAAAAGCCTGATCGCCGGGCGGATGACGTCGATCGGGCCACTTTATTGATATTGTTCCAAAACTGTATGACCTACATCGCTTGCTTTCATTTTTGAATTTCATAGAACTCACTGAAATTCGCAATTTGAAGCATTTCACGAGCCATCCTTTAAATTTTTAACGAGGTTTTGCGGCCGCCCGTGTTCGCCCCACTTCAGCCCGCCCGAATCTCAACTTCTATCATATGAAAAGATAGTTTAGCCAACATATTGATTTTGAAGATAACTTTTTTTTTCCAAATCAATCATTCGAATTTTGTATTCTTTAGAAAGCCGGGGGGGGGGGGCGGAGGGGACTGTTTACACATCGATACAACAGCCTGCATAGTAACTGATAGGTCTTAGTGGTGTACTTAATCTGCATTTGCAATGGCATCAGAGCGTAGTATGAGTTTTTGCGTAAGATAATGTGCAAAATGCAAACAAAACATCAAATTTGACGGCATCCCAGTGAAATACTTATCTGTGTGTGCACTCTAAGCATCAGACTTCACGACAGTTCATCGACTATCCCTGCATTTGCTACGTTTGAGAAATGAATGATTAGATATTATTCTGAAATATCTCCAACATTTCACAATTCATCATCTCTTCTACCTGCCAGTAGCTGCCAACACAAAACAGGTCCACTTTTTTCATTTGTCGAATTTCAAAAAATGAAGAAAAACTCGGCAAAAGGATTCAAAATCTTTCGAATATAATCGAGAAATCTACTGGTGTCAGAATATAACGTTTTAAAATGTTCCGGCATTTTTTAATCACACTTTCTTATAATCAGACTTCATAATTCTGCACCGAGCTTGAATTGAGCTGCAAGCTACCAGAGTAGGGCGGAATTGGATTTTGGGAACTCGGAATCCGGAAAACGGAAAAAAATTTTTTCACGGAATCTGGAATCCGGAATACGGAATGTTAAAAACGGCGGAATGCGGAATGCGGAATGCGGAAAACAGAATGCGGAAAACGGAATCCGGAATTCCGCCCTTCTCTGTTAGCTACTATTCACAATTCAGCAAAACTCCACAAATCTAGCACAAATCTCCCACAAATATATGTCAAACTTTTAGGATTCACGGGTCCGCACTTCCCAAATGTCAGTCACGTTCTTGTGCTTTCCGCATTTCAAACTTCCCAACGAATATCATCGAGATCGTTCTAGATACGATTTTCGATACGTTCTCTATATGTATATTGTTCGTCTTTTTGTCGCTTCGATAATTTTTTTTTCGAGAATGAACAAAATTTCTCAATATTACGAACATTCCAGTTTCAGAATTCTTTTATCCAATGAAATTCCTTGTTTAATTCTGGAATTTTGACAGGATTTGCTTCAAAACTGCATAGATCTCATGGAGATCTATGAACCTTTTTTAAACTGCAATTTTGAGTTTGAAGGAAGTTATGAGCCTTTGACCCGTTCCACCCGGTTAACCGGGCGGGCCATCAACTAGAAAGTTTCAGTATTGATCGATCTGCAAAACAATGGATAATACCGAATGGTCTAAATGCTCGTTTTCAGATCCATTCCCCTTATCCCGACCATGCTCCTTCCCACTGGAGTTCTCCGTGTCTTCTTACACTCCGCCCCATTTTCATTTCACTAGGAGAACACCGGAATTAGTGCCAAGAGTGATGTCTGAAGAATTCGAATTATTGAGTAGAAGTATTCAGAAACGGAAATCCGACATTCAAGACCTATTAAAGAGGATTCAGTCGGCGAAGAGACGACATCGGGTAAGACGGCATCCTGATATAAAGACGTACTTGGCTGCTTTTTCAGAGGTTCAGTGAGCACTTACAACAGGTTCAACGAGATCATCATATCAGCTATTGAGAACATTCCATTTTATTGCTCCAAAGAGCGCATTCGATCAGAATAAAAGAGTCTTGGTGATATTTTTAATAATTTTTCAAGAACTGCAGAATAACAGGAATCCGCCTACAATCCCCAGGTCATCTGGGCTGCATACGGGTCGCATCCGTAAGCACCCGTAAACTAGACCACTGCTGCGGAGTCAGCCCAAATCGATGATTTGGCTGTAAGAGGTGGCGCTATATGTTTTTAATGCGCACTATAATTGAATAGGAAAGACGGTCCACGTGTGGCATTTCAGTGTTCACGGAGATACCGTAATAATCGATCACTTTCCAATTTTCGTCTGATAGAAGGACCTCAGAAAACAGAATGCTAGCTGGATGAACACACCCCAGTATAAACTCCGTTCATTGTTTTCTCTATAATTTGCTCATTTATCTTTTTTATTTTCAGAAAAGAGCATTTTAATCAACTCGTCGTAGAGACGTTCCGTTTTCAGTGCATCAGACATATAGAGAACTTATACAATGTTTTCAAGGAAACCCGAATGGCGTTTCCCCCGCAAATTCTTTTATTGTCTCAAGCTTCTAGCGCAAATGAAATAGTAAAAAATAATGTTTCAGAGATTTCTAAAGTCAGTAATGCTCCATTCTTGATTGATAGATCTCCCTGTAACAAAAGAATATGTATGTTCGAGTTTAACATTTTTGTACGAAATTAAGCTTAATTTACAGAAATCTATCTAAACAAAATAACAGAAATCTTTGAAATAGTGAAATGAACAAATTGAATCGGATCCAGATGGCTTCCAAAATTTCTACCAACTATGCATTGCCAATGACCACCTGAAAATCAAGTGTTTTTCAGAGTGCAGTTCGGTGCACTTCTGCGCATCCGATATCCCCCCGCCTCACCATGATTTGCGTCGAATTTCCTTTTCATGAAGCTGGCAATTTCATTCTCAATTCCACATAGCTGCAACGCGTCTCCCAGCATTTTCTTCGCGTCCTCAATCTGTTCGTATGGCAAATTGGTGTCTTGAACTATGATGTTCTCACGTCGAAACGCCTTTTCAGCAGGTTCACGCCATTTTCGCGATTCTTTCCTGGAAAAGAAGAGCAAAACGATTGAAAATAAAGCGTCACACTCTGATTAAGAATATTTTAATTTTTTTAAAGCACCGCTTTCTAGGTTCGCTCAAATGGAATACCCGAATAGACTAAAAGCGAGGATAACTACGAATATGAAGACAAACAGACACACGAACCGATTAAGAAGATTGTCAAATAAGGCAGGTTTATGATTAGATGAATACTCGAATATTTTAATATATTTTTCTATTTAAACATTTATAGTGTTTCATTATACTGTATAAAATTCGTTTTGCGTGTGGAAATTAGGAAGATCTGTGGATCAGCTTGGAATTGTCTAAAAATGAGGTTTTAGTTGAAAATTAGTAACTAGAGAATTCGGTAAACTAGTTAATAGATGCTGAAATGTTCTGAAAATTGATGTCGCGCTTTGGGTACTGCAATACGCAATTGTTCAGCAGTTTTCCCTATCTTATACGGTATCCAAAACTGGCCTTTGATTCTATACGAATTCTTCCCGTTGCGAGCCGTTGCGAGCCGCGACCGCCATTCTTTTATATCCGATATTGCTAGCCAGACAGGCCAGACTCACTTTCTAAAATTAAGGCTTCCACGAGAGATGAAAACAAAAAGCCGTCTTTCGTCTCGCCTTTCGCCTCGTCTTCGTTCGTCTTTCAATTCGTCTTGCATTCGCCTTACGCAATAAAAAATATGTGTACTTTGTTGTGCACAATGTATTTTACTTGACCAACACAATGTCTGCGTCAGACGAACTCAAGACAAAGACGAAGACGAGACGAGACGAGACGAGACCGTCGTATTTCGTCTTTCGTGAAAGCCATATCTCAAATATTAAAGGTATTGTTTTATAATTTTTTCAATGGATTTATGTGGAAAGTGACCAGTGGAAAGAAAGTTCGCGGCTACGACGATGTTCTTGAACTCTCTGGAACATTCAGGAATGTTCCTTTTTGGTTTGACTTTTTGCTTGGTTCTAGAACATTCTAGAAATTCTGGAACATTCTGGAATGTTTTAGAAACTTTGGAAAGTCATGTCTTGTTGTAGCTTTGCTCAAATAAAGCTGACTTTTGACATATGATATACGGGCACCCAATTGATATATCAGCAAAATGTTGACTGTTTATATCGTTGTTAAGACTGTTTTGTAGAATTTGGGTGTCCGGTTCTACAGTATCCCAAGTACCTAGCGACCTCCTATAGATATGGCTGCGAAGTGTTCGAGTGGCCAAAGTAGGAGGCCCACGTTCTTTTGAGTTATTCAAAAAGAAGGTACAAACCGACGGACACACAGACAGGACTATTCGCTTACTATTAGTAAGAAAGTAGATGTGCCTGCTGCACTGGGAATTGATATGTACAGTCAAACTAGACACCAAGGTCGGGAATTTGTGTTGCTCACGATTTTAATTATTGAAGAATGTTATGAGCAGACTCGCTTTGAAAATTAAAATTCTGATCAAAAAGGAATAAATTAGAAATTGCTGGTTTTCATTTTGATTTTTTACAGTTGGAGTTTCAAAATGTTTTTTTTTTCAGAAAATTTACTGTTTTAAAAGTCCTATAAGAAAAAAGTTGTTTGTTACACCTACAATCTTAATCTGTTGTGCAAACTTTGAAATATGATATCACATTTTCGATGGTTAAGCATTAGATGTACAGATCTAGTTGAGCTCTTGAGCACCCGTGCCCAGTATTCACCAGAGTAGGGCGGAATTGGATTTTGGGAACTCAGAATCCGGAAAACGGAAAAAAAAACATTTTTCACGGAAGACGGAATGAAAAAAACGGCGGAATCCAGAATGCGGAATTCCGCCCTCCTCTGGTATTCACCACCGTTTTGTGGTCACGGATGCGCAACGATGACTCTAAACTTAGTTTTGCAGAGCTTCAGAATTTCACCACAAGTTTAGAACAAGTTTTGCCCAAAACTTGTTGGAAACTTGTGAAGTTTTGCTGTGCAAAGCTGAAAAGATGAAATTAAAACTCACAGCTCGTCGAAACTTGTTTCATCGCATTCATTCTGCCTTTCAAATTTCGCTCTCATCTGTTTTGTTGTCATTTTTTTGCGAAAACCATTAATTTTCATCATTTTAAAGACGAAAAGGGCAGAATGAAAGCTTTCAAAATAGTAAGTAAGCCGGCAACAAAGTGACTTTCGCCACGAAATATCGAATTTCTTTTCAGTTTTGTTCAAAAACCAAACGTCTGTCTACAATGAGCTCTGCGGAGTTCGAAGAGGCGTATTAGTGCCCCACACGAATCACTCGAATCACACGGAGTTTGAAGAAAAAAGTGAAAAAAGCTAAAAAGAAAAGCGGACAATAAAAACAAATGGGGGACTAAGACAGCGGGGAAACACGACCTATGAAAAAGTGTTTTCCCTGGAAGTAAATATTAAATTTGAGCTTAAATGTTTTAAAAATTTGCAAATTGGATCTGTAATTTCTCCATTTTATGCTATATGCTCTGGCAAATCAATCTTTTAAATTATTTTTTAATGCATTTATTACCGTTTTTCAACAAAAATGGTGAGATGGCAGTTTAGGCAGCTTGCCCAAAGACAACTTTTTGTTCTGGTAATTAACATAAAAGTTTGTAGTCAAGCGCTGCATATCTCTTCTTGCATAAACTACAAATGGTTCAAAGGAAGCAAAAACTGCAAAAGTAGTAAAATAAAAACTCAATTGGCTTGACAAATTGGAGAAAAATACGCTGGAACTCAGAATAATTCAAGTTCGGTTTTGGTATAATAACTGTATTTCCCCCCACAAACCTCGGTAGTACCCCCCACTAGAATGAACCGGAATCGCCCCCCCCCCTTTTTTTATTTTATTCATCCAAAAATCACGTGTAATCATTCTTCTTTTCAAAATTTTCAATTCATTTTTAATTCATTTCATTTCAACATTTCAACATTGAACTTTTCAATCATTCAACAGAATTCTTGAAGAACTTAAGTCCAAGAGAAAGAGATTTTGAATAAAGGATGAAAGACACTGTTGTTTAGGTGAGATCACGAGGGGTCCTAAAAGGATAGGACGGGGGGGGGTGATTCTGGAATCGTGGGGGGCGATTCTGGAATGGTGGGGGGCAATTCTGGAATGGTGGGGGGCGATTCTGGAATGGTGGGGGGCGATTCTGGAATGGTGGGGGGCAATTCTGGAATGGTGGGGGGCGATTCTGGAATGGTGGGGGGCGATTCTGGAATGGTGGGGGCGATTCTGGAATGGTGGGGGGGGGGCGATTCTGGAATGGTGGGGGGGGGGCGATTCTGGAATGGTGGGGGGCGATTCTGGTTCATTCCAGTGGGGGAGAACAAAGATATAATGGGGGGGTGATTGTGAAAGATTACCTCTTTTCCGGAATCGCCCCCCACATTAAGAGGTGGGGGGCGATTCGGATATTTATACATCACAGAATAGTCCCCCACACACAATCACCCCCCACATCCAAAATTAATCGAAAACATAACTGTTGGGGGGGCGATTCCGGTTATGGGGGGGGCGATAGAGGTGTGGGGGGCGATTCTGTAAAATTACCTCGGTTTTTAAGATAGTTAAAGAACTTCAGTGATTTTCAGAAACAGTGGCACTTCATGATTTTACTACACATTTTAACAAACACCGTTCTTTTATTTCTTGCGGAGTTAAAAATAGAAATTCCAATAAGGCTTCACTTTGGGGCGAAATTTCGGCCGTCTCGACCCGTCTTGGTCTTCGTCTTGAATTCGTTTGACGTAGAAATAAAGATTGTGTTGGTACACTCGCACCTCTTTTTTATTGCGTAAGACGAATGCAAGACGAACTGAAAGACGAACGAAGACGAGGAAACAAAAAAAACGTGATGAAAAACGATTATTTGTCTTCGTTTTTCGTGGACGCCTTAAATTGAAGGTATGAGTGTGTTCTGTGAAGTTTTATGAATAACCAAATATTTATATTATACAATACTGTTTTGGATCATAGCCGATGAAAGTGGCCATACCGGGACGTCGGTATGGTAGTTTAAAGCTGTAATTTGGTTATAAGCCATCAAAAGGGCAAACCCGATACGAAATCTGTCGGCCAGGTTTCTTAACGGCTTCTGGTCTGACGCCAGTTTGTTCAACGGATTTACTTTAACACTTTTATATCACAAAATGGATAACAATCTTCGAAATCCGAAAATTGTGACCAGTCCTACTGAACTATAAATTTTAATCTGAAAATTTTGATGTCCCACCAGACGGGTTTTGTTTGAGCAAATCAAAATTCGGGAAGAATACGGGTAGAAATCCTTGCTTTGAAAAGCTCGCTTCTCGCTCGCAAGGTACGCAAACACCGATGGTGTCCTTGACAACGACGCTGAATTAGGCTTCACATATCTCCGAGCAGATCACAACATTATCGAGACAGCTTTTTGCCGTAAGCACTTATTTGAGTGTAAATCAAAATCGGTGTTTGCGAATTCTGCGCGTAGCCAATGACTTTAATGTAGTATTAGAACTCCTTTCGAAAATCGAAATATATGAAAACTTTATGAAACTGAATATTTATGATAAATTAACATTTTTTTACAAACCTCCGAATGCTTAACTTCCTTCTAGCCATTGCCAGCATTTCGAATGATACCTCTTTTTGAGAAGTGATGTGCTAATCTGAAAGTTTCCAAACATCGAAGAGAACACTTGCAGATGTCGTGCATGAAACGATGTAAGATTGCGAAGAGTGCAGAAAACAGAAAGTGCATTGCATCCGTAAATTATAAGGCATTCTTCGGTTGACATTCTAATAGGATGCAATAGACCGCAATAGAATTTCGGAATACTTAAAGAAGGGTTCGTTCTAAAAATGTCTATCTAAACTTATTGAATATACTGAAAAATAGGCGAAAAACAATACGGTAATTTCCAAGAATCGCCCCCCACCCTACAACCGCCCCCCACCATCGATAATAGCCCCCCAACCAACGTTATTCATTATCAAAATTGATGTGGGGGATAATTAATGTTGGGGGGCTTCTATACGAAGTCGATATCCAATATTAATCCCCCGCCAGTTGAAATGGGGGGTAATATTTGGATCCTAGGTAATCTACAATAATCAACCCCCAACAAACAGTACTAATCCCCCACCGGAAGACCCAGGAATGATCCCCCCCTACCAATATTTCCATGAGATTCAGACGAAATGAAATGAAAATATGAAAATGAAACTAGTTCATGATGCCACGTAAAAATTAAGAAAAATTTTTTTTAATTATGAAACAAATTTTTACAATTGTGAAAATTGTAAAAATTGGTGGAAAAAACTGACGTTATGGGAAGGGGTGGGGGGTCATTCCACAGTCTTCCACCGGGGGGTCACTCTTATATCAAGCGGGGGGGAATTATTGTATTATACCAACAATACTTACTATAAGACTTCTCTTTTGGCATGAATTTCTGCGTAAGATAATGGGCAAACGGCGTATGCACACTATGCGCCATACTTGACGACAGTTCAGAGAAGCTCCTATCAATGCATCTATATGATTGAGAACTGAGAAATCAGAAATGAAGATACATTTTGAATTGACTTTCTTCTTCTAAAGGAAAACAGGAATAATCTCTTCTAAGAAGGAAATATATGTATTATATTACGGTTGAAACTGCTAAAATAGTGAACCAGAGGAAAGACTTGGCCGTCTAAGCATCGCCCACGTGGTCAAATAAGTTTATCCTTTGCCTTCGCTAACTTTTTTCGCTAAAAAATTTGAAAACTGAAATTTAAAACAATCTACCAGTAACAGAAAAGAAAACGAAACGAGATAGTGAGAAAATGTGCGGAAAAACTGCTCAAAACACGAAAAAAAAAGTGGTGGAAATTGAAGAAAAATGTGGCATCGCCTCCATCGCAAATTTCAATGCAACAACTGCCGTACAACTCCGCCCACTGGTGGCGGCGAGCAGGGGCCAGGATCCGGGCAAATGTCACAAAAAACAAAGTGCGAAACATGAGAATGTGATGAAATGAGTAGATCGGCGGGATAGTGTGTGATTTGGAGACGGGGAGAGACGGATAGGGCATCAGTGATTTTGGCGATGGCGATGAGATTTCACCAATTTTAAAGAAAACTATGCCGCGTTTCCAGAGTTTAGATGCCTGATGGCAAGAAGCAAATGATCTCATACGATTATAGGCGTGCGAAGAAAACCTATGGAAACATTTTTTCAGGCAGATCGGTCAATTTTGAATTGATTTAAACCAAAAATCTCAAAAATGAACTGCATTAAAAGTATAGCGTATATTCAGAAGGGTTTAATAATCAATTAGGTTTCCTTGACTAGCGATCAGTTCACAAATACAGTTGCAGAACTTTGCTCTTCGTCGTTGTTTCGCCAAAACAATTAATTATGATTGCCGAAGCAGCGATCCTCCTCGTTTCCTCAAAACCGCTCTTTCGCTTCCATGTAGAAATTGCTAAACAATTTTCCATTTGAGAAATGGAGCACGATTTCAAATAATTTTATCACTTTTTTCCTGGCTCCAAATAGTTTAATTTTTCTTTAGAATTTCAATGTTTATGGGGTTATTCATGATGCATTTTTATGCAAAAATGCCACTTTAATCTTATTCACGATTGCATTTTAATTCAAAAAAATGCATCGTAGTTCAGTGCTATTTTCATTCAAAATGCAAGGTGGTGTCGGATATCGTCACCGAGAAAGTCTATGCGCCTTTAATGTGTCGATTTACGGGGCCCTCAATTTTTTTTCCAGAAGAACTCCTATTGTGCGAAAAATTCACATTTTCGGAAAAAATTTAAATTAATTTGATAAAAATAATATTTTACAGCCAAAAATAGACGATGAAGAGGCGAAAAGGCGTAAAATTACTATGGCAATAGTGAGAAAATAGTAAAATTATTTATTTGAAAGCCAAAAATAAATTAAAGGCGCATAGACTTTCTCGGTGACGATATCCGACACCACCTTGCATTTTGAATGAAAATAGCACTGAACTACGATGCATTTTTTTGAATTAAAATGCAACCGTGAATAAGATTAAAGTGGCATTTTTTGCATAAAAATGCATCATGAATAACCCCATAAGTTTTGTGTAATCGCGCGCTATTGAACAAGCTGTTTGAATAAGTGTAATTGAGAAATACCGATTTCTCACAGTTCGGAATCGGCGTATTATCGGTTCGCGAGTACGCAAGAAACCGCTTAGAGATGGGGTTTGGGTCTCGTTAGGAAATTGGCGCGTTAAAACGCGCCAATTTAAAAATTGAAAGAAAGCGCACACACTGCGTTTGTTTTTCTTTTCGAAAATTGAAATCGAATATTGGAATTTTTTTCTATTTATATTTTGCTTCGAAAATCATGTTTTTTTTTAAATTAATTTTTATTGTCAATTTTCTTAAACTGCTTATTAAACTGAATAAAGTATTATTTACCGGAATTTAAATGTTTTTTTTTTCAATATTAGAAGTTTATATTCTTCAAATTAGTATCTTTTCACTTGCAGCTAATTGTTTCAACAGAAGTGATGAAGTTTATGGTAAGGAATACCTGTCAAATAAAATTTATAAATATTAATTTTCAGGTTTTTCGTGAGAAGAGGTTTTACAATAAAAATTAATTTAAAAAAAAACATGATTTTCGAAGCAAAATATAAATAGAAAAAAATTCCAATATTCGATTTCAATTTTCGAAAAGAAAAACAAACGCAGTGTGTGCGCTTTCTTTCAATTTTTAAATTGGCGCGTTTTAACGCGCCAATTTCCTAACGAGACCCAAACCCCATCTCTAAGCGGTTTCTTGCGTACTCGCGAACCGATAATACCACTTCAGATTCCTTGCAATTTTCAATTTTGCGTCAAAAAATTCATGCTATTTCTACTTCTCGTCTACCGGAACTGAATATTTGCTTTTCGCTGAAAAATGTTATGTTGGTTATGTTGTTAAAAAATGTTGGAATTTAAAATTAAAATTTCTCTCAGGTTACATAGTTCTCCAGCAGTGGAATGCAAAAATACTGAACTGTCGCAGTCTGGCGCTTGAAAGACTTTGATGGAAATCCCTATTTAAAACACCTTTCTAGATATTCCAAATACAAGTGATTTCCCAAAACGTATCTATAAAAATGGGTCGTGCAGCAAGCAGTAATTTGAGACAAGTTCAGTTCGCAGGTTAAACTTCCCAACTGTTAACTTCCCAACTGCAAACGCGCTGAGCAGCAAAAGCCAAGACGAAAATTTCGTGTACTCGTCTTGTCAATTTATGCAGCTTTACGGTAACAAATTCTATAAAACCGAAAAAATAAAGTTACTTAATAATTCAATTTTAAATTTATTTACGCAGGAAACTTAAGAGAAAACAAGTAAGAAAGTATAACTGGAAATTTTTAAAGCTATTCTGGTATTCCAGATTTTTGGTGGGGCGGTTTGTGATTTTGGTAGTGGTAGTGAGAATATGGGATTCATTCTTTGGGCGCGAAAATTTGAGAAACATCGGGTGAAAATGAGTATAAAAACTGGGATTCTGAATAACACTGAAGAAAACCTGAAAAAACTGATTAAAAGGGAAGGAAAGGAAATTTTAAAAAAATCACAAAAAAGTTCAGAATAAGCTATTAAAATTGAAAATGTTTCTATTTTCAATATTTTTTTGCATAGATTGCATCAAGAATTCGATTAGGCACATCCATTGATTGATCATGCACCAGGACAATATCAAAGTAGTGGAGGTACTTATCAACTAGTTTATCGGCCTGAAAAGGATAATATTAATAAGAAAAAATGCTGAAACAAATTGGCTAAAAATTATTGCAGAAAAAATCCGTTGGAAAAAGATTGTTTTAATGCTTTTTACGCGATAAAAGTTTTATGAAAATGTCGTGGACTGTCGGGTCATTCCGTTTTATTTTCAGATATTCAATACGTTTTTGAAGATCTCTTTAAACTAATCTTTCTATTGAAGCATAGTTTGAGAGACCGAGTATTTTTTAATCAAGACGAAAAATTCCGGAAATTTTCCGAGTTCCGAAATGAAATTCGATAAAGTTTTTTAAGGGCTACCCTGTTAACGGCCGTAGCTGGGTAACTAATAATTCGGCCTTCTAAGTCACCGAACTTTAAAAACTTTAAAATACTTACATCATGATTCACAAATCCAATCTTTAATGACAACTGCTCTTCCTCTACACCCACATCCATAAAAGCGTCTCCAAGACTGTCTCCCATCACAATCACATTTCTTCGTCCGTAAATCTGCTCAGAAAATGTTCGATCCGCAGGCAACACCGAGGAATTTTTGCAGAAGACGTGGATGAGAGGGTCGGAGAACGAATTAACGTATCCATCTTCGTCAAATCCCATCATGTTAGACACGATATGGGTGTTCTCCTCGACTCGACCGAATTTATGTTTCAGGTACATTTGAATGATAGTTCCGATTCCTGCGGAAAAGATGATGAATGGAACAGCGTGATTGGTCATCTTCTTCATCATTATGTCGGCGTTGTCCCTTAAAACATAAAAAATATAGAAGTCAATTATTCCTTTTGAAATAAGCTTGAATATTTGATTATCAAATACACTTGTTTATTTTTTTTAATACCAAAGGATTGAAACAGCGAAAACCATTCTAAAAACAGTGATACAGTTGATCATAATTGGAATACTTATTTCGCTCTTTTTATTGAAACGAATATTGATTTTTCCCGGTGGTACGCCGATTGTGAACACATTGGTCCGATTTGAAACGGTTCGCTCTAAGACACACGGTGGCATGATTCTCCGCTGTGTATTTAAGCAATATATTCTTTCAGGAAACTTTTTGTCTTATGAAATTAATTACTAAATTTCAAAATTCAAAGCAAGAATTAAGCATTTTTAATTTAAAAAAAGAGATAAAATTCCGCATCCGTGTGGCATAAAACAAGCCGTTCGAATCAGTGACACATCCTATGTGACACAATTCAGAATTTGCCTTTTTCAAAATCGACATAAACTCGATAACTAATAATTTCAGTTTTAACAAAGGTATATTTAAATTATTGCAAAATTCTTGAAATACTTTTGATAAAAAATACAATTACCTCAATTGAATATTACAATGAGCAACGTAATTATCTATATCCTGCTTCTTGAATCCTCCCTGAATGATGAGCTTATGAGATTGTTGCCACCTAAAAATCGCGACAAATTGCATTACTATCTATTCAGATGTCCTTACCACGCCTCCATAAATGGTATCTTTTCCTCAATAGTCAGCGAGTGATCGTGCTCCACTGGCCCATACTTATGGTATAACCCCACAAACTTCCGGCACCATTCGGGATTGTTGGTTCCAACGGCACTGTCGAATACACAATAACACGATGAGCACCTATTTCCGGATTTGTCACAAAATCGAGACAGAGTGAAATCAAAATCCGATATCACCATAAGTTGGTCTGCACCGCCGGAAACGAATTTTTGAAGTTTGTCAGTTAGAGACTTGATGTCTTTGACATGAACCTGCGGTAATGAGAGGAGCTCCTCGAATTTTAGTGAACCACCAGTCATTTCTATATGGGAAGAGCTGAAATTGAATAAGATTTGAAAATGGTACGATAACGTGAGGTGAAAAAAACGAGAGCTAAAAAGGAAGGGAGGTAGAAAAAAAAGTCGAAAAACCATTGACCCTCCCCCCCCCCCAAACTAAGATAGCGCCGCAACTTGTAAAACAACGCACCAATCAACCATATCGAAATTTATAGCTCTTAAGAATTCAAGAAATGATGCAAAGAACTCGCGGAAATTAAACACACCACTTCACGTGAACTGAACTTTTCATATTGGCATGGTCAATTTTCTCTTTGCCCCCGCCGTTTTTTGAATGGGCAATAAATCACAACGAGAACTGCGATGTTCTCTCATTTATATTTCTTCCTTTTCCACTCTCTTCCTTTGTAGTGTAAGCAAGGCAGATCACTTTTAAATGGGGAATTTTGGAAAATAGTAAACATTAATTTAATAAAAGCGTTATGTGATAAATATTTATTCTAAAGAAAATAAATGTGTTATGGATTTAATTTGTAAATTTAACTTTTTAGGTCCCAGTAAATCACAATGCATACAAAAAGCTGAAAAATAAAATCAAATAATTTTTAGAAAACAAAAAGAAAATATAAGTGTCGACTCAGAAGCTAGAACGTTAGAAACGCACGGCTGTTATCTTTGATTTTGGGGCGTGGCTGAGACTTCTAAAGTTCGCAATCGCCGCTGAAAATATTTTCGTATTTCGAGATATATCCCAAAAACCTGAAACCCTCAACTAGAAGCCACGTGATTCGCATGTTTCTTAACTAGTCAGTCAGGTAAGTTTATAAAATTAAGTTGAGCAGCCGTGAAGGTTATCTTTCTTCATACCCGTGCCATTTTTTTTGCCGCCGGCAAGAAAAGGGGTGGAGGAAAACGTATTGAGGAGTCATTCAGCTTTTTGCCTGCTTCTCTATTTCTCTGCACATTCTCGGGGATTTTTTGAATAAAGTGTGCGCGGGAAGTGCTTCTGTGGCTGGTGGCCGAGGGATGAGAATTAATGAAGCAAGCAGAATAACCATTTATAGAAGAGGACTTTAAACAATTGAAATTCGTTAAAGTAAATAGTTGCATAAGAAAACTGAAAATTCTGAACTGAATGCTTATTTTTTTATTTATTTCTAATATACCGATTACTAAAGGAAAGCCATAAAATAATGAAAAAATAGTCAAGAAGTAGTCATTTCTTCCTTCTCTTATTATCTTTTTCGTCATCATCGAAGCACATCTAAAGGCGAAAGAGACATTTATGAATACACCTGAATTATTTCACACCAGACATGTCGACGATTATATAGTCTTCCATTCTTTGCGCTCTTCTGCGCAGTCTGCGCTCCGCCCCATTCCTAAATATAAAAAAAATTGAAGCCGGATTGGATTGTGCCACGAAACGTGACGCTGGTTTACCGAAGAATAGAGGAGAGGGGGGGGGGGAGGGAGCGCGGAAGGGCGGAACAGACTGGGACTGTCTGGTGGTGACAATCCGTATCTGCGGGGTTTGTGATTTTACGTGACTTTCGATGGATTATAAAACAATTTAGAGCTAACAGTGGCTGTAAGTAACGCATAATCAAACAACGGATTACGACTTAACGAATGGCAGACTTGCGTTGACTTTTTTCTATGCTGGTTCAAAATTTTAAGAACGATTTTTTTCTTTACAGCTTCGTCTAAGCTGCAATATATATTAAAAGGCGAGGCATTGACAAGTCTATGGTAAATTAGAACTGATCAGGTGCCATAGTGTGTTCCATTCAATAGTTTTCTTATATCGTTTCTCAAATCTCTCAAATGGAAAATGATTTTACAATAATTGTGCAAAGTAGAATTTCGAAGAATTTTTGAACTCGTTAAATATCTAAATAAATCATATTTATCAAACTAAAAGTTTCCGCTGCACGGTGTCAGATGTAAAGTTGATTCATTGATTTCTATCAAAAAGAGTCATTGAAACAGACTAAAAAATCAACTTGCGCTCCACCTATTCACAAAAATGAAAAATCCATTTAGGATGAATCAGGATAACCTTTCCGGGAAATTATGATTCACCATTATAACATCGCAATTATTGTTGCGCGGCTTCTGAAAATGTTTTCACTCGCTCAGCGGTTTAATTGGTGCATTGGTTTCGCGAGTTTACTTGAAGCCACCTGCTTTGATAACGAGGTACCTATTTCAACTTCCCGGAAGGAACACCGTGATGCACTCTCAGATTAAATTTCCGGGTCAATCGGCCACCCACCCTTATTGAAAAACCAGATGATCATCTCTGCCAGTCACAGAGTAGATGGTAGTGGCCAGCACTTCATTCTATGGGATTTCATTTTACGGTTGAAATAAATTTATCAAAAATTTGGAATGAAGGGAAGAGGTATATATTAAATCAAGGTCAATGGAATAGCCTTAACGTTTTTTTTTTGATTCCCAAAATTTGTATACGAAGAAAGCTTGAAAATACAGAGTTTGAATAGAATATAAATGAAAAACGATTATTTTCAAGCACTTGGACATGCAAGATTGAGTCCAAAATTGAAAGTTCTTCGAATGAATAGAGCATTTGTGTTCTTCTTTTTCTAGGCATTTTTTTCATTTTGCACGAACTTACATAAAGGACACGAAAGACGATTCTGAGGAGGACGACGAGCAGCGGAATTTTTGATGATTTTTTTCGATTTTATTTTGTCTGCACAAGAGAAAAATTGAAAAAAAATGAAAGAGATGATTGAAGTGTGGAGAAGAACTTCAAAGAGCGATTGGAATTTGGTATGGATGGTAGTATCTCAGAAACCAGCCGGACAATAGGGGGTATTCTGCAGAATAGATTTTTTTAATTGAGTAGGCAAATGTGTTCTTGATTAAAAGTAATGACTACTATCGCAACACGTCGCTTGGCCAACATTTGCTAAATTACAAAACAACTTACTAGTGCTACATCTACAGAGAATCGGACGATCATGGACAGGTTCAGAACTTATTTCTAAATCAAAATTATGTCGCAAAAACGGTTGACAATTGTATATACAGTACCGGCCAAAAAGATATTCGCAAACAGTTTTTCGAGCATAACTTTTCTGAAACTTCCCGGATCGTTTTGATATTTTGAGACAAAATTTAAAACGGTATAAGAAGTTGATTCAACAACAAGAATAATCAAATTTTCAAAAATTTGAAAAAATATCGAAAAATTTATGAAAATGGCAAAAAACTGTAAAATGGAACTTTGACTTTTGAGATCTAGGAAAGACCGGTAAATGAAAAACTACTATAAAACATGACTAAAATAGTTGTAATACTTCGTTGGGTAGCCTTTGGCGTCGATGACCGCCTGACATCTTCTTGGCATCGAGTCGAGAAGGGTGTCGATAACAGACAGGGGGATGGCCTTCCAGACAGATTGGAGTTGATCGAATTTCTGATTGGCATTCGATGTACGGACCCCTCTAAGTTGTCTCTCGACATGCTCCCAGATGTGTTCGATCGGATTCAAGTCAAGAGAATGATTGGGAAAGTCCAGAAGATCCACGTGGCGGCGTCGGAACCAGTCCTTGATGTGCTTCGAGGTGTGTTTCGGGTCGTTATTCTGCTGAAAAACGAACGCCCGGCCCACATTAAACCGTGCCCAGGGTCTCATTGTGTTTTAAAAGATGTCTTCTTACACAAATCAATCCATGATGCCTGTAATTCTTCTCAGGAGGCTGATTGAAGTCCCCGAGAAACGTAGCGTAGCATGGGCCAGAGCTCATCTTCACTGGGGACGCCAGGATTGGGCTAATCACGTGTTCGGTGACGAATCCAAGTATAATCTGTTTGGTACTGACGGTATCAAATGGATTCGCCGTCCGGTTGAATGTCGGTTCAATCCCAGCTACCAGCTCCAAACCGAGGTGGTTTGGAGCTGTTTCTCTGGGACTTCAATCGGCCCCCTGAGAAGAATTACGGGCATCATGGATCGACTTGTGTAAGAAGACATCTTTTAAAACACAATGAGACCCTGGGCACGGTTTAATGTGGGCCGGGCGTTCGTTTTTCAGCAGAATAACGACCCGAAACACACCTCGAAGCACATCAAGGACTGGTTCCGACGCCGCCACGTGGATCTTCTGGACTTTCCCAATCATTCTCTTGACTTGAATCCGATCGAACACATCTGGGAGCATGTCGAGAGACAACTTAGAGGGGTCCGTACATCGAATGCCAATCAGAAATTCGATCAACTCCAATCTGTCTGGAAGGCCATCCCCCTGTCTGTTATCGACACCCTTCTCGACTCGATGCCAAGAAGATGTCAGGCGGTCATCGACGCCAAAGGCTACCCAACGAAGTATTACAACTATTTTAGTCATGTTTTATAGTAGTTTTTCATTTACCGGTCTTTCCTAGATCTCAAAAGTCAAAGTTCCATTTTACAGTTTTTTGCCATTTTCATAAATTTTTCGATATTTTTTCAAATTTTTGAAAATTTGATTATTCTTGTTGTTGAATCAACTTCTTATACCGTTTTAAATTGTGTCTCAAAATATCAAAACGATCCGGGAAGTTTCAGAAAAGTTATGCTCGAAAAACTGTTTGCGAATATCTTTTTGGCCGATACTGTATCTTTCCAATTTATACGGCCCTGGCAACTTTTTAAATTCTGTTTCAAAACTTCATTGCTCGAACTAGCATTCCGGGCAAATTCGAGCCATTTTTTCGAATTGAATAATACTAATACTTTTAAAGAGCTTGCAAAAAGTAGATATCAGTCCGTTTTAAAATAGAAGTGTAAATATAAACCGATGAAACAAATCGGCATCAGTTCAGAAGTCATTAAATAGTCGGGAATGCGGAATCCGGCCGGATATTGTTGACTCGGTTATTTTATCGATAATATTTCAAAACTTTATAGCATGTGAACCACTATTAGAACATAACCTTATAAAATTCCTCGATAAATCCAATTTTCGCTCTTTTTCGAGCAAAAATTATTTTATATTGACGAGAGGGACGACCGCGGTCGGCGCAGATTTCAAGCCTGATATTGCTTACATGTTTTGCAATTTCTACGAATTTATAGTTTACCGAATTCTAAAATATTTGGGATTTTCACAATAATTTAAGAAAAAGTTGCAAGTGCACCATTAGTTTTTCACACCGTTTTTTTTTGAATAACTTAATTTCATTGATTTTTATAACAGCTTAACAAGCGTTTTGAACACGTATTTTTACGAGGTTTGAGGCGTAGCGGTCGTATTGTGTGATTATGAGATATTGTGATACAGAACCATTCGTAACATAGACGATTCATCGTGCGGGTACTCAGTTAATACAACTCAAACTGGTACGGTCCAGAAACCATGAACAAGTTTCAAAGGAAGTTAAGCTTTGGCATGTTCTTACATAATTTAATAGCCAAACTGCAGCGCATTCTGACAATACCATACTCAATCCCTGCACAGGATTATGTGAGTCGAAAAAAATTCTTAAAATCCTTTTATTAACTTTTCAATTTTCGGCCTACGATGAATTACGAGATAATAATTTTTAACCTAGTAGATTTCTTAAGGGAACCCAGCGACCTTCGAAAGAAGTCGCTTATTGTATTAGGTTGAGCGAAAAGTGTTGAAGCGAAAAGAATTGAATTTTTTTTTGGAACACAATTTATTCAAAGAAAACGAGATTAAATATGTGATATACGCACCATTAATATTTCTGACTTTTTGCCAATACGATGAAAGTTGAGTGATTCGATTCGCGTAGAACTCGGGATACTGGGAGCCGAACAGCCAATCACCTTTTTAACATGGAACTTCTGCCCGCTAATGTCATTCTGCAAAAGATGATAAAATTTGAAGCCAAGTCTGGCGAATACGGTGAATGGCACAAGACCTGGACTAACAGCGTATGGAGCTTCAGGCGGGTCTTCAAAGCGGTGTGCAGTATTGCGTTGTCATATAGCATCAGAAAGTCGTAAGTTTTTGGGAGATGTAATCGATGATTCTGACCACTTTTTCCATTTGAGATACAGTATAGGTCCGCGTTAACAGTGGCGCCACCTGGAAGAACTTTTCGAAAGATTACCTCCTTACAGCCCCACATTTTGGCTGTTCCCTCAACGCAATTGTTTTTGTGAATACGTCAGAAAGCGAGAAACGATTTGACCAAACTTTGGCACTCTACCAAATTCATGAAGATGATCAATGATAGTTCTTTGTGGATGCTTGAGAGTCGCCGCAAGTTCCCGTGACGTTGCTTTTGGTTCTTCTTCCAGCGCTCTTGAGATATCCACGTCAATATCCGCAAGTGGACGATAGGATGTCATAGATCGTAGTTCTCTCCGGCAAACTTTTTGAACCAAAACTTGATGGTAATGTAAGACAGAGTTCTCGCCTAACACGGGATACTGGTTACGATAAGCTTCGCTTCATTTGCGACCTTGGAGAAACTTCTATAGAAAAACAGCTTTTAGAGCATGGAGAACAGCAAACAAATTCTCGGTCATTTTGAACGCTACCTGTATGTTTGACAGGTGTGTTGACTATGCATAGTAAGCACCAGTGTGTGTCTTTCGATTTTACCGTATCGATTCTTGGGTAAAATCGGTAAAGAATCGATACGATTCCGGTTAAAAAGAATCGATTCTTCAAAAAAAATCGCTCACTAAGCACTAAATAAATTTAAAAAAAACAGAAGCAATAAAGGTTAAATTAGCACTGAGCAATGAAGAAACAAAAAATATTACGAAAACTTTTCGCTCAACCTTATAGATATCGTTGAACTTTACAAAAATAGGAACGCATTCAGACGATAGCTTGAAACAGTATCATTAAATTTTCCAGTGCAAAAACATCGGTCCGGGAAGGTATGGGCTTCTGCCGGCTTGTTTCAGTTATACTTTATTTTTTCATAATTTTTTTTAGTGTTCATTTTCATTTAAAAAAAAATGCTCGCGTTGGAACAAAGTTATACCTCGGCTTAAATAAATACTGATTCCATTTCAGAATTAGATATCAATCAAATTCTGAGGGAAACCAGATGATCTAGAAATTGAAATCGCTATCGTGCTTCTAATTAAGATTCGAAATGTTTTGTGGACTGTTGTTAAATTAATTCGAATTTCTATTTTTAAAATGTTTTAGCAGGATAATAGAATCATTGGTTCTACTATTTTGACCACTCTTGCCGCCAGCTAAAACGAGAGGTAACACACAAACAATTTTTAACAGCGAAAAACCTATTCTAACATCTCAAAAAATTACAAAAATGATGCAAATTCGTCAACGAAGGTCCAACAAACTAGCTATTTTTACACGACGAAGTAGAGGAAAGGAAGTGTTTCTCGAACTTTCGACACTTGTAAGTAGGAAACTGTAACTTATCCACCCATTGTCCCTCTTGAGTACAAAACAAAGAGGGATTCGAGTGTGAGTACACTGGTAGCTTCACGATGAGGCGACTCAAGAGGTGTAAGGAGACCTTACTTACGTAATAGATATATGATATCATAGAACACACCAGTGGGTGGATGACTATCGGAGAGAAACTTGTAGAAAAAGCACATGTTGACCTAAAACCATGGCGATTGAAAACAGAGTGGGAAATTTTATGGAAACAGATATGAAATTCGACATTTTCTATCAGAACACAGGCAATTTTATCATTTCGACGACCGCTAAATTTAGAAAAATCAGAATTTAAACAATCAAAAACTAGGTGGTCGCATTTGAAAAAAAACACATAGCACAGATTACCATATATATATATATACGGGAGAATTTAATTAAAATTTAAAAAACTGGAGATTTACCGGAGGGAACTTTAGGTATGCGATATGGCTTTTCACAAAATAATTGGGAAGATAATTAAAATTAAAAGAAAATAGAACATGACAGATTGAAAACTGGAGAATAAGCATAAACATTTCACGAGTTTTCGAAAAAAGATACTTACAATTAGTATTATGACAATAGCAGGGGTAGGGAGTCCAAAAGCCAAGAAGCCCAAATATTAATTGGCGGGATAATTCAAATGTTTACAACAAAAATAGAGAAGAGAAATAAGACATCTAAGGTTTGAACCTAGGTTTCTCATGACAATTTACAACTCAATTCCTAACAAATTTCCGACGACACATCCGACGTGATTAGTTGCATGGTTACCTCCGTATCATTTGGTAAAACCGTCGGCTTTGTGTAGTATTGAGAACAACTCGACGTGTTGTACAAGTCAGCCGTTACTGATTCGTACCGTTGACCATGGCGAAGACTACGACGGCTGAAAAATAAGGGGTTTGCAACTTTATGTTTCTAAAAACACATTAGAATATGAATTTTGGAAAAACAGAGCTGATAAATTCCAATTTTCGGAGAAAATTTGTTGAAAACTTTTGATAACTTGAAAGACTCCGTAGTTTGGCGTCTTTTTATTACACTTCAATAGAAAATATTGAAGCATCGAATATTCGGACTACAAAAAATATAAAAATTGGTAAATAGGAAGATGACTGGTAAATATATAACTATCGGCGCATCGGTGAAGTAGCAAAATGACTGGTATCAAAACACAAACTTTTCGCAAAAATTGTTTGGATTTTAATATTTAATTTTTAAAACGCTCCAATTATTTGCCAGTAAAAACTTTTAATGAAATAGAAAAAGTTTCAAGCAAAAATGGCAATGTCCTACTGATTCTCGAATTTAAATCTTACTGCTGCCTCGATTTCAGGAATTCTCGGGAGACAAGGAAGAGAAGAAGCAGGAGTATCGAAATGAGAAGAATAATTGCTATCAAGCACATCTCTGGATGCTCATTTGTTAATTGCTGCACGAACATCGACGTTTGATCCCAATATGTTAGCGGCGGCAAGTCCATGGCTGTAAAAATACTATTGAGGAAGTTAAAGGTCTTTTTAATTTTTGTAGGTATTTCTCGAAAATATAGCATTTTGAATTTTCCAAGTGTTTCTAAAGTTTAAATGTTAAAAATCCCTCACAACTTGTATTTTTATTCATGGGAACATCAATATCCGTCTCATTATCAGCCATAAGAACCACTCCATCCAGAAAGTAGGCACTAGGAGTTCCAGAAGACGTGTAATTTTCAGACCCCATATTTTCTAGAGTTAGAGACGTCGTTGTTGAAACGTTAAACTTTATTTTTTCAACATATTTTGTGTATTCTGATGAAGTTGTCGTATGCTTTTCTGTAGTCGTTGTCGATTCGAAAGACGCTGGTAGGAGAATTGCAAGGTATCCAGAAGGCGTAATTGTTTTAGAAGTCGTCGCTTCAACAGGAGCCTGTTCGAACGTGTCTTCGTATGCTTTCGAGGCATTCTCGAAGTCTGAATAATCGTCGACGACCCCAACTGGCCAACTGGAGATTATTTCAATCGGCGATTCTGATTTTTTTACGAAATGAGTCTCGATTCTCGGGGGAGGTCCATCATCAACTCTCGTTTCGAATTTGTTTTCTACATTGGAATTGCTGCAATAATACAAAGTATTTCAGAAAATTTTCAGACTAATTCACTTTTCCGATTCGTCAGATAGCAGAAGTAAATCAATTTTGTCGCTCTCCGAATTTTTTTGAACAATATCCTCTTCATCCGATGTCTCTACTATAATGTTGTCAATAGGAAGAGAGCTGAAATAAGAGAAATAGGCTTTATTCTAGACTTCCCGCAAATTCGTGAGGAACTTTTAAAAAACTTTAGTTATTCGGATTTAGTTTAGTTATAACTTTAGTTATTAGTTACTAGGATTTAATTTTGTAAAACGCGCGGTATAAAATTTTCAACGATTTTCAGATTCTTTATTAATTATATGAGGTTTTTTGAAGAAAAATGCAGGGTTTATTCATTAAAAAAAGTTTAGAAGCGCCTTCTCGATTGTGGCAGAAGTGGCCGCGACAATAAGAAAAGTACTGAGAAAATTTTTGAGGGAACTACCGGCAAAGCGGCGGTGCAGTTTGGCTCCTCTTCAAAACAGAAAAGTGTGTCGAAATTTATTATATCTTCGGCTCAATTGACGAAAGGAGTTTTTGTATTTATTTAACCACTATTTAACCGCTGAACAGCTTTCCCGTCAAGTTTATCAAAATTGCAACTTTTCCCACTATGATTCCTGAACGGCTTTCGGAACAATAAACGGAGATGACGATCGTGCTGTATCCTTAGCAGTGGGAGTAGTCGTCAAACTAGTTGTGGATGCAGCCTTCTGGCTCTGAACCGGCGACCCTATCATACCGGCGATGGTTAGTAGGGTTATAAGCAGTAGGCGAAGATTCATGGATACCTGAAAGTGGCGAAAATTGCAAAATAAAATCTTAAGGGAAGACAAAATGGAAAAATCAAAGAATTTTTGTCAGAGGAAGTAGAGAAAGGTGAAATTGCCGATAAAAATGGAGCTCCCGTGAAATATTACGATCTCCTCGAGACACAGTTTATAGAAAGAATTGCGCCTTTAATAAATAAGTGAACTTTCACTCATTTTCCTGCTTAATTTTTACGATTTTAAGGCTATTCTGCAATAAATCTTTGCTTTTTTTTTAGTAAAAAAAACTTATAAAATTTTAAATTAAAGCAAAAAACAAAGGCAAAATCAGAAAGATTAAAGATATCTTAAAGGAACGACGATGTGCTTTAAAATATAAAATCGTTTTGAAGTATTTTCAAACAATTTCGATGAAATTTCGGAGTTTCTAACGAAAAAAAGTAATCATTGAAATATTTTCAAAAAAAAAGGTTCATATCATTATTAAAATGCTCGAACATCCGTTAATGTTTTTAATCAGAAATGAGAATTTTCATGGTAATTTCGAATACTAAGCTCTCCGCTAATCTTTTATTTCTGCCGATCACTGCTCAAACAAACATATTTTTTCGGATCAAGCAAACAAATTCTGAAATTCCAACTATACTGCACTATGTCGCTCCGCTCAAATAAACTTGTGGATTCGAACTTTTCGAGGGAACCTTAGAACTCACTTTACGATCTATGACCGTTCAAACTTGAAATCACCTAGCTAATAAAAATAAATTTTTTCATGTTAAGGTTGCCTAATTAAAATTTCAATAATGCTTTCAGAATAATTAAAAGCGTTGAGAAAGCGAAATTTATATTAGTCAACAATTAGAATAGGAAAAATTAGACCATTTTTTAACCCGGATAAAACTTTAAGCTGTGAATATCAGTATTTCTTAAAAATATTTATTTTTAGTCCTACTTCAGATGTTTTCTATATCGTAGCTACAAATATTTCGGTCCCTTCCTGATTGTGTCACGTTGCGACAAGACACACTCTAAATTCTCCTCACCTCTGAAATGTCTTATTACTCACACGACCCTTGCCGTGAGCTCTGAACCCATAATTATAACACCTGAGCTGTTAGATTTTCATTCCTGCCGAAAAGAAATTTTTTCTAATCCCGCTGCAAAATTACAGTGTTCTTTTCCTATAGGATCTCCAGTGGCACCTGGTTGTTTGTTGATCCAATAAAAATTGCATAATAACCACTTCCGTTCAAAGCACATACCGCCATTGGGAAAAAGAGGGTCACATAGATTAGCCGGTCAGTAATGTCAACCCATTCATCCGCTCTATGCTATCAAATATCAACATATTTGGTCCCCTTCCGAAGATCGTATGACCGGTTGTATGTGGGTACCTAAATCAAAGGAATGTTCTTCAGATATGCCAGATGGGCAAATGGCTCATCTTTTCTATTGTTGACACACTTTTACTGTTCTCTTTTCCTCTTTCGAAAGCCGTCATGCACACAGGTGTCACCTCCTCTCAAGGTGACAAAGAGCAAATTGGTGGTGTGCTCTTTTGATGATCCAAAAACCGATAAGTGTGGAGTTGAGAAGAACAAAAGTTTGCTCGACGGGTAGTCCTGTAATTGGAGGTGAGGAATGCTTACTATGCAAGCTGAGAACACAAAAGACAGTGGGTTTGACCTGAGAATCTAGTTAGAAGAATAATGTCGTCGGTTAGAATCAAACGGAAAAAAATGGGTTATAGAGCTGAACATCGAAATGGTTCACGCAGTTTAGAGGTAGATTGAGTATAATTCAATGCAAATATTGGACGAAAAGTTTGGTTATTAAGCATTTTCTAGAACTATCCAGAAAATGATCCCAATTTTCATTTTCCTGAGGCTAGGCTTGCTTGTAGACTTTTTCGAATTTCCGTTCACTCATCCGCGACATGAGCTCCGCTTTCCACGTACCCCTAACCAGTTGTTTGATCTCTTTTTATACTGAAGAGTTATCAACATATTTGTCGGTGTACTTGACAAATTAATTGACCTATGTGGACAAGTGGAGGCATCTCGTATGGAGTCTTCCTCTTATCCGTCCTATTTGGCTCCGCTCTTTTTTCTATACTGACAGTGCCAGATGTCATCTTTATAGCGGCACCCTTTTTCAATAACCGGTATCTCTACCGCATATCTCTTTATACTTGTGTGTTTTCCAACTTCCTGTCATGTTCCCAGAGGGATTGTAAACGTCCATTACCACCTTAGTCACCGGAAGGCGATGCCCTTGTGCACACCGATTATTAATCCGCTCCGACAGGCAGTTACCGACAAAAAAGTTCCCATAGACGTCAAACGATGCGAATCGTCGGCTATTGTGTAGAGGAGACTTGACCCAAATCTGAGTTTAGATCAAATGAAATGTAGTGTCTGGGAACGTTATGAAGTTGGATTAACTAGTTGAATCAAGTCTCGGAACCATTTTCAAACACAAGAAAAATGAAACAAATCCCTCGATTTCCTTAAAAAAGAAATTCAGAAACAGTCAGAACAGAATGGCTCGTGGCTTCGGAAGTGAGAACAGGTGCTAATCAATTTACCTGTAGCATTGTCATTCGTTTGAATTTGTTATTTAGACAAAATCTCGTGTTCACACCTATTGTATCATGTGACGATACACAAGAATATAAGGAAAGAGCAGTGTGATTTCCAATAATTCCTTATACTTTAATAATGATTCCTCCGATTCCGCGAGTGCTACTTTTTCTCCAGTTTTCAAAGAATGACCTTCCAAAGTCATCTGTAATTAGAGTGGGAAACAATAACACTCAACACACCTGTGCTCGATTAATGAACTATTATAACTATTATTTCTTCCGGAGAACAATTCATTCCCACACTGATTTGACACTGTCAATGATGTCAGAACTTTTTATTAGTCTGCACTATCTCTTCCGTCTAACTTCCAGCTTCTTGAAAACCTATATGACTTAAAAAAAACTTTTAAATGAATGAAAACTAAAGAAAAGGAAAATAAAAATGGTTTTTCTCCTCTCAAATTTCCGCTATTTCCTTTCTGAAAGCCACGTCAATGGAATTCAAAACGAGGCCAACATTTTACTTACTTAGTTGAGTAAGCAAGGAAAGGTGTTGGCTTCGTTTTTCATTTCATTGGCTTGGCAGGCAGCGAAAATAAATAGCCGACCTCAATTACGGTAGTAAACCTCCGACAGAGTGCGCGAAATTACGGTTCCGCCGAAAACTCATCGTGTCTATAGTCAATAGCCCAATAGAGTTCTTTTCGGCACTCCGCACCTACTCTAAAAAAGTAGCCGCCAACACAAGTCATTCATCTCACTCCTCATTTCCGACTGTATAATTACAGTATTTTCTGCAGTATGAAGGGACTCCCCCCACCAATCATTTGATTCTCCAATGGATGAGATGTTCCTTTATAGTCATGTTATGTCCCTGTCGAGGCGAACTTTTTCCCATCCTCTACACACCATTGAATATCAGTCGTAAATCGAGAGAAGAGGACACCTGCTGCTGCTATTGCTGCCAGTCATCTCGCGCGCTCTCCGCGCCCACCTCACTCTTTTCGATTCGCTTTTCATGCAGATTCTGGTGTGACTGTACACACACTGAGATGGAGAAATTGAAAGAGACGATTTTCCCACCACCTAGTCCTTTTTTGCATGAGAAAATAAGGAAAAGTTGAGTTGCACCTGGTCCGAACTATGGGAAACTGTAGCGAAGCCTGAGAAATAAGATAGATCCTCTTTAAACTGCAGAATAGTTAATGGATTAATGGATTTTCAGAGAATTGAAGCCCTTTCTCTTCCTTCAAGTGACACGAAGAAAAACCGCTACAGTAATGACAAACAATAACATCTGTGAGTAATTAACGTATCGAAATGGCCAGCAACGGGATAGGTCTCATGCTGATATTTGAGAGAGCAAGTAACAATAACATTGGTACAGTTTGCACTGTAATTGGCCTGGGAAACACGAGCTATTTAGCCGGAAATTGTGGGAAAATTGTGAAAAAAAACGCTGATGACTGACTAAAAAAGAAGGCGGATTGCGGGAAAACTACATTCTATTATGGCTTTCTATGAAAAGCTACCAACTTAGAAGCTATTAAATGCGTTGCATCCATTTATTTTCGTAGCGGTGAGACGTCTATTAAAAACCCCAAATGTGTTTAGAACTTGAATTCCCGCATATTGGCAATAGCCAAACTCTCTGATCAACGGCATTCGAATTCCTATGATCGTTCAGTTTTAGTTCAAGGATACATAAGTTGTTTAGTCTGGGAACCACACAAATATTTGTAGACTTAAGAAAACCATCATCCAATGCCAATGAGAACGAGACAGAACCAACAAGAATCCTGCCCTCCGGAAAACCATGTGTAATCACACCTAATATGGATCGGAACCATCAAAGCGCATCAAACGGTAATACACGGATAACTTCAGCCGAAATCCAGAGAATCGCGGCCTCCACCATACAACAACAACCACCGTTGCGATTTGAAGGCATTTTCAAGACAACGGACTACACGACAGAAGGTTAGTACGCAAGAAACTCTTAAGCTAGGGAAATGAAAGGCTGGTGCGACGTGGGTCAAAGCTCTTTTGAACGGGAGAGACTTTATTCCTCATGGAAGTGGATCAAGTACGGACATTAAGACCTAATTGGGGAAAAATGAAAATTGCACAGTATATGCTGTATCAGAAATTACATATTTTCAGCGCAACATTACGATACCCTACAGTGAAATTTTCCAGTCGCATTTAAGGGTACAGCTTTAAATATTTTTGCTGCTCACCCAACGAAACAAAAATAAAAAGATCGGTCACCAGATGTATTACTTGCCAATTTTGAGGCCTGTAGTCTAAGGCTTCCATTTGGGCGAAATTTCGGCCGTCTCGTCTCATCTTCGTCATGAATTCGTCTGACGCAGTGTGTTTACAACTTTTTATGGCGTATGCCGGATGCAAGACGAACTGAAAGACGAACGAAGACGAATTTTTGTCTTCGTCTGTCGTGGAAGCCTTACTGCAGTCTAAAGGATGCTTAACTGTCAACTCGTTGTGACATATTCCAATGGAACATCTCTTAGAAGAAGAGCAACGACGCTTGAATGGAATCCAAATACCTTCTAGAAATTCGCTCTGTTGGATGCTGCTTAGGGGGTGATACCACCCACTGAGTTGGACATCCTTTAAGACATCTTCGAATCCAAGTTGTTTACGAAAAAGATTTTGTCAAGTAATACTAAACCATTCTGAAACGGCAATTTGCTTCATTTTCAGCAATCAGAACAATTAGGTTGGACTTTCAAAATTCACCATATTGTTTCTTTTTGGATAAATTTGTGTTTTTTTTTTTTTTTTAAATCTAATTCAGAGTGAATTCTCGTATTGAATTTCTATAATTCCCCAACGGTAGCTTAACTACGAGGAATTTATCTGAAATAAGGAGATTATTGAAGCACCTTTAGACAACGCAATATCAAGAAAATAAAGTTAATAGCTATTAAAGCCAACGACTTCTTTTTCTGTTCATAATTTCAGCTACGGTTGAAAAAAATGCGCAATGAAGTACTTCAGACCCCCAACACTCCAAAACCAAAAACAAAGACACTCTGATACATACCCATACCGGAAATACATGAGGTCACCAATATTAAACAAGTTATTTGCTCTCTCGTCACAGTACCCAACTTGTTGTGCCAACAACTACTTACTGCACAGCTCCAAATCTCCAATTGTGATGCAATATAATGTATTAATACTATTTCCTGTTCGATAATTCACCTTCTGATGACATGCACAAGAATCTTTTGCGCCGTGATTTGCATATTATTGCTATGCAAATCACTTCAATCACGTAATAATGTAGCTCTCTCCGCGGGAAGTATAGCTCCTCGATTGAATAGCATATTATTCGATTTGACAGCTACTCGACTAGGAAATGGAGTCGTGCTGTGTGAAGAGCTGATGAGCAGGAAATGAAGTGCTCAGCGCACGTGTATGGTGGTCTTGTTTGGAAATTTATTTTATGGGATCTGGCGTCGATGAAGAGTGCTCCTGTAATTTATAACCAGTCAGATGAATAGACAGCAGAATGATTGATTTTTGACGGATTTTAACACGTTTTGCGGAATTTCAATAAAAATGAGAAATGCCTCAGCTATTCTTTGACGGTAAATAGAAATATACGCTTCAATGTTGTTTTTTTGGAATTTTTAGATGAATTCTTTTTTTTCGGACAGAAGTCCATAAATGAGACGTAACTGATATGAAATGTATTAATGTTTCAGCAACTTTACATTAAAATAATAACATTTTTTCTTGATTATAAGTCGGAATATTGTGCAGTTTAGATCTTGGCGCTTAGATAAATTGGAAATTCCGATTAATGATTTTATTCAAATTTGCAAAACAATAAAGAAGCATGCCGTCAATACTTAATTTTTGCGGTATCTTTCGTTTTTTCCTGTGAATTTTACTTCGATAAAATTTTATTTTTATTTTTCGCAGTATAAAATTAGGAAAAAATTGAAAATTTGAACGAAAAAACACAAAAATTACCTCAAACTCAATAAAAATTAGGTTCACATTTAAAAAAACAGTTGTTCTCCATCGTGATCCGCAAACACCGCTTGTGTGTACCGTATTTCCAATTTTGCAAATTAACAAAAATACCTAAAATTGCGCTTCCTGCAACTTCCCGATCTTTTTCGTTTTTTTTTCTTTTCATTTACGCGCCAGTCGACACAAAATTCATCTATTCTGCGTTCAATTGAAGCGTTGTCGTGACCTTCCGCTTCACAAATTGGGATTTCTCATCCCTCAATCCATCAAACTTTTTCTGCAACTACACTTTTTTGCTTCTTTTGTCTTCGTTTGTCCCTGACTTTTTCTAATTAGGCAGAAAGCATCGGACAGTTCAATTAGTATTGCTGTGGGTTCATCCTCCACCAACACGTGGTCAGTTCATCCAACCGGAAGGAAATAGTGAGTATTTGTGACGCAACCGGAAGGCATGCTCCATTAACAGTGAACAAATGCCATCACTATACTAGGGGAACATTCCGTATGTCACCAGACGAAATAAGGGATACGGTAGTTTTTAATGGGACCGTAACGAACGACGGATGAGGTGAGAACTGACAAACATTAGTAGATTGACATGGAGATGTTCCTTAAAAGACTTCGCCGCTTTGTTAAGCAAGTACTATACAAATACTTGTAAAAGACCCCCGTGTAAGTGATCTGAAGCGGCCGGCAGAGGCTCACACGGCTGGTGCCCCTTCACTGCGCCACATGGCACCCACATATGATGAACAGTTGTCAGCAGCAACAGGCACACAGACATGTGTGAGCCAGAAGTTCGAAATTTCCGACGAATTTTCGATGTTATAAATGAAAGTAAAATATAAAAACAAAAATGTAAAAGAAAATGCCTGCTGCTGGAATCGAACCAGCGTCGCCACGGCCACAACGTGGAGTACTAACCACTATACTAAGCAGGCCGAGATAGTTCCGTGTCATAGTGGTTTATAAGCACGATGTTTTGTTCTGCTGGCATGTTAACTTAAAGGTATACGGATGATAAAATAATAGCGTGTTAAAAGGTTGAAAATCTAAAATTTCCGACCAATTTTCATTTTTACAACTAACACACGTAATCAGCGATTTCCGTCGAGTTTTCTTTCTTTGTTTTCCAAATATTCTCTGTATTTATAACTATAAAAATTCCTTAATTCCATTCAATTTTCCCTTTATCTTTCATTTTTTCCTACCACTAACATTTGACCCTGACCAACCTTTCGCCCTCTGTCTCTCCTTTACCATCGAAACCTTTCTCCTCATCCAACAGATTATCTTTATTGGCTCTTATCTCGAGATCTCCGTATTCACTTACTTCTCTTTTCTTTCTCTGGTACTCTCCATTGATTCCCTAATTACTAGGTGTCATCACCCAATATGTATAAATCACCTATACCCATATAAAGTTTAGTAGGGGATAGGCGAGTTACTAAAAATACAGTAATCCTCGGTACTGTAGAGCGCCTAATCTTTGGTTTCTTTTTTTTTTTTGGAAATCATGGAATAAATAATTAGAATGGCAGAAGACCTTGGTTAAATTGTTGCGAGGAGGTAGTACGCAGTGAATATGTTAATTTGTACTACTTATGTGGATTTTGTGTGGGTTTTAAAACCTATTCAAGACTCGTGGAGTGACCTAAATCTAGGTGAGATTACGACTAGGACAGTCGGAAAATGTTTCTTTCTATGAGAAAAAAGGGAAACTAGGATTGAAATTTTAAAAATTAGCAAAACGACAGTGATCTCGGGCGGGCTCGAACCGCCGGCCTTCTGTGTGTTAGACAGATGTGATAACCGCTACACCACGAGACCATAAAATAATTGGTTGTGAAATGGCATTAAATGACAACGTGGAAAGTGGAAGATGAGATGTTCAATTTTCGAAAACTTTAGAGAAACTTTAATAAATTATATAATTAAACACTTCTTTTTACCTAACCCTTACTCTTCGTCTCCCCGATCTCATCCACTATTTTTCTTCTATTGCCCCGATTTTCGAAGAGCTTGAAGTAAAAAAATTCACCCTACTTACCCTACCGGTAAAGGTAACCTATCCCTGACCAGTTGTCCATCCCCTGACGCCCCGCCTCTTGCCCATCGTTCTCCGCCACACCCCTCCTCCCCCCTGTCCCGCTCGTGTCTCTTTTCCTCATACCCCCACTCTTCTATACTTGTTTTCTCGACTATACTCGTTTTAGACATATTGCCATGGCTCCAACACCAAAACTCGGCCCGAAAAGAATCCAAAACATTTCTGCGTCTTCATGCAATATGAAAAAACATCAAGGTGCGTCACAGTCAAACGTTATTCATTTTTTGTTGAAATAATAATGTAGAAAGTTCGACTTTTGAAATTTTTCGCATTCTTCAACTTTGTTTTTCAGTTGCCTCTTCATCACAACCAATTCTAAACGGCCAGGAACGTGTTGAGCTCCGTAAACTGGAAAAGATGTTACCAGTCAGTCCAAAAAACAGTGATCCAACTGATGTTGTGCTGCGTGCTGCTTCTTACATCGATCAACTTGTGGCAACAGTACAAGCGCGTGTGAAAAACGGATCTCTTCCGATTGGTTAGTTTTTTTTCTTTTCAAGTTTAAAAATATTAAAATATAATTCTGGATAGACTCGAAACAAGCAAAATGTTACTGGAGGTATGGGGAATTGAACCCCAGCCCTCTCCCATGCTAAGGGAGCGCTCTACCACTGAGCTATACCCCCGCGCGATCATTGTCTTTTCGAAGATCATTAAAAAATGATTATTCCGCATTACAGCGCTTTGCAAAATCTGTTGCAAAGGCATCTGCTGTGATAAGATGTTTAAAACGTGCCCCGATAAGAATATGAGTTGGAATTAAACGTTTAGGCCGTTTGGCGCAGACAGCTGTAGGAAAACCTGACCAGTTGCCAAGCGGAAACAATCTCTCAACATGTTTCAAGCACTTCACAGTAGATGTAGTGTAAAATTAATTTTCAAAATATTTCAATGAGGAATTTATATTTCAGAATCTCTCAATGCCCTTCCTCCCATTTACTCTACCATGACGAAGCCTTCCGTTTCCCGGCGAGCGACAACCACCCGGAAAACCAGGAGATCTCTGGAGAAGAAGCGATAACCTCTTCTTGCTCTAATCAATAAAAACATATATATATATATACTTTGGAGATTTTTCTTATTTTTTAGAAAATCTCAAGCCGCTGTGATCCTTTAGCTTATTAATTTACGGGTATATTTATTTCTGCACTTGAATAAATTTATTTCGATTTTCAAGTTCTACCGTATCCCTTCATATTTGTCCAACTTGTTAGTGAGAGTGTGAGAATGTTTGTACACACCACTCAATCTCCCGCAGTGTGGTGGTACCAAAAGGGCCAAGTACTATATTGGCCAAGTGCAATATGCATTGGGTGCCTCTATTTTACACAATTGTGTCAAGACAGTTGCCTTTCGAACAAGTGTTCTTTCTCTAGAGGGGAGAGAGACATTGGGCGCCAAATCTTTTGACTAATGGTCCGCGCAACTTTCCTGCATTAATCTTCGTCTTGTCTTGTAAACGAGGGCTACAATTATTGGAACAGGTTTGTTTCAAAGTTGTCAATCTTCAATCTTCGTCTTCTCTAGCCCACAATTGAATCTCAATTAGTCTCATCGCGAACGAAATCGTCTTGAAGGTATGAGGAACCCTCTTTCTTGCATGGGTGCACCGCCAAAGTGTCAATATTGACTGCCCCAAACGCGGTCAAAAACGACATCTATTCTTGTCCAAATTTGGTCCCCTTCGTACCTATTTGGCACTCCTGCGGTGCGTCTATGTACCACTGAGCGCGTTCATTTTTAGTCCCCTCCTCCGTCCAAAATTGGCCACTGGTCAAACGTTTGTTGCAAATTTCAAATCTCCCTATAAAAATTCAAAACTTTCCCATGGAACTCTAAAACTTTTACGACGAGTGCCCACCTGTTTCCAATTTCACCCCAATCCCATTCAAGGTCGATACTGACTGGCTTCGATTTGCACTTAAGATAAACGTGGACCGTTAGAGTCTTCGCCTAACCTTTCAGTTTTCCAAATAAGCACAAAGGACCCTTTAATTTATTGGAAAAGAGTTGATTTTATCTCAATTACTTCGTTGGAAACAAAGAAAGTTATAGAGACGGGCTGGCCGAGCATCCAGAACAAGGATGGATCAGGTGACAATTGCACTGCATATCGGTTACATTGTTTATCTTATCTTGGCATTATTGTAACAGAGACAACAATCAGTTTATATTTGCGTAATTTATAAAATAATAGATTGAGAGGAAAAACAAAAAGAACACTATCGGCCAGTCCAAAAGAAAACGGGATCCAACTGATGGTGTGCTTTTTTTTCATTCATTTATTAGTGGCAACAGTACCAGCTCGTGTGAAAAGTGGATCTCTTTCGATTAGTTGGTTTGCTAGGCATATAAAAATTTGAAAATTGCAAAAGAAAAGAAACAAAACTTTCTGGAGGTATGGGGAATTGAACCCCAGCCCTCTCCCATGCTAAGGGAGCGCTCTACCACTGAGCTATACCCCCGCGCATGAAACGCTTCATAGAGGATTGCTACAAATGCGGTTTTCCTCTTCCTCTAGCGGCATGGCGCGGATTGTGTAAAAGTGACCTGTTTTAACGGCGCTCTATCGATAGTTTAACTGGGAAAAGAAAAAAAAAACATTAATTATCGTCGGTTTCTACTGTTTACCTATGATAATAATATAATGCGATGCATATCGGTTGAACGGTCGACAGTAATTATTTACCTTCATTTGGAGTCAAAAGAGGCGCAAAACGTATTGAGATAATTATCAAAAATAGATGAAGAAAAGATGCAATCAAATTCAATGCGGTAACCCTTTTGAACTGTCAATCAAGCACTCATCACGCATATTTCACGCAACAGTTGGTGGACGGAAATGGCAAATAAGGAAAGTAAGGGAGGGTCTCACCGCGAAATCCCCCAATTGCTCCCTAATTTCTTCTCGGAATGCTCAGCTGTGCTCATTGAGCATTGAAATTCCCTTGCATCTTGATAAGTAATAACTCCTGGCGTTTAGTTCCGCCATGAAACGTCTCGCAGGTGTGAATAAACGATTTGTTACAAAGGGACGTGAATACATGAGAGTGAAATTTGCCGCCTTTAGAAAAGCGCCATCAAACGGGCAGGTGGCCAGTTATCTAAACATAAGCCGACTCTTCCCTGCTGGCCCGCTCTACATAGGAGGCTCGATTACCGCATTTCATTGTTTATTACCGACATTTGGTTAGGGATGGGTTTCCGACGTAAAATGGCATGCAACATTTGCTTTGTTGGCGGTGAATTGGCGAATTGCGACAAAATGAGAAGCGGAGAGACCCATTTCAGCAGTTCAAATAGAATAATTAGTGCCTTTGTGGTATTTTTACCGCCTGCCAGGCCGTGGCGTGAATTGCCAATGTCAAAATGCCCAGTATATTCAACTTAGCAGTTACTGTGGAAATTTCTGTTAATATTAGCTGATGTTATTAACAACCATCAAAATTGCCGAAACGAATTTTTCAATCTCCAGTAAAGCCTACGAACACATATTCTATTGGAGCGCATTTTTAATATCCCAAAGATACTTGCAGCACGTGTTTCTTTTACCGATAACCGGCATTTAATTCGGGGGATACAATGATTCGGGGGTACAACGGGGTACAAATGATTCGGAGGGTACCAAGTTCATGACAGTAAATCTGTTTTTGAGTTATTGTTCAGATCTCAAAGCAAAAATCGTGTTTCGGGGTTCAATATGAGTACTGACTCATCCAATTCTTTGTCTCCCGAAGTACCACGAACTGCAAAAAAAACAAAGAAGCATCTCCGAATCATGAACTTGGTACCCCCCGAATTGTTTGTACCCCCCGAATTAAATTCCCCGATAACCCTCTAAGTTTTTAATAGTGCGCTTTTGTCACACGACATACTTTTTGAATGGCTTTCGCGCCACAGCACTAAGGGAGTGGGCGCCACATTTATAGATACCTTGTCTCTCAGCCTGCATCGCGGGGGTATAGCTCAGTGGTAGAGCGCTCCCTTAGCATGGGAGAGGGCTGGGGTTCAATTCCCCATACCTCCAGAAGTTTTTGAAAAACATTAAATTAAATTACTTGAAATATTTTCGACGTTTTCAAGATTAAATATTAAAGAAATAAGGAAAAAATATATTATCAAAAAATTCATTAATAAACTAAAATTTTTAAAACAAATTTTCAGCATCTTTTAGCATTAGCATTCATTAGCAATGGTATCATTTCTCTATACTGCTAGGATCATTTTCCCAGCCATCCAAAGCTTTAAATATCTGAACTCACTTTCTGCAACTAGTTTTGGATTTTTTATGATGTCGGCTCACCAGACCTTATCAAGACTAATTGCGCAAACCAGTAATGGTTGTAAACTGGTCGGAAAACATAAGAAGAGAGCTGGCGCAACACGGTAATATACATAAAATACATAAATGTGCTGGATATTTCATAGCCGCTTTGGAAAAAGTTGCGCAATGTTTTCATATCAGGTGTTGCGTGCTACCGTAAATGACCATATGTGTTTCTAGGCGGCTGGTGATCAAAGGACGTCTGGTAGGAGGGGGGGGGGAAGACTGAGTGAACAATGGGCGCTGATTTTTGCTCACATTTCTTAAGCTTTCTTTCTCCCAAAGTAGCGCACATATCTGTATAGTTCGTATACTACGCCGACTTAGAAGATTGAAAGAAGGAGACAAGCCATCTGTCACTAGTCCACTCCTTCCCCATACCGTAATAGAGTTACCTTGAACCGGTAGGCGCCGAACCGCGCTATGGCATCCGAATTATGAGCCGACAAACGGAGTGAAAAAGCCGACAATAGTGTTCGTAATCCAATCAAAAATGAATCGTTCAAGGTTTCGCCTTGACGTTTTTTTTTCGTTCCTTGCTGACTATTTGCTTGTGAAGGCGCCGCTCCGAAACGGCCACTGTCAAAACAGAAAATTGGGGTCAGCTGTGATGGATTTTGACAAGGGATGGGTTTGATGTTTGCGTGTGAAAAATCCGGAGAAAATGTGAAATTTTGGGCATTGATGAGCCTAGGGAATACTTCATTGCGCTTTCTCCTTCTCCTGCGCAGAAAATGCTAAAGTTTTCAGAAATTCTTCGTTAGAGCGCCCTTGCAACCTTCACTTGATAAACACCTGTAAACACCTGTAAACGGTGAATAGCCAATTAATGACGTGTTTCTTCTACTGATAACCCTCTAAGTTGTCAATAGAGCGCTATTGTCACAAGACAGCTTTTTCTATCTGTTTTCATGCCATAGAAAAAAGGAAGTGGGGCGCCACATTTTTAAATACCCTGCCTCTGAACCTGCAACATGGGGGTATAGCTCAGTGGTAGAGCGCTCCCTTAGCATGGGAGAGGGCTGGGGTTCAATTCCCCATACCTCCATAAAGTTTTGTCTGCTTCGAGAATGTTATATTTTGGTAAATTTTTTTAGCTAACCAATTGAAAGAGATTTTTCATTAATTGTTGCTACATCGATGTAAGAAGCAGTAATATCAATCAGATGAATCACTGTTTTTGGCTCCATAGCACTGAATAGGAGCGATACCCCAATGTAGAGCGTTCCCTTAGCATGGGAGAGGGCTGGAATTACATTCCTCATATTTCCAGAATGGAAAAGTTACGCTTCTCAAAATGATAAAATAGCCGTCAGTTCCGCAAAGTTTTGTTTTAATGAAGGTAGCAAGGCTTCCACGAAAGACGAAATAAGACCGCCTTCGTCTAGAATTCGTCTGACGCAGAGATAGACATTGTGTTGGTGCACCAGTATTTTAATTGACGACGTAATTCGAACGCAAGACGAACTGAAAGACGAACGAAGGAGAGATGAAAGGATTCCAATGAAAGGCGACTGATCTGTTTCGTCTTTCGTGGAAGCCTTAGATGGTAGCGTTTGAAGTACGGTTTTGAATTTTCGGTCAATAATGTTCAATAGATTTGCATTTTGTTATAAAACAGACCGAAGCAGATCGGTTGTTGGAGCTGTTCTTTTAACAAGTTACACAACATCCCGCGTGGTCCCATTTCGACCTGGACAGCGAGTTTGCCTATTTCTTCGTCATTCACCCAAGTCCCAACCCAATTCTGAAATCTAGCCGGCATTCAAACTGTGCCTAATAGCTGACCATCTCGCAACTTCAAACCACGCAATAAACTGTCAATACAATGAAGAGAGGACGCAACAAAAAGTCCACAAGCCACAATTAACCAAAGAGGGCAATTAGGGCTTAGGTGTGGAATGGAAAGGTATTGAAATTTGATGTCCCCTCGCCCCCCCCCCCCCTATTCTCTATGCAATCATAGGATTATTTGGTCAGTGTGATGTCACAGTGGTGTTTGTTGTGCAACTCATTTCAGAGGTATCGAATAACTCGGAGAGCTCGTGGCCTTGTGGGGGAATCAAAGGTCGATGAAATATTTTTGTAGGTCAAGGTTCAAATCGTAAATCCATCGGTAAAACTGATGACTGTAAGTCGTAAATATTAGTCTGTCCCCATCCCCCAACTCTCTTATTTAATAAAAAGGGCAAACACAATGAAAGTGTCAGAATATGGACGTGTTTGGTGACACCTGTGAGCACTACTGCCACCTGTTGAGCTCAACGCATCTGATATGAAATGCACTCTCTCCTCTTAAAATTGAGAAAATTGGAGGGGGACAAATTGTGATGAATGCTTGCGTAATAATGTTAATTCAACGAAACAGGTGCGAGATTCTCGAGTTTGAAGTGTTGCGAGGGCTCGCCATATGCTCGAAACGCAATAGGTCAAAAGGACGGCCGATTTGAAACGAAAAAATACATCAAATCTTACCCTAAGTTGGCTCACTGTTGTCCACGTTTTGTACCAATTTGATAATGTGACTGTTAGCCTGTTTAACACATCGCTAGTAAAGCAGTTTTAAATTCTTCCTATCTTGCGTCTCTTCTATCGCGTGAGTCTTATTTGACATACTCCGCCGTCGAAACAGCGGTCTCGTGGTGTAGCGGTTATCACATCTGTCTAACACAGGTAAAACGGGGTTAGCGAATGATTACCGAAAAAGTGCTGTATTAGCGAAGGGTTACCGAACGATTGCTGAATATGGTCCGAATTTGCGAGTGATTACTAAGCGATTGGCGACCAGAGAAATTGTTGAACAGTTGTTGAATGATTACTAAATCATTTCTGCCTTTTTTTGCACAGTTTTTGCGTTTTATCTTCACTTTGTACATACATTTGTGACTCTTTTTATAGACAGTTTAATATACACTGTGATGCGATCAAATCGAAGTCTATTTCCAAGACTGTCAGCGACTACACGGGGGCAGTAACTCGAAATAAAATAAGAAATAAGTGAAATACAGATTATATACGGACTATATATGGGTCGTACGTAAAACCTTTAATAATGAGGAAACATATACCCGCGGATAAAATACGTGTCATTTACGGACCGTTTTTAGAGGGACGCAGCGTTTTTGAGATTTCATAATTACTGTGATTTTTTTTCATTTCTTTTTTATTTTTCGTAAATTATCGTGATAATTTTTGTCTAATAAATTTCTTAGCATATTCGTTTGTTATTAATTTATTTTATCATGTGTTTGCAGTCTCAGTTAAATATTTTATTTTCTAAAATTAAGTAATGAATTCTGTAACTTGATGTGACACTTTATTATAGAGTTATTCACAAAAGATTCAGTCGACTATAACTTTGCTGAAAACAGATGGAATTTAAACTATCTCCGTTGAAAAATAAAAAGATTGAACATTTGCAGACATTTTTAGTTAAAACGTCGAAATCGATTTTTTTTCATCGGATTTAACAACACTGAAACTAAAATTGTTTACACTGTTTTTAAATTTCCATTCAAGTCGACATTCAAAATTTTTATAAAATTTTGTGTATTTATAGATCGACTAAGTAACTAAGTAAGTAAGTATTTATTATAGAAAAAAAACTATCTTCTTTTCTTTTAATGAAAATAATTTTTCAGTTCTAGTTTAGCGTACTTCTTCCTCAGAAAAAAATTGATTAGAAATCATCGATCTTCTTGTTTGGGAGTGAAGGCTTTTTTGTTCTTCTGGGGATTGATTATTCATTAATTTTCAATTTTCATTATTTCACCCGCGGACAGTTCGTAAATTATATTTTAGTAAGCGCGCTCCACTGAACGCGCTGCGTGTCAACCGCGACACGCTTCTTTACATTCTTGTATCATTATCGACAAAAATTTCCTATTTTTGTAATAACCTATCTTTGATTTTTTCTTGAATTCTCCCCATTTTGGTGGTACCGTCGTAACTTTATACGTTATAGGTTGTTTCCATTCGGAAGGATAAACGCGAGGAAGCCATTTCTAAACGGCGAAACATCGATGCTCTGCTTGAGTAAGTTTTAGTTAACGTATTGTGAATTTTAAGAGTTAAAACGCGGCGCAATGATTTTTCTTTTTTCTGCTTCTCTGTCAGTAATAAATCTAAATTTATAAATCCTCAATTACATCGGTTTGGATAAAAAGCGAAAAAATGTTGTCATGAAAGTTTTTATCGACTAGCCATAGTTTTTCCAGAAATAGCCCATATTTTTTTTATTGAAATATTGCAGTGATTATGTGGAGATATCAACAACACCACCAGGTCCATTCGATGCTAACCTACTCCGGTTGACCGTCACTGCCGCTCAGTCATCCGACCCTGTTGAGCAATCGACTAATGGGCAGTGGAATCCCGCTCTTACTTCCCACGTGAGAAGCATCATCGGGAACTTTATGTGAGAGGAAATTAGAAATATTATCAATTTGAATTCATTGTTTCAGTAATCGGCGTCGTGGAAAGTGCCTCGCCGAAACGGAGAAGCGATTCAAAGAGTTCCAAGAGGATTTTGCCGAGTGAGTTTCGAATTGCGTTTCAATCCAAACATCATCATTTCACAGACAATAACTTCCAACTTTACCTAAACGTCATTGAAAACGTGGACAGTGCTCCGGAGGAACAGGCACTCTTCTCGGATGATGAAGTTCCGTCTGAGAATAATCCCATCAACAATCAAGAAATCGTCTCCTCTGATAACGTCGATTAAAATTTTCTTTATTCCTTTTGCTCTATCTTTTTCCTTGTTTTGTTGCCCCATTTGTTGCTGTTTTTGAATAAACCAAGTTTAAAAAAAACTGATGTTCAATAATCAAGTGAAAAAACACGATTACTGAAGGATTGCGCAGCAGTCGATTGCTCAAGGATTAGTAATCAATTATTGAATTCATTCGACAACCGATTGTCTACGCCTCAGTAATCACTCGCACACTGATTACTAATTCTTCGCTAACCCCGTTTTACCTGTGTAACACACAGAAGGCCGGCGGTTCGAGCCCGCCCGAGATCATTAAATTTTTTTGATGTTCTTCAGATCACACATATGGGCAGCCTTCGCACTTCTCCTGGCGTCCAGATGCTCAGCTGCTGGCACATATGAAATTCTGTATTTTCTCCTCACACAGGTGTGGAGCGTTTCGGCAGCTTGAACCAATTTATTTCTTCATATGCCGAACAGCCACACAGCATATTTTTGCCATTTTGAAAACGATTTTTGGCGGAGATTGAAAAGACGCACACGTGTCACCATCTGGAACGATTATCGAAATGGGAAAATGGGGGGGGGGAACGATTGAAGTAAAATAACAATTTTGGAAAAATAACGATAAACACGGAAACTTCGAGAACCCAAGAGATCGAGAGAGTCATTGAAAACCTGGATATTTGGGGGAGTGAAATATCTAAACATCTGTAAATTTGCAGGCGCCGTGCTGTTTATTATTTCCGACTTATTATTCATGTCTGTTTCAGTATAAGAATATAGAAAAGTCCATTAAGAAAGCATTAATTTGTTAGATTTTTTGCTGTTTCTGTATATTTAAAAAACTAGGAGACAGTGTTCTCAATTTCCTTAAAATGACACTAAAAATTTTCAAAAGTTCCAAATATTTCCGTTTCGGAAAGTTCTTTAAACTTAACTTTCCACAATTTTTGATATGACCACATCAGTCTGAATATCGTTCTATGTGGTTCAGATCATTGGCTCTTGGCTACCGCGTCAGCAATCAGCGCCATTTTATGCGTTATTTCGGTTAACTTGGAAATGAAGAATTGACTTTGTAGTATAGGAAGAGTTATCTTTTGCGATGGGTTTTCAGCGCATGCAAACTTTAAACCCGGCAACTTGCAGCCGGTGCATTTCTAGCACTCCGAATCACACTTACAGACATGAACTACCCTAGATCCTTATTTAAAACGGAATCAATCACGTCCTATCTTTCGTTCTCTTTCCACCCCCCCCCCCCATCCAAAAAATACCATGTGTTAACTGCTGCAGCGGCTGCTGTTACCGTACATATGTAGTAAGCTGCCTACTTCTACTCTTCTGGTGTCTTGACGCTGTGTTCAATCCAAAAACACATGGTATTCTTATTTCGCGTATGTTGACCATATGACATTCTGAAGACAGAACTAGTTGCAGCTTCATCGAAACACCAACATGTGCACTCAACATGTTCGATTTGAATTTGAAAAACGATGAGTACAGAAGTGTGTACATCTGAGCATACGGACTAGCAGATATCTACATTAACAGACGCATCCAAAATTTATCAGATAAGCACTAGCTGTCGGTTCACAGTATACCAAATATATCAAATGTATGACACAGCGCTCCATATATCAAATGTATGAAACAGTCCGATATTCTGAAAAAGAGCGGTAGCATGATGATTACGCGATGAACTGGCTACCATGAAGGCTTTTTCCGGTTTCATGTGTGGCGAGCAGTAGTTGATATCTAATATCACATTCAAGGAAACTTTCAGCCGAATCTTTTCATTACTCTACACTATAAAACTCAGTTGTTCTGGAAAAATGACTAATTTAAAGCTGATCATAGACAACATTGTTTTCTGTTTCATTATTCCTTTAATACTCACAGATTGTCCATTTCTGGAGTTCTCTAATGTCGTTATAAAAACTTTCATCGACATTACATATTTTAAATGTTTCCTTAAGTTATACGTTAACAAAGAACATCTGAAAATGCATTCAGAATGTTTTTCTCAGACTGTTTCTGTTTCGTTCTGTTTGGAAACGAAAACTGAGTTCAAAATCGTGGAAACGACTTTCAGATTTTTCTTAAAATATTTCGATGTCGCGTTTAAAAGTCCCTTTACCATTAAATTTTGCCTAGTTGAGCCGAATTACAGCTACTGTTAATTTAGTTCAGAAAGCAAGAGATATGTAGTAGGCCAGATGCCTAACTTTCGTCCGCATTGCTTCCGTCGATCGGCAGTGCACCTCAGAATAGCGGCAAATTGTCCAACCTTTCTGAAATGGGCAAGCATTAGGCAGTTACTGGTTATCTGGTTCATTAATAGACGGCAGCAGATAGTGAGCCAGATTTATATCGTTTAAGCAGCAGAAGTGTTCTTCAAAGCTAGCGCAAGCAGCGCAAACTATCCAATGTGGACAGACTCTGGGCAGCTACTGGGCATGTGACCTGTGAGCTATTAATTTTTACCGATTTTCCGCATTTGTTCAGTAATTTAGATTCAAAAATGTTTGAGTTTTACAGTTTCATAGTTGGTAGAATTTTTGCATCAATTGCACTGCTAAAAAGCAAAAAATGTTTAGTAAAAGCTATTTTCAGAAGAAAATGCAGTTTACAGATTCACAGTCTCTTGAAATCACGAAATCAATTGATCTGAAACTTGCTTTTAGACGTTTGCTAGCGCTATTCATTTCCTACTGAAATTAGCCATCCCCATATTTCATTTCAAAACCCTTTTTGAATCTTCTGCCTCATTCTCCCGTCGCCTTTTAAAATTCGTACTAGTCTAGGGACCTTTCTCTCTTCTTGCGCAAGAGGAGAAGCTTTTCTCTTTTCTGTGTGCTCAGCCAGACGAGGATCACCAAATGGGAAGGAAGAGGGTGTGCGAGAGGAGGACGTGGTTCAAAGTGAATGAAAATGCAATGCGCAGCTGCTCGAAAAGGCTTCTCAACTTGTGCGCTGGCTCATCAGGGGAAGCAGGACTTTTGGGACGGCGGGAAAAAGATACATCTGCTTCTTTTTGCATTTCCCAAAGGATTTCTTCTTAATTTTGACTTCCCATTTTCGAAATGAAAAATACGCACAAAGCCTTGCAAATTACTACAAAAGATGTGCTAGCAATAGAGCGCACTTGCAAACTTTTCCAGAAAATCAGCCAAGATCAAAGGATCAGCAACTAATTTTCCAAACTTTTTGTACGCTTTTGCTTAAAGTTTTGATCAAAAACCAATTTTATTTCCAGCTGTGCGCGTTAATACCAGACTTCACTTCCATGCGAAGTGTAGCTCCTGAGTTCTGCTTTCTTCTGCTGAACCATGCTGAAACCACCCAAAATACTTAAAAACTTGTGTAACTTTTTGTGCATTTGTGCGTTTACCGTTTTCTATTCCGTTTACTGTGGAAACTGCTTCTAGCTTAGCTGTAGATTTAGCTGTAGATTCTAGAGGACTCGAGAGAGAGAGGAACACTTACTCAAAAAATTCAGCTGACTTCAAGAGATGGTGAAACAGTTTTCTTTTTTGTGCGGGAAGGAACACTCATTTTTGGTTATTCTTGTGAAAAATTATATTCATATCGGAAGAATAACGATGAAACTGATTTTTAACATCTTGGAATATTGAATGCTGCAGAATCTGTAAGTTATCCGCTATTTTTTTTAAAAACCTCTTTGTCCTCATGTTCCTAGAGAGCTCCTAGTTTCATCGGTCTCGTGGTGTAGTGGTTATCACATCTGTCTAACACACAGAAGGTCGGCGGTTCGATCCCGCCCGAGATCATTTTTATTCTTTTTAGTTTTTATTAGAAATTTTCATTCTCTTTGCAATTTGCAACATTTAATTTCTTGTTTCTTATGTTCTCCTGAAAACTGAGTGATCCACTTCTTCAAATGAGAAAAAGATCGGATTTTTTGATGAACCTGCGACATTATCTGTGTTTGTGTATTTGCATTCCACCCAAAAACATATGACATCGGCATTTTCCCCTTATCTGCCCTTCTTCTCGCGTTGCCCCTCTCTTCTCCCCCGCCGCGCACGCGCGCACCTGTGCAACGACCCACAACGTGGGCGTGGCCATATAGAATAGCAGCTGTGTGTCGCTCTCCCCTTCCCAACCACGCCCCATTCTGCCGCCCATTCCTCACCCAGTCTATTACGTTTTCTGGACCCCAGCCGTTCAATCGGAGACCAGTTGGCTCTATTCAGACGTTTTCCTTAAAAATGAAGAACACTGCTGTCCGTCCACCACGTGACGTCATCTCCCACGTTTCACCAAAGTCGAGAAAGATTCGGAAATCCACGTCGGCGGAGAGAAGGGAAAAAGAGAAGGTTGGTATTTTGGCTTTTTCCGAGTTTCACCAAAGCACTTTAGCTCATTTAAAATAGTTATCAAAGCTTCTAATATCTTAACAAATTTCCAAAAAAAATGAATATTTCGCACATTTTCTGTTTCACTGGAACTCCTAATCCAGTGAACTCTTCCAGCTGAAATGTACTTTTTTCCGAAATTAAAGGCCTTTTGCTCTACATCTCACCCAAAAGCACTCTTTCGTTGTAGACAATATGGAGGAAAGGGAAAATAGTTTATAATAAACCAAATTGAAGCTGGAATTATTTTTTTTTCATTAAATAAAAACATACCGAGAAAATTCATAAAAACCGATTTCCATTTCCAGGTCACAAACCGCCTGCGTCAGCTAGTGGCCGCCGAAGAAGACGTAGACCAATATGAGCTTGTCCTTGCCACAATAGCACATATCCGAGAGCTGCAGGCTCAGCTAAGTGGAAAAGAAAACTGTCTACCAGCTGGATTTGAACAGTACTTCACGTCTTCTACCTCAGTCAGCCCGTCGTCGACAAGGCCTCAGTCTCCAAACACTTCTTTCGAATCCGCGTCGCCGAGATCCACGTCTTCGGTGTAGACCTCGTCAGCCTGCCATCTGTGCATGTCAGCGTGGATGCACTTATTAGGAAATCAGAATTCAGCGCTTTCTAGTTGTTCTTTTGTCTTATTATTTTACAATTTCCATGATAATTTCGGGTGTATTTCCTATTTTTTTGTATATATTATTTTCAATATTTTTGGTGAACTTGAAGTTTCGTAAAGAAACAATAAATTTTAATTTATATGTCTGAAAACTTACAGAAATCGAAAAAAGGAGCTCGCACATCTCAAGTTAACAGTTGAGCTCAATATCTGAGCCGAAAACTCGAATTACATAATTTTCAGATATCCAAGAAATTTCATTCGAATATTTTGAATCTTGATATTTTGAATCCAAACTTAAACTAAAATAATAATATTTCAGTTGCCTCCATTTTTTAACATTCCAAGCACGTTGATCAGCAACTTTCCTTATTTTTACAGAGGGGTTCTTGCCCAATCCCGTCGGGTGTAGGAAAGCTCCTAATTCTTCGGCATTTCGAAAGCTGAAAGTTCAAAGCAACTCTCTCTTAAAATGATATAATGAGCAGTGAAGAACCAAAGAATTCTATGATTCTTCATTGCTGGAATACTGGAAATCATTTTCATCAGGTTGTGAAAAAAGTTTTTATTTTTCAGAAGAATTGTTTCAAAAGATTCAACATATTTTCTCTTCTCGACTTTCAGTGGCGAATCGCCGAACCAAATCGTGAAATTCGGACTGCTATAAGGATTTGCGTAAGATCATTTCAAAGACAGAATTGGACAAAGAGTGTATACACACAAAGAGCCAGACTTTGCAACAGTTCAAGCATATCCTTGCATTTGTACTCTTGAAAACATAGTAATGAGGTTTTGCGTAAGATTTTGGGTTAATGGTGTATGCACACAAAAAGCCAAACTCAGTGAAACTGAGAGAAATTCAATAATTAGCTGTTTCAAATTTCCAATATTTGCATTTCATTCCCTGTTGAAAGTTGAAAACTGTGAAGGCCATCTGTCATTTCCGTTTTTCTTCGAATCCTCAAAACTCTCAGAACTCCCGAATTTCCATATTCAATCTCACCGCTTCCATTTAAACCAAATTAAAATCAGCATCTCCGTTCTTCTTCACTTCCCCCCCCCCCCCTGCAAACTTCACATCCGTTCGCCTCATCATGATTCCCCCATCCCTTCTGCGCTCCGTCTGTTCAGCATTTCTGGAGTGCTTCATCTTTCTTTTGGCGTGGCGGCTCTGGAGAAGGCTTTCTGGCCATATGTAGCAGGCGAAGACGGAGAGGGCAGCTGGGGGAAAGGGCGGCGACTCGAGAATCTAATTGCGATGAAGAACGCAAGCTGGAGAAGAAACTGAAGCAACGGAAAGTAAGTGAGAATAATGATGAAATTGAAGATGGGGGGGGGGGGGAGAAAGGCCTCCCAGTATGATAAATTCCCCCCCCCCCCCCTCCAAAAAGCAGGTAACATACAGTGCTCCACCTTTGTTTAGTGTTATATCAGAATAGATTTCTTTAAAAGTTCATGTAAATTTATATTCTTAAATTATTAAAGAGTCAGCCTTCTTTAAGGAGGAGTCTAATAAACTATAATTCCTTTCCCACTCTAATATCTGCAATTTTCATGGAATATCCTGAAAAAAATATATTGAAATTGAAGAAGGGTACGATGTAGTTAACACTTGTGATCCGGGCCAACTACGGGGCGGCTCACAACTTTCTTCAAATTCAAGTTTATGACTCATAAATGGCGATTGTCCGGTTGTTTCATTCACTCCTTTTTTAAAAATTAAATTAAAAGCTGCAACATTTTATGAACCATAACTTCGTAATGAAGGTTATGAAATTGCGGGGGCAAAGTTAGGCGCCCGTTTTTCGCCCGCTTTGGATAAAATATAGAGTATATTGTAACAAATAGAATCGACCCTACAATTTTAAAACTTTCGTAAAATATAAAAAAAAACATTATTGCAAGAAAAATGAAACGCAACTTGTGTTACACAGGTGGGCTCATAACTTTCTTTTATATGAAAATTATAGCTACAGAAAGATTGTGATTATGTTACATTTGATAAGAAAAGGTTAAGAGAAATATTGAAATATAAGAATCAATCGGGCCGATGTAGTCGGCCCACTCACTTTATTGATTATGGAACCTGTCCGTGAGCCAATATTTTCTATTTATACCATTTCCTAGAATTCCTCGAGATCTTCAATTTGCAGTCTTTCTCGAACCATAATTTCAATTGAAAAGAAGGTTACGAGTCGGCCCGTCACTGGCCCTCAAGGCGCCCATTCCACCCGCATTATAAGTATTGAAAAATGCTGCATTTGGTTAGGCTTATTTGAAGTTCTACTAAAATTATTTAAAAACAAACATAACATTCCATTTCTAGTTAGGTGTGAAAATATATAAATATGAAGTTTCAGACATTTTCATCAAAAATATGTTCGAACTTGGCATTTCGCATTTTTGAGTATAAACTTCTTTAGAAATGCGGTGAAACTGTAAAGCGCAATTCAATTTTAAAATTTTTCAATAGTAATTTTAGAGGATCCGAAGAAAAAAAAACTGAAGAAAGGACTGATTGAGGAGAATAAATTCTGAAACAGGTATAATGTCAGCTCTCTTTATACGAATAATTGAATGGAAGTTCGTTCCGAAGGGGTCCGCAAACACCGCAGTCCGTAATTTACCGTAATCGCTATGATCCCATGATCATCTGCGGGAATCATTGAATGGATTAGAATTTGAAATTTTGCCAGATCCCATTTACACGTTCGGCGACCTATGCATAAGAATATTCGACTTCTATATGACCGACGTTTGTTTCTAGGTTTTCTAGGTCAGACGACGGAATCCTATTCCAGTAAATTGTGTTTTCTAATCTGCTCAATCTATTTGATCTATTCGAAAATGTGATATCTTTCACAAGTTGAACTTTCAGAAAATCCTATTCTACTGCTTCAAATGATTGTTAATACTTTGTGTTCCAACGGACACATTCAAGGATTACAGTTTCAGTGAAGTGCCGTGTCTGACGCTTAGCGTGTACACCCTCTTTGACCAATATCTTACTCCAAACCTTCGCTTCTATCCGAACGCTTCTTTCTGAATAAAGTAGTCGAACAGGCTAGGAATTCGGAAAAAAATGGCCAAATCGGAAATTTACATTTTCATTGCAGTTCGCAGTATATATATATAGAAAACACCTATATATATATGTATATAAAGCTTCAGGAATTCAGATGTTAGAGACGGAACAGCGAATAATTAAGATTGAGTAGCTTCCTTGAGCTTCCTTGAACACAAAAACTTCATACTAGACGCCAAACGATGAGATGTATTAGCTCCATTGAAAAAGGTTTTGAGCTTCTTAAAACTCAAATTTATTACTTTTTCAAAAGTGTATTATTTGTTTTGTTTAGGACCGCGAAGACGGTTTTTGATGTTGTTGAAGGCAGCCTGGGCCGCGTTCAACAACATCAAAAACACCACCGACGCTCTCACCTGTCCCCGAATTCGAGCTCAACTTTTCGACACCATCGTTCTTCCCGCGCTCACATATGGATCTGAAACGTGGACCCTTACGAAAAATCTCGCTGAAAGACTCCGTGTGACGCATGCATCACTAGAAAGGAGATTAATTGGAATGTCCCTCACGGAACAACGCCAACGAGACTTACACCGCGAAGACATCCGAAAAATCTCCCAAGTCACGGACCTACTCAAATACATCAAAAAGAAAAAACTAGGATGGGCCGGGCACATTATGCGAAGAAATGACGGAAGATGGACGAAACTGATACAAGTATGGATTCCTCGAGATCAAAAACAACCATCGCCCAAGATCGTAAGGCATGGTTAGTTGTGACCCGCGCTCACACAATAGACTGAAGGATCGACTAAGTAACTAAGTAACTAAGTAAGTAAGTAAGGAGATAGCAGGTGCATCATTCCAACCAACCTGAACATAAATAGCATCTGGAACCGAAAATCATGACCAAATACCATCTGTCATTGCTCCATCGGTGCGGTCTGTTCATCCGGAGCAGAAGATACTTGGCACCTGCTTCTTCTTCTTCTTCGTTTTCTTCGTCTTCTTCCATAGCCGCCCGCCATGATCCAGATGCCCCAGAGAGGGACTCGGCAAATTGTGCACCGCATTTGGTAACTGGCAGTGTCCAGATGTGGGGCATCTGGCTCATTGGGTGACTGGCTTTGGGTGGTGGGGCACATGTGTCTGTTGCACAACTTCTGCTCGATTTTATCAAATCGCATGTGGGAACGGGCTCTACGAGAAGCAAACTGAGAGCAAGGAAATATGGCAAGTATTCGGAAATTGACTATAATTGTAGGCAAACCGTACATGTGACGTAGCGAGAGGCAAATTTTAAGCTTAATTCTGAATATTGCTCAAAATCTGCGCATCACAAAGGAGGCGAGACAACTCATTTTTTAGGGACTGATCTGATGTCTTTCGTAAGCTATTGAGCAACTTGTGTATGCATACTTGGCACCAGACTTCACGACAATTCAACCATATCCTTATATTTGTCTTCTTCAAAGCATACTTATGAGGTTTTGTGTAAGATACTGGGCTAAGGATGTATGCACATAAAGAGCCAAACATGACGACAGTTCAGTGAATCTGTTTTCACTTGAAAACTGAGTAATCGCTAGAAAATATGCAAATAACTTCAAAAATCCGTCTCCCCCCTCCCTTCTTCCCCTTTTTACTTTGGTGTGGCCGATGCTCGCAGATGCTCTACGCTTTACTAGGAATATTAAATTTAAAGCCACAACTGAAATTCACGTAATCTTACGCCACTTTCAAGTGAAATTCCATTTCAGATATCTGACACGTAGCCGGGTCTTACTATACCTAAAATTGTGTAAAAGTTTCCATCGGTCTTACGTTTTCAGCTCAACCAGGGTTCAATCAGCTTTCCAAACTGTAGATTTCAATTTAGCCAATCAGACGCCGTCGTTCAGCTGTCAGGGCTACTAGCCAAGGCAACACTGTCTTGCGCTCCAAAACTTTACGGCGTCTAACGAGAATCTGATGGTTTAAACATTATGCAGCAAGACCTTCCATTTGCCTGATAGATCGAGTCACAATATATAACATATTGGACTGTTATGTTATGGCATGGCTCGGTTTAATTTTTCATCTGCCTCTGCCGACACAGCTCACCAAACAAAGCACCAGGCAGACAGCAGCTGGTGGCGATAGCGAAGAAATTCCACAGGACAGTCGTATGACTGCTAATCTCTCTCCCCACTCCCCTTTCCGTACACCTGTTATGATTCTGAGAAGTTACGAACTATCAGGTGTGTATCTTGTTATTTTCTCACCGCACGTGATGCCCCCGTCTTCCTAAAAATAAAGCACACCTGGTGGCTACTAAACACCCCAATGGAAAGCAGCACACACCTGTGTGCCAATAGTTACATGATTTAGATTTTCATCTTCTCCTTTACCCCCCCCCACCCCTCCAGCAGAGCTCATTCTCTTGCTCTTTCGCCAGGTGCACAAAGAGAGGAGGGGAACAGTTATAACAATGACAATAAGTATTCTGTTTCGAGAGGGGACTCCTTTTCCGGCGCAGGTGGCCCTCTTGGCAGTTGCCGCCCTTTTGGCACATGCCGAATATTCGCCACTTTCACTATACAGATGGCGTCGAGGTAACCGGCCAGCGGAATGGCGGGAGTAAGAGCAAAACGAAGCTTAAGCTGAAAATAAGTATGGATCTTAGAAGAATAGCTCATTCTGCGCAGATATTTTTTATAATTAAAGATTTTTAAAGCTATACATTTTGATATTTTTCTGATATACTAGTGAGAGTGCTTTAGCAAAAAAATTCCGAGCAAAAACTTGCTCACGCAAGATCTAATTAAAAATTACTGTTTCAAAAAATCCACAAATTATAGATCTCACTGCTCCTTATAATAATAATACTACTCCATAGGCATTAGAGATGATGAGCAACAAGACCGAGAGACTTCAACAGTCCCGCTACTTCCTTGAACCTAATTCAAAACTGTATCATTTGATACCGAGCTAGTCGAGATCTTCAATTTGCGATATGTTCCTAGCAATAGCCAGCCCGCGTCCGGCCCCGATTACAAGCCTGAATGTTTTACAGTCTTTTTCAGCATTGTTTTGTGAAAAGTTAGTGGAATAAAGCGAATCGGAATTATTGGAAATCGTTATAAAATTGGAATTATAATTCGTAATCCACTTTGAATATTCAAGACCTTTGAAAAAGTGGAAATTCTAGAATTCACCAAACGTGCTCTATTTTTAACATGACGATATAAGCAGTGACATCTAGAAACCGGACATCTGGATATCTGAAAATGATGTACGGAAGCAATGAGAAATTCATCCTGAAATTTGGGCCAACGCGGGCCGACATGGGCAGCCGCATAACTTCCTTTAAAATCCATATTATGACGGGGACATGAAAGCAAATTCAAGGTCTAGCACTTGCAGAAATGTACAGTAATCGCATCTGTAATCAAGGAGATGTACAACGACAATTGCCCTATCATCCTTCATCCGAATTGCGTAAGTTTTGACATACTTCGAATATTACGTCATCGCGAGTGCCTGCTGAGCGGAGACATTTGATACTTTTCAAAGGCCACTTGCATGTGAACGGAATACAGACTCATTTATAATGTGCATTCCTGGTCACTCCCTGTATAAAGGTCACTATTGCTGCCCTAACATGGTACAGAAATAGGTAAAGACGATCAGAAAAACTTGTCGAACTCTTCCAGATGTTTTTGTTCAGAACACCATCAGTTTGACGCATTTTCCTTTTAAACCATTGGATTTTTTCAGCTGCACAATGGTCGAGGTCCATAACAACAATTGAAAAAGCTTCTCATGGGAATAATGCTGAAATTAAAAAAAATATATGGTCGAGCAACATTTGCGGGCACATATCCTCCGCTAAAATCACTTTACGGTTCTGAGAATTTTATAAATTGTAGATTTCGGCAATTTTTATCAATTATCAATCAATCAAAAATCAATGAATATTGAATAATTGGTCGGGCCATAAATCTGGGAGGTCTGGAAACAACTTAAAGTTTCAAGATTCTGTGCTGAAAATTTCTGAACAGCTTTATTGGCTTCGATTGATATCCGTATTGTCTAAATGTTCTGAAATCAATTATGAGCTTCCCCAGGATCCGCCCGGTTCATCCCGATCACAACCCAGACGCGGTTAGGACTTCTGACAAAAAAGTCGAAGTGGGTAAACCCGTGTGCTCCAGGGAGCGTTGCGGGTGTACTACGAAATGGAGTCAATTGCTTTTTAGTTCCTCTGGAACATCTTTAAATGATAAAAACGAAGACGTTTCGTTTTTTTTATCATAAAAAGTATTTGAGCATCGAAGGTCAGAGAATCAGTGTGCGTTCTACAGATATGGACTCTGGAGAATTCTGAAAAATGAATCTTCCCCAATTTTCTAAATTTTAAGAAGAGTAATATAAAGATGTTCAACCAAAGAATTTTTAGAAATTTTTCATTTATACATTTTTCTGTTTCAAACTTCCTATTTCATTTAATCGAACGTCTCGAACAGCGGTGTCTTTTTCTGAACATATCGTTTCCATTTTGCACAACACAACAGCCCAGCAGTTGGCCCTCGATGATCCACAAAAAGAGCATATGTTAATAGATCCGAGTGAAAAGCGGCGGCTGGTGTTCCAGGTGTGTACCAGAAGGTCTATCAGCTGCTCTCCAATGCTCAAAGACACCACACCAGAAGGCTGGCGGCTGCTGGTGACCGACTGCTTGAGGCAGACTTCAAAGAAGAGCTTCCTAGAATGCGATCACCTTTTCATTGAAAGGAGTAATAATATAATTGAAACAGGAATCCATGTTGGATATCATAGTTTCCGAAAATAATTTCTACTATATAAGGGCATCTAACAGGAAAATCTGGGCAATCTGGGAAGTAAAGGAGCTATAGACACTTGCCGTAATAGAAATTTTGCAGGTCGGCCTAGACGCCTAGACCTTCAAATTCGAATAGAAATAGATTAAAAGCATTTTCTTTGAACTGATATTGCAGAGATATGGACAAAATGAGGTCAAAATAACACCAAAAACATCTCAACGTGATTTGCATATTCTGTTTGCTCGTTTCTGAGCCTCACTGCATACTTCCGCTTGTAGATAGTAGATAGATACTCTTTTCAGTTGATATTTTGTATATGAAATTACTAAAAATGAATAGAAATAATTTCTCTTTCATTCAAGTTTTAAGAAAACGTCTGTGTTCTATTAATATTGTTCTCCAAGTAGAAATCTCATCTCATCTACTCTTTAGCGAATAAGGGAGGCCCCGGGAAGATTCCGCATTCCGCATTCTGGATTCCGCCGTTTGTTTCATTCCGTCTTCCGGATTCCAGATTCCGCGAAAAAATTTTTTTCCGTTTTCCGGATGTCGAGTTCCCAAAATCCAATTCCGCGCTACTCTGCAAAGAAGGGCGGAATTCCGAATTCCGCATTCCGGATTCTGCCAACATTTAACGAGAGAAATCCACCCAAAAGCCTAAAGTTCACTCTTACAAAGCCTTAAAGACCAGTAAGAAGTAGCAAAGAGCCGTAACGCCTTTGAGCTTAGAATAAGACATGCTTGAGTGGCAATAGGTGGCAATAGGTCCTTGAGCAGCCAACGAAATTTCAAAGGCGGAGGCCTATTAAGTTGTCTGAATTAGCCGAAATGGTTTTGAGCCGAGCCGTACGTATAAAGTTTAATAAGCATAAAGTTTTTAAGTATAAAGTTAAGAGGTCACTATAACTTTTTGATCTAGTGGCTGAACTGAAATGTCCTGCTTCAAAGTTCAAAAGTCAATGGATAATATCTATGATTGTTCCGATGGGTGGTGGCAGGTGCCGGAACACCCTCTAATGATATTTTGAGAGTGAATGAACACCTGAGTGATTGGCAACAACATGTTCTCTTTTTCGAATGCCGGACACCTGCACACACATTCAGAAGACACCTGGAATTGAAAATTGAGAGGTAAATCCAAAACCCTAAATACAAATCCCATTACATCAGAAGCAGGTGTTTGATTTGAAAAAAAAAGAAAAGAAACAAAAACAAAAAAACCATGCCTGCTGCTGGAATCGAACCAGCGTCGCCACGGCCACAACGTGGAGTACTAACCACTATCACAGGCAAAGCGCCAAATGCGAAGAGCAGGCCGCTGGCATGCGAGCGGGGAACAAACCGCAGGCGTGCTGGCGGTCTGCTCTTCGCATGCTGGCGGTCTGTCGGTAGACTTCCGGCGGCATTCCCCCTGCATTTCGACCCCTCCTTACCCATTCTAATTTCTCATAAAAACAATAGGAAATTAAGTTTTACAAGAATAATAGGTTTATCTATTGAAGAAATTCAACATTTACAATTGATAAGTGAGAAAAGTAAGGGAACAACAGAAAATGGGAGAAATCATTAATTTGAATAATGGGTTAGTGTAACAAACGAACAAGTTAGTAAAAAAGAAACAGGGGGTTTAACGAATTTGACCTTTCTGCTTTATAGTCATCCTTCTGACCGGTACATCTGGCTCCTCATTTTGCTTTGGGGCCTCTTCAAGTGGTTCGATTGCATCATTTGTTTTAGCTGGATTGTTTTTTTGAGAAGTACTTCACATCCTTTGAAATTCTTCTAATAGCTGAGCTGTTCGTTTTTTGTTATAACCGTGTCGTTTGCCGCTGAAACAGAAGGGTATTTATATCAAAACATATAGTGAATTTTCTTACATGAAATTTGTCATCGAGTCTTTTACGAGATTTGCAACATTGGTTAAATCAATTTCTTCTAAATGGAATCCATGCTTCAGAACGTCTGCAAAAAATGCATTGAATTTCTTGTGCTCTGTAATTAATCTTACCCGCAAAGTTATCAATAAACTCCTGACTCAGCAAAGGATATTTCGAGCTTCTTCAACTTTTTGATACCGAATAGATGACGAAGAATTTATCTATTTTTTCGATCTGAAAAAGAGATGTTTGCAATTCTAACTTATATTAGAAATTTGATTTAAAAACGCGATGAAAAGAGAAAAAATAGTATATTTTTGGCAAGGAAAAAATTATTTTTGGGCCAATGGCAATTTGTTCGTAGTTTATCTTTCGTTTTCATCATTTTTTGGAAGAAAAAAAAATATTTTTAAATTAAATTATAAAATATGACTTGCCATTTAATTAATCCGCGCGGAAAATTGGACGAACTAATAGAATATAGTCGTAGAAACGCTGAATTGCTACGAATAATCTCAGCTTCGACAAAAAAGAAATGCGTAAACAAGTCCGCAAAACACCATGTGTACGCAGTTGTAACGGTGTATCGTATTCTCAGTTGTGAAATTCTTTAATTTTTTTAAATAACGACTGATATTTTTTGTCAGTTCGAATGCGAAATCAACGACTCAAGTCGGATATTAATGGGAAAAGGAAAATTCCAAATTAAATAACCAGAGGGCCAAATTTATTACAGGTGATGGATCGATTTATGTCTCATTTTTCGTTGTTTTTTTTTCGACAATCAGATATTTCGGAATTCGGAACAAATTTTCTACATTTAGGCAGTACTCCAGTATTTTTTAAAACAATCTCTCCGTTCTGTTTCATTCGTTATTTTTAAAATTAAATTAGACAGCATTCGGACAAAGCAATCATTCACTTTTTGAAAAAAAAGTCTCTGACGCAAGTAAAATCTAGAAGATTATTGAAATTGTCGTCAGCTGATATTTTAAAAAAGTTTCATTTAAAAGAAATTTCGAGCGCAGTAGTGCACCGCGGAAAATGTAACTTCATCTTAACTTAAATTTGAAATTTGTTTTAAAAACGCAATGAAAAGAGAAAAAATAGTATATTGGCAATGAAGTAATTATTTTTAGACCAATGGCAATTGGTTCGTAATTTATCTTTCGTTTTCATCATTTTTTGGAAGAAAAACATATATTTTTAAATTAAATTATAAAATATGACTTGCCTTGATGACTTCATCAGAAGCTACACGCAAGTGACGAAAAAGACCTGAGTTGTTCAGATATCAATCTATTTTTAGTCATTAAGCTTACCTGAACGTGTATCATATGAATCGCATACGCCGTTATCAAAATGCTCGAATTGTTCTTCTTCATAGCTTTCACCATTATTTTCCAATTCAGGTGAACTGGTTTCTTCAGGAAATGGAATATCTCGAAATAGTGGTGCGTAAAATTGACGGTTGCTACGTGGCATGACCAAAATTCAAATATAGATATACTTCAAATCTGATATATAAAAAATATAAAAATATATGAAAAAACTTGAACAAATGACAAATAAATAACGAATTGAATTCACCGAATCAATTTTGTTGTTCTAGAAGGCCACGTGGCAGCGTCCACATCTTGACCGCTTGATTTCTTGACCTGCATGGCTTCTGGAGGATAACTTTAATTTTTTTTGTACTGATAGCTTCAAACTTTAACACAAACTGTTGAAAAACATGTGAATTTGTATTCACGCCAGAAGACTTAGAATTGATCTCATGAGCATCAGCACTTTTTTTTTCACATCTTCAGACTCCCAGAATAGATTGTCAATTCGTGTTCCTTATTTGAAATGCTTAGATTGACAAGTGAGACTTCGAAATTTAGGAGCTCGATAAGCTGTTTTCGATAAAAACTGATAAATTCAGTTTATCTTATAAATCTAAGTGATGCTAATACTAACTGTGAGTTATTGACTTCGAATGCCATTCGCATGTCAGCGGTGTGCCGGTAGGCTAACCTACGCCTGTTGGCGCTTATGCTCACTATTTTATGAAAAAAGGCTGAAAACCAAACTGAAAACTACCCAGAAGACGTAGAACGTTGTTGTGACTTCATCTCCACATCTGAATACCATAGTCCCATCCGCATGTTCTTAGTTCTGTTCGCATGCTCTTCGCTTGCTTTTCGCATGTTGGCGGTCCTTCGAAATTTTTTTCACCCGCTGCGCTTTTCGAACGGCTACATATATGTTACACGCATGCTCTTCGAATTCCGTGCTTTTAGACTGATTTCGATCACATTTTTTTCGCCTACTTTTCGAATGTAGCGCTTCTTCGCATTCTCTTCGCATTCTTTTCGCATGTTAGCGGTTGCTCGCATGCTCTTCGCCTGCTCTTCGCATGTGGCGCTTTGCCTGTGATACTAAGCAGGCCGAAAGTGAATGCCACTAAGGTAACTTATGAAAGATGTGTTGGGAAGGAAAGGAGTTGGGATTGAAGAAGAACCAAGTTTCCTTTAACTCTGAAAATTGTTGTTTGAAAAAAACGAGATTCTGAATAATAATTAGTGATTGAGGTCGGAAAAACGTTGATTTTTGAGAAAAATGAATAGGAAATGTTGCCAACATTTAACGACTACAAGCTAAATAGAAATAAATGGAAATATATATTACAAAAAAACTTGTAATGTTTATTTCCATTTTTAAAACATGTTTTCCAGAGAAGAGCGGAATTACGGAATCCGCATTCCGCATTCCGGATTCCGCGTTTTTTTCATTCCGTCTTCCGGATTCCAGATTCCGTGAAAAAATGTTTTTTTCCGTTTTTCGTTTTTCGGATTCCGAGTTCCCAAAATCCAATTCCGCGCTACTCTGCAGAGAAGGGCGGAATTCCGGATTCCGCTGTTTTTTCATTCCGTCTTCCGGGTTCCGAGTTCCCAAAATCCAATTCCGCCATACTCTGCAGAGAAGTGCGGAATTCCGGATTCCGCATTCCGCATTCTGGATTCCGCCCTTTGTTTCATTCCGTCTTCCGGATTCCAGATTCCGTGAAAAATTTTTTTTCCGTTTTCCGTTTTCCGGATTCCGAGTTACCAAAATGCAATTCCGCCCTACTCTGATATTTTCAGCTTTGCAACTTTGAATATAAAAATCGTTTTAAATTTTTTGGAGCCTTTTAAAATATTTTCACTGTTTTAGTGAAATCTCTTTTATCTTTCATCAGTAATACAATGGTAAACCTCACGACATTTAAGTTTCACTTCATTGATCTAAATTTTTACTTAATTTCAGATCGAAAACCACATTTTCTTCAAATTTTAAATCTTCTGCCCTTAAAACTATATATGAAATCGATAGTCCTTGTCAGAAATATTGTGTGCGGAACGGAACTTTTCGGAATATTCTGTACTTTCTAATTTCGGAAATACAAAGCAAATCTACTCTTTTGAGCCTTTCAGGTATTCTCGTTATTTCGAATTTTTGCGGAATATTCGGAACTCGGAAATCCGTGTCGCATACCCATGAAATCTATGTATGAATAAGACAATTTCAACTTCTGACCCAGATCTTCTCTTGATTTGCGATTTGATGCCTATCGAGATTTGCTGCCGGCACACAGGTGTCACCAACGGACTGCGGACACCTGCACGCCAGTCAAAAGACCCCCTATCATCTGCAAACAGCTGTTCTCACATCTCCTCCTCTCACTCGCCCATTTTGATTCCGGAATCTGAAGATGAGATTTGAATTTTTTATTTCAAGATACCACACAGTCAGTCGGCTGACAATTGTGAGGGTAGAATGCTAGTGTAAAACGGGAAATAAACCGTGCGGCAAAGTTGCGTAAACTTTTTTACTAAAATCGCCTGCAAATCATTTATTTTACAGAAAAATTGTCTGGTGTCTCTATTTCATGTGAGAATTGCAGCTTTTCAATTAAACCAGTTCGGAAGACATTAATAAATTGAAAATCTTTCTAACTGTTAAAACTTATCGCTTAATTGAAGCATTAACACTTAAGACAAGAAGAAGGACTCAGCGACACTTACTTAAACCACCTCAGAGAGGATCTCTCCCGGCCTGCTTACACAGTTAAAACGGGGTTAGCGAAGAATTAGTAATCAGTGTGCGAGTGATCACTGAGGCGTAGACAATCGGTTGTCGAATGAATTCAATAATTGATTACTAACCCTTGAGCAATCGACTGCTGCGCAATCCTTCAGCAATCGTGTTTTTTCCCTTGATTATTGAACATCAGTTTTTTTAAACTTGGTTTATTCAACAACAGCAACAAATGGGGCAACAAAACGAGGAAAAAGGAGAGCAAAAGGAATAAAGAAAATTTTAATCGACGTTATCAGAGGAGACGATTTCTTGATTGTTGATGGGATTATTCTCAGACGGAACTTCATCATCCGAGAAGAGTGCCTGTTCCTCCGGAGCAGTGTCCACGTTTCCAATGACGTTTAGGTGAAGTTGGAAGTTATTGTCTCTGAAATGATGATGTTTGGGGTGAAACGCAATTCGAAACTCACTCGGCAAAATCCTCTTGGAACTCTTTCAATCGCTTCTCCGTTTCGGCGAGGCACTTTCCACGACGCCGATTACTGAAACAATGAATTCAACTGCACTGGTCGTCATTAATTCTGTGGCGTCATTAGTTAGACCTTTGATTGGCGCAACTCGGATGGAGTCGGTGGGAATTTTTCAAATCTTCATTTTTTTTGCGAAATCTGGGCTGATACTTCTCAGCGATTAATTTGGACACCGATATTAGAATGTGCAGCAAAATTTTGTGTATTGATAACGCTTTCTTCGCTTGTGCGATGCATGCATGGCATCGCATACAGCTGCGTATTTTATCTCGAAATTCGCTATAATATCGCGTTTCTCTTTCTTATCTTTTTGGAATGAAAAGACTTACGGCTCTTTTCAAAAATTTCCTTTTTTTTATGCGGATGTCGAGTCTTCGAACTGTCCGGCAGCTGGAATTATCTTCGTGGCGATTTGATCGCTCTGAAAAAATTCAATTGGAAATTACGCAAATCCGATATCGATTCTTCAAATGAAAAGGCGAATTTCGGAAAGAATTTTCCGATGATAATAATGAGAAAAAGGAATAGCGAATATTAAAAGGGAATAGCGAAACGGTGTACAGCTTGGTGTACGAATCGGTGTAGAATGTACAACAAAATTTTGTGTATCGGTAACGCTTTCTTCGCTTTTGTGATGCTTAGGCATCGCATATAGCTCTGTGCGTGTTTAATATCGAAATTCGCTATAATTTCGCGTTTCCTTTTCTTCTCTTTTTTGAATAGAAAAGACTTACGGCTCTTTTCGAAAATTCCTTCTTTTTTTTTGTGCGGGTGTCGAGTCTTCGAACTGTCCGGTAGCTGGAAATTTCTTCATGCCGATGTGATCACTCTGAAAAAATTCAATTGGAAATTACGCAAATCCGATAGAGAATACACGAAAATCAACGAAAACGGTTAAAACGACAGCTAAGAATTGTGCGTGTTGCCTGCGAATAATTTTTTAGGGCAAGCAATAATTTCGCGTACGCAAGTTTGTGTTGCATGCACATGAGGGGTCTGCAGTGTCTACAGTAGTCGCGGCGCGAATAACATTGATTCAAAATGTGAATCTCGGGCCTGATATCGATTCTTCGAAGGAAAATGCGAATTTCGGAGAGAATTTTCCGAGGATAATAATGAGAAAAGGGAAATAGCAATATCGCGTGCAAAAAGCACGGGTGCGGTGCGCATAGAGCGACTTGAATTTTGGGCAGAGCTTACGTCATTACTGAAGTTGCTTCAAGGAGGAAGCATGAGGGCGATTCTGCCTGTAAGCTAGAATCTAAGTGCTGAGGCGTGCCAGAAAAGGCGTCTCGAGGCAATGAGTGAACAGTGTGGTTCAGTGGTAAAGTTTATTTTTGATTTTAATTTAATAATTAATTAAATTTTTTTTAAATGTTACTTAGACCAGTTACAGTGACCAGTTAGACCGCTCTGAGTCTGTGATATTCAATCACTGTTCCACAACTGCAAACGACATTATTGAAAAGCTCGAGGCGGAAAAAGTTACCATTTCGAATCCACGCCTCCTTCTGCTCCGCAATTATTACAAAAAAAATGCTTTGTAATTTTACAAAACGTGTTCTTCCACAGACTGGTAGCCTTTTCTCTGAATTTTGCATCATCATGAGAAGCCAGGAATCGTTTAAAATCAGAATCGGTAGAACGAGAAAAACAGGCAGCAGCGACGAAAGTTATAACTTCATCCGATTCTGACGTAGTCGCTCTCCAAAATCTGAAAAACCAAACATTTACTAAGTCTCCGTATGCTTTCCTACCAGGTTCATGTAAGTTATCGTATTCGATGTTGTCGCTGCTATCAGTATCAATTTGAATGTCTTCGTCTTCCAAATGAAACAGCGGTCTGTCCGAAGTCCCTGGTGGTGTAGCTCTACCACGTGTAGTCGCTGACAGTCTTGGAAATAGACTTCGATTTGATCGCATCACAGTGTATATTAAACTGTCTATAAAAAGAGTCACAAATGTATGTACAAAGTGAAGATAAAACGCAAAAACTGTGCAAAAAAAAGCAGAAATGATTTAGTAATCATTCAACAACTGTTCAACAATTTCTCTGGTCGCCAATCGCTTAGTAATCACTCGCAAATCCGGACCATATTCAGCAATCGTTCGGTAACCCTTCGCTAATACAGCACTTTTTCGGTAATCATTCGCTAACCCCGTTTTACCTGTGTAGTATAGTGGTTAGTACTCCACGTTGTGGCCGTGGCGACGCTGGTTCGATTCCAGCAGCAGGCATTGCTTTTTTGTTTTGTTTTCTTTGTCTTTAAATGTGAATGTTTGACTGATGAATGGAAATGGATTTAGGACTTTGTTATAGGACTGCGTTACCCTTCATTTGAAATTAATATTTGTGCTTGCTCTGCGGGAAACAACATCCTACCGAATTTCATTCTCTGTAGTTTAGAAGATAACGACAATAAAGAAAGTAAACACGGAAAGCAACGCTGAAACATGTTGAGCAGTCCTCAATTTTTGGGAAAAATAGTCAAAGTTTGCTGAAGGTACCTGAAAAATTTTCAAACTTCTTATTTGACATCGAATTTGAGCTGAAATAATAAGTTGAGTTGTTGACGACATTTACAAAATTTTAAAGATGATTTTTAGCATTTTATAGAATTTTTCCACTTTTCCAAACGTTTTTGTTATAAAATAAAGATCTTTTTGCAAATTTTCTTCTGCAAAAACAAGTACGGGATACGGTATGTATGAATATTATACCGGTGGTCGGTTCATAACCGATTTGAAAATGGAAATTAACAATGGAAACTTGAAGAAACTCTGATTCAAAGAAAAAAGAAAACCGAATTTATTGAAAAATGAAGAAAGACAATTGCACATAATGATACGCCAATTCATAAAAAATGAGAAAAAAGCAAGAAAATTGGATTCAAATGTGGTATAATATACCAATGGGTGATCATTACTGCGAGTTACACTAAAAAATTAAGAACCCATGTAGAGATTAAGATTGCCCCCAGCAATGCTTGATCCACCAGTATAGTCATGAGCCGATGATCACCTTGAGGGTCGGGATACCGTCGTAGTTCTTGTTTCCGTCTTAAACTTTTCTCCCCATGGAAGCCGAAACATTCTCTATAGTGCTCATGTCTGGAGAGCTAGCTGGCCAATTGAAAACTGGAATTCCAACACTGGAATACATCAGATTCAGTGGTGGCATGGAGGACAGAGAAGGGCGGAATGCCGGATTCCGGATTCCGCCGTTTTTTCATTCCGTTTTCCGGATTCCGTGAAAAAAAATTGTTTCCGTTTTCCGGATTCCGGATTCCGTAAGAAAATTTTTTTCCGTTTTCCGGGTTCCGGATTCCGAGTTCCCAAAATCCAATTCCGCCCTACTCTGATGGAGTACCATCTTGGTGTGCAATTTTTTGAGCTGCTTCGACGAATCAATGGTAGCAAACCTCTTCTTATCACGTATCTGTATTCCGATGTGTATCCATCCGGGCTCTCACAATTGAACTTCTCTTCATCGTTTAAAATGATCTGAAATCAGAAAGATCATAAAATTAATCTACCGTAATCCTCACCCGAATCCAATTTGTTTTTTGATTTTTTTTTTTGCGAATTTAGCGCGGTTTTGGCGCTGTTTTTAAGTAAGCATCGGTTCGTTTCGCTTTTTTTTTCTTTTAATAAACTGGCTTTTGGATGAAACAGGATGAATAGTCTCTGCGCTGACCGACAAGTTCAATTCGCTTCTGGAACATGTGGAATTGGAAGGCGAAGCTCGACGAATCATTCTTCGTGTGTCTCTGTCCAAATAGGATGGTCGGCTTGAGAACTTTAACTCTATAATCATTTAAAACACATCGCCGACAAATTTCATTCCTCGAACGATTCAAGTCTCTTGAGCCTTTACTGAATGAGAGCCTCTGAGCAACTCTGTCGTAAATTTGTTGTTTTCCATAGTTGGTCAATGGTTTTCCAAGACCCGTGGCCATAAAATTCAATAAAATAGCACACAATTCTGCTTTACTATGAAAATTATTAAGAAACATAAATAAATGAAGAAAAAATAAGGATGGCGTATCATTATGTGAATTTGGTAAAGTGATTCCGCAAAGCGATCTCCTCAAATTTCTCAATTTCTTCCCAAACACCATCATAAATGACCAGCAAAATCATAATCCATTAAAAAAATTAGATTAATATTTAAAAATTCATCGAGAACCATAAAAATATTGAACAGAAGTCGCTAAATTTTCTGGATTTACTTCAAAGGGCTATCGGAAACCACTCGTCACAGGTGATAAATTCACGACTTGGCTATTGGCCGACTCAAAAAACAGATCGGAAATCTTGGAAACTGTAGCAGAAGTGATACTTACTGTACCATACTTCAAGTTAATCCACTCGAGCAAACACCGCCTGCACGTCCTACTGTGATCCAACTCACTATTACGATACCGTTTAATTAATAATTATAGAGCGGTGTCTTCAAGTGCGGCTTTAGAATCATGCGACACAAATATTTGAGAAATGTTAAAGGGTAAACCAATATGATCAGCATGCGACATCTTTATTCACTATGTCGGTTTCAGACATTTCTTTTTAAAGCAAAACGTGTTTGTCTAACTTCATAACGTGGCACGCAGCTGCTAACGAAAAAGTGACGTCGTCCGATTCAAAAACCGGAATCCAGAAAAGCATGAAACTAAGTCAAAAGTCGTTCTAGGTCATTAACAATATTTATCAGTTAATCTTGCTCCATATGATGTCCCTTCTTAGCGAAGACAGCTAGGAGACATGCTACTATCGTGGCAGCCGACTCAAAAATTGTCCCATTGCTTGACCAGCGTCTTCTTCAGACTCTCTACACTGAAGCGATTTTTGGCGCAACATTTGACCTGGTTTACGCAAAACCCAAAAGTTATCACAGAGACCGTATGTTGGTGAATTGTCCTTTCATTGGCAAAGGATTCTCAAGAAGTCTGAAAAAGCGCTCCAGGTGTTCACAACAGTGCTTCAAGAATGCTGTAACCCTGTGCTCCACATTCTGACACACTCTGCAATAATTGTCACTGTGACTTTGGCACTTTGGTGCAAGAGTGCAAACTTGAAATGACATTGTAGACGGTCTGTGTTAGAAGAGAGAGAGAGAGTCGTTTTATGATTCTGAATCGGCGGACTCTTGTCATGAATAAAATGATTCGTCGAGCTTCGATTTCCAATTCCACGTGCACTATGAGCGAATTGAACTTGTCGGTCTGCGCAGAGACTATTCATCCTGTTTTATCCAAAAATCTGGCAATAGAGGGCGATGTGGACCCAGACGCAACATTTGTCAAAATCCGGCTGCCGTTTGAAATTCTTGAACCCTGCAATCTATAATATAAGTACGCTATTAATGCTTGGAGTTTCTATAAGGAAAAACGAGCGAAATAAGCCTTGAGGCATAGAAGGAGACAGTCCACTGCCGTGGACGCGGCCACAAGTTGTAAGTGTGCAATTTATATATTTATACTTCACTCCTACTTCAATAATTCATTTTAATTTATACAGCTTCTCCAGCTTCTCTCTCTCTCTGTTTCTAGCTCTTCTTTTCTCAATTCCACACCCATCGAGACTTCCGCCAATTGAGATACAATCTCTATTCATAGATATTCATATGAATAGGACCATGAAACGAGAGGAAGCAGAAATCCTTCGGCTCTTCTTTTAGCCATCTGTTGCTTTCTTTGCAATAATAATAATAACAAGTAAAAGAGCCTTTGCGTTGGTAGCTGACACCCGGTTTCCACCATATTGAGCTAGTTGTATCGAAAGTTTCCTCTCTCATCAAGATTCTTTCAAAATTTCTCTGTTTCAGTGTGTGATTATAATGCCGAAAAACGGTGAGGAAAACGGTGGGTAAACAATAAAAAGCTTTTTCAATTCTAAATTCTAAATTCTATTACTTTTATATTAGGTAATAACGAGCTGACGAAAATTGTGCTCAGCTCAAAATTTCAAGGCGAGTTTTCCGTTTTCAACCAACTTTAAAAGAGAACATTTTTTCAAAATTGAATACGATTTGAGATTTGCACGGTTGTTTCAGAACCAGTCATTTTGTAACAGGTTGTTTCACAAATCAGTTTGGAAACGTCCAGTTGTGTCTCTTTAACGTCTGTCTCTGAAGGACGGGAGATTTTTTTTCAAAAAAAAACGGCTCTCTATTTCACAGCCAATTTAAGAGAAATACAAGGGCGCTCTATGGCAACAATTAGGAAATATCGCCTAAATAGATTTTCTTTCCCAGTTAATTAACCAGAAATAGGCTTGCTTAAAACAGAATTGTAAAAAAAAGATCTTTCTCTGATCCGTTTAACGCCTTGGAAGTTCATTTTTTTCCTTCAAATCCATCGTAACCTTGTTTCGAAATGAATATCGCAGTTTCTCCGGTTGAAGGCTTATTAAGATATCTTGAAACAGTTAAAAAGTAAAATGATAAAATCAGACTAAAATTTTAAATCGTTTATTTATTAGCCGAATCAACAACAATAAGAATTTTTCGCTTCAAGTATTTCATTAATGTCCCGCGTATTATGGTGCCCACAAATGAGAGCTGTTAAGAGGCGTTATAAACTACAGTGAAGAGGTTCGAATTCATTTTTCCAGTTTACCAGACGTTTCAGTGTTTTGCTTTTTATTCTTCCGCTTTTCTTATTCTTCCGTAAGCCATTTTTAAACGCGCTTTATTGCCAACTTTCGATTTGCAATAGATGCTTCTCATCCACATTAGCATTCCTTTAAGTTATTCCTTTAAGTTTTGATTAGTTGTCTATATTTGTTGCCACTGTTTCATGATTGTGACTGGAATCGAACAATTTCAAACAAAAATGTTTAATAGGATAAACTCCAATGTTTTTGTCGATAAAACGTTTATTACTTCATGTATTCGCCTAAAAAATATATCACTGTTTCAATACGATATGGAAATAAACTACAATAAGAAATTCGGGGATCGAATTTTACGTGGCGTAGAAGATCAACAACTGATTCTCTTCTACATATCCGGAGGAGATCGCCACCCCGGCAGAGCCTCAGTTGGCCAATATCGGGTCGACGGTAGCGCCCAATACTCTTTGTCCCGGTAGCTCTAGCTCTGGTTTAGCAGGTCATAATAGAGTAAACAGGCGCAAAATAAATTGCTAGAAACAGCAAGCCAAACTATTATCGCCGTAAAAAAGTTCCGACATTTTTTCGAGTCGGGATTTGAATTTAGAGGCTCCGCCCATTCATCATCGTTGCAGCGCATTTGCTATGCGCTATATATGGGCGGAGCCTCTAAATTCAAATCCCGATGTTCGCGGGCTCGAAAAAATGTCGGAACTTTTTTACGGCGATAATACCTCTGCCCTACGCATTCGGCGTCTGCTTCTGATACGGTAGATTCAGAAACAAGTCGAGAGAGGCGATCAAATCTCAGGAGTACCTGCCGTCTACCACTCGGAAAAGCAAAAGAAGAAAATACGGTGTCAGGAGGGGTCGGCTTTGTCGTTGAGAGCACCCTCCTCCCAAAAATCATTTAAGTCAAATTTGTGAATCATAGGATCGGTGCAGTTACAAACTCATTATGGGCGACTTTAACGCCAGATTGGGAGCAAGAAAAGACACGGCCCAATCTTCAAGTCATTGTCCCAAGAATGCCGAAGAGATGTCGAAAAAGACCACGAAGAGTTTGCTAGAATCCGCCTACTTGATGCCGCTAATCAACAAAAGAGTCTTAAGAAAGTGAAGAGAGACATTACAGAGGATAAATCTCAAATACCTTGCCTCAAGTCTTCAGCGAGCGGCGAAAGAATCACTTCTAGGACAAAGATGGAACAGGAGATTCAGAAGTTCTACTCGAAACTATTCAGCAGCAACTTCACTTCTCCCACATCAACCAACACCACCATCAGCACCACCGTTCCTCCCAGAAGAAGTGCGAACTGCCCTCAATTCATTCCTAAACGGGAAGACAGCAGGTGATGACAAAATCACGGCAGATTTTCTCAAGAGCTGTCATGACAATGTCATTAGCCTGATCGCACGACGATTCTCAAAGTATTTAGAAAGCGGAAAAGTTCCATTGAAATGGAAAAAACTCTAACACTACTCTGATCTTCAAAAAAGGAAACAGAGAACATTTGGAGAGTTATAGGCCTATCTGTCTCCAAACGCCAACGAGACTTACACCGCGAAAACATCCGAAAAATCTCCCAAGTCACGGACCTACTCAAATACATCAAAAAGAAAAAATTAGGATGTGCCGGGCACATTATGCGAAGAACTGACGGAAGATGGACGAAACTGATACAAGAATGGAATCCTCGAGATCAAAAACAACCATCGCCAAAGATCGTAAGGCATGGTTAGCTGTGACCCGCGCTCAAACAATGGACTGAAGGATCATAAGTCGTTCTAGGTCATTAACGATAACTAATTAAGTAAGTATTTCTTTAATCTTTGATTAGATATAGCCACTGTTTCATGATTGTGACTGAAAGCTAAAAATTTCAAACAAAAATGTTTAATAGGATGTTTTTCCAATGTTTTTGTCGATAAAACGTTAATTACATTAACTGTTTCAATATTATATTGAAATAAGCTACAATAAGAGAATCGGAAATCGAATTTTAGCCACACGACCCGAGGCACTACAACGTTCACAATTTTCATCAGAAGTCACAAGCCGCATTCTTCAGTGGCTCGCATCAGCCCGCCCATTGGTCTATTAGAACTGAATTATTATTCAGTTTTTCATTTATTCATAAACCGCAGAATATACTTGCATTGATATTCAGGAGCTATATTTATTCAATTTGCATCTTGAACTCCTACCGCTTAGACAGACCTGGCAAACGCGGAGCCAAAGATTCTTGATTTGTATGCTACGTGAAACAGTAGTTTTCATTGGGAAAAACGATTATTCTTGCCAGATGAAAGCCTGTCTCACGCCCTTTTCTTCTTCAACCATCACAATACTTGAATACTCAATTTACTTATTATTCAGCTGAAACATTAAGGAAAACTGAAATTTTTCTATTTTGCGATCAAATAATAGCGAAAGCCAAACTAAAACCAAATTCGACATTTCCGATTCATAAATCATTGTTTTTAAATAATAAATTTGATTACAAATCACTTTTATTCAAGAAAAAACGTTAAATGAAATATAAATTTCTCATAAATCTCTTATTTCTAATTTGATCTATCAATGAAACCCAATTTATTTTTTCTCTATACTGAAACGAATTTCGTTTGATTTTAAGCTTTTGAATGGCGCTTCCACACATTTCAGAATCCGAGTCCACTTGTTTCATATTCTCGTACACGGGTTGCACCAATCTCCCCCCAGTTGCTGTATCCCAAAAAAAGAGATGCCCCTTGTCACTTTATATTATCAAATGTGCCATTCTCATTTTTCACTTTCACACATCCTTTCTTACTCTCTCACCGCCTCCTCTGCCTGCCACTCTCGTTGGGTCTCGAGGGATCTTTGGGTTACTGTAGCTAATGAAGTCAGGGCTTCTCATTTAATGGGCGGAGTTTCAGAGAGAGGGAAAGCTCACCGATAAATGGAGAAAATGGGCTCGAAAATGGCGTTCGCCGCCCCCGGAGTACGGCTTTCTATCAACTTGAGAGAGAGGTGGGCTTTAATTTTTAAAACATTGCTTTCTCGAAATGGGGTAAACCTAAGACTTGACGAAATTGAGTTGCTAAGAGCATTTAGATAATACGGACATGAAATCAAACAAATAAAGTTGCCCTGTTACTTTTCAAAGTTCCAGACTCCAATTACGGTTTCTGTACTTGAAATTCCAGAAAAAAACTGGAAAACTCCTTCTAGTTCCAGACTTGTAGTTCAATGTTCAACTTGTCCAATGGGTTCTAGCATTCGCAGCCTTTTTCGAGTCATTACTTCGATTTTGAAAAAAGAAATATGAGATTCCATGAACTAGATCAGAGATCAGAGATCAGGATGTCAGACCCTACATGTTTTCAGACGTCTTTTGATTTTCCAGATGCCGTATGCACGACCTGAATGAGGCTCTTGATGATCTCCGTGCTGTGATCCCATATGCTCACGGGGGCTCGGTGAGAAAATTGAGCAAGATTGCCACCTTGCTCTTAGCCAAGAACCATATTATAATGCAGGTAAATATGGTGGCCGTGTCCGGCCTCCGCCTATTTTGGTAATGCCACAAATTACTAAATTAATTTTTAAAAAATCGGGAAAATGAATGCATCACATTTTCCAGTTGATGACACAGAAAAACCTCGGTCATCCTAATTTAACAGGGTATCAAAGGCGTCAATAAGGCATCAAAGTGCCTTATATTTCCTTTTTGAATCTTCATAATCAAGATTGCTCTTTTTCAGTATCACCAGTTTTCCAGGCAAAAGCAATCGAGGAGTTAAGTGTTTTGGTATCGCAGCTAAGAAAGAAAACACTGCCAACAATGTCTGGAAGTGCTGAAAGCGACGAAACTCAAAACACATCATCGACATTTTCCGAGGACGCCTCCTCGACGTCTTCTTAATTTGGTTCATCATGCAATATTTGAATACTATTTGAAACAATAAAAAAAATTTATTTTTTGGTCATCAAATCTGGAAAACCAATCGTGCTCCTAATATATATTCACACTAGTTATTTGATCTGAATATTCAAAAAATCCGGGAGTTAATGAAATGAATATTAAAACACTTCTAGAATTATTAAATTTATGCATAGTTTGGCGTTTGAATAATTCAGTTCTCAGTTAATATTCCTTTCAATTCTAATGCTTAGTGTGCATACACCTTTTGCCCAATATCTTACGGAAATTCTCATACAATTTCTCTAATTTCTTAGACTCAGCTTGAAACTGTTCGGTTTTGTTTCAAAAATGTTCAAATAATTGTTTAAAAGTTTCAGTTTCTTTCGTTTCCAGTTTCAATGGAAATGTAAAGCCGTCAGCTCGCTATTCGCTTTTTCAGTTATAAATAAGTGAACACAACACACGGTGGACTTTTCCAGATGGACTTATTACTCTTCCATGTCACAAATCGAGAGCTGAACCAAAAAGTAAGCTGTGTGCCAGCTGGATTCGAATGGCACTTTACGTCTTCTTTCTCACTGAGCCCGCCATCCTCAAAGCCTCAGTCTCCAGACCCTTCTTCTTGTAATCCTCGAAATTGGGCGAGAAACCGAATCGGTCGATGACTGCCATGTAGACATCGCCTGTCTCTGCCAGAGAAGGGCATTATTATGGAATCAGAATTCATTGGCTGAGAAATTGAGGTTTTGATTGCAGCTCTCAAAGCATACAAACACAAGAACTGTCGTCTAGTCTGGCGGTTTATGTGCATACACGCTTAAAAAAGTATCTTACGCAAACCTGCAGTTCTCCAAACCATTTGTCTTCTGGCATTTTTACGGAGATATTTACGTATTCAAATTTTGTTGGAAACATACATTTTTTACGGTTTCATTAAATAATTTTTCGCAACTCGTTCGACTGAAAACCTGATCATTTATCCGTAAACAATTCGGTTGTGCGGGGGTATGTGAAATCGGAATAAAATGAGAATAAAACTCGTAGGAAATCGGAACATGATGAAAAGAAAACTGCATTGAATTGGAACTGATAGGGAATTAGAACTGTTTTAAAGTAAAACCGCATGGAAGCGGAACTGTATGGAATTGGAACTCTGTTCAATGGAGCGCGTTTGCTTTACAAGAGTATTTTTAGTTGATTTAACGCTGAAAAAAGTACTCGTGTAAAGCAAACGCGCTCCATTGAATAGAGTTCTAATTCCATACAGTTCCGCTTCCATGCGGTTTTACTTTAAAACAGTTCTAATTCCCTATCAGTTCCAATTCAATACAGTTTTCTTTTTTAACTTTTTTATTTTCATCATGTTCAGATTTCCTACGAGTTCTATTCTCATTTTGTTCCGATTTCACATACCCCCGGTTGTGCAGCAGTTTGCTACAGTGGGTTGAAAACTTTAGCTGGTGTACTTTATCGTGGGATCCGGTGTGTGCATTGTCTGTCGGCTGTCTGTCATCTACTGGCCAAGGAAAGCAGTATTCCGTGTTTAAGAAATTCAGATTTCGATCTTGAAGGAAAGGGTGAGAAGGTTCGGTTTGCACGTATAATGCTTTGAAACATATAAATGTTAGGATACCAGAGAAGGGCGGAATTCCGGATTCCGCCGTTTTTTCATTCCGTCTTCCGGATTCCAGATTCCGTGAAAAAATTTTTTTTTCCGTTTTCCGGATTCCGAGTTCCCAAAATCCAATTCCGCCCTACTCTGTAGGATACCCGTTTCGCTGAACTGCTGTCAAATCTGGTGCTTTGTGTGAATACACACTGCACAGTATCTAACGCAAAACCTCATACTAGTTTTTAAACTCAAATTCTTTACTATGTATTTTTAAAAATCTTTAAATTACAGAAAGTTTAAAATCTAAAAATACCGGTGTGCATACACCTAATGTGTGTGTGATCGATAAGACGTCTTACCTCCATTTAATTTGATTTTTTTTCATTCCTACTGTTAAAATTCGTCAAAATTTCAATTTTATTTTTGATCTTTTTACATTAATTTGATTTTGTTTTTTTGTAAAATTTTAACATGTTAAATTCGCATTAATTAAAACGGCAATGACCCTTAATTTTATACTGTGAACGTACTTTGGACATACTTTGCGCATCGACCATTATTCGATTTGTTTCCTTGAAATTCAGGAGTTTTACATTCGATTAAACATTTTGAATACTTCAACCGCTCGTTTTATTAAACTTCCGAGCAGTGCTTTGAGGAAAATCCATGTTTTTCGTTTTTCTAGTACCAATTTGTGTGAATTGAGTGATCTCATACGATCAGGCGTGTCAAGCATCGTAAAAAAACAAATAATTAAGCAGATCTCTCGCTTCTGACTTGATCTAGAGCATATAGATCGCGTCACAAGTATGGCACGCTATCAGTTTTTGTTACTAGGGTCTCCAGAAAAAGTTTTAAAATCATTAATCATTATTCTTGTGGCCCAGATAGATGGAACTACTACAGGAGGACCCACAAATAATCTCAAAAAATAACTTTGGCGGGAGCTACAACAAAGCTCCAACTGGTGTTCATCTCTACTCGGATGGATGCCATCGAATATCAGACAAGTGCTCCGCACTATTCATCAACCGTCATCGTCAATCTGGGCTTGTATTCCAGTAAGACAATACCCTCTGTCACTTCCTTCGCTAACTCGACTAAGGACTGATTCCAGGCTAAAATCATCAATTCTATGAACTGTCCAGCATGATCTCCTGATGTAAAAACGATAGAAAACCTGTAGCCAATACTCGCTCAAGAAGTTTATGCAAATAGGATCCAATATCACAGCATTCAAAATCGAAGAGAATCCGATAATATCAGCGATCAACTCCTCCAAAACCTCCTGAATTGCGTACCAAACCGTATGTATGACATAATCGCTCGTCAAGGAAACCCAATTGATTATTAAAGATTTCATTGTTTCTAGGTCATCCACTTCTCACAATCTGGAATCGGAATTCTCGAAACGCTAGCATCCAGAGGGTGCGCTACTTGTGCGAAACAGTGTAATAAAGTAATAGTTCAAATGTTTCAAAAAATTGGTTAAAATTGCGTATTTTCTGAAATGAAAAGGTTGACAGTGAAACAACTGAACTCAGCTATGAACATTAAAGATGTCTTCCAAGATCGTTCGTCTCGTGTTCGTGCGTCTTTCTGTTCATCTTGCATTCGTCTTACGCAATGAAAAAGTTTTGTACTGTGTACACAATGTATTTTACATGACCAGCACAATGTCTGCGTCAGACAAATTCAAGACGAAGACGAGACGAGACGAGACGGTCTTATTTCGTCTTTCTTGGAATCCTTATTTCATATGTGGTATCGTTTAGATCTTTGTTCGTTTCTTGCTCCCATTTGGTTCACTCATGGTTTACATCTAAGCCGTTTAAAAATTCAATATTGTGCTCGAGGAGTACACGATGGCCGCAATGTGAATTCCCCCGGTTTGAACAGTCACTTTCTTGTGCCAATGTAATGGATTTTGCCCCGCGAAAATTGATATTTTTCATTATTTCTTCCTTATTATTTCCTGTTTTCTCAACACAAGAAAATCAAACGGCTGAATAACACGAATTGTAAATGTTTATCATGAATCTTATCACTTCTCTTTGGTATTTAGACCAATTTCTCTCTATCTCTCTCTATTTTCTTTATTTTCATGACGTGATGTTCATAAACAAATGCGTAGATAAATAGGATCTTTCGCAGAGAAAGCAAAATTGTAAGAACAACCAAAAACCAGATATTGCAATTATCGTGTACATTTCGAAGACAAGTACAACGAGACGTTACTTTATTTAAAAACGCTACGAAACTGAATAAATTTGAAACAACAACAAATACTTTTAAAAAATGTAATTTCATCTTTCTGCTTAGTGCTAATTACATCACATATTTTGCAGAAAACATCGAATTACAACTTGAAATTGTTAACATAATTTCTATCTGTTTCAGTACCTTTATTTACCAAATGAAGAGTGTATTAGACGTGGCTAATCGAAGATCACAATTTTTTCTACGACATCTTCAAGACAAAACAGATTTTTAGTCTCTTTTTCTATAAACGCTCCGCGCAAGATACACACTATCTCTCTCGCTACACTGTGCCCTTTCATCCCTTTCAGGAAAGTACGTTTTTGCAGTGGTCTTCGTGGTTTACTAAGTGATAATAAAAAGTACCAGAACATGGAGAGATAGGATGAGAGACGCAGAGAAACTGACTAAAAACGAAGAAGACAAATTGTGGTCATTGATCTCGTGATATGCTCTCTCTCTCTCTTTTTGATCGGTTTGAGATTAATAAGTGAAAGAGACAGTAACATAAATGACTTTTTGTAGCCGTTAAAATGATACGTGAGAATTCTAATTATGAAAAATGAAAATAGAAGACGTTTTGTGATACTGATACCATGAAACGTGCATATTAGACACATCAACTTAGACATTTCTATAAATAAAAATATCACGCAAACTGTTTGGTTTGAAGATTGTTTTATCAGCGACGTCGGGTTTACTAACAACAATTTGAACTCAAATTTTGTATTTAATGGCTTCCTCCGGAAATGTTGAATAAGAATTTACAGTTTCAAAAAAAATTATTATTTTCTTACTAACAACCTTCGAAGCAGTTACAAATATATGGTTTAGACTGAAAAAAATATACCGAAACAAGTATTTGCTCCACAAAATAAAGCATATTTCGGTGTTTTGAGCACTTCCAGACATTTTTGCTCTTCGATTGCTATCGTCTGGAAAATTGCCGATGATAAATTTACGGAACTAGACAAGAAAATGAGGGAACAAATATAGGAGAGCCAGATATACGAAAGAAAACTGCTGAAAAACAGATTCTGATCCGAATTCATAAACTCGATGGAAAATCTAATTGAAGTTTACAACATTGAATTTTGATAATAGAGAATTTAACAGCAGAAAATGGCTATAATGAGAGTTTGCAGAACTATCAGATCGACTACTCTGATTAACCGAATCAGCCCGAATTACAGCTGTTGTTCAATTAGAGAAGCACTTTCAGATTCCGGGGAGTGTCATATATCTTGTGAAAGACCCCCAGCACATTGTCTTACGCAAAACCTCATCCCGGTCCTTGAACAATGAGATGGTCCACCTCCATAAAAAGCCAATATATCTTCGATATAATCAAAATATCCAGTCTCTTTTCTTCAAAACACAAAGGCCGTCGTCGAGAGTGGCGTTTAGTGTGCTTTTACAAAATATCATCCGGAAAACTATAGCGCCTAAACAATGATAGCTCCATTAAAACAATGCAAACGACTTGCCTTCCAAGGATTTAGTCGAGGAGGGCCTGCTGCCACCTTCATTGAGACTTACAGTTCAATGGCTGAAACTAAAAAATGGAACGACGGGCGTTTTGTGCAATGCAGCTAATTATATAGTATTCCAACTACGGCTCTTATGCCTGCAACTTTAAAACTTTCAAATTACTATAGGTCATGAGATGCGTCGAAGTTTTTTTGCATTTTTCATGAAACAATGAAACCAAAAAATTGTATTTCGATGATGTTGTGTTATCTATCAGAAATCATTTTCTTTTTGCAATTCAATGCGGTAAACAGTTCTGATCGAACCCTTCCACAAATTTAACTTTGACTTTTAGTCGGTTTTGCAGATTTTTTACAAAATTGATATTTATTTACTTAAATGGAAATTTTAGTAGTTTATTTACAAAAGTTTCATTTTTTTCAAAAAAAAAACACATTCCTGCTTATTTTTAACATTTTGAAAGTCAAAAGCACTCCATTCTTTTTTTAATTAGCTTAAAATTTATTGAAGACCGACTGAAGTTCTACTCTTTTTTACGATTTCCATTCTTTTACTCTGTTTAACTGATTAAATAGATTGTTTATGTAAATGAATTTTATAGAGTTTAAAAGCAAATTTCTGATACCTGCTTAGCATCCAGCTTGTGTTGTCATATAACTTCCTTTGGAATTGAAGTTATTCACCGACAAAATTTGGAATTTGAATATCGGGGATTGTCGGATCAATTCAAGTTAATTTAAGTATTTTTAAATATAGACCTTATCAAATTCGAGGCGGTTAATGTCACGCCAGACCACTTTATTGGTTCCGTTTCGAAACAGTGTAGTCGGAATGCTTTTCGATTCACATAAATATATAAAACCAACAAAGGGATACGATCCGCAGCCTTTTTCTACCAAAATCTTTGATTTCGAAGAATTCAGCAAAGTTCCACAATTCTCGATCATGTCTAGGCCAAATTCACCACAAGTATAGCACAAGCTTACCACAAGTTTAACCTGACTTCTGAATGTTTGCTTAAAAAGCCAACCCGCACGTGATTGTCCATGACCCGACAGAATCAAAAGAATCACATTCTGAAAGCGCTTGTTTTATTATATTTCCGAGAATGTTCAGTTTCGTCCAGACATTAAAGCTGAAATTAAAATAAAGAAGTTCTCTCAAAACTTGCAAGTTTCGCAGCGAAATCGTCGACACCACTATGTTCTTATATTTCCTTTCATCACAATATGCTATATAATCAACATGTCAAAAGCAGAGTCGTTGGAAACAAGGAAAATGTGGAACACATCAATTTTCAATTTCTATTTCCAGGTCTCGTTCCCTATTCCTTCTTTGTCATTTAGGCACATTCAGATGGGAAAATTACAATTTCTTTTCTATGAAATTCCCTGTAATTTCAGCATTATTCAAAGACATTAAATGGGGTATGGGATCAATTATGTTTCATTTTCACAAAATTCTCAGCAAATGGATGGGAAAATGAAATGAGCAAAAAGTGCACCGGCTATACACGCCCATTCTTCAGCTTTTCTGCCGCTGCCAAGCTTACTTTCAACCTGGAACAACGGCAATTATTTCAAATTATAAATTGCGGCTCTGTAAATGATGGACCTCGCTTTATTTTATAACAATAGCGAACATGTATATCCAATGGAACATTGCCATCCTAACCGTTAGGTAATCGGCGGCGACGTCGTTGTCCCGCTAGTTTTATCTCTCTATTCCAACCAGGGAAGCCACAAAAAATTAATGATAAATTCTAACAGAAACTGTTGGACTATTTTTTAGCTATATTTTTCAAATATTACAAAAATTTTTTAATTTTTTTCTTTCTACGTAAATTGTATGCCGCTACTGAATTTAAATCATTATATGGTAGTAGATTGTCAAGTTTGCCTTTTTTTAAGATAAAAGAAAGGAAACACTAAAAAGCAATATTTCAAAGATTGTGCACAGAGCGAAAAATGCACAATGCTTACCGTGTTTTACTTTAAAAATAATTTCTTATTAAGGAATTTTAAATTCATTTTTTTGGAATTTCTGTTGCGAAAAAAGAAAAAAACCGAGTTGCAAGTCTGTCAGCTGTAAGAAAATGCGAGTTATCGTGTTCGGCGACTTCCGAGGTATAAAGCATCCACGAAAGACGAAATAAGACCGTCTCGTCTCGTCTTCATCTTCGTCTTGAATTCGTGTGACATTCGTTAGTCTTACGTTTATTGCGCAAGACGTTTATTTCGTCTTTCGTGGAAGCCATACCGAGGTACACAAGCAACGAAGTTCGGTGAAAATTATTTCCTCAATATATACGAAATGTTTAGATTTCAAAGTTCCCTATAGCAGTGGTCGATAATGTTTCAGGAAATTGTTTATTGATGATCTTTTGTTGATCTCTTACTATCATCTTTCCCTGTTTTTCGCGTTCTGGACAATTTATTTTCCAACTCAATAAAATTCCCACTTTATTAACTAAAATTAGAAATTTCATTAATTTCTATCTAAATCAATCAAGTTTGGAAGACGAAATCTTCCGTCTTTTTCAATAAAAGAGAGATCCGTCTCCCATTTTTTATTTTTTCAGTTTTTAATAAAAACATAACAAAGCTGTAAAATTTGTGATCATATTTGCCACATTTTAATAGTTGATAGCTTCTTGATAACTCTTCTAGAAACCTCGGATAACACTTTTCAGAAAATCTCAAAATAAATTTCTGCGTTTTTAAGCCGGAAACATGTTGCTTTGAAATCAAGTTTATTCAGATCGATGCAGCAAAATTAAACAAAATACACCAAACGTTTGAATCCATACGCGCCATTTTTCGGAAAATGTTATGATGAAATATTCCTCCAAAATTTAAACTAGGAAAATTTTAAGAAGAAAGTCGAAAAAAAGGGAATTCCCGTTTTCCTATTCCTATTAAGCCTGATAGTAAACGACTATGGTATCAGTTATCTACTAGCTGTCGTAGTGTTAAATTTGGCGCAATTTCTTTTAAAACAATTTTTGAATAATATGTAGATTACATGAATTTCATTTAAAATAAATGAAAGATGACTTAAAAAAAAAATTTCTTAGAGTGGAATTAAAAAAAATCCTTTTTTAAATCAACGCCTCCGAGTTCTGGACGAGCATAATAAAATTGAATTCTCGAAAAACAAGCAGATGAGATTTTTGAAATGCAAAGCTTCTTTATTCACAAATCATAAGCATCGTAGAACTTATTATTTCAATTCATCTTAGAAGTGATCGAAATGAAAGCTGCTGCTGAGTGAAATAATGATATTTATTTTGCAATTATTTACAAAAAATTACTATATAAAAACTCCTACATCGAGATCACATGGACTTATCAATCCTTGAAAGCTTCAAAATAACCTATGCAATATTGAATTTTGCGGATCTTTTGATTTTTTAAATATTACCCCGCAAAAACACGTAGCTCATTCTCGTCGTTAGTTGTTCGGTTTCCATTGATATCTTGTAGTTGATTGCATGTCCACCTAAATAAGTATAATTTAAAGCGTAAGAAATAGCGGATTTATTATAAAAACGGCGATAGATCTTCATAAGCCCTTTTGTTTGAGAACATTAACAAGTTCCAACAAACACTGATTTATGATAAAAGAATAGAGTTGATACCCCGTGCAGGAAGTGCTGAACAGGAGTATGTTCAGCAAAAACAGGTAGTTCCATTTATTGGAAGCTGAGCTTGGCACAAAACTCTCATCTTTCTGATGACCAAGAATCGCAGCAATAGGAACAATCTAGAACGGCTGTTTAATGTATTCTTGTGATCTTTTTGTCTGCGTCATTTATATAGCCAAGTAAACTGAAAATTAAGTCTTTTCCGGCACGTTCTTTTAGCCAATTCCGTTATTCCACAAGATTCTCACGCTGTCCGCATTCAGCATAGAGTAGAATAAGCAATAAAACTTTTAAATACTCACAGCTTCACTAATGGATATCACTTTTAGGGAAGAAAGACTAGAATAATGTCCTAGCAAATATATCCGCGCGATCTCCAGTTCTTTCTCATCCGCTACACAAGAACACGTCTGAAACTATCGGGAATAATTTTATTAGTTAATAAGTTGAGTAGAAATTACATTTCAACTGTTAAACGCGCATTTTTTAGATTTATTAATAACGCTTCTAGGTAAGAAATGTACCCTGTACTCTTCAACTGTTATCGCCTTTCAAAAAATAGCTAAATTTCAGATAAGTTATAGCTTTTTTCACTACAGCCAATTTACAAACGAAAATCGTTTTAATTTCAGATATGTAACATAGTTTATATTTTAAAACTCACTGTTTTCATTAAACGAATTCAAAGTATTTAAATTAATTTTTCTATATAGCTTTTTTCCTTTTCTATTTAAGCTTTTTATTTGTTTTTTCATTTTTTTTAAGCTACTTTTTTCATAAAATCATCTTGTTTTTATTGTTTTCTCTTATTTTAATTAAGGAAATTACATTTTAACAAGTTTCTTAAAATAAATACTTACTTCGCTTTTCCTTTCTTCAAGTATAATTATATTTTAACTTTTTTTCCATATTTGGCTCGCTTTTATTTTCTTGCTTTTTTCCCTGCTTTCTATTCTTCGATTCTTTTCGATTTTTTCATTTGTCCATTTTCTGAAAATATATTTATTTTTGAATGAAGTATTGTGAATAAGCAGAGAAGTATAAATTTATATTTCGGTTTAAAGAAGGTATGGAAAAATTAGGAAAAATATAGGAATTTATTGATAAAAAAAGCAAATTTCAATTAATAAATTAGCTCAGTATCACACCTTATGATTAATTGAGCCGCCGCTCAGCCGCAACGCGTTTGCTCTGCGCCGCGCATAGCTGGAATAATGCGCATTGAAAAAGAAACGCTTTCCATGTTTAGAAGAATTCATGGGAAATAAAAAAATAATTTATTAATGAAAGTCTTTTCCAATAATGAAATTACCTCTGTGTGATAAATTGAGCCGCCGCGCAGCCACAACGCTATCGCTCCTGTAGTACATAGCGGAAAAAATGCGCATTAAAAAAAGCAAAAAAAAACATTTTTTCCAGGTTAGAAATTTCTTAAAATTTACTTGGCGCTAGCAACAGCTCTGGGCTACTAGGCGCGCGCGCTATTTTTCTAGATTATTCGGATGGTTTTCGAGTATGTCTTTGGTATATTCGTAAGGAATTAGCATTTGCTTTGGTTTTTTTGTTTTTCCTCAATTTGAAGGGCAATGCATTTTTTTCTTCGAAAAAGTCGTGCTATATTTATTCTTTTACATAGCGCAGCCCTATACCCTTAAAAATAAGGGAAATTACAAATGCTCTGCAGTAAGAAACCGTTCTTGCACGCTGCAACTCGTCATTTTGTCTCGAAATGTCTCTGTTTTTCAATGATACCAGCTGTTTCCCATGAAAATGTACTAATTTAATCGCAGCTTGACAAACAGTTCTCTGTGAGTAGGAATTCCATGTTGATGTATTGCACACCACGGAATAAAACACGTTTCAGTATTTTGCAGACCATTTTAATTTTCCTAATAACTTCGAATTCCATTTCGCAGTATCGCAGTAGAAGCGTTGGCTTTTCCTCTTTTTCAGATTTATAGACTATTTTCCACACATTTCTCGTGATTTTCACACTTTTCCCAATTTAATTCAAGCTTTGTTTACCGCGCGCGCCACAGAATAAGAAGCAATTTTTCGATCTCGAAGATCACCACCATTGACACATTTCTCTGCCATTTCTTCCGTCCGAAATTGTATCGAAGCACCTTCCTTTTAGCATCACGTGACCACAACTTCTCGCTAGCAAACTAAAAGCTTTTGCGATAATTGGAAAACAAAAACCGACTTCCTTTTTCTAATTTTCAATAACACTTTTACTTTTTTTCTACTTTTATCGTTATTCATTGAAAAACTATTATTATCGAAGTTAAAACACAAATTGAAAAATAAGAGAAGAAAAAGAGTGAGAGAAAAAGAATTTTGGTCGAAAATTTTCAGTCTTCTGATAATTTTCATCGCTTACAAAAACACATATTTTTCTGTTTCGATAACTTGTGTTCATTTAGTGTTGATTTGCGCAATCTCATCGCCGCAAGAAATGTACCCTTTTCATTCTTTTCCTTAAATTTTAAGGCAGAGTCTCTTGGGTCTCTGAAAAAGTGATTTCTATGGAAAAGAAAAGATACATAACGAAAAATATTTGCTCTTCGGTTCTTTCTTTTTGTTTTTCCCTTCTTCTACTTCACTGTTTCTCGGAATTTTTAAAAGTTGTTCGATAGAGAAAGCCCCTGCCTCAATATCTCAATTTGTGCTCTTTTCCGTAACACAAACTCATTCCACCTAGTCCATCATCTTTCATGTCAACAATCACCTAAACAAAAATCGATCTCTCTCTCCCTCTCTCTCTTTCTCTCTTTCTCTCTCCCAGTCTCTCTCCTCTTTCAGTCTGTCTCCTTTTCAATCATCAAATACTAGTGTGTCATTGAAATTGTAAGATCTATAGCCCCCGGGCCGCTCCTTGCTACCTTTATTTCCTCTCCTCCTATTTTCAAGAGGGCGGAGCCACGAAAAATTGATCCCACCCACTTTCGAGTCATATAAAAGGGACATGCTCATCAGTAAACAATACGGTATTCCTATTTTGTCTCTTTTTGTTTTGTAGAATGACGCTCTGATTTGCCACTGGCGCGTTTAGTATGTATAATCTTGACATGCCAAAGAGGTACCTTTGTGTAGACTTATCAGTTTTCTGATGTTTATGAAACTGCAAATGCACTTTTCTTCCCTTCTCGATTTGTTGTTGCTGAGAGCGTTCTTTTCAATAGAAAATCACTTTAAAAATGCGAAAAATCGCTCGATTCACTTCAGATTTTTTGTTTTGGAAAACGTCAGTTGCGTCAATTTTAACAATTTTATCAGTTTTACAAAGTTACATTCGCATTTTTTCTTCGTTTCATTGAATAACCTCTTTAACGAAATCTCTAAAATGCAGCAGAGCGCATTTACACTGTCAGCACCGGTGATCACAGAGAATGATTTTCCAGAATTGACATTTTGCTTGGGTTTTTGAAGCTTTCTGGAGGCGAGACATCTCAGTGGCGTCAGTGACTAGTATGAGGTTTTGCGTCAGATATGGTGCTAGTGGGCGTGCACTCTAAGCGCCAGACGTGACGACAGTTTAGTTGAAAGTTGAATGAAATCTCCCAATTTATTCATGTTTCATTCAGGCTATTTTGTGCGAAAATTTTTAGGCATTACAGTTTTATTGTCTGTCAAACGGCTTATATTTTGAAGCGAGATGTTGCAAACTGTGTAAAAACTGTGATATAACACCACAGTGATCCCTGATCCGCCTTCTAATAAAACAGCGGTCTCCAATTAAAGGACACCTTCTGGTACAAAAGAAAGTTTATTGTCGGTGTTCATTTTTTGGCTTTTTTTGTTTTCTCAGTGATTTTTGTTCGTTACTGAGTCTATAGAATTGCTAAAGCTTTCAATATTAGTTGAAAATTGAACAACCCCTCTACCCTCTAATAGAACGTCACCTGCTATAAAACACCAGCTCCTTCTTTCTTAGGGTCCTTAAATAATTTCAAGTATTATCTTTTTTCGTTGAAAATCCATTCTCCAACACGATCAAAGAACCTAAAAGAAACTATGACCCATACCACTGATACGGTCTGGAAGTGAACAATTTCGTAGAGTCACGTGAAGAAAACGTTTGCCTCTTTCGTTTCCACTGACCTTTTCCTTATTACACTTTGCCGCTCGAACTGGAGTGCTCTTCGTGCTGCTTCGTGTCTGAATGGCCGAAAGGTGTAATAAAAACGCACAGAATATTAGAGGGAAAGAAGATGGGCTGATTTCTGGTATTTTTTTGTCTTTTTTGAAGCTGGAAACCTTTTTTTTCGGCGAAGTCTAATATTCCATTCCTTTTCATTTACTCTTCAATTTTGATTCAAGTTTTGCCAAAATATGAAGTATGCAAACAAAAAACAATTTCAGACGTTTTCAGCCAATTTCTTAAATTTTACAACTGCTTACCTTGCTTGCCAAACTTGAACAAAAATGTGAAGTTTTTACTGTTTCAAGTTTATTGAATCGTTTTCAGCTTTTGTAAATTTTTTATTATTTATTACTGTTTCAAGAACTTGTGAAATGCATGTTTTTCAAATTTACCCAATATTCTTCAATTCTTCTCGCAAACACCTTGTAATTAAAGATTTTTAATAGAAATTAGTAATTTTCCTGTTTCTGATATCTTTTTTTTTCATAAAGAACATCAAAGTAAGGTCCACGAAAGATGAAGACAAAAGGTCGTCTTCCAAAATCGAGTCGCCCTCGTTTGTCTTGCAGTTCGTCTTGCATTCGTCTTACGCAGTAAATGAGTTGTTAACACACTGCGTCAGCCGAATTCAAGACGAAGAAGAAGACGAGACGGCCGAAGTTTTGTGCTAAAATGTAGCTCTTCTATTTTTTCACTACTGTTTCGCCCCTCAGTTAAATTTGCAAACGTGCAAACCTAGACCAGAAATCAAAAATTAATTGTCCGTAGGCATACATCTCCACGTGGGACCCTTTCTCAAGTCCAAAGACCAAACAAGCAATGCACGTATGCATAATGTCTCTATCTTATCTCGTGTTTCTTCCATTTCTCGATCATTATTGTCACTGAAATCGTCATAAATCTAGGCTATAGGCCACCACGTGACACAACACAGCTAAGCGAAAGGGTGGGAGGGGCGGAGCCTCGAAGAGAGAAGTGTCAAAGAACTTTCATGTTGTCTCCACCACTCCTTATCAAAGTACTCAACGAAAGCTCCTTTTTGTCGCTATAAATATCGTTAGTTGTCTATTCACTTTCACCGCCTACCAGCCCTCCGCTACATACATTCCTCCATTCTTCCGCGAGCGCCCTCCGAATGTCGCGTACGATAGCTTTTCGGATGTTGCGTGTGGCCTCCTTAATAAAGTGATTCCAGGAATGGCTCAATCGCTTCGTAGTCAGTTCGCCACCGACAAGCAGGTTCTGCAGAAGTTCTTGAACTTGGACCAAAAGGGAAAGTACCAGGCTCTCTACATTTGGATTGATGGCTCCGGGGAGAACATTCGCGCCAAGACAAGAACCTTCGATTTTGAGCCAACTGATCCAGAAAGTGAGTTTCCTATTACATGTCAGAAGTTGTGTTCTGCCAGCAAGTTTCAACATTCACGAATGCTGAAACATTTTTAAAAAGGTTTCAATGAACCATTGTTGAATTTTCTTGTTGACACAGGTCATTTTACGAAACTTTGACTGTGTTACCATACTTTTGGCGCACCCTGTATTGGAAGTACTGGATGAAGATTCTTTAAACATTTGAAACAGCGATCTGGAAAGCCTGCTGACGTGGCATTCAGAAGATAAAAAAGTGATAAAAACACAAGAAAAGGATTCGTGCATCCGAGACTGTTGAGGAAACTGAAAATACAGAAGGTCAACAGTTTTTTCTGCGTTCTGAATCGCTTCGACCGAAATGAAGAAATTCTGTTAACTGGCTCATGAATCAGTATTAACAGACTTTTTTGTGCCAAGACCGCTTTAAAACGTGTTATTCTAAAAAAATGAGTCAGATCTTACTTTTTGATATCTTTTTTTACAATCGTTGCATATTATTCTGCGTATCTCGGCTCTCTGTAGAGATGTCTGGAAATGATCAACTGATTAAATGTATGTGATACTATGTTACACATTTAATCAGTTGAAAGTTGTTTGATATCTTTTTCAGGAATCGAGATAAAAGGGTTGAAAGTCCCGTTATTAGTGTAACCTGAAGAGGGTTACATAAAAAAGGGGTGACAACTTAATAGTTTGAGACTGAAGATGGGACTGAGTTGCGTTGTTGAATGTTGGACATGGAGCGTATGTTCAGTAGGAGTCAGACTTAGGAGCAGCTCGGATAATCTCTGACTTTTGAATTTGTGTTCATGAGAACAAAAAGAGCAGAGAGTGAATTGAATAAATTGTTTCTTTTTTGTTCTAAAAAAATATAACGCTGAATAGGACTTTCTGAATTATATATTAATTAAAAAACCCTTTTTTAAAAATGAATTTCGAAATTTTATTCAAGTTTCTGTGATGCTGAAATATAGCAAAAACCACATATACTAGAATGTTTGGCAACTATTTTGTAGCAAAAATCACTGTTTTTGGAAAAAACATTTTATATTTCAGAGCTCCCAATCTGGAACTTCGACGGCTCGTCCACCGGCCAGGCCGAGGGAAACGACTCTGACGTCTACCTGAAGCCGGTGGCCGTCTATCCAGATCCGTTCAGGCAGGGAAAGAATAAACTGGTGATGTGCGAGACTTACGATAACAAAAAGAAGCCGACCGGTTAGTTTGTTTTCTTTTTCCCACCGTTATATTGGGCGCTCTATGGACATTCTGATGTGATAAAGTACACGTGAAACAGAGGATTGATTGGCGCAATGAAACTTGTGGCGGAGAAGAAGATAGAGTAGAATAGAGAGGGGCGAGTGTGTCAGGTGTTTCTGCTAGATTAGAAGTGGTCAAAATTATTTGTTTGTGAAAAACAATGAGATGAAACTGAAGAAACGTGATTAAGAAAATTGTGCGAAACATTTATTTTTGCAGTATGAGGCTTGGATTTTGGGAAAATCTATTTCGAAACGCGCTCAAATGCTAAATTCAAACATTAAGGGCCAGTTTAGTCAGTTTTTGAGTTTTAGAACAATAAATGCTTTCTCTTGATCAATTTGAAAAAATACTTCAAAAAAAACCAACGATTCTTTTTTTAAATTTTGTTTTTGAAACGGAGAACATTGCAATTGATTGTTGGATCACCATAACGTGTTTTGGTTACTTAAATTTGTGCTTCTCTTTCTATCTCTCTCTCTGTATTATTTTTTGATTTGAGCTACGTGCTCATCCGTTGTTGAACCGGACCACCCACCCGTTTGCTCTCGTGCTCACTAAACCGACTATAATCGGGTGGGTCAACACAACTTTGGGAGCAGTGTACTATGTACAGAAAGGGGAAAAATGGGTTAGGAGGTGACCATGAGGGCCTTGAACACAATGATAAGAGTAGTAGGACGTTGGCTTGATAAGACGACTTGAACTGTGCAGGCAGGTTTCTTAGCTATACAGCCACCGTCATCATGGCGAGAAGGAGACATTGAGAGAGACACACGTGCAGGCAGACGAATGAAATTCGAATATTGTTCAGTTTCGCAGAGCTAAAATCGTCGCCACCATATTAACGGTATAATCGACCGATGTCTATTTCTATTCATTGATCAATAAGTAATATCACTTGCAAGTTTTCCAATTTTGCTGTTTCATGTCTTTGATAATAGAAAGAATTATTGATAATGTTCGGGGCAACAGGTCACGAAACATATAAGTTCATCATTCCTCATTTTTGCACCTTTTCAGCCACAAACTTCCGTCAACGATGCAAGGATGTTATGGAGAAGGCTGCCGACCAACATCCGTGGTTCGGAATGGAGCAAGAGTACACCCTCCTTGACATTGATGGCCACCCATTCGGATGGCCAAAGAACGGATTCCCCGGACCACAGGGACCATATTATTGTGGTGTTGGAGCTAACAAAGTATACGGAAGAGACATCGTCGAGGCTCATTACCGCGCCTGCCTCTACGCGGGCATTCAAATCTCTGGAACCAACGCCGAGGTCATGCCCGGACAATGGGAGTTCCAAGTCGGACCGTGCGAGGGAATTGAAATGGGAGACCAATTGTGGGTGGCTCGCTACTTGCTCCAGCGTGTGGCTGAGGAGTTCGGAGTGATTGCCTCGTTCGATTGTAAACCAATCAAAGGAGACTGGAATGGAGCTGGTTGTCATACTAACTTCTCCACAGAAAAGATGAGAAATCCAGGAGGCATTGAGTGAGTTTTAAGTTTATTCTTTTTTTTATTGCTAGTTTATAAAAAATCTTTCCAAAACTTTGATAACTAAGCATGTATGACACCTTCCTGAAAGAGTAAAGAAACTAGAACACCGCTAAACAATATGGAGTAACTGAAACAGGAACATTTCAAGGAACATTTGGTTTTTCATAATAAAACCAAATTTTTTTGCTGGTCTCGTCGTTTTTTGTTTTTTGAGATAAAAATGTATTAAATAAATAACGAAAAATTGGTGAAAGTTAGTTAGTATTGTTAGTTCGTATAGCTTGTTTTTTAATAGTTTTTAATCTAATGTAAGCCAAAAAAAAAACGGCAAAAATAACGAAAGGGTAACTTTAATCAAATGACCGTGGAACCCGTGACTGATTTTCCAACGCGGCAGCTCACTTCCACCTATTTAATTAGTACAGTAGAGCGAACTTTCCTTTTACCATCCCTCAAACTATTAGTTGTGATTTAGGGTGTAATGTAGTATTGGTGAACATGAAAGTCTCAGTAAGGCACCTTCAATCGTCACGTGTTTCAGCGAGATTATGTCCGCCATCAATAAGCTTTCCCTTGTCCACCCGCAGCACATTGCCTACTACGACCCGCATGGCGGAAAAGACAACGAACGCCGTTTGACCGGCCTCCACGAGACAGCGTCCATCAATAAGTTCTCCTATGGAGTGGCCTCGCGTGCATCTTCGATTCGCATTCCGCGGTCCACTGACGACGATGGCTACGGATACTTCGAGGACCGTCGCCCGTCATCCAACTGTGACCCGTACACTGTTACCGGAGCACTTGTCCGAACTGTGTGTCTCGAGGGAGCCGAACGCAAATTGTCGATGATGTATGTTCCCAGCCAGGCGCCAACCGTCACCAAGCAGTAGAATGGGAATGTACAGAGTGTTAGACAGATCCCTATATGTGCGTGTGATACCACTGATTTTATTAAACTTCATTTATTGCTCCTTTAAATTTTCTTAAATTTATTTTCATTTTGTTACGTATAATTCCCTGGATTCCCAATGTATTTGAACTGTACAAATAAACATTTCAATACTAACATTTTCAAAGAAGACGGCAAATAACACAAAATTGTGGGAAAAGTTTTTTAAAAGTTGTTGAATTTTCTGCTATTAGGTTGAGAGAAACGTCTTCGGAATTTATTTTGTTTCGTCATTTCTCTGTGTTAATTTAATTTGTTCAGTTTCGTGATAATCTTACAGATAGCGCACAGAATGTCCTTTTTAGTCAAACGTAATATGGAAAAGACGGCCCTCCTCCAAATTTATTACGATTTAAAAAAAAATTGCAGTCAAAAATGGCAAGATTTCAGTAAGAAAACGGCAAGAGTTCCAGTCAAAAAACGACAAAAAGTAGAGCAAAAACAACGAGAATCGAGGATACAAAAATTATGAACTAATATAAAGGGAAGTGTCCAATTCATCATAATCTTCAAATTCTTCGTTTTCTTCGCCATTTAAGTCAATGTCACCAATAAGATCGGCAACTGAACATAAACACAATGACTGGACAGCTTCTCTTTTTCGTTTCATCAGTTTCAATCCTTCTGATATTATGACTTCGTCTTTGAAACAATGAATCTTGCAATCTTCGGATCCGTTCGTAGCATTCTTCAACCCACATTCGGTGAAAAAATTTTTGAGCAAAGATTCTGGCAGCTGTTTCCAAGCATCCAAAATCCATTGGAGGATGACGCATGTTTCCTGAGCCTGTGTACGACATGACTCCGTGAATTATCCAACTCTCATACGATTCACGAATTTTACTATTAAACGGACTGTTCCAATACACATCTGGTGTCTATGATTGAAATTCTGTCAGAAAGCGTGAAATTCGACATCTTCTACCTGAATGAATTTAGTGGTTCCTCCAGGAATCACAGCCATATCAACACGTAGGATTTACATCACTTTCTTGGTATCCGTGTTAGTGTGGCAACGATATGAACGATATGAATCACAGAATAACAGTCTCTTTCCTAACAAATTGGTTCCGATGATAGATTTAAGGAGATGCTCTTTGGTCTCATCATTGAAAAATGTTCTCTCTGACCATGACAGCTCCATCGAGGAACCAAATTTTTTAATAATCGATGAAAAAAATGTTTCGACTCCTATCACGGATGTCAAATACGTGATATAGAAAAACATTTAAAAATTCAAAATTCAGATAATCAAATAAAAAGAAGAAAAAACAATAAAAAAAAAATATGAAATAAGGAAAAAATAACAAATCTAAATTGGTTTGCTCTCTTTTCACTATTGAAAGGCGTATGGGTGGTTTACAGTTCTCAAACTTAGATTTACAAAATCTGTCGTGACGCCGATTGTGTCATCACCAAGGGGCAAATCAATTAGGTGTGCAAATCTATTAGAGGTTTTACGGTAATAGGTGTTTAGTGATCTGCTGGCGGCAGCTAGTAGGCAGTTAGTAGGCTGGTAGTGGACAGCTCTTATAGATCGGCTAGCTAGTAACTATCTAATGGGCTGTTAATGGGCAGATAGTGGGCAAATAATGTCCGATATGAGCAATGTGACATCCCTGCCATCGGTGTTTCGTCTGTTTAAACACTGGGCCCATCAACAATTTGATTTAAGAAACGAATGCCTGAGTGATCATTATGGAGATAAAGTATGTGTCCTACGTGCTCTACTCTAGTATTTTTAAAATAAAAATATTACTATTATTCCCTCAAATTTTATTTTCTTTGTGGTTCTCACAAGTCAACATCAAAACAGCTGCATTTTCCAATAAAAATTTCGTTCGATTCTAGTGAAAAATGGAGAAGAGTGAGTCTCTTCTTCCAGATTTTTCCGAATCTTCGTTCTTGAACGTTTCCAGAAGGAAGTCAGAATGAAGATGAAAAAAAGAGAGAACATCACAGACGCCGCTGCAGGAATCTTGACTGTGAAGAAGAAAAACCAGGGCTCGTCAATCGAATGTATGTCTCTCTTGGACAGAAGGTCGGCGTCATCGAATGGACAAAGTTGGAGCCACGCTTTGAGGTATGCCTGTCTGTAGGCTTGCACATTCTATTTCTATTATAGAGAAATATCGACAAACTCATCTCGTACCATAATATAATCTACCGTATGGTAGATGCCATTGAGCTCCAAATCCAGATAATGCCAAAAGTGATAGCGATGAAAAAAGTTGTTTCGCCACCGGATGAGAATCCATGGGAAGTTCTCGGAGGATGGTTGAACACGATGGCAGTTTCTCAGTTTACTGGATCGCAAGCGGCGAGTTGAACAAAATAATATCAAGCATGCATATACGCCCCACTGATAATCTCAATAAAAACCAATAACCAGTGGAGCGAAGTTGTGATATTAAATTTTCAGAAAATTCTCGAAAAGTTCAGCAGCGCCTGTGGAAAGATTGCTGTAAGGGAGGCGCAGGTGCAGAGAAGAAGTGAGTGTACTATCTTAAAACGACGTCTTTAATAAAAGAGCAGTCGTACTATTTCAGCTCGCAGTAACCTGATTAGAAAAATGAGGATGTACACTGGAGATGAGAGCGCCGAGTTGAATGAAAATGTCGATTTGTTGAGAAATAAACTTCATATGATGGTGGAGTGCCGACATGATGTAAGAGATAAGTACACTATGGTTTCTCTGAGTCTCTTTCCATACGGATCATGCATAAGAGAAGCAAACTACTGTAGCTTCTCAGTATGTGTCCATTAAATAGAAAAAAAAAGCGCAGACAAATAAAGTTGCTCAGTTTTTTATGCAGTTTTTTGCATTAAAATGCAATTGTGGTTTTCATGAATAACCCCATAAGTAAAATTAATTTCAGCTGAAAAATTCAAAAACTGTGAAGGATGTGAGAGCCTTTGGTGAAGAATACCGTCAAATAATTCGTGCATTCAATGAGTGTGCCAATGAAATTCAAGGGTGGATTGATGAAGTTTCGATGGTGGTACCGCTTCATCAGCAGGAATTTCTCAAGGTGAATTTAAAGATTTCAGTTTCTAATAGTTGCCAAATAGCGTTTCTTTTTCAATTTTGTTAGCTGACACTTTGCGATGCCCACACTCGTTCCAGTTCTCTCGTGAGGTGTCACTGTTTCACGATTCTGTGCACAACTCGTTGAACGAAGTATTCCTTCGCCTTGGCATCGGCTATCAAAAACTTCCTTCAAAATTGTCCCCGAAACCACATGACTGAATACATTTTCTTATCTCGAGTTTATTCCAAGTAATGAAAATTAGTGGATGTCCCAATTGTGTATTATAACCGTAAAAATATAATTTGCGAATGAGTTAGTATGCAATTTCTGTATGTCTAGAATTTACTACACTTTCAACATTAATGAGGAATCGTGATGGCTAATGGAACCACTCCAAACTGTGTCATGCACATTTCATTAATCAGACTGTACTCGCAGCAATGCTTGCAATAAGGATTGGGCTCAATGTTGAAGAGCCGGAAGCCGTATCTGTAAAAACAGGCTTTATCCTATGGAAAACTCATGAGCGAACCTTGACATCATTCGGAGCATTTCCAGGTGATTGTGTGGCTGTTCTCCGTGAAGTTCGATTAAAATCTATAATTAATTATCATTTTTATTTCTTCATTGACTTTGCAAAATGCTAATCGATTTCTTAAAATACAAATTGAAATACCGATTCAGAGCGATTTCTGATTTCCGTTTCAAAAAATATTATTAATGATGTCAAATGGACGCAAGTGGTCAAACATGCAATTCGGACGGGCACTTGCTGGTTTTTCTTAATATGAAAATGTTGGTTTGCAAAAACCTCGAATTGAGGACATCGGAGATTTAGTTGTATTCCGAAAGTAGTTATCAAATGGCCAAATCTGTCGGTTTCTTGTCTGATGCCAACTTTTTCCATCGATTCGCATTTATATTCTTATTCTAAATCGATTCCGAGATCTACAGTTTTCTCCACTGGTGGTGAGAAGTCATTTTTCATTTGAAAGAAGATAGGAACAACCATGCGGCCTAACCCGTAATCTTCCAAGTTCGTGCATATAGGTTCCGAGTTTTTTTTAATTTCGGAAACCGTCGGAATACCAGAAATCAAAGTTTCATAGTTTGGCACGTACCTGACAAACAAAATAATCTTTGATAAATGGCTCTAAACCAGTGACTTCTCCGCCCTCGATGTCAATTTTCAAAAGTTCCACATCCGATCTTCCAGACTTGGACAGCATGGTAGATATTTGTAATTCATCAGGAATCATTCCAACAAATAATTGACCGCCAATTTCTTCATAAGACTTCTGTGTCTGACTGTTTTGAGCATCCTGAATGACTGTATTAAATAGGGATTCATTTAAAACGGAAATCAAAATAATCTGACAAGGGAATCATCTTCTGAAAGCTGTTTGAAGTACTCTGAAAAGTTGCTCTTATCGCTTACGAATAGTAACTAACTGCGTAGATTCCGGAAAGACTGGAAATGTACTATCTGAAACTTGAATTGTCTGAAACTTCACACCCCTCTGAGAAGCGTTTTCAGAAAGTATAAAAGGAGCAAAAAGTTCATGTGCTTTATTATTTTTTTTTCTCCCGGCTGGCTTACGGAAAACTACGTGTTCCTACAAGCCCTAAAAGGCTAAATCTGCCTATCCGGTTCTGAGTTTACAGCTCTCTGGCTATGGGTCCTAGTAAACTGAGCAACTGTACAAGATGATCATTATCGATCGGTTTTCAGTCATTCTGAGAATTATTTCTTATATTTCAATAAAATTTGTTTATTTCCCAACGTTTTTTTTTTTAATATATTTTCTGGCATTTTCTCTAGAATTTCGAGATATTGAATTGCCTGAAATCTTCTAAATATGCTGTTTTCTGTACGCCGTTTGAAGGCTGTTGAAAAGTTCAAAAATGCGTCGGGAGAGAACTGTATTTCAAAAAACAACGTTTCCTTAAAAACGATTACCATAATTTTGCCGAAAATTTCAGAAAGGCAGTTGGGAGCATTTGCAGACAACAAATTCAAGATTTCTAGCTTCTTTTTAGAAAAGGAAAATTGTTTCGAGCTGTTGAAAGCTCCATAAAAATACCTTATCGGCTCCCAGAATTTTACAGCGCTTCTCAGTTGCTTTGTGAATGGCCAGATCGAATTCAATATTATTGCTAAGACCAAGTGAAAGAAGGCTGAAAATCGGAGAGTAGAGAATTCAGATGATGACTGAGTTGCTGCACAGTTGTGATTTAGGAACGGCGTCGGCGCGGCTCATATCTTTCTTCGATCTCGGTGTATTTTACGTGAATTTATGTGAAATTGACTTTCTACAAGTTAAACAATGTTATTTATTGTAATGTAAGGAAAATCTAGTTGCGAATAATAGATCTCAAAAAATATTTTAAATTCATTCTGAAAATGCAGTCTTGAATAATAGACTGATATTATCATCGCGGAATATGACCTGTACTCGATTAATCGAGTATTTCATATATATTTTTTAATATCGTTAATGCAGTATTGTGATGGAGCCTTGCGCCCGCAAGCACATTCCTTTCTTCCCCCGCGGGCTCCGCCTACTAACTGTTTTTGATTTCCCCTCATAACTTTCATTTTACTTTTCATTGAATTTTCTTGCATTTTTCTTTCATATTCTTTTCTTTATACTTTAATTCTTTATACCCTTTACACGGTTTAATTACCCAAGTTTGAGATATCAATAAATCCTTCAAACTAAATCCTACAAACGAACGACTTCACCTGTTTGCAACCCATCTACTGTCTACATGAACAAGCGACCATAGCGAAACCACCGACGAATTTATGACCGTCCGGTTTTTTAAGGGCTTCTAGGCCTTAGTCCTGTATGCTAGTAATAATCATAATTCATGAAAGAACTTAAATTATACATGGAGATCTCAAAGTAAGTTGCCCGTGCTATGCTTTGAGCCAGTAACCGCCGCTGTGCATACACCGAGCATCTTACCCTACTATAAAACACATAACAACTAACGTGCACGCTTCTTTCTTGACAGCTGCAGGATTGCAGACATGCTTCCCACCATCTCCTTTGTTTCCGATTCGCACATTTTTCTCGCAAAACGCTTCCATTGCTACTGATTTATAAAATATGTTGTGATCAGCCTGATTGGCAGCTTCTAAAATCATTTTTCGAGAATTCAAAACATTCCGAAGCGCCGCTCTCCGAAGATGTTTTGTGTTGTTTGAGTTAAGTGGGTTTGTCCGGCTCGAATCGCTCAGAGATAAATCGTAGAATGGTTTCAGATTCCGATCTGCGACATCAGAAAGACGAGAAGCTGAAAGGAAATGGAAACAATAAGCACCACTAATTTGAATTTCAATTGAAACAGTATTTATTTATTTGTTGCTTTAGTTTCCATATCAAACATTTGTTTACGGTTCGAAAAAAACGTTTAAATGTTAGAAAAAACTTACAAATTTCCTTCAATTGGTAGTACATTGAGGTTGTCAGAATCAGTATAACTGTTGACATAAATGATACGAAATATCTCGTTCGAAATGCCATCTTGATCTGAAACTGTTCGTACAACTGAAAATAAAAAGTGATATATCTTTAATTTAATAAATAATGAGCGTATTGAACACGAAACGGTACGAAAAATAGATGTGTAGACAGAAAAATGTTCTGATGATACTTTGGGTGTGGCGCAGTGACAAAAAAATGTGATGAAGGCATTATGCGGATGAGCAATTTTTCAGATCTTCCATTTCCAATTGCCCATCGGAGTATTGCTCCGGACGGGCTTCAAAAGGACAAAAAATTTCAGAAAAACTTATCAGAAATTTTGTGGAAAACCTCTTCTTAATCGCGTTCCATGTTACTTGTTCGATTGTATTTTCATTCGTCACTTTTGAGTTCTGCAACGCCATTTCTCTCGAGCACCTATACGTCCCAAACGGTCAAATTTGTGTTCTACTGTATGAAATCACTGGAGGCGCAAAATACAGTCACGGGCATTGAAACATACCATTTTGGTTTCTCTGCTATAGCTTTTTTTAGAGAAAAGCGAATAGCGAATTCATCCGGAAAGCAACTTGTAAATGTGGTAATAAGCAATGGTAACAATTTCAAAATGATCAATACTTAGGTGCAGCCCTTAGAAAATCTATCAATGCTTAACATCTGCTAGAGATTGACTGAATCACGTTGATCAGAAGAGAAAACTCGCTGAGTAGTTCTACGTCGGGAAGCTCCAAATAAAGTGCAGAGAAGACAATTAAGAGTTGGCGAAACGAATCATCTAACGGATAGATGCGCATCGAGAAGCAACTCTGGCTGAATGCCGCCGAAGTCTTCGGATCATCTGAATACTTTTGCGAAGAGCTTGAGAGACGCGTTTCCGGTATCCGTGCTCGAAACGCCGGTGAGAAATCCTCTCGGTTGGTGACCGTGTGTCTTCAGTTTCCATAGTCTATTCTCACTTACCTGATCCGGTCGATGAAAAGAAGATCTCAAACTGATAATTTTGAAATGTTTGCTGTTGCTTATTACCTCATTTACAAGTTTCAAATATACGAAAGACGAAGACAAAAAGTCGTCATCGTTCGTCTTTCAGTTCGTCTGGCATTCGTTAAAAAAAAGTTGTCAACACAACTAAATCATAAGAATTCTAGGCGAAGAAGAAGACGAGACGAGACGGCCGAAATTTCGCCCAAATGGAAGCATTATTCAGATAGAAGAAATTTCGAAATATTTTTATTCATTCACTATTTTATGAAGTCAAACAATGCTGGTGAGTAATTCTCCCTCTTTACTTCTTTGCCCGCTTGGCTGATCAAAAAATCAGGAGGGGGATTCTTTTAATATAGCATGGAAAATAGGGTGCTTCTGTTCAATAAATTAGAAAGAAAAGTGAAAATAAAAATCAGCTTGATGGTCCTAATTCAACATTAAACAACATTATGGCCTCTGCTAAAAGTATAGCGAATTTTGATGTTTTTTTTCTTAAATCTCACCATCAATCATTCCTGCCTCATTACACCCCACACACATACAAATTTACGCGAACCTAGTTTTTGTTAGTACACACGATGACACTATCCTCTCCATCTATCGCCGTCAGAGCTTTCTCGTCTGACTTAGTAATTAAGGGCACTCTTCTGCTGTTTGATCTTCCCGTGATTTGTGTAGATTTTCATTTCCTTTTTAAAATTAAATTCTGGTATTCTCGTGAAACCTTGAATTGGGACGTCAGTACCCAAGATTATCTCGGGTGAGCATCCGATTTTCCTACTCAAAAACCGTAATTTTTGATTGAAATTCCTTGATTCTCGAATTACCTCTAACCTCAGGTATCGGTAATCGATTAAAAAGTGATTTTTTGCTTGAAAAATATTTATTTCCTTTTGAAACTTGCCTCACCCTCACTCAGACAAGCCACCATGAAAACATGTGGTACAAACTCGATGAAAAAGGGGCAACTTGGTATACCTTAGTAGGTCGTATTCCTTTGACACTGGCGGTGGGCATGAAATGGACATAATGCGCTTTGGGGCAGTTTTTACATGATTTAGACTTAACAGGCAATGCAAATTTGGTCCATGAACTAAGTTAGAGCTTCATATTAAAAAGGAATGTGATGTTTTACAACAATTTAGCAGGTTACGTGAACTATTAATATTGGAAATTGTCCGTCCGAAACCAGCGAACCCTGCCTACTAATTCCCATATTTCAACTCGATCAAACTCGTGAACTTCAGATCTTACTGTTTCGGAATAATATATATGTCGCTCATCACGTTAACGCTAGATGCCGGGAAAGGCTCGGGCATGATGTACTCGGGTTGACAGCATTTTGAAACCACCTGTTGGTAAGACTGATCGGCTAGAACAATTTAATTCGGAGAAGGTAATGAAAGAGGCCGTGAGAAATATGAATATAATTTGAAATGTTAGAAAAAGATACTTCATATTCTACGTTCTATAAATAAAAAAGTCGAAGAATGTATGAATACGGAGACATAGTCCTAGTAACTCAAAGGTTCAGTTCACTTTTGGAAAATAGCACGCTTCCGCCTTCTCTGAATCTTCCATTAACCTTGAATATAACTTAAATGTCATTTCCTATCCTTGTTGAATGTTGAAATCACTTTTGAATCTTGATAAATATGAAATAAATCTAAATTTATGAGGTTTGGGAGGTTTGGGAGTTAAAACGAGATCTATCATTCTGTCTTTCTCTTATTACTTATCGAATCCTATAACATTCCAGATTCATTTCAAGGAGAATAGGCGGTCGAAAAATGACGTCTACATTCCTTAAACAAAAGCCAAAAGCCGATTTTAGTAGTTCCCAATTATTTAGGAAAGTGATTAAAAATTCAATGCTTTGGGTGCTCGCCGTCTATTCTAGTAAGTACGAGCGTCCAATTTGTTGAGATGTGTTCAAATGTCCAGATGGAAATCTAATTTTTTTCAGTAATCATTATTCGAGCAACGCGAAATGCAGATCCTATGGAGTATGCGATTTTTTTCAGTTTCTTCATTATTTTCGATTTTGACTCTTATTCATTCAATTTAGAATACGGTACCCTCCGCCGCGTATAAAGCTTGGAACATCTGAAAAATACATATCGAGCAACTTCGCGGCGTCCTCCAGACTCGGCAATCATCTTTTTGAGCTGTGTTCTCTTTTATCCATATCTAGAAAGCTTGAAAGAAAACCCGTATTCTTTATTCAAAACAAATACTATGAACGAATGTGGCAAGACTCGAATCACGTGATTCCGGGACTGATGGAACAATTTCTGGTGTTCAATGGCAGTGTGAGTTAGCCAAGGGCATTCAGAGGCACGCCGACCTTCAATGAAGTCTTACAGATTCCAAAAAGTGTATCAAAAATTGTGTTCCATGTGAAATGTTGTACCTTTGATGATCCAAGCGTATTGAACAGTTATGATGACGAATATATACATCTGACGGGGACACATTATCAGGTTCGACCAGACATATTACAGGGTGGCAGCCATGTACTTTGCGTGGATTCTGGCGCATGAGCACAAGTCGCTACTGTATCAATTTTATTTTTTATTAATTATTACATATTTATTATTATGTTTTTCAATTTTCTGGTCGCAACTTCCATTGTTAAGGTAATGGCGGCTGCTTCACCCCATCGTGGTTCTATTATATTATTAAAATGATGCAGCAGGGTGTGTCGAATTCGGAGATCGCTAAACGGCTGAACGTCAACCGAATGCTTGTTCATCGGACTGTCTCTCGCTTCCACCGTCTTCGTACACTTGATGACCGTCCAAGATCGGGTCATCCTGTCACTTTGACGACGCCAAAAGCGTTCGGGAAAGAATCCGAAGAAATCCGAAGCGAAGCATGAGGAAGCTTGCTAAAGACTTCAAAAAATGCCGATATTCTATGGGAATCATTGTCAAAGAGAAGTTGAAGATGACTTCGTACCGTATGCAACACGGCGCATTCCTCACCGAGAAAAACAAAGCTCTCCGAATGCAAAAAGCACGAAAACTTCTTCACGGCACGAACTCAGGCACGCACCTCTCGACACTGTTCACAGACGAGAAAATTTTCACCGTCGAAGCTAATAAGAATGGCCAAAACCATCGGATTATTGCAAAAGACTTTCAAACTGCCTGTAAGAACGGAAAAATTCTCAATAAGACATCTCATCCGTCTTCAGTCATGGTTTTTGGTGGAATTTGCTCCGATGGCAAAACCCCGCTGATTTTTGTTGATTTGGGAGCCAAGGTGAACCAAACCTACTACAGAAAACACATTTTAGAGGCTGCAGTTCTTCCGTGGTCCAAATCGCATTACGGAAACCGACCCTGGTGCTTCCAACAAGACGGCGCACCGGCTCATCGCGCCAAGGCCACTCAGCAGTGGTGCAAGAACAATTTTCCTGAGTTCATCTTCTCGTCAGAATGGCCAGCGTCGTCACCCGACCTGAATCCTATGGACTACGCCGTTTGGGGATATTTGACCCAGAAGGTTTCCACCAAAAACTACGCTAATTTGAGCGCTCTGAAGGTCGCACTTGTGAAAGCCTGGGACGAAATGGATGCCAACTACCTGCGTGCCGTGGTGGACGCTTACCCGAAGAGATTGAGAGCGGTGGTGAAGGCCAAAGGAGGGCGATTTGAAAACTATTGTTAACACTTGTTTTTGTATCATTTCAATAAACTTCTGTCCAATTTTGGTGAAAATTGAACTTGTTTGAAGACATTTATAACGTTTAAAACGTGTAACCGTATTTGGATGCCACCCTGTATTGGAATGAACTCATTGATCTTCCAATAGTGCGCCGCAACGTTTAAACAACAGTTTTTCAGAGCTGGAAGTACTTCTCTGATAAGCGGAATGAGCTCATTGGATCTTTTAAGGCAGCTGATGGCATTTATAAGGGTCTACCACGATCTGATGAAGACATTTTTATGTGAGACACGAAACGAGACAGACAAACAGACAGATACATATATAGACAAACGGAGATACAGATGAATGGACAGGCCAGCAGAGGGAGGAAGACAAATGGACAGAGAGAGAGAGAGAGAGATTGAGAGGAACAGAGAGAGAGAGAGAGAAATTGAGAAAAACAAAAAGAGAGAGAGAGAGAGAGATAGGGTTACTTAAACTGTCGTATTTTAGAGCATGCGTCCACGTGAGACGAGGAGACTTCCTGAGTGTTGGATTCCATGTTGCCGACGAGAATTTTATCAAGAATGCACTAAACTACATTATTGATCAAGAAGGTTAGATACTTTTGAATTACGAAACTTCATAGATACAGAATTGCTCTCACAATTTTCAGAAGGGAAAGCACGCGAGAAGATGGCTACTGTCTTCTTCGGCGACGACGTTCCGTTCATGGAGCATCTGAGAGGTGCTATTGGGAATTCAAGTACTTTTGTATCCCAAAACTCTGCTTATGACGATTTGTTATACGCGAAAGGAAACTGTAACATGGTTTTGATAACAGGTGTTGAGTTGCTCGTCAAAAAAACCAAATTTATAGTATAATAAAAGAAAAACAAAAGATTTTCAGCGGCCCACTCAACATATGGTTGGTGGATGGGTTACCTTTCAAAAGGCAACAAAGTCTATTATCCGGATATTCAATTCACTAACGATTATATATTGGAAACTGGGCAATTCAATCCAGAAGACTACTATCTGCCTCATTGGATACCTCTCAGGAACGCCGGCTTGAATAATTCGACGGTGATTAGAAGCTATTGACGGCTTTTATCTGAATTTATGGAGACATGAAACAGAAAAAATAGTAAATACCTATGCGACAGTTTGACAGATTTTCAAGTAAAATATTAGTTAATCATTCGTTATTCATTCGTTTATACATACATACATACATTTATATAATTGTTCATAAAATATTCATTCGATTTGAAAATGGAAAAAAATACAAATTCGATTTCCATTTTTGATTCATATGGTGTTTACTTGGAAACTACTGTACGTATGCAATGTTGCACTCAGACTTCATACTACATACTGTACTAGGTGCGGCAAAAGTAGTGTAACCGAAAAAAGACCGTATAACTTCCCAAAAAAAAGTCGAATCAAATCAACATTTTAACAGATTTTAACAGATCAGAATAACAAAAAACAAAATTAAATTCAAATTGTTCGATTCTCGCACTACTGTTCTTGATGACCTTCTTCAATCTCTTCGGGTTTGCATTGATGATGACACGTAGGTAGTCTGGCGACAGATTGTGTCATTCCGCGAGCAAAGACTTTTTGACATCCTTCCAATTTACACGATTACATTTTCTCAGTTTACTGGATCGCAAGCGGCGAGTTAAACAAAATAATATCAAGCATGCATATATGCCCCACTGATAATCACAATGAAAACCAATAACCAGTGGAGCGAAGTTGTGATATTAAATTTTCAGAAAGTTTTCGAAAAGTTCAGCAGCGCCTGTGGAAAGAATGCTGTAAGGGAGTCGCAGGTGCAGAGAAAAAGTGAGTGTGCTATCTTAAAACGACGCGCCGAGTTGAATGAAAATGTCGATTTGTTGAGAAATAAACTTTATATGATGGTGGAGTGACGTAAGAAACAAGTACACTATGGTTTCTCTGCGTCTCTTTTCATACGGAGTATGCATAAGAGAAGCAAACTACTGAAGCTTCTCTGCGTATGCGCGCCAATGAAATTCAAGGATGGATTGATGAAGTTTCGATGGTGGTGCCGCTTCATCAGCAGGAATTTCTCAAGGTGAATTTAAAGATTTCAGTTTCTAATAGCTGCCAAATAGCGTTTCTTTTTCAATTTGGTTTGCTGACACTTTGCGATGTTCCAATTCTCTCGTGAGGTGTCACTGTTTCGCGATTCTGTGCACAACTCGTTGAACGAAGTATTCCTTTGCCTTGTTATCGGCTATCAAAGACTTCCTTCAAAATCAGAAAAGTTTAAAACAATGAAAAACGACAAAATCGGCACAAAAAAGTGTAATTTGAAAAGAAAAAAAAAAACAAAAAACGCCTGCCGCAAAGATTCCAGATGGTCCAATCCTTATTGGACTGTTAAAAAAAATGACGTTTGGATGGCACACCAGTAAAGAAAGTTCTAGAGTCATGACAATTTGTCTCCTGAGCTTATTTTTCATTCTGAATCGAATGGCATTCACAGATGTTTGATATCTTCTAAAAAACCAAAACTGTGTGGTTGGGGGGAGGGGAGCCCTATCCTTACGGGCTGTAGTTTCGCCAACGTGCACTAGTAGATAGAATCTTTCATGGAGACTCAGAGAAAGAAACAGTATTCATAGATTTTTGAAAAATTCCAGCTTTGAAAGCTGTTCGCTTCACAATGCCACAGTGTGCCGCAGTGCAGAAAGCAAATGACGTAACTGATTCCAGAATAGTCAAATTACTCTGAAATTTTACCAAATTCTTATTAAAAAACTGACAAACAGTGGTTAGTGGGTTTTTCATCAATTCTGTATCCGAGATGGAAACTTGAAGTCTGATAATTGATACTCAACCTGTCGCACTCCGCGTTTCGAATCTTCTAGAATTCCTCATGTTTTAAATAGAACCTTAAATCGTACCCTCGAAACAAGGCAACTAATTGATCGTCGACTGTCAATTTGTTGATAGGAATTTCACAAGAGTTTCCGACACTGTTATGGGACACCTTGCATTTCATTCTGCTAGCGGGAACGACATCAGTTTCCTAAGTTTAAGCAGACTGTCTAGACGTCCTTATGTTTAAGCGTGGATAATTAAACTATTTATCATGCTAAAGAAACGAAAGAATCAATTAAATAAATAATCGTAAAGGAAACAAAAAGGTGCGACATATCAGGTTAAGTCAAAATGATTTTATTACTTTCAAAAGAAAATTCGAATCAAAATTTATTTATTTCCAATGTATCCACTTTTCATCGCCAGTAATCAAATTGGAAAGCCATGTCGCTGCAACATCTGCTGTTAAGACGCCAACTGTTCAGACCATGGGGTGTCCAAATCGGCTGTTTCTAAGAGAACCCGAGATCGTAAAGGGCTCTTTAAGAGTGTCCAAGCTTTCTTATGAGATCTACTCGACTGACGGGGGTCCTCTTGCAGTAGTTCCAGTAGCTCGTCTTCATCAACGCCCGTTATGTGGAGAATGTTTGAACTTCATCTCCCCACTCCTGAATTCTAGAAACCAACGAACTGCTGTTATATGAGTAAGAGTGAATGCACCCATCAAATTATTGATTCGATCCCCAGTTTGTCTCGTCAAAGAGCCAGAACGATGCTCATACATGCTCTGTAGCAAGCGGACCCTCTCTCGCGATAGTTTAACGGAAGAGTTGTTTGTAGAAGTCATTGAGGTGATGATTTTTGTCTCGCATATCCTGAACACGGAATGTTCTAGAAGCTTCTCGAAGTTTCTACAGAAATAAAGAAAAAGTGTTACAAAATTTTTGACTCCACCTAATATTATTAAAGACGCGAATCGTTGTCTTATATACGAACATGACCGTGTTCAATTTTTCATTGCGAATGAATAGATAACCAATACATAAAACCCCATATTTTATTTCCCTTGCTCCTCGCGGGTTTTATTGTTTGTTATTTTCATCATGTTCTACGATTCTTTTGATGCCAACGATTACGTCGACACATGTCTTCTGATTCCGAAGCTGAAACCCTTGATGTTTTAGAAAACGAAGCTACTCAACTGGTCCTGGAATGAGTGCCATGTAGCTTAATGTGAACCAGTTGCAACAGAGGAATCATCGTGAAACTGATAGATGAAATAGGGTTTTTCGGGAAGCGAGTTTCCATAATTTTCAGTGAGAAACAACGCTATCCAACATTTCACGAAGATTTGCATATCGATGCGGAGAAAAAAGAGGAGGGTCACATGAATACGAAGCACATAAACTCCCAATTCCTTTTTTTTCTGCTGTTGTTCCCGATTTAGAGTTAACTTGTTGGTGCACGGCTACCCCGTTCAACGATCATCAGCTACCATGGTAGTAGTAATAGATTCTCGAGCTGATATCGCCCAAGAGAGGCTTCTCATGAAAAAACTAAAGTGAGTTTTGTTCTTTGCGAGACATACATTTATGTATATTTCGAAGACTATATTTACGTGGGAGTGTCTCGTGACGATTAATTTAAGTAATGATGCCGAAGGAAGGTATGAGTGTCCTGAATTCCATATTTATCAAAAACATGTAGCAGAAATAAGAAACTTTGCTGAAATTTTATCTGAAATTTTGTGGAAAAAATTGACAATAAAAGACATTTCATTTTGTTTTTCAGAAAATATCATGTTGCCATCCTTGCTCTTTCAATTACGGCTGTTATCCTTCTCTTATGGGCGGTCATATCGACGATTTACAATTTCGTTGGAGTCAACCACGCGGAGCATGTCATCATCGAGCCGAAATCGAAATCTGCCAAGTTCAGAAACGCAGCGGCGCTGGCGGATTCTGAGTTCTGTGCGGAGATCGCGAGGTGGGGGCATTTAGTTAAGACATTAGAATGAACATTAAAAAACTGAATGGTTTTCAAGCGGAGATGGGTAGCTGGTGGGCCAGATGCCCAGCGTTTCGACAGATGCACCTCCTTTGGGCTGCACTGACCAAAACGAGAACAAACTGCAAAAAAAAATTGGAAAAGCTCTTTGAAAATTAGTGGCTTTTTTACTTTTTGATTACTAAGCTCTCTAGCAAACAAAGGGAAGATTAAGGCTTATACACTACAGTGCGTTTCAATATTATACGTCCACTCTTGTTTTTGGCCGTAACTTGAGAACCGGTTGAGATATCAATCTAATTTCATTAAAATTGAATTCAGAGCAACAAATTACATCTAGAAAACCATTTTTGAGAAAAAATATTGAAAACTACTCGAGATACAGAGAAAATTCTGAAAATGTGACATTTGCAACCGTTTCAAAATTATACGTCCACTTCAAAGGTATGTCGATCTTGACCTTTGGCGGAGCCGGAAAAGCTTGAATTTAGTTTTGTTTTTTGCTGCCAATGTGAGAAACGTTTTTCATTATGATTTTCCTTGTTTTTCTCCACTTTTCAACATGTCTCGTGGCCATTTGCTCACTGATGCTGAAAAAGCCTTCATCGACGCGTTCAAAACCTCTGGTTGGACCAACAGGGCTATCGCGAAACATCTAAATCGTTCCCACGATTGCATTAATCGTTTTGTATCGAACCGGACCCGCAACAATCAACCCAACAAGGCTGGACGTCCTCCAAAACTCAATTCAAGAGCCAAACGATCAATCGATCGTGTGGCTTCAAACACCATGAAGTCTTGTAATGATATCAAAAAAGAGCTGAATCTTGGAGTGAGCAAGTGTACAATCTGGAGGGCTCTTAAGGATGATCCAAACATCAAAAGAGCAGTCATGCGCCCTGCTCCGAAGCTCACTGACAATCACAAAACTCGCCGTCTCGACTTCGCTCGAAAAAACATGGGAACCAACTGGGATAAGGTATTAAATTTAAAATTATCTATCCAAATTATCTTATCTTTTACAGGTAATTTTTTCGGACGAGAAAAAATTCAATCTTGATGGACCCGACGGATTCAAATCGTACTGGCACGACTTGCGGAAGGATCCAGCCGTTTTTGCCAAAAGGAATTTCGGGGGAGGCAGTTTGATGGTATGGGGAGCATTTGCTTCGGCTGGATACTTGGAGCTCGCTTTCACCACTTGTCGAATGAACTCCACAGACTACCAAGACGTTCTCCAGAACCACCTTATCCCGTTTCGTCGTCGATTCAGTCGCCGCCAGTTCATTTTTCAGCAAGATAATGCTGCAATCCATGTCAGCCGCTCCACTCCAAGAAGTATGCTAGTATTGGAGAGCTTCGGGATGCGCTGATTGCTGAGTGGAGTCTGCTGGAGCAGGAGTTCAAGACTAAGAGCACCCAATACATCCAAAACCTTATCAAATCGATGCCAAATCGTCTCTTCGATGTCATTGCTGCTAAAGGTTCATCCACAAAGTATTGAAATATTTTTTATTCTCTATTTTAGCATTGATTCTGAGAGTGGACGTATAATTTTGAAACGGTTGCAAATGTCACATTTTCAGATTTTTCTCTGTATCTCGAGTAGTTTTCAATATTTTTTCTCAACAATAGTTTTCTAGATGTAATTTGTTGCTCTGAATTCAATTTTAATAAAATTAGATTGATATCTCAACCGGTTCTCAAGTTACGGCCAAAAACAAGAGTGGACGTATAATATTGAAACGCACTGTATTTGCCCAATATCTTACGCAAATTTCTTCTCAAACTACAAAAAAAAACTTACAGTTTCAGCAAAATTTTTTCATTTTTTCCACAATTCTGTTTTTCATCCAGAAATGTCATAATCCAAGGTGGAAATGCAGTGGATGCCGCCATCGCTGCAACGTTTTGTAATGGAGTCATTGTACCGTATGCTACAGGAATTGGAGGCGGCGGATTCATGGTCATTTATTTGAAGCATGTGAACGTTTTCTATTGTTTAGTAGTGTTTGTGGACGTAGTGATTTACATTGAATTCTGTCACTAAACCTTTGAGAAATCGTGTTTTTCTCAGAGCTGAAAAGAAATGTGTCTTCCTGAACTCCCGTGAAACGGCTCCATCACTGGCCACTGAGAAGATGTACGCCAATGACAAGGAATCAGCTCAATTTGGATATCAATCCATAGGCGTGCCCGGAGAACTTCACGGACTATGGACCGCCTATCAAAACTACGGATCCAAAGTGATTCCATGGTCAGATCTAGTGATGCCAGCTGCTCAGCTGGCTAAAGGATTCCCAATGCATAGAGCAATGTATAATTATTTCGATCGTATCACGAAATACAAAGGAAGACCGGGGATTGAACCTTTAAAGAGATTGTACACCTCAAAATACACTGGAGAGCCCTACAAAGTTGGAGACATAGTGGCAAATTATCCACTGGCAAAGCTATTGAGAATGATTGCGAATTCACAAGATCCGGTTCAGCTGTTTTATAATGGTTAGTAAGGTTTGTACACCTTTTGCGCACAGTTTTTAATGCAGTCGTAGTAGCATTGAGCATACCTCGCAATAGTAGTAAAACAAGTGAATTCACAGGCCCAAATCTGGTAAGTATTGTCACACTTGGGAGCCGTACACACTCAGTGCTAACTAATATCCATATGCTCCCAACGTTAAACCTTAGTCCATCGATACGGCTGCTCACATAAGCGAAGAGTTTGAATGGAATGAGTAGAATGCGCAGATGCTTGTCAAATGACGCCAGAAATAGGCAGATACAACTTTTTGGTCTATGACCACCCCCATTCCCTATGTGTCTTAAACTACCTTAATTATGGTCTGACTTCGAGCAACAGTTTTAATTTTGAAGAAAGTTATCAGCTAGGTTGTATATGTTGTTCTAATACAAGTGTTATCGTATGCAATCATTAATCAGATGATCGATTTTGTGCATGTTGCCGAAAAAAAATTCTCTGCCGATGGCCAGCGACAGGCAGAGACTTTTTTGCACGACAGTATTCCGTGTGGTGTAGTATTGTAAAATCTACGAAGGGAACTAGAAAAAACGGAAAAGAACAAGCAGAGATAAAAAAGCTGTGCAAGATGACAGAGAAGCATTCTGAAAGATTTCTTTCTTACAGGGTCCGTCGCGGATGGAATAATCTCGGAGATGCTGACAAACGGAGGAATCATCACAATTGACGACTTGAGGAACTACGAAACTCACGTTACGGGTAATGTGATGCACTGTTCCAGAGAAATCTGAACGTCGATTCTTTCTATAGAGGCCCTATATGCGGATCTTGGAAAGTACAGAATGTGCGGGCCACCACCACCATCATCCTGGGCAGTGACTCAAGCTATTCCGAGAATCGTGGAAAGTGAGTGCAGCTATTATATTTTTGTCTTGAAGTATTGAATGCTTGAAATACTGAATACACTAACTGGGGTGGTAGTTCTCCGTGGAAGTTATGGACGGAACCAGTGTTCTTCATATCCGGTATCTTAAAATGTGAACTCATTCTTAAGAAAAAAAGGGACGAAAGCGAATTGGTTCAACAGAGAAGGGAATAGTTTTTGTTTTGTTTGTTGATGTACACACAGATAAGCGGATGCACAATAAGCTCACAACGAATAAACTAAATAACACCAAGACGAAAAATAACTATACAGTACGACGTTAGGAATCTCTCGCAAACCGTAACTTTTTTTCCAATTAAAATTAAGTGCTCAAAAAAGATTGCACATTGTTGTTGCTCTCGCCCTTTTATTCAATAGAAGTGCTCGTGCCAATCCATCGCATTAGATCAGAAGATGCCGGACGGCCCGAATCAAAAATGGGTAAAAAAATCAAATTAAAAATTAAAAAATGGCGACACAGCCACTTTTTAGCTAGAGCACATTTGTAACAATGCTCCGCCTACACTATCGATTCTTCCCCCATCCAACCTCATCGGAACATATGTAGCTTCGCGGCATTAGTGACTTAAGGAACATTGTGAGAAGGCTCGCGTTCGGCCACAGTCGTCCCACATAGGGATGAAAATTGTTACTTACTTAGTTACTTATTCGATCAGTTATTCGCTTGTGCTGGCGCGGATCATAGCTAACCATGCCTCACGATCTCGGGTGATGGTTGTCCATGAAGTAATTAGTCGATTTCCTGGATGTATTGACACTCCAGTGAGTCGGACTACCTCATGGAGGCGTTTTCAGTCTTGAGGAATACACTCTTGCAACAGTTTCGTCCATCTTAAGTCAGTTTTTCCTTTTTTTTTGTTAAATTTTAGTGGGTCCGTGAATTGTGAGATCCTTCGGATGGCTTCGCGGTGTAAGTTTCGTTGGCGTTGTTCCGTGACGGTCATTCCTATTAATCTTCTTTCTAGCAATGCATGCGTCACCCGGTTTCTTTCAGCGAAGCCCTGTGTAAGGATCTGATTTCAAAATCTGGGACAGGTAAGAGCGATGTTAAACGATGTCAAGGCAGATCAGTTTATTGACAATGTGAAAAACGGTATAAACTATTTTTTGTTTCATGTGATCACGCGCTGGCGCTCTCTTTGCATACTTTTAAATTGCTCAAAGGTTAATTTCGGGAAAATTCTATAAACACCATCCGCGTTTTTCAGATTATACACACTATAGAGACGCCAGTCAGATGGAACTTTGATGCAAGCGTGCTCTAGCTAAAAACTAAAAAAATAGATGGTCTTTCCACGAAATTGATGTCGATTTACGAGACATCTTCGTTATGGGTGGTTGCTCGTCGAATTTATCGAAATTGTGTTTTTTAACATATATATATTCGTTTATTTCACAGAAAATCGCGTTAAAATGAGAGGAAATGAAACAAATTTACTTGAACTGTTACATTTTTAATGAAAAAGATCAAAAAAACTGAAAATGGGGTGACACGGTCACCTTTAAGCTAGGGCACATTTGCATCAATGTTCCGCCTCTTTGCCGTCTCGAAAATATTTCTTCCTTCGACTATTTGATTTTTAATATTTTTCATTTTGAACAAGAAAAACTGAAAATGACTTAAAAATCGATAGAACGATAGCATTTTAAGTTAAAATACTGCAATTCACGCACAAATGCACAACATATTTAAAATTTATCACTCGAAACATAGTTTTTGTTCTTTCTTTCAGTGCAATACCGTGACAAGAAAATGTTCAACGATGTAGAATTCTACCATACTTTGATCGAAGCTCAAAAATTGGCTTATGGCCAACGTGGCCAACTCGGCGACTACCTCTTTTCTCCAGAATCCTTGATTTTGGCCAGAAATTTGACGGAAAAGTGCATTCTTCAATGAGTCTCTTCATCTCGCTCATACACAATTTTCAGAAGTTTCATCAAGCAGCTCAGCAAAAAGTTGCAAGAGAAATCGCAAGACGTAGAGTACTACTTGACAGCCGGTAACCAATAGTCTGATGAAAACGCGCTCTAATCCATATTTCTCTGTAGCCCCCGCTGTGTTGGATAGTGGAACATCACATGTAAGTGTTGTGGATGATGATGGGAATGCAGTCAGCTTGACCTCCTCAATTAATACTGCGTGAGTTTCATCAGTATTCCGTGACAAATATAACGGCATGCACTATCCCATTGTTTCGTCCCGGGGACATCACCCAAACTTCTGCTGCCCGCCAAACCGGACCGGCGCCTTTCTTCAAAATTGAATTATTTGCCTGGAAAACGGCGCACATCATCAATCTCAATGAGTTCCGCACGCTTAAATGAACAGCGCAACCCTTAGGTAATACCGTTTTGGAGATTGACCGGGCCGACACCACCGTGTTGAGGCCTTCTGCACATTCAGCCCACAGTTACAATTTAACTTCTTTCTTATCAACTTCAATTCTTGAAACGATCGAGGAGTCCGCCCGTGGTCGACCCGGTTCGGAATGATCACAAATATGGCTGCGCCTGCTCAAGCGCTGTTGCAGTATTTTGTTCAATATTGGCTGTCGCTGGCCGAATTCAAGTTTTGCGGCTCTTTGCGGGAAATTGTTCGCTTCGGCTTAAATACAAAACTTTATTAGATCTAAACTGCTGGAGAATACCCTATCCAAGTAAAGTGCAAGTTGTTTTACAGCTTCGGCTCCAAGATGCTCTCCAAATATGGATTTATCTATAATAATCAAATGGACGATTTCTCCACTCCTGGATTCCGCAACCACTGGGGTTTCGAACCAACGGCTGCCAATTTCATTCGACCAGGACGTAGACCAATGAGTAGTATGAGTCCAACTGTCGTTTTCGATTTGAAAGACGGAGATGTTAAAATGGTGACTGGAGGGACTGGTGGCTCTAAAATTATTTCTGCGGTGGCACAGACTCTGGTCAGAGGACTTCTCATGGGACAGACTGCTTCTGAGATAGGTTTGCTTTAAAATATATACATTTGTGCCAAAATTCTTCTGAAAGTAATTTGAAAACTAAGCGGAATTCTTCAAATTCTGATTTGTCGTTTATTTCTTTAAACATTTTCACGACACAGTAATTCGTGTTAGAAAATTACATCGCGCAATGAAAATTCGAAAATTCTAAAATTGGTTTCAGTCGAAATGCCAAGAGTTCACAATCAGCTCACTCCTTACGAAACACAAGCAGAAGAAGGCTTCTCTCAGGTTTGTATGGATGTTCCGACATTTTCACAGACCCTCTTTCTCTCTTCAGAAAACCGCCGAAGAACTGGAGAAGGATCATAATCAGAAGATGGAGATAACTGAGGAAAGCTTGGCAATTGTGTACCCAATCACCAAGGATGGAGAGAAATATACAGCGGCGGCGGATTACAGAAGAAAATCTGGAAATGCTCCGGCTGGCTATTGATTATCGGCTGCAACACTGATCACTATGAGCAAGATTTACTTTAGTTGGTAATGTAATTTGACATTTCTTTCAGAATTTTATTGAATTTTTAATAAAATGCAATTCCAAATTGAAAATGCGAGTAGCAAGTAGCTGTCGTGAAATCGCAGTTGCACAGAATCGGGGAGGCTAGCGGAGTAGAGGCCCAGGATTCCGGAACGTTGGGCATCTGGTATCTGCTCTGAATTTCACGCTATTGATTCAACAGCTAGTTCTCCTTCACTTCCGAGAAGCTTTGTCGCTGCTACTACAAGAATCCTCTGTAGTTCCACCGGAGAAATGGCTGGCACAACAACACCACGTCATTATTCGAGATGCAAATCTACAGGATGGGCGCTACAAAAAGCGTTCCGCATGCGCCAGAGAATACGCAATGTAGCGGCGCTATAATTATGTCCCTCCCTGTATGTTATGTTTTGAAAAAGTTGGCGTGAGTCACGTATCCTAAGACTCTCCTCGAGTGATCCTTGGTGGTCTCCGAAGGCAACCGCCTATGCCGGATACAAGTTGCATCATTCCGAACCACTTCATTGTTCCATTGTCTAAACTCTTTTCTAAACTGACAATTTAAAAGCGGATGCTTTTAAATTGTTGTACGTGGGCTTGTTTTCGCATTTAACACAAAGATCATAAAAATGAGCCGCGCTACATTTTGATGCACTACCATGCAGAACCTATCCTTGTAATACGTACAATGCCATAATAAATGATTTAATTACCCAAGTTTAAGCATACGGACGTGGTATAATTATTTTGGCTCAACCTGATAAAATGAAACTTTAATTCTGGGATAATTTATTATCGAAAAAAAGGGGACAAATAGATACACGGGAATATAATAGAGACGGAGAAGTAATGAAAGAACAGGGAAAGAAGTGGTAGTGTGGCATAATTGTGATCGATTGCTCGATCTAATATCATTATTTTTACTTAACCTGATTCTTCAGAATGCAGAACGATGATAATAAAGGGAGAGAATGAAAGAAGTTAATCGAAAGAAACAAAAATCATTGTTACACGCTGTACTGCTTGCTCACCAGCGGACCCCGACGGTGTGTCCAGAACGCGTGCCTCCTCCGCTTTTTTTTGATCCCGGCAATGGCCTGCGGAAAAGAAGAACATGCCGCTCCGGCCCATGAATCATGTAGTGAAGCCATCCTGGGGACTGAAAAACAAACTTTCATTAATGAAAAGCGCAGTTCGGATTTTCGTGATGATTCTGTGAGCCATCACGAGCGACTGAAGTCAAACTCTCTTCATAACAACGCGTATTTATTCCATTGATTCAGATAAAATACAATTTTTATTTGAAATTTCACAACATCAAAATGAGAGTTCCAGAATATATAATTCTACACAGTGAACCACTTCTCTTCAGAGATATTCAATGCCATATACTAACCAGTTCAATTCCAAGATCTCTCAACTCGGTCTCTGCCAACAGATGATTTTCCGGAATCATATTGGCTACATATTTGTTTATGTGTACGTGTCTGTACTCGAATTCGTCGTCGTTGTATTTGTTTGAATAATAGAAACCGTTTGGTCCGGTGGTCATTTTGATGTCTTCTGTAATATATACTAGTTTATTTAAATGAAAAACTTTGATTCAGAAATAAAGTTTAAACAATTTATTAACAAAAAAAGAGAAAAAAGGAAACGAATATATAAACGGGATTATAAGAGATACACATAAAGTAATGAATGAACAGGGAAGGAAGAGACAGTGTGCATTTTGGCATATTGGCAAATCAGCATATTGGCATATTGCCCATTGCACGACGGGGTCACCATTCTAAAGACGGCGCAGTCTGAACTGATCGATAAACTTCTCCCTGTAGGTATTATTTCGCAACTCGAAATACTCATCCTTTGACCTTGGAATTTGGGAAATCAGGGCAACACCTGAGACTGTGTAGTGTCTTAAACAGTAGATCAATGACAAAAATCGATATAGAAACTCACTTAATATTTAGAGGAGTCTCCTTCTCAGCGTCGGCGACGTTTCTATCGGCAGCCACTAAAAGTTTTAATTTTCATTTGTTGTATACTAACCAACCAGTTGCATAATTTCGAGTTATTTTTCTACAACGCTCACACATGAAGCTATGCCTAGTTACACATTCAGATGGTGAAGATATTGGCTCTTCAGTTAAAAGATTTTCATGATGCGTGTCACTGGCTGGCCAGAAAAAAGAGCTCTTCATCTTTGGGTGGTTGGGAGGGGCTTATCTTGCAGCAGTTGGATTGAAACGTTTTCAAAGCCTAACGGAGCCGTAAACGGCTGACGATGTACTGCATTTCTTCTGAGCTCCTCAATCATCTGAGAGGAAGAGTATGCTGCAAGATAAGACCCCCCACCCCCAAAGATGCTCTTCTTTCTGGCCAGCTAGTGACATTCATCATGAAACTCTTTTAACTGATGTGCCAATATCTTCTAAAAACCTCTCAAATGATTGAGGAGCTCAGAAGAAATGCAGTACATCGTCAGCCGTTTACGGATCCGTTAGGCCTTGAAAAAATTTAAATGCAACATTTCGAAGGTTTAGAAACATAAATCCGGTAAACTGCGAATATTCCATTCCGGTAGCTCGAGAATGGTGCCAAAGTGAACAGAAGTGTCATCCGTTTCCTTTGCAGCTCCACGACATTACTGAATAAGGTATCAGGTTGAGTGAAAATAATTGTATCACTTTCAAAAAAATCTTTCGAATCAAAATATATTTACTTATTTCTAATATCAGTCAACATACATAAAATGCACCATCATTATCGACAATATACAGTGTCGTGCAAAATTATACGAACCGGGGTGATTTTTACCGAAACTCGACTTCGGAAAATCCGTTCGACCCCAAAGTTCCAGGAATTGAGGAAAACGCTTAAAAATGGGTTTCAGGGGGTACCAACGATATTATTTGGGGGTACCACAAGTAGGCCCTAGGGTTTCAATTAACATGATCAAACAAGAGTTTTTTATTCTTACGTTTACCAATCGTTACAGCGAAGTATAGCAGAAAATGTAAATTTTAAGAAGTATTCTTCTTTGAAACAGAAATATTATAGTATTCGTGATTGAATATGATTCGTTTAATATGTTTTTATCATATTAATTCTGTGTTTTTTCCGTTTATCCTGAATACAAAAGCATTGTCTTTCTTTTCGTTAAAGATTCAACAAAACCAAACAAAGTTTTCACATCTACGAAAACTGTAAAAATAACCGAATCGGCAATCGCACTTCTCTCTCCGATTTTTTAGAGAATCAGAGAATGGTAAGTGAAAACGACTGGAGTGACGAGGAAAGAATGGACCTTACTTCGGGAGAATATAGAGAAACGCTTTTTCTGGATTCTGGAGTTTTCGCCTGGTGAAAAGTTACTTCTCAATATTTGTAAAACCATATTTCAGTACTTGATCGTGATTTTGTCTGGTGAACTGGTCCTTCCTTCAAAGCATTTGGAGAAGATATTTATCAAAAGATCGCAGACAACTGGTAGAAGTTATTATAATTCTTCTTTGAAACAGAAATAGTATTCGTGATTGAATATGATTCGTTTAATATGTTTTTATCATATTAATTCTGTGTTTTTTCCGTTTAGCCTGAATTCAAAAGCATTGTCTTTCTTTTCGTTAACTTTCGTCAAAACCACACAAAGTTTTCATATCTACGAAAACTGTAAAAATAACCGAATCGGGAATCGCACTTCTGCATATCAACGAGGAGTTGAACCGCGGAGAGACCGAAGCATGAGTGTCAAGAGGAAGAGAATTTGTTGAATTTGTCTGAAAACGATTCATTTCAGTGAGTTTGAAACATTGGGCAGAAAACAAACCAATTTTCTGAATTGCCTCTTCACTGGAGACTGAGAAACTGTGTATTTACACTTTTTTCCTCCATATTCCACATTTCTCGATCTCGGGCGTATTCAAGTGTCTGAAATGATTCCACCTAGCATGAATAGTTCGCAATGCTATCTCACTTTTTGATTTCTTCCACCATATTCAATTATCTGTGAAGTTAGAATCGTTTCTAAACTTTGCGTATTTACAACAAGCTCTCCAGACAAAATCACGATCAAGTACTGAAATATGGTTTTACAAATATTGAGAAGTAACTTTTCACCAGGCGAAAACTCCAGAATCCAGAAAAAGCGTTTCGTCGATGGAGCTGTCATGGTCAGAGAGAACATTTTTCAATGATGAGACCAGAGAGCATCTCCTTAAATCTATCATCGAAACCACTTTGTTTGGAAAGAGACTGATAGTCTGGGATTCATATCGTTCATATCGTTGCCACATCAACACGAATACCAAGAAAGTGATGAAAATCCTACGTGTTGATATGGCTGTGATCCCTGGAGGGACTAATAAGTTCAAGTCGTACACAGACTCAGGAAACATGCGATGCGTCCTCGTCCACAATGGAAATTTATTTACAATGGTTTTTAGACGCTTGGAAGAGAATCTTTGATCAAAAAATCTTTCACCGAATGTGGATTGAAGAATGCTACGGGTGGATCTTTCAAGATTCATTGTTTCAAAAACGACGGCGAAATACCAGAGGGATTGGAACTGATAAAACAAAAAAGCGAAGAAGCTGCCTAGTCATTTTCTTTATGTTCAGTTGCCGAAATTATTGGTGACATTGACTTACAAGGCGAAGAAAACAAAGAGTTTGGAGATTATGATGAATTGGAAACTTCCATTCATATTATTTCATAATTTTTGCTTCGATTCTCGTTGTTTTTGTTCTACTTTTTGTTGTTTTTTGACCGGAACTATTGCCGTTTTCTTACTGAAAGTCTTGCCATTTTTTAATGAAACGTTTTTGAAAATCGTAATAAATTCGTATTGATAAAGACATGCAGGCCTAAAATTCTCTAATAAAATGCATAATTCGTTTGGACAATTGTCATCATTCTTATTTTATGCTGACCACACCTATATACATTGTACTTATCAGTATATTTCATGTCCAATTAAACCATTTATTACATTAAAGAGAGAAAAGAAACATCTATTAAGAAAAGAAAACGATATGAACTAAAACACCTCGGATCGTCCTTTTATAAGACCATGACCGTGAGTACGTTACAATATTACAAAATGTTACAATATTACAAATAGCCAACCATATATAAACATATATGTGTGCAATTAGTCATCGCGATCGTATACATACATAACCAAAAATGTCGATGATTAAGTCTTGTACTGTAGATGCTGATATTTTCAATTGTTTTTCTTCTTCTGTATCGACGAACTTTGGTTCGTTGACACCACCGCCAAAAAAAGGAAATCAATCCTATTACCGAGAAGTTGAACACGATCAACATAATTCCGACAGAAATCACCATACCGATGATGATCCACTTTCCCACCCATTGTGTGGTAGAACTCTCCAAGCTTGTACTATACTGCTTTCGATTAGGTCCAACAGACTGACTCCATTTTTGATATTCTCGCTGAACATCGCAAATGTCTCCTTCCCCAACTTCGGGTCGAATAGTTTCAGCTCTGTCAACTCTCCGTTTATTTCAAACGACGAGGATTTTTCTCCACATTCTACAATACATTTCTCGTTTAGGCTTCGCTTTGATGCTTGGAATTCTATGTGTATTTATTCTCCTCCCTTGCTGCATTCTACGAACTCTATTCTGAGTGATGGGAATCGGACCGTAGCTTTCATGATTTCATTGATTTTTGTGGTGCATCTGTATTTTAGCTTCGCTCCTTTTCCATAGGAAAAACATCCTTCTATTTTTGCATCAGAAATATTACAGTAATCTTTTTTTTCAACTATCCTTTGTATTGATTGATTTCGAAACTGGAGTTGTATGGCTATCAATGACTGTGAAGTTAGTCTCGTGATAATTTCTCCATTTTCAATATCGACTTCATTCTGACCACACCTATATACATTGTATGTACTTATCAGTATATTTCATGTCCTCACCCCACTAAACCCTCTTCCTTCTCCATACTGAGAGTGTGCAGCTGCCTTGCCTTAGGATCTCTTATATAACGCAGTGATTTTATATGTATGTATAATATATGTATATATTTATATTTATATATTGAAAAAGGGAACAAAATAGCCTCTTATATTTTCAAGGTAACAGCATTAGTTGCTTACTATTAGTAACTAACTAACAGTTACTAACAATTTCGAAACTGGAGTTGTATGGCTATCAATGACTATGAAGTTAGTCTCGTGATAATTTCTCCATTTTCAATATCGACTTCATTCCCAGCTTCTTTTATAGGAATACTGTCTTTCTCCACAATGTGTTTCAGTCTGATGAATCCACGTGAGCAACTCATCATTGTTCCTTGTGAAGAACACTTACAAAGATTTTCATCGAATATGCAACGAAAATTCTCTGCGTCTTCTCTACTTGCGCACATAAATTCACCAATAAAACCCTTTGATGGCATGCCATTTTGCACTAGAGTTTATAGTGAGATACTGTACCAAATTCTTTTTTAAAATAAATATAAACACTATGAGTATTGAATTTTGAAACAAAATTTTCAATTAGTTTACAAGAAAAGGACAGAAGTTGGGAATCTGTTCCTCTTTTAGAACGGAACCCGTATTGAGATTTGGTTAAAGACGATTTGTGGTTTAGGAAGCTAATTATATGCTGATGGATTAATTTTTTTTATTTTTAATAGCTTCTGCTATACCCCCAACATAGATTGTTCTAGAAGCTTTTCGAATTTTTCAGATAAATGAAGAAAAAGTGGTACAAAAATTTTGACTCAACCTAATAAAATGCGGATTGTTCAAGGAAACACACAATTGTCATCATTTAAATTGTTGTTCGAATTCTATTTAATAGATATTTTGAGAATGTCTTATAGAGTACTGAGAGAAGACATATAGTACTAAAATTCTCCAAATGTTCTCTGTCTCATTTTTTGAAGATCAGAGTAGTGTTAGAGCTTTTCCATTTGAATGGAATTTTCCGAACACTTCGAAAATCGTTGTGCTATCAGGTTGATGACAATATCGTGGCAGTTCTTGATTAAGTCTGCCGTCATTTTGTGATTTGGTAGCTGTGATCCGCGGTCACACAAGCGATTGACGGATCGACTTACTATAAGCAACTAATGCTGTTAGTTAGTTACTAATAGTAAGCAACTAATGCTGTTACCTTGAAAATATAAGAGGCTATTTTGTTCCCTTTTTCAATATATAAATATAAATATATACATACATATATTATACATACAATCACTGCGTTATATAAGAGATCCTAATTGTAAGGCAAGGCAGCTGCACACTTTCAGTATGGAGAAGGAAGAGGGTTTAGTGGAGCGAGAACATGAAATATACTGATAAGTACATACAATGTATATAGGTGTGGTCAGCATAAAATAAGAATGATGACAATTGGCAATACCAAATCACAAAATGACGGCAGACTTAATCAATAACTGCCACGCTATTGCCATCAACCTGATAGCACAACGATTTTCGAAGTGTTCGGAAAATTCCATTCAAATGGAAAAGCTCTAACACTACTCTGATCTTAGAGTTTATAGTGAGATACTGTACCAAATTCTTTTTTAAAATAAATATAAACACTATGAGTATTGAATTTTGAAACAAAATTTTCAATTAGTTTACAAGAAAAGGACAGAAGTTGGGAATCTGTTCCTCTTTTAGAACGGAACCCGTATTGAGATTTGGTTAAAGACGATTTGTGGTTTAGGAAGCTAATTATATGCTGATGGATTAATTTTTCCATTAATTTTCCCACAGAAGATGTTAGAGAAATTGATCGGTAGTTATTTGTGTCGCTTTTTGAACCTTTTTTTTTGATGAGATTATACTATTGCCGTTCTCCAGTAGTAAGGAATAGATGCTGTTCGAAGAGATTCCTGAAAAATTATAGATAGGAGTGCTTTGCCTTATGGTCGCTTATATGTATCGACCTCAACGAAGTGTTTGCGTATTTTATAATTTTATCAAAACGAAACCATGATAAACATGTGGAAAGAGATAGAAAGAAATACAGTTTTTGGTTATTCTTTGTCGAACGCAAGCAAACTTTATGTACAGTGTAGGAGACCGAAAGATGATACATTTTCGATTTTTTTAATAATGCGTTTTCAAACGTTATTTAGAATATAATTTTCGTTATAGTTGTACGTTACCCATACGGGATATAACGAGTGGTCCTCACTCGCCCTCACTCGTTTTCACCTATTGAAAAGTTTCCAATCTTTTTTTGAGAAAAAAAATCAGAAAATCTAGCCGCAAGACCGCACTTGGACAGCCCAAAATTTAACTTTTTCTGAAATGTTTTTTTCAGAAAGCTGTTCAGAAATGAGCAATTCGCTCTTCCCATCTGGTTGCTCATCATAACTGTCCTCACTTGTTACTCTGGTGGATCCGCACTTCTTCATTTGATCCTCATTCGATCTGCAATAACGTACACTACTCAAAAGAGGATCAAAATTGTGCTAAATTAGGCTGTATCTTGCTTTTCGTCCACTATCATACTCTCTTGTTATTAACTTTAAACTTCATGCTTTCTCAGAATAATTACAAAAAGCGCTTAAGACAAGGTTCGAGATTTCGGGTAAGTTAGGCCAAGCAAAGTCAACAGTTATAACGTTAATATTATATTTAAATGCATCATAAGAACATTTTTCTGTCTACACCTTTACATTTCGTACCGTTTTGCGTTCAATACGCTCATTATTTATTAAATTAAAGAGATTTATCTTTCCATTTTCAGTTTTAGATCAAAATGGCCTTTCGAACGAGTTATTTCATGTCAATTATGTCGGCAGTTATACTGATTCTGACAACCTCAATGTACTACCAATTGAAGGAAATTTGTAAGTATTTTCTAACATTTAAAAGTTATTTTCCAACCGTAAGCAAATGTTTGATATGAAAACTGAAGCAACAAATAAATAAATTCTGTTTCAATTGAAATTAAAATTAGTGGAACTGATTCACTCGATTTCCTTTCAGCTTCTCGTCTTTCCCATGTCGAAGATCGGAATCTGAAACCATTCCCCGATTCATTTAAAAGCGATTCGAGCCGGACAAGCCCAATTAACTCAAGCTACACGAAACATCTTCGGAGAGAGGCGCTTCGGAATGTTTTGAATTCTCGAAAAATGATTTTAGAAGCTGCCAATCAGTCTGATCACAACATATTTTACAAATCAGTAGCAATGGAAGCGTTTTGCGAGAAAAATGTGCGAATCGGAAACAAAGGAGATGGTGGGAAGCACGTCTGCAATCCTGCAGCTGTCAAGAAAGAAGCGTGCACGTTAGTTGTTATGTTTTTTATCGTAGGATAAGATGCTCGGTATATGTATGCACAACAGCGGTTACTGGCTCAAAGCATAGCACGGGCCAAATAACGGGCAACTTACTTTAAAATTACGATTTAAGAATAGTCCGAAATTAGAGATCTCTATGTGTAATTTAAGTTATTTCATGAATTATGATTATGACTAGCATACATGGTTAAGGACTAGAAGCCTTAAAAAAACCGGACGGTCATATTCCGCGATGATAATATCGTACTATATTTCAAGACTGCATTTTCAGAATAAATTTAAAATATTCTTTGAGATCTATCATTCGCAACATTTTTCTAGCAATAATTGTGATTTTAAAAAGAGTTATGAGCCACCCAATGATCGGCCCGTTTTGACCCGGATCGAAGGTTTGATTGAACCTTTGCGTCCGTCGTTTTGTTCATTATTAGCCGCAGATTTTGAAAAACATTTTTAAATTGGAGGTTACTCGAAAAATTATTTAAATACCGCCAAAGATAAGTTCAACACCACACGTTTTCTATTTTTTTTTCGAGTATCTTAATGTGGAGCACTATTTTTTCCTTGAATTTCAATAAATAACATTGTTTAACTTATAAAAATTAAATTTCTTATAAATTCATACAAAATACACTGACTATGAGATCGAAGAAATTTATGAGCCGTGCCGACGCCGGTCCTGAATCACAACTGTGCAGCAAGTCAGTCATCATCTGAATTCTATACTCTCCGATTTTCAGCCTTCTTTCACTTGGTCTTAACAATAATATTGAATTCGATCTGGCCATGCACAATGCAACTGAGAAACGCTGTAAAATTCTGGGAGCCGATAAGGTATTTTTATGGAGTTTTCAACAGCTCGAAACGATTTTCCTTTTCTAAAAAGAAACTAGAAAGCTTGAATTTGTTGTCTGCAAATGCTCCCAACTGCCTTTCTGAAATTTTCGGCAAAATTATGGTAATCGTTTTTAAGGAAACGTTGTTTTTTGAAATACAGTTCTCTCCCGACGCATTTTTGAACTTTTCAACAGCCTTCAAACGGCGTACAGAAAACAGCATATTTAGAAGATTTCAGGCAATTTAATCTCTCGAAGGTCTAGTGAAAATGCCAGAAAATATATTTTAAAAACGTTTAGAAATAAACAGATTTTATTGAAATATAAAAAATAATTTTCAGAATGACTGAAAACCGATCGATAATGATCGTTCTTGGTCAGTTGCTCAGTTTACTAAGACCCATAGCCAGAGAGCTGTAAACTCAGAACCGGATAGACAGATTTAGCCTTTTAGGGCTTGTAGGAACACGTAGTTTTCCGTAAGCCAGCCGGGAGAAAAAAAAATAATAAAGCACATGAACTTTTTGCTCTTTTTATACTTTCTGAAAAGGCTTCTCAGAGGCGTTTCAGACAATTTAAGTTTCAGATAGTACATTTCCAGACTTTCGGGAATCTACGCAGTTAGTTACTATTTGTAAGCGATAAGAGCAACTTTTCAGAGTACTTCAAACAGCTTTCAGAAGATCATTCCCTTTTCAGATCATTCTGATTTTCGTTTTAAATTAATCCCTATTTAATAGAGTCATTCAGGATGCTCAAAACAGTCAGACACAGAAGTCCTATGAAGAAATTGGCGGTCAATTATTTGTTGGAATGATTCCTAATCAATTACAAATATCTACAATGCTGTCCAAGGCTGAAAGATCGGATGTGGAACTTTTGAAAATTGACATCGAGGGTGGAGAAGTCACTGGTTTAGAGCCATTTATCAAAGATTATTTTGTTTGTCAGGTACGTGCCAAACTATGAAACTTTTATTTCTGGTATTCCGACGATTTCCGAAATTAAAAAAAAAACTCGGAACCTATATGCATGAACTTGGAAGATTACGGTTTAGGCAGCGTAGGCCACGGTCCAGATCGGTTGCAATCTTATTTGACATGGTTCCTAACTTTTTTAAAATGAAATATAACTTCGCCAGTGGAGAAAACTGTAGATCTCGGAATCGATTTAGAATAAGAATATAAATGCGAATCGATAGAAAAAGTTGGCATCAGACAAGAAACCGACAAATTTGGTCACTTGATAACTACTTTCGGAATACAACTAAATCTCAGATGTCCTCAATTTGCGGCTTTTTTCAAACCAACATTTTTATATTAAGAAAAACCCATTTGCCAGCAAGTGCCCGTCCGAATTGCATGTTTGACCACATGCGTCCATTTGAGATCATTAATAAAATTTTTTGAAACGGAAATCGGAAATCGTTCATATTTTGTGTATTTCAATTTTTATTGTTCAAAGTCAATTAAGAAATAAATATGACAATTAATTACAGATTTTCATCGAGCTTCATGGAGGCCGACCACAAGATCACCTGGAAATGCTCCGAATGATGTCAAGGTTCGCTCATCAGTTTTCCATAGGATAAAGCCTGTTTTTACAGATACGGCTTCCGGCTCTTCAACATTGAGCCCAATCCTTATTGCAAACATTGCTGCGAGTACAGTCTGATTAATGAAATGTGCATGACACAGTTTGGAGTGGTTCCATTAGCCATCACGATTCCTCATTAATGTTGAAAGTGTAACAAATTCTAGACATACAGAAATACTAACTTATTCGCAAATCATATTTTTACGGTTATAATACACAATTGGGACATCCACTAATTTTCATTACTTGGAAAAGAGGAAAACACATTAAAATGCTGAAATTCACATAATTACAATCGATAGTGAACCGATGTACCAGAGATGCTAAAAATCAAGCTGAAAATGCTGAAAATTATGCATTATAGGTTTCGCTAGTCATAGTATGTTTTAAGGAGAATCAGAAATAGCACCAATCTAAATCTGCTGCTGGTTGTTGGATCTGGCTTTGCAGGAACCGTGCCTTTGACGAGTAGATGACTCTGATATCATTTCCGTAACCCTTGTTCAGTTGTCGCTGGAGCACATGCGCTCAACATTCGCAGAGAAAAGTTCAGGATGGTCTGCACCAAAATTTAGAGGAATTAGACGCGGAAAAGGACGTGTGAAGGAGTTTTATTGTTGCACATTACTTGTTAATTTAGGGATTTCTAGAATAATTCCAGGCGGTCCATATATACTTTGCACCTCGTTCTTTTATAATGCTAAAAACATCAAAAAAACCATATATAAACATTTCAAAAACCGATGGTATTTCCTTTAAATTTAAGACGGAAGTGATCAAAGAACACAACGAATTTGAGCTTAGCTCACTGATTGCCTTAACCCATTCATTCCACTTTTCAAATCCTGTAAAATTGAAAATGCTCGCTTTTAGAGTTCTTATTTTTAGAGTTCCTATTAATGAATATTAACACATGAAGAATAGATAATGATCGGTTTTCTGCTTCAGTCTTATGAAGCAGATTTATTTAAATAAACATCATCAAACCCATAATTTTGAGAATATTAGGTCGTATTTGAATCTTTCACTTGCGGAATCACGTTGGCCAACGGGACGACGCTAAACTGTGCCATGCAGAGATCGTTAATGAGGCTGTACTCGCAGCACGTGGAGCAAAATGGATTCTCATCCACATTGAATACGCGGAATCCGTACCTGAAATGAAATTGCGTCAGGGAAATGTCCACGTTGCATGAAACGCTTACTTTGAAAGAACCTGGAGCATTTCTAGATGCCTCGTTGGATGTCCATGAATTTCAATGAAGATCTGAAAATGGAAAAAGTTTGCCGTTTCAAGAAGACAGAGATTTCAGGCAAACATGGCCGATTCTTTGTACATTTCCCTACCTGACAAACAAAATGCTCACTGATCAGAGGTTCCATTGATGCGAACTCGCCGCCTTCAATGTCGATTTTCAGCAACTCGATTTCCCGCCTTCCAGCTTTTTTCAGCATACTAGATATCGTCAAAGTCTGGGGAATATTCCCAACAAAGAGTTCACCATTCATTTTGTCATAGGCATATTTAGTTGCTGGGCTTTGGGCGGACTGAAATCTTGGAAGAATTAGGTGGGGGGGGGTCGTAGAAAGTAAAACTGGGTAAAACAGATTTTTAATTTAAACATTTCGGGGAAACGTTGTGGCTCTCAAGTTCCCGGTAAAATTATGAATCTTGAATAATTTTAGACATTTTTATCAAAGATTTCAAACTTTATATTTGATATCAAGCTGGAGCTAAAATGCGCATTCGAGGTTTCGACTATTTTTGTTAAACTATCAGGTCGGTTGAGCCAAATACCTTTTTCTACTGTTTTAAAACTGTTTAAAATATTTTTTTTGCAGTTTTCAAGAACTGTAGGTATGTGAAAGGAGGCAACTAAAGAAAATACGTGTCGATCTTCGCAACTCTTTCAAATTTGAGGAACGAAGAGTTTCACTGAACTGTCGTCAAGTCTTGCGCACGGCGTGCATACACTGAATACATTATGACAGCCCGCGACAAGCCGTTCGTCTTTAAAATTCTGACAGATGAACCAGACAACAGAATATCACTCCATTTATGGAATGTGTCCATTCCTTTAAAGGAGAACTAGAGGAAATACAGATCGCTTCGACGAATGCTACTCGAATTTTGATTTAGAGGTGGGGAGGAGCACCTAAATTCCAAAAACCTGCTTTTACCAGTTCTGTTAATATTTCTTGATTTACTATAACAAAAAAATGACTTCAGTTCGAAAAAAAATCTTAAAAATCGATAAACGATGTGGGATAATATGACGAAAAATTTAGCGTAAGATATTGGGCAAAAGGTGTATGCGTACGTCGCGCCAAACTTGACGACTTTCATTTTTGCATTCGGACTATTGAGAACTGTGAAATTAAAGAAGATTTACGGATACAACAAATAATTGAATTTGATCATGAATCCATGATCCAACTTACAATATCGGCCCCCAGAATCTTGCACTGTTTCCCTGTGACTTCATATATTTGAGTGTCATAATCAATCGCATTGTTCAAACCAAGTGAGACCAATCTGAATTCAAAAATAGCTCGTATTTCTCTGAACATTTTCCATTAAAAATAAATTTGCAATGAGTTTGTGCACACCAGTTCTACTATTGACGTTGCAAATGCGCTCCTCTGACAAATTGGATTGGTGTTTCAGATTGCTTCTGTGTAATCAGATGCACGGGGGGGGGGGAGGACAAAACTAAGACTGAAGCAGACACCAGATATTTTAACGTGCTTATGAAGTTTCAGAAGATTTTAGTCAAAATCAGCTATTCAAAAGAGCGTAATTGAATTGCAGAATTGCAGAAACTCTGAGTAGGTCGACCTGTAGAACCGATTAGCATTTCTAGATAAAGTGCTTTCAAAAATACCAAAAATTTGGAATTCAAAGCGAATTTTCACGTCACTATGGCAGAAAAACAACTCACGTGCAGTCCGTATTCACTTTACTCGGATTGCAAACATACTTCCCGCCGTCTCCCTCCCCTCCAATCCTTATTTTATTTGTACAAAGAGCTTCAACTTTCACACTTTGATAAAATTTCGTCCCATTCGCCTGTTTTGCCCTCTTCACCAACAATTGTCTATGATACCCAGCGGTTTGCAGCGCCATTCTTCGCAGTTCCTTCGTGGATTCCATTTGGTACAGCTCAATACTTTCTATACGGCCCCGATTGCATTTTGGGAGTAGCGACCGATCTGGAAAGTGTGAATTTATTGAACTACGCCTTCTGCAAACCGCGTTCCTCTTTCCGCATTGCCCCTAACCGTCAAATGCACACTGAGCAATCGTTGCTCGCCTTTTGTTTAGAGTGGTAAGAATGAAATTTTGATTACAATATATGAAATTCTAGAAAAACGTCGAGCAGGTTTCATCTTGCAAAACGTCCTGAGAATATCACAAAATTTTATGGCTCAAGTTGCGTAGCTGCACACTTAGGCTTAAGCTTAACCCGAAGCCTAAGCCTAAGCCTAAACATGTAGCCGCCTTTTTAATTATTTCTTCGGAACTCACCAATAAGAATGACGAAAGTGAAAAAAAACAGAAATATAAGAAAGAAAATGGTTCTCGTTGATCCAGACTTCAACAAGAGATGCATCTTAACTCTAGTTTGTAGTCCAAGCGGCTGAAAAAAATTACCGATGAAAAAGGTTAAAAGAAAGAAGAGGTATAAGTAAAACAATAGTGATTGAAGTCAAATTTGACTATTGATATAGTCTCTTTTTTTTTATTAATTCCACGTTTTTAGATTTGTTTTCCTAAATATTCCAGAAAAAATTGACGTGAACGTGAAGGTACACTTATTTTTAACGCGGGAAATATTATTTAAAAAAAAACGAAATAAATGCACGGTAAATACGTCTCTACAAAACCATTGATGCCAAAATGCGACGCTCTGAGTTTATTCATATTTAACATTTTGGACCATGAAAATATTGGCAGCCGGTTTTTGACATAAACAATATTTTATCTTTCTAAAAAGAATCTGATGGTTGAAAAATCGAAATAAATACGAAAACAGAAGAAGCAAATATCCATGCAAAACACCACGAAAATCGCAAAGAGTCATTCTTTATGTATTTTGTAGCCAAACAGGAAACATGCTGTCCTAATAGACATGGTAGAAATCTGGAATTCAGCCGAATTCTTATTCACAAATTGAAAATCAAGGACCAATTAGAGTTTTTCATTCCAATTTTGGCTCATTTAATAAGAATAAAGTGAGGATTCGGGATTTTCGTTATTCGTATTGAGTACAAGCAACAGCTAACGCGCTCTACTGAGAAATCGTTAACATCATAGTTCAAGGGGACAGATCACAAAGCTGGAGCAAGCAGTCTTTTAGCTGGACATCTCCCCGCATTGTCTAAGCGTTTTTCAACTGACCGCCAGTGTCGAATTAGAACGAAACGTGGGGGAAAAGCAATTTCTATTCACAAAGCAAATGTGGACCAAATTTAGTACATTTTTAATCTTCTTTTGAGCAGTGTACGTTACTGCGGATCAGAGTAACAAGTGAGGTCGGTTATGATGAGCAACCAGACGAGAAAACCGAATTGCCCATTTCTGAAAAGTTTGAAAATATATCAAGACATTACAGTCTGGTGCTCTCGAGGCTTGATTTTCTGATTTTTTTTCTCAGAAAAAAAATTGGAAAGTTCTTAATACATAAGGGAGGGCGAGTGAGAGCGAGTGAGGGCGAGTGAGGGCGAGTGAGGGCGAGTGAGAACCACCCGTTATATCCCGCATGGGTAACGTACAATTATGACAAAAAATATATTCTAAATAACGCTTGAAACCGCATTATTAGGAAAACCGAAGATGAATCATCTTTCGGTCTCTTTCACTGTACATAAAGTTTGCATGTGTTCGACAAAGAATAACCAAAAACTGTATTTTTTTTTTACTTTTTTCAGCATAATTATCATAGTTACGTTTTGATAGAATTATAAAATACGCAAACACTGCGTTATACGGGTTGGATCCTAAGTATGGAGACTTTTCCGGGTATTTTCGAAAGTAGGTAAATTACCGTAAAACCTCGAATAGATTTACACCATAAATTGACTTGCGCCCCTAATTGTCTTGCCCCTCCATAATTTTTACTTCGTGAAGACGCAATCGGCACAGCTACAGATTAATTATTTTTTTCTTTTTCAATTGTTTTTTCTTCGTTTTGTTTGATTTTTTTTTTTTAATTTGACAATTTCCAGAATTCGATCGTCATGAGTGAGGTGGGAGCTGGAGTTAAAGGATGCAAAAAGCGAAACTTTACAATCGCATTCAAAAAGAAAGTTGTCGATTTCGCGATTCTAACAAATAATGTGAAAGCCGCCGAATAATATGGAGTTTCTCGTCAATGTCTCCAAAAATGGAAATCGAACAAGTCTGTATTGGAAGAAGAATCTGAGAATGGAAGGAGCATGCAGACATGTGAAGAATGGTACTGCCGACGAAGAACTCGCAGCATGGATTGGAGAGCAACGCCAGGAAGAGCTCAGAGTCACGCGTATCATGATCCAACAGAGAGCACGACAAACTTCAGAATACAGGGTGCGCCAAAAGTATGGTAACACATGTTTCGCGCAAGCTGGCGGGCGCGGTCGCACTTCTCGTGCACTGAATTAATTTTCATTATTTTCAGCATGTCTTTATTACTATATTTCCATATTTTCAAGTCTCTATGTTTTTTTTCACAGGTATGGTGGCTGTTTCTGTCCATCGAGGTACCATCGTCGAGATGGCCAAGAGGGGAATGAGCCCAAGTGGCATCGGAAAAGCTCTTGGAATCTCACGCACAACGGCTTGGAGAACCATTAAACGTTTTCAGGAGTTGAACACACTCAAGGACCGTCTCAGAAGTGGAAGACCAAGAAGCTGTGTCACTCCGGATATAATCAAGACGGTCCGCGAACATCTACGTCGAAATCCCCACCGAAGCATGCTAAAGTTGAGCACAGAGCTCAGAATCAGTCATTCTTCGATCAGAAGAATTGTAAAAAGAAAGCTCGGGATGACCCCATACCGTGTTCGAAAAGCCGCGATTCTATCGGAAAAGAACAAGATGGCCCGAATGAAGAAGTGCAAAACTCTTTTTGCTGGCACGGGTCAAAAGGAACATTTGAGGGTTCTGTTCATTGACGAAAAATTGCTCACTATCGAAGCCGAATTCAACTCCCAGAATCATAAAGTAGAACACGCTCTACACGGTAGAGCCATCAACAGACAAAATCCCATATTGGAAACCATGGTTTGGACATTTCAACAGGATTCTGCTCCGGCTCACAAAGCAAAGATCGTCCAGGCCTGGTGTTCAGCCAATTTTCCGCGTTTCATAGCTAGTTCTAAATGGCCAGCCTCATCCCCAGATCTCAATCCGCTCGACTATTCGGTATGGGGAATTCTTCAATCGAGAGTTCAAGTACGTCCTCATCGCAATTTGGAGTCGTTGAAGTAAAGTTTGGAAGTGGAATGGGCCAAACTACCTCCAGAATACCTCCGTGCCACGGTAGAGGCGTTCCCGAAGAGACTCATGGATGTTGTGAGGAACAAAGACAACCGCATCGAGCAACTTTGATAATATCATTATTAGAAAGTATTCAATAAACTATTGTTAAATTTTCATGTTGATACGGGTCGTTTTGCGAAAGTTACATCACTTTGAATGTGTTACCATACTTTTGGCGCACCCTGTATAAGGAAACTCAATGAAAAATACAGCGTCATGCTTTATAATTGCGTTGTTTAGGGCACAAACGGATGGCTTCAATGTGTCATATTGCATCGATTATTAAAAAGTTTGGTTCGTTGATGGAGCTGTTATGGTAAGGGAGAACATTTTTTAATGATGAAACCACAGAGCATTTCCATAAATCTATCACCGGAACCATTTTGTTTGAAAAGAGACTGTTGGTCTGGGATTCATGTCGTTGCCACATTAGCACGGATACTAAGAAAGTGATGAGAAACCTACGTGTTCATATGGCTGTGATCCCTGGAGGGACCACTAAATTAATTCAGGTAGAAGACGTCGAATTTCTAGCTTTCCAACAGGATTTCAATTAAAGGCACCAGATGTGTATTGGAATAGTTAAAAGTAAAATAAATTAAATCGTATGAGAGTTGGAAAATTCACAGAGTCAAGTCGTACACAGACGGATCAGAAGATTTCAAGATTCATTGTTTCAAAGACGACGGCGAAATACCAGAGCGATTGAAACTGATGAAACGAAAAAGAGAAGAAGCTGCCCAATCATTGTCTTTAGGTTCAGTTGCCGACCTCATTGGTAACATTGACTTACAAGGCGAAGAAAACGAAGAAAGTTAAGATTATAATGAATTGGACATTTCCATTCATATTATTTCATAATTTTTGTTTGCTTTTTGCTTCGATTCTCGTTGTTTTAGTTTTACTTTTCATTGTTTTTTGGCTGGAACTATTGCCGTTTTCTTACTGAAAGCATTGCCATTTTTTACTGAAACGTTTTTGAAAACCGTAATAAATTCTTATTGTTTTGAGAAGTCGACGAGAAAAAACACCAAGAAAAATAGCTTTTGAACAATAGTATTGCATGCAACTCTATTTGAGTTTATACGGCATATAAAAGGATATTACAAGTATAAATCATCACTTCATTTGCATCACTACATAGCTACATATGAGAGCTTCTCCACATCGCTTTGCCCACATTGCCAAGATGTACGCTGATGGAGTGCGGGTGTGTGACATTATTCAAAGCCTTCAAATTCCGAAGTCAACCGTCTACAAAGTTGTGAAGTGTATCAAAACGAGAGGACATGTCAAGGGGTTACCAAAATCAGGAAGACCACAAAGTTTCAACACTCCTTGAATCCATGACATCACCAAAAAGAAGATTGCCCGGAATGATTAGCTCAGCATTAACAAGTTGTCTTAATCGCTTGGAATCGGTCACTGAACTGTTCAAGAAATCGTGAAGAAGGACCTTGGTTTTACCAATTACGCCTCCGTCGTGAGCAGTATCTTTCCGGCGGGTCCAAGAAAAATCGACTTCAAAAATCCAAAAAGTTGATTGCAGCCCTTAAGGCCCGCCGCCTCTCCGACGACTTTTGGACTAATGAGAAAATCTTTACCATTAGATCACTTCCGAACCGGTAGAACAACTTCTATGAAAGTATGAGTCGAGATCACCGAAACGTCATCTCACTTTCCTCAATCTGTGACGGTGTGGACTGGATTCACATCCGACGATAAGGTTTCACTGATCTTCATCGATCGGAACGAGAAAACCTCTAACAACAAAAAGGAGGAAGACCTGAGACCAAAACAAAGTTTGATATGCAACGAGGAACATTGCTTGCCCCAAAGTCCTACAACACGTAATCCAAGAAATCGCACCGCATTTCTGGAAAACATCGGAAGATACGGACAATGCTTACGAAACGGCCACGAAACGGCTGAGCGTAAAGGCAGAGCACCCGCAAAAGAACGGACAAGAAAAACATAAAGCTAAATCAAGGATCGTGGCAACAAGTACCAAAGTCCACATGGTGACAAATGTTGAGTCATTTGTGCTTGGAGACGAGAAGACAGAGTCAAGAACTGCAGTAGTCACTACTATTCCGTCTTAACGAAAAGAAAAAAAACGACGTCCATTCCTACTATCGAAATTTCGAGTTATCGTCGAGGGATTAGCAAAAAAAGACATTACGTCCAAGATTTTGGGAATTCATTGGAATACCAGTGACGATAAGCTGAAAATAGAAGTGAAGCTGACACAGCTCGACAACAATTCAAGAATAACTGTTTCTAGTGCCATAGCAAGCACCTATGATCCATTAGGACTTCAAGCACCACTAATACTCCCTCTCAAACTATTCCAACGAGCATTATGGATAGAGATCTATGTGTTATATGACTGGGACATGCCTTTCAACAAGAACCACGAGATTGAATGGCAGAAAATTATCGCAGACATCAATGGTTTCATAAAGCATATACCTCTCCAAGTGTACAGTAAGTCATGTAAGTTTAAATACTATTGTGACGTTTACTGACGCCTCGAAAAAAGCAGCTGCTTGCGCTGTATTCGTCCATAACGAGCTTGGAGTGAATTTGGTCTTTGCCAAGACAAAAGTCAAGTCGTTGAAAGAAAAATGGACAATCCCAAAGCGGGAGATGCAGGCTCTGAAGACGGAAACATTAGCGACACTTTCCACTTTTCAACACTTATTTATTGGCAAAATTCGAGTCAAAGAATGTCATCTTTTCACGGAATTCACAATTACACTCAGTTGGGTCAAAGGAGCGACAGACAGGAAAGTGATTGGAACATTTGTGGCCAGCAAACTTAAATCGATTTATGAGACTGTAGAGAAGATCGTGAATATGGGCATTCCTGTGAGTTTTGGTCATGTTGCTTCAGACGATAACCCCGCTGACATGGGTACTCGTGGATGCAGCAAAGATTCAATGAATGATAGTTTCATCTGGTTCAATGGTCCCGTTCCAACTAATAAGACGTTGGAACACTGGATTGACGAACATGACACCTTTCAACTGCAGGAATCTGACCGACACGCTTTGACGACAGCAGCAGAAACAGTATTTGACTGTACCGTAACCAACAACTTCGTGAAAATGGTGAACACCGTGAAATCAGGAACGAAGGTTCTCGAGAAGAAAATAACGGGATGGACCCAGTTCACAGAATCGCCATGTATCGCGACAGACGAATTCAAGCCTGCCAGAGACACGAGACCAACAAAAGCTCATCACGCCACAGCAACTCAAGAGTTGGTCGGACATGAGACCAACCAAAGACGGAAGAGAAATCATGGTCTGTGTTGGAAAGATGGAGAACGCCGATTTGGAACACGACGCCAAGTTTCCGATACTGCTGCAACCCAATTCAACATTGGCTAAGCTCATCGTACTCAAGGAGCATGGACATCTCCCCAAATCTGAGAACCACACAATAACCTTAATTCGAGAGAAATTCGTGAAGAAGATCCTTGGGAAATGCGTACCGTGTCAACGCCTTACCAAATTGCCTTACAAGTATCCAGATATGGCACTTTCACCAGCCATGAGAGTGACAAAAACTCGACCATTTGAACCACTTTTTCTTCATTTCTCTGGAAACTTCGAGAAGCTTCTAGAGCAATCCATATTTGGAATATAGGAGGGGCTATTTTCACACAAATTATCAGCTCAATGACAACTTCAAACAACTCTCCAGTTCAACTATCGCGAGAGCAAGTCCGCCTGTTACTTTTGTATGAGCATCGTTCTGGCTATTCGACGAGGCAAGCTGCGGATCGGATCAATAATGGTGAACTGGGGAGCAAATGGATTCAATCCCAACAGATTCAAATGTTGAAGACCTCAAACTTGGGTGATTAAACCTTTATTTGAGCAAAAGATAAGATAGAAACTAAAAGCAAAAATAGAGCAAAAGGAAAATAAATTGCACACTAAACAGAAGAACTCCATAGAAGACGACGAGCAGCGTTCAACAACAGAAAGAATACTACCGACGCAATCACCTGCCCCGAATTCGAGCAACTTTTCGACACCATCGTTCTTCCCGCGCTCACATACGGATCTGAAGCGTGGACCCTTACACAGGGTCTTGCTGAACAACGTCAACGAGATTTACACAGAGAAGACATGTACGAAAAGTGGACCAAATTTTCATTTCTTTTAACAGCGATTGGGCACAATTTGTCACTTTGGCGAATTTTGTGCTCATTCCTGGTTCGTTTTATTTTAAGATTTTCATTTTTTTGTAGCTGATATCGATTATTCCTTTAGTTTTCGCCTAACAGCTCACTAGGTAACTTAATTAATGTTGCCCAGTATACGCGCTCCGTTGAGAAAATCCTTTACCGATAACTGCGTCCCACCGAACTTTTCAATGTTCAAATAATAACAATAACGGAATAATGCATCCTTGCGGAAAACGGGATAAATCAGAATAATCAACTCCAATTCTCTAGAAAAACAGTTTTTGAATCAGAAGAATAAATTTTTGAAATATTATAGCATATTCAGCGTTTTATTCAAAATCTCTGACAGATCGAATCGTTTTTTGAGCGGATCTGGTCAAGGATTCTCTAAACACCGGCCCGGTCCGAGATAATTATGGAATACGGTACTCTGAGGTTTGGACACTTACGGATTTTTAACGAAATCTCTTAAAGTTCCAGTTGCAAAACGTCAGGATATGAAGCGGCTGGCCTTGAAACGGCTTGTTTCGAACACATTGAATTACCCGGCTTACAACTGATCGTTGTATTTTTTGTTGATGATTTTCAGAATTTTTAGTCTTCAGAATCTCTCAAAGATCTGGTTGCGAAACGGCTCGTTGCGAATCTGCCGGCGCTTTTGCTTTTTATATTAGTATTTTTTATTTAAAAAAATCAAAATTTCTATTGTTTCAAATAAAAAATGAAATAAAATAGTACAGGGAAATAGCGATAAATTGTTGAAAACGATTCAGATGGCTGTGTGAAGTGGCGCCCTCGCTATCCTTTGTAATGAATTTCGTGCGTTTTTATAGTGAAAATAGGCATTTCTTAAGCATAACAATACAATTATAACTGTTTTACTGAACTGTCGTCAAGTCTTACGCATTGTGTGCAAACACTGTTTCCCCAATAGTTATTATCGCCGTAAAAAAGTTCCGACATTTTTTCGAGCCCGCGAAAACCGGATTTGAATTTAGAGGCTCCTTATTTGTTCTTCTGAATTTTCAGAATTAAACTGGATTAAAAGAACGAAATTGTATTAATCGTGAATTTTTTTACACGTTTCTTCGAATGTTTAAATATATCAATTTGCGTCATTTATTTTTTTTTCGTTTCTTCTGATAAAAATATATCGCGCATAGCAAATGCGCTGATGAAATGGGCGGAGCCTCTAAATTCAAATCCCGATTTTCGCGGGCTCGAAAAAATGTCGGAACTTTTTTACGGTGATAATATTTCAAGACCTCATTGTTCATGTGCCACATTACAAAGTGCAAAGTTTCCATTTTAACAGAATTGCATGGTAGAATTCAATTATTGCGTCCCCCATAATCACCTAGTGAGAATATTTGATTATTATTAGACCCCCCCCCCCCAAACTAAAATAAAATCATGCATATTCAATATGTGTTCCCTCACATACATAAATTCGTTTTCCTGCAAACTGTCGTCAAGTCTTGCGTTTGGTGGGCACACACCGTTTAACCATTTAGCCAATATGTTATTCAATTTCTCATAAGCTGTCTTCTTCAAGCTAAACATACATAATATTCATTAGAATTCCAAGAAATTCCCTGTTGAGTAAACACTTTAAAAGCTTCTAGAACCACAATCTGAAAGTGTTGCAGAGCTATGGAGAGACTTCGAATTCGTCATGGTAGATCAAGTGTCTATCGCCCTCCTTCTTCCAGATCTGCAGAAATGTTCCTTTGATAGTTCCAGCCTTTTCGGTGTCCGTCGAGAAATCGGCGGTGATGATGAGATAGTCTCCAGTGCCCTCGTATTTCGCGTTGGACAGCGTGGAAGACGACTTTCCGATGCTCTCAGCAAACCGGATGAACTCGTTTTTCATAGCTGAAACTATCATTTCCGTGTTTAAGTCGGTCGACTTCCGTCACCTTCTTTCCCAAAAGTGGCGTCTTTCCCCTTTTGAACAATTACTCCATTCGGATGGTAGTACGTGGCTACAGTATCGTTGTCGCCGTTCTCGATGGCCTTGCTGTAAGCCTCGAATATCGGCTTCAGAGCTGCTTCGGCTTCTGGAAAACATCGAAATTTTGATTAAAATGATGAAAATTCTCAAAAGCAAGAATCTGATCCAATTTCTGCTTTTCTCAGTCTTAAAAAGAAGGTGACAAACTTGAAATTCTGCGACAAAGTCACTCAGAACTCAGCAACTGAGCAACTCAGAAGCGGTTCGTAACCACTTTGCACATTTTATTGAAAAATTGAAAACGCCAACCTGAGAGATGAAACAGAAGTAATATCTTTGAAAACGACATTGGCTTCATGTTTCTTTATCAACTTGCACATTTTTGGCAATTCCATAATAGCATACCTTGAGCACTCAATCCAGCCATCTTCACTATTCGAAATGCAGGGGGTGGAAACAATAGGAGGAAAATGAAAGAGCCGCCTATCAATCTATCATTTTTCGCGGCTACCCTCAATCATTTTATACCAAGTGACATGCGTATCTGTTTCTCTCAGTTTCGCTTCTGTTTCCTGCCGGAAAACACGAGTTATAACTTCGTTCTGCACTTTATTTGCGAAAAAAAAGATCGCGTCTCTCAATTTAGAGCGCTGTTTTCGGTTTAAGTATACTACGAGATAGCACAAAGCACAGATTGAGTGTCCATCGAGAACCGGTTTCGTGTTTCGGAGAAATGGCACGATTTAAATTTGAAATTTAAATTCGCTACATTCTGCAACAGTACTAAGCGCGGTGATGGTAATGGGAGATGACATGTCAAAGCCAAAGTACAGGCGCAAAGACGAACAACTATAAAAAACAAACCACATCCAGGAGCTCTAATTCGCCGCCCTGTGCTTATTTTTCTATTGCAAGAGAGCCATACTTTGATGAATAATTAGCAAGACAATGCATGCACACAAAACACCAGATTTGCCGACAGCTTATTTAAACTAACATATTTATCCATATGCCAATTATTTGCACTCTACTATCATAGCATTTTTGGCTTCTTTATCGCTTCACTGCGGATGAATGCGGGTCACAGGTAACCGTGCCTTGCGGTCCAAGGCGAAATTGTCTTCAGAAGATCGGAAAGTCTGAATCACGATACGATAAAAGAAAAAAAAAAGAGAGAAATTGACCATGAAATGCCTAAAATATAATTATCCAAAATGAAAAAATTCTGTCGCAACTGTGGATTCCTCCCGCAAAAAGCCAAAAATCCATATGTTAATTATGTGCACTCAACTATCGTCGAGTTTTTGTCTTTTTCCTCGCTCCCCCCCACACCTCCAAGAGCGCAATTCTCTCATCCTTTTTCCTTATAATTGCGACGTTCAATGGTTTTCCCGAGAAAAATCCCCCACAATTATTCATCAGTTATATTTTTCTCTCTCCCTCTCTGTCTCCCTTTCTCTCTCTCTAATATTCTTTTTTCCCAATTTTTTTCAGCTCGTATCGATCTAATCACCTTCATCGCTTCAGCGACTAAGCTTTTTATCCTCACTTTTATCAGTATTTTTCTTTCCATTTTTGGCTTAAACCGCTTTGTACAGTTTTATAGTTATAGTTCTCGAATTCTCAAGAAACGCAGTTTTCATTTGGAGTGCGTTTCATAATTAATGGGTCACTGAGTTCTCGGAGCATAAATATATCTCGGAGATGTACCATTTTTAACCAGGCTCAAACGTAACTCAAACCTGTCCCAAACTCTAATTCAATTCCTTGATACGTTGAGGTAGAAAAGGATTCGTAGAAGTTATCTCTGCAAAAATTAAATTACCGTAAAACCTCTAATAGATGTGCACCCCAAATTGACTTGCGCCCCTAATAGTATTGTCCCGCAGAGACAAGCTTGAACAATAGTGTTGCATGCAAGTCTATTTGATTTTTTACGGTAAGTTCTTTCCTGGTTTTGAATAAGCCATATCTGAATTCCCTGCAATCGTTTCTTGAGTGGGCCCGGTCCGTGATAATCATGGAATACGGTATTCTGTGGTTTGAACATTTGCGGCCTTCAAACAGAATCTCTGAAAGCTCCAGTTACAAAGCTTTCGGTTATGAAGCGGCTGGTACTGAAACGGCATGCTTCGAACAATCCTGCTTTAATACGCCAGGTTATTCATCGTTGTCCTTTTTTTAAATAGTTTTTAGAATTTTTAGATTCGGCTTTTCTGAAAGCTCTGGTTGCGAAACATTCAGATTGTTAAATGGAACGGGTAACTGATTCCTGGTGGTTTTTTTCAGTATCATAACTGGCTGAGATGTAACATTTTTTACCAGGCTCAAACCTGACTCTGATTCAACCTCTTGATACGTCGATGTAGAAATTACCGACCATAAAGGTATCATATTATGGTTCCCATTCGAAACACAGTCAGTGTCGCTGCCCACAGTCTTTCTTGCTCCAGATGCATTTTCAGCTCTTTCAGACATATAAGTTACCTGCTTCTGATTACATAGCTTAAAAATCCCCATCCTGCAATGATTTTTTCCCTATGCTCATTCTACATACAGTACCGGTTATAAAGGTATCATATTATGGTTTTTCGACAATATAATACCTTTATGGCCGGTACTGTACTTGTGAAAATTTTGAATAAAACTGTTTCCTGGTTATGAATAAGCCATGGCGAGGTAACTTGGCCTTACAATCCCTTTATTTTTGCAATACTGTACGCTCTTTTTGTAGTTTTTATCATTGGTTTGTGTGTATTTTCGTTTTTTTTTTCGAGACTTTTGAATTATTCGTGAAATCGAGAATTGCGATTTCTCGTATAAACAAAAAAAAACGAAACTCGGCTGCTACTCCTCACATATCGGTTTTTTTCAATTTTCCCTGTAAGAGGATCCTTTAATGTTTCCGCTGACCCATTTACTGAATGAAACCATAAATCAGAAAAATCATCTTACAACGATTGGTGTTTTTCGATAAAATCTCTTGCCGGCTAGAAGGGAACGAGACGGCGAAAGGATGAAATACGTGCTTTAATAGTCTCTCCAATATTATTATTCTGGTCATGAACTATGGCTTTCATCACACGTTTCATCTTTGTGCTGCTGTTGGCCGTCTGTTTTCTTGTATTCAGTTGGAGAAGTAGTGAGTCAGGTTACGGTGTGTTTCTGGATTCAACACCATCTGATTTCAGAGCTCGAGTGAAGCATCGAGTGAAAGTAAAGTATTAGTTGAAATTTTCAGTACAAAGACATGGATAGCAGTGATTTTCAGAGAATTATAGCCAAAATAAGCTGTTCAACAGAGCACGTTTGCATTTCCGTCGCTGAACATCTGTTAATATTGTGTTTAGCGGGAAATTAATTTTTTTTTAAATCTTTAGATACCCCAATGGTCAAATTAAAGCATCAATATTTCTACTCCGAACAGAAAATTTACTGTTTCACTCTGTGTCTTTTCTTGTTTCACATTTTTTGAAAAAGTAAGCAGAAGAGTCATTATTATGTTACCGGAATCGAAGAAATTGTAATTTCAGTATAATTTATAATAAAATCACGACGTTTTTTTTCGCTTCGGGGGCCAATCAGCAAATGCGCTTCGTTGAAAAATTAAGGAAAAGGGAGGGACGAAGAGAGTGAATTCAAATTTTTACGGCAAAAATGTTGTCTCAAGTTATTCGACAACAGAAACAGCCATAAATTTGCAGCAGATTTTGAAAGACGTAAGCCAAACTACCGTAATCACTGCTATATCGAGCCATGGAACGATGTGCATACAAGTTCTACAACCAATTCTCTCTGGAACGCGTTCTCCCAATGGTTATGGATCACATTAGACCTTTCAAATGAGGTAAATTTGTTTTGCTAGAAGAGCTGGCGCGCCTTTCGCGCATTTTTGAAACTTTTGCAGTAGGCACATGGTGTTCTGCGGGATCGATGACTCACCACCTACATTTCGTTGGGTTTTCTTGAAAATGAAACGTGAAAACTGAAGCTAACATAGTAAATGAGATAAAAGAAAAACATCGATTTTCAGAATCTCCACAACAACACAGAGATGTCGCTTCTGGCTGCCTACGTCTACCCCGATCATATTTCGATTTCCCTCTATTCTCAACATATGGCGAGACAGAGGATTTACTGTAGATACTACGATTGTGAGCAACAAGAAATCGCCGATAGTGAATACCTTGGAGTGGTATTCCCAGAGTCCGTGGTGCACTGTCCCCGAAGAAAAGGAGCGGAGTTCGTTTCGGTATCAAAGACGTTGCAGGATGAGGTGCCCACTCCAGTACGATTGACTTTCAGGGTTTATAAAGGTGAAGTCGTGTCTTTGCTTTTCCTCTTTGTTTCCATTTGGGCGAAATCCGTCTCGTCTCATTTTCGTCTTCGTCTCGACTTCTTCTTCGTCTTGAATTCATCTGACGCAGTGTGTTGACAAATTTTTCTATTGCGTAAGACGAATGCGAGACGAGCTGAAAGACGAATGAAGACGACTTTTTGTCTTCGTCGTTCGTGGGAGCCTTACTCCTCATACCCCTCATAAAAGTGATCCAGGCAGATCCGCGCGGGTTAAGAGAACATTTTTGAAAATTGAAAATACATAAGGATCGAGAAAAACGCAAATTGTAGAACACGATGAGGTCTATAAATCTCTGAAAATGACAAAAATTCCAGGCAATTATTACAGCCTTCATAAGCCACTACCACAGTTTTTCAGCTTATTGAAAGTAATGAAAAGGAAAGAACGCAGCTGTTGTTATATTTTAAGTTTCATAAAAACTTTTTCTAATTGCACAAATCCTTAGGACAAATAGTACTGAGGCTTATAATTGTAATTGGCCACGCTCCTTTTTGTAAACTGCGGCACGGCAAAATTGCGCCATCCATAGCGCGAAGTATAACGCTTCGAGGAACCCCGGAAACCATCGGAGCATACAAAAAGTGACCTGCAGACATTTCTCGCTGCAAAAGATATTTTGCATTTTAAAAACCGCAATGACGTCATAAACTTCATTATCAGACAGTTGTCGCGGCTGGCTGTGTAAAACTGAGTGAATCTCCACAAGTCAGGCGAAATTTTCCAACGAATGTTGGCTATAACTTAACAACAAAATTGTGACAAACTTGGCCTAAAATTGTGTAATATCCAAAGACTAGGCCAGAATTGTGCAAACGTTGTTCTAGAATTGTGAAGTTTTTCTGAAAACTGTTGGATATTCCTTTGACATAATTTCCAATTTTGGTATCTAATCTAACCCTCAAAAATGCTGAACAATTTGATGAGCAGGTGCTCCACGCAGGTAGCTGCCCTTCTTTCTGTTTGCAAAGTGGTGGGAGGAGCCTAATCTGCATCGTTCTTAAACTCAAATTTTATTTTTTTGCAGCCACAAAGAGAATGTAAGTGGGCGCGTCTCGCCGTTCGAAATGCCGGCAAACTCCGGTGTATAACAAAAAATATTTCGATAGCATTCGAGGCCTGGTAGAATTCAAAAATTATCATTATAGAATTCAGGTACAACCCACCACGGGGAGGCTGTGGTACAGCCCCTCCCCCCACAAGTTCGAAATCACAAAAAGATTCTTAACGCACGTTGATTATACAGGGTGGCATCCAAATACGGTTACACGCTTTAAACGTTATAAATGTCTTCAAACAAGTTCAATTTTCACCAAAATTGGACAGAAGTTTATTGAAATGATACAAAAACAAGTGTTAACAATAGTTTTCAAATCGCCCTCTTTTGGCCTTCACCACCGCTCTCAATCTCTTCGGGTAAGCGTCCACCACGGCACGCAGGTAGTTGGCATCCATTTCGTCCCAGGATTTCACAAGTGCGACCTTCAGAGCGCTCAAATTAGCGTAGTTTTTGGTGGAAGCCTTCTGGGTCAAATATCCCCAAACGGCGTAGTCCATAGGATTCAGGTCGGGTGACGACGCTGGCCATTCTGACGAGGAGATGAACTCAGGAAAATTGTTTTTGCACCACTGCTGAGTGGCCTTGGCGCGATGAGCCGGTGTGCCGTCTTGTTGGAAGCACCAGGGTCGGTTTCCGTAATGCGATTTGGACCACGGAAGAACTGCAGCCTCTAAAATGTGTTTTCTGTAGTAAGTTTGGTTCACCTTGGCTCCCAAATCAACAAAAATCAGCGGGGTTTTGCCATCGGAGCAAATTCCACCAAAAACCATGACTGAAGACGGATGAGATGTCTTATTGAGAATTTTTCTGTTCTTACAGACAGTTTGAAAGTCTTTTGCAATAATCCGATGGTTTTGGCCATTCTTATTAGCTTCGACGGTGAAAATTTTCTCGTCTGTGAACAGTGTCGAGAGGTGCGTGCCTGAGTGCGTGCCGTGAAGAAGTTTTCGTGCTTTTTGCATTCGGAGAGCTTTGTTTTTCTCGGTGAGGAATGCGCCGTGTTGCATACGGTACGAAGTCATCTTCAGCTTCTCTTTGACAATGATTTCCTTAGAATATCGGCACTTTTTGAAGTCTTTAGCAAGCTTCCTCATGCTTCGCTCCGGATTTCTTCGAATTCTTTCTTGAACGGCTTTCACAGCTTTTGGCGTCGTCACAGTGACAGGACGACCCGATCTTGGACGGTCATCAAGTGTACGAAGACGGTGGAAGCGAGTAACAGTCCGATGAACAAGCATTCGGTTGACGTTCAACCGTTTAGCGATCTCCGAATTCGACACACCCTGATACATCATTTTAATAATAGAACCACGATGGGGTGAAGCAGCCGCCATTACCTTAAAAATGGAAGTTGCGACCAGAAAATTGAAAAACATAATAATAAATATGTAATAATTAATAAAAAATAAAATTGATACAGTAGCGACTTGTGCTCATGCGCCAGAATCCACGCAAAGTTGCGTAACAGTACATGGCTGCCACCCTGTAAATGTTCAAAAACGTGATCCCAGGTTAACCATGCATTATTACAATACTGGTGGATGAGATGCAGAATATTTTATCCTTTCCTGGTGCTCCGCATATCTTCACACTCTGCAAACTTTTTTTGGGATTGTGCAAACAGGGGCGAGGTGTATGAATATTTGGTTTTTAGTTAAATTTCTGTAATAGAAAGCTTGAAACCGCAAAAAATATAAAACATAAGGTAACGTCCCATTGTCGATTTCTAGTTTCCGTTTCAGAACCAGTCCATGAACTATCAGTGTGTGTTGCTACGATTTATGGAAATCAACCGATATGGCTTCCAATCGTGGATTTCATTGAGCACAATAAATTGGAGGTATTCAATTTTCAGAAGTTGTAACAGAAGCTAAACTGTTAGCGAGGGTGAAAACACAAAACAAAGATGTGCTTTTGGGATATAAGTATATGAACTCTCCAGTTTCAGAGTATAAAAACTAAACACGGGGGGTAACAGTGAAGCAAACTTTATTTTCTGATGGAATAGAACATAGACAACAATTATTCAAGAAGAAACTTAAAATTAGATATCTCGGTTTCGAATGAATGCTAGGTGGCTTGAATTGATCATTTGAGAGCAGTTGGCGATGATTCTGGCGGTTCGGAAGCGATCTGACAGTGAAGATCTTTTCATCGGAGAGACGGCTCACTTCTTCGGTTTTTTCAGTCTGTTTCTCTTGCACTGGTCTGAAAGCCACTATCCACGACGAAAACTGTAGCTTGTCACACCCAAATCCGATTTCACGATTTTCTGAACGGTGGTTCTGCCGAGTTCTGAGTTGGCCGAGTTGAAGGCGTCGAACAATAATATTGGACACTCGGGCTCTACCGGAAAACGGCTTGGCAAATAGGTGTCGATACAGAGAAGCTTGCTCTTGTAATCTCGCTCATTATTTTCGAAATCAAGCGAAAGTTTTCGAAAATCGAACTTGGCAGCGTGCCAAGAGTTCTCCCAAGAATTTCTCCATACTTATGGACTTTGTAATTCGACACTTTTTCCAGGGAGCCAGTTACTTCTACTTCTATATTGGCGAGATTTCAAAATATGATGAGAAACTTCTAACTGATTATGTCAGGTATCCGTTGTCAACTTGCGGGGCACAACACCAAATCGAGAAGCTGTTTCAGAACAGGAGACATAGAAACGGTGAAACTGCAGGACAAATATCACCGGGTGTTCATTGCATGGCAATTTTTACAAATTCAGGTGAAGACTCTTCAAATTTGAAATACGGAAAAATCCTTTTGAGATATTTTGATTCGCGCTGCGCCATATAGTAACTCATGCACTCACCTCCCCCCCCCCCCCCCGGGGTTGTACCATAGATATTTTGTTTTTTTCGGAATTTCGTATCTTCGGAATATCGGAATTTTCATTTGTATCAGAAAAAGAATATTATTTTTATTATGTATATGAACAAAAATTAGAGAAAAAACTGACTATTTTTTCACGTTTCTAAAAATTGAGAAGATAAAATTAATCCGCTCGAGACACTGAACAAATTTTTAGTCATGCGCCTTTAACATACCGTAATCCGCAATTATGATTTTTGTTTTTCAACATTCTAATTTCCGTAATATTTCCGTTTCGAAAAATATTGGACTTTTCGAAATACCGAATTCCGTTTCGCAAATGTGCACGCGTTTTCTTGAAAAGTTCTCTTAAATTAGCGTCGTACGACACTTCCCACCGTACGACGTCACCTTTTTTTTTTTGAGACTGAAATTTTAGTGTCTTTTTTTTCCTTTTTCGGTTTTATTTCTTTTTTACGATTGTTTAGCATAAATAAATTTACCGAGTTTTTAGAATTTTTTCCGAATATTCGAAAATCCAAATTCCAATTTGCACATTTCTTAATCAAAAACAAGCGCTCTAAAAGTGAGACTTCCACGAAAGAGAAACCAGTCGGTTGAAATCCTTTCGTCTCGTCTTCGTTCGTACTTCAGTTTGTCTTGCGTTCGTCTTACGTCGTCAATTAAAATACATGTGTACCAACACAATGACTATCTCTGCGCCAGACGAGACGAGACGGTCTTATTTCGTCTTTCGTGGAAGCCTTATCTAAAAGTTTTTTCGGCATTTGTATTGCTAAATATACCCGAGGCGCCATATTCAACAGAGTTTCCAATTTTCAGGACTGCCACCTTCGAAGTAAATATCATTCTCGGTGGACTGCATTTATTGATTTGGATGAGAGACTGTCAGCTAATGGACAGAGAATAATCGACATTTTAAGAACAATTCAAGAGGCAGCCATCGGAGAAGTTCAAATGCAGAGTTTGAGTGTGATCAAAGATCAAGATTATCCAATGAAATATCACAATTTGACACAATTGGAAAATGAATTCATATTTAAGAAATACAACAAGACAATTGGACCCTCTTGGATCGGACAAAAAGCAATTATTCGATCAGATAAGATGAGTACCGTTCTGCATTTCATTATTTTCGCTGGAAATGTAATTTTTATGAAATTGGAAACATTTTTCTCACCGTTATCTATCTACCATTTACGTACCTGGTCCCATTAGTTAAAAACTATTTTATATTTATTTCTTTTTCACATTTATCATGAGGTGGTTTCTTTCAGTGAGCGCAAGCTTTTAATCTAATAGTAGCGCTGCCCTTTTTCAGATCGGAGTAATGTCAGTCCACGCAGCTGTGGCAAGGTATCCAGGAATTCGTGCTCATTCGTTGAACTCTAATACGGCAGTTATAAGGTAATCTTGTTATTTTTATCGTTAAGTCGGTAAGATTTTAAACGCAATTTGATATCTAAAGTTATGGAAAATTCGCAAAACGAATTCCCTATTTCAGACACCTTCGAAGCACGAAATACCGTGTTTTCGGCTCCGATTGGCACAAGACCCCAGACGAAAATGGTCAACTTCCAGTTCCCAAAAAGATACCCCTTCCAGAAGTATTTTCAAGAAAAATGAGGAAAGCGATCACAAAAAGGGTGCTTCATGTCTATGACACCGTTCCCGTGGATTGTAGAACTATTCCAACTAAATTGAGATTGATGATAAGGCATCCAGATCCATGTGAACAGCAGTGGGAGGAGTTTTAAAAATAATTCAAGGAGAATAGGCATTTCAACATTGTTAGTATGCATTTCACTATTTTTTTAGTTAGCTTTCAACGATTATAATTTCAGACATAGCATGTACTAAATAGTTTAGTTTTCTTTATTTGAACCTTGAACCGAATGAGGTTTCCTTTATTAAATTCCGGGCAATCCAATATGTCTTATCAATTAAGACAACCCTACTTTTCCTTTTTTTCCATCAACGACTCTAGTTGATTGAATATATTTTAATTAAGGCTTCTACGAAATAGGAAAACAAAAAGTCGTATTTCGTCTTGTCTTCGTTTGTCTTTCAGTTCGTCTTGCATTCGTTTTAAAAAATAATAATAATAAATTGTATACTGTGTATACAATGTATTTCACTTGAGCAGCACAATGTCTATCTCTGCGTCAGACGAATAAAAGACGAAGACGAAAACGAACAAAAACGACTCGACTTTTGCTTGCAGACGACTTTTTATTTTCGTCTATCGTGGATGCCTTATTGAATTATAACGAAACACTTTTTGACTGTACAGTTACACTTTCAAGCTCCGCCTACTTTTCACAGCACATTATAAAAGAGATTTAGTAGAGCTTTTACCCTATTATTTTAGATTTTTGTTTTAACTTTGATTTCTTTATTGCTACAATGTGTTAACTTTTCTCAGTGCTGAAATAAATTGTTTAACTACCCAAGTTTGAGATTCTACTCCCACACACCAAAAAGACATTCTACCACGAGCATTATCCTTTGCGCACGTAGCAGTTTTACGGAACTGTCGTCTGACGCTTAGTAAGTTCCCGAATTTCTCACCTTCTTTAATAAGAAATTTATCACTTCAAAATGATTTCCTATTTTACTGTCTTATTTCGTGTTTCTATAACATACAGGGTGCGGAATAATTAATAGGATGGGTTTCAACCGCCATTATTTTTGCAAAAAACGTGGAATCGATATGAAACTTGGACACAAGTTCACTCAAACAATATCAAAACTAGTGTGTCGTGTCGATTTTGGAATTGATCGAATGAATCGAATTAAATCGACAATTTTTGAATCGATTCAATCGATTCAACATGATACGAATCGCGATTGAATAAAAATCGAATCGTTCGATTCGATTTGATTCGTATTGGAATCGATTCGATTCGATTCAATTCGATTCGAATCGATCGAATCAGTTCAATTCAATTCGATTCAGTTCGATTCAATTCGAAAACATCGAATCAACAAAAATAGTGCAAATGCGCTCTACCGATCAATGCCTTCAGCGGCGGTTTAAAATCGTATATTTTAACTGTTTTTTAGTAAATTGCATTTTTGCAGAATCGAATCGAATCGAAAATCGAATCAATTCGATTCAAGTCGATTTGTTCGCGAAATCGAATCGATTCAAATCGATTAGCCCGTTCAACAAATCGAATCAAAATTGATCGATTTTTGAATCGACACGACACACTAATCAAAACAATTAGAAGAAACACTTTTCGAATCTTCCCCCATTCGCCCTCACCACAACTCTCAATCTCTTCGGGTAGTTGAAGTCAAGGTCGTCCCTGGCCTTCAGAAGCGCAACCATCAGGGCACCTAAACTAGGTATATCTTTCAATGTCTCAAAACGTTGGTAACGAGCCACAGTTCAATAGATCAGAGAATGATGCACATTCACCTTTTTGCAATCTCAGATTCACTAAACTGTCGTCAAGTCCTGCGCATAGTGTGCACTCTCCCTCTTCCTAGTATTATAGTGTCTCATCTCTTTTAATGAAGTCAATTTCATTAGTTCTTGTTTTCCAATGTCCGTCAGTGCCAGAAATATATTAAAAATTATCAGAAACCGTGAATTTCTCCTTGTTAAAATCTATCTGTAAATTTTAATTTATAATAATAATAATAATAGGAATTATTAAACGTTAAAACAGAGGAAATTTCTATGTTTATACAAAATGTATTATATTAGCGCACGAGCTGGAAGAGAACTTTGAATTTCAGTTTTGTTCATTGAGAATCCCATCAATTTCGCGCCCACTTCATCAGAATTACAAGACAACACAAAAGGCATTATAAGAAAATAGTGTTTTTCAGGTGACTGCGAAACATCACTTTCCAGGAAGAGCACTGACTCTGAAAATAAACATTCGTAAGCACCCCCCTCCCCCTCTATCCCCGTTTATGTCTGATTTTCTCTGAAACGAACAGGCAGATGTGATGAAAGAACCAAAGCAAACAAATGAGATCACAAAGCTGGGTGCCTGCTGGAAAATAGCGGCCAAAGCTCTTAAAACTAATGCTTCTCGCAATGCTCAAAGTTTTACATCACTTCAAAACTATGATCGGACCAATTGTCCCACATTCGAAACTCATCCACCGTTATCCACTGTAACGGTTCGGTGTAAACGTTGTCAGCGAGCTAGGAACGCTATTTTCGCCGCTGCTATTCACTCTAGATGTCAAAATCAACAGAAGGGTAGACGAGCAATATATATAAAAATATATCAGACAAAAATGCCGTGTTGCAACTGGAAGTTTCGCAACTTGTTCTGAAGCGGCCCATGGCTGATACTGTTACGTTTCACGAATTTCATGAAGCTTTGCGAAAATTGTCTATTAACTTTGCAAAAATAAATTAAAGGATATTTATAGCCCGGAAGGTAGACCAGGTGCAAAACGAATATATTAAAAAAACACCTCAATGACCAGCATCGTCTTTGGATATGAATCCGCTGACAACGCGGGTCATTGATCATTTGCGATGACGCAAGACAGATCGATCTAACCGGCGCATAATTCTGTAGGAAGATTCAGTGTTTTTGGCCAATTTGCTTCGGCGAGTAAAGAAGCAGATGCTTCTAGTGCATTTGAGCGATGACGTCGAATTTTGTGTTGGCGCAAATTTGCCAACTCTGCATGATTTCTAAAACAAAAATGCCGTAAAACACCAGAAGAAGATACATTTTTCACTATGAACATTTTTGAAGAATAATAACGAAAAACATCTGAAAACGAAGATTGTGGTTAACCGTTGCTCATCATGGCCAATTCCCAACTGTCTCTGATTGGAATTGCTTGTTCAATAGCGCGCAGTTGCTTATTTCCTTTTTGATTCTTCTTGTTGAAACTTTAAAATGAAGCGGTTTAATTGAATAAAAAGGAAAAAGATGCCATCAAGTGTCATTGAACAAACCCTTCGAAATATAAATATTTAGAATCGCTGTACCTAGCAGACACACGTAATCAATTGTGTGATTCGCGAGGTTTGACAGCTTTGCACTTTTTGTCTAAATCTCAATGAATCTTCCATTTTTACAGGGACGAGAAAACCATTATAAAACGAAAAAATTGTTTTAATTGATGCAATAAAGAATGCACCAACTGTTATTTCGGAGCATTGTTTTGGAAAAAAAAACGCGCGAATTTTAAATTGTTATTTTCCTATGGCAGTGTTTTATAGGAAAATCCCTATTGTACCACAGAAGCAATAAGCACACGAAGCGTATAAGTGTAACAGTTTGGCATAGAATATCTCAAAAACAAACAAGCGTTGAGAAGAGAGCGTCAGAAACCAAACGTGATCGAATAAATTAGTTTTCGAGAGTAGGAGAACATTTCAGAGAAATACTTATAATAAAATTTCCTAAAAAGGTCTTTGAAATTAATAAAATGCTCTTTGGGGGGCGGCACAATTGCATCATAGCCGATATTGCTCAGTCTGAATTTGGTGCAAAGTGGCAAACAGGTTGGCTTCATTTTCATAAGATAGGACCTGACGTTCTGACATTCTGACCAATATATTCTCGAATTTTGACTTTTGGCATCTAATTGTTAATAAATGTGAACATATTGAACTTTCAGAAAGAAGCAGGGAGCGCGAAGAAAGCTATCCGGCAGAAACCGAAAATAACTTTTTCGACTAAAGATCGAAAGCGGAAAGCGTGAAAAACTTGTGCAAACGAATGAGGAATAAGTCTCTTGTAAACCCCCCCCCCCTATTTTTTTTTTGCAAAATGAGTATTCGATATTCAAAATATGAGCCTAGTTAAACGAGATCAAGCATCTAAACAGAGCACAAAATCGAAATAGACCCGGTGTTTTCAACTCAAGCCAAAACATGTTTTTCGCCGTTAAGAGGAATAGCAGAATTTTCAGGCGGAAGACGGATGACGGAATTCCGCTTCCAGTTTTTCTCGGTACTTCACCAGCGTAGATGGCTAAGTAGCAGATTGCAGATTCTGACATTTCATAAGCAAGTTACAGATATGAAAGTTGTTATGCTCCCTTTAAACAAATCATATTTATTCTTTGTCATAAACAAAACGCGTCATTTACGAATAATTCGGTCCTTTAATTCAATCTCAGAAGACGTTGGAAAACCCACGACACGAAATTTCTAATAATTCTACCTTTTTTCCCTTCATTGCTTGCTTTTCAGTCTTTGTCAATTTTCAGATGGTCGGAAAAGCTGAGCACGCTAAATTTTTATGCATTTTTTAATCGACACAAACCACTTTCAAGAAAGGGAAACTCCGCTTGCACCTTGATAATTTCAGCTATTCACCGTGGCTCCGCCCCATGCTTTAGGCGTCTCGCTTTACCTAGAAGAAATGTCAGTGTATTGCACATTCAGAAGCAGACTACATCATCATTAGACTGATTTTTTCATTTGTGATTATTCAGTTTCCATGTTTTCATTAAAAGAAGAAGCCAGTTTCACAAGAAATCTGATCAAAAACTTCAATGTTTGATCTTTCATTCGAATTTAATTTTTAAGCTGTAAATTAGACAAATGAAGAAATTGAAGAGATTAGTCATTACTCGGAGCTGAAATTTTTATCTAGAAGTTTGCGCTGTTTCAGCAAAGTTTCGGCTCACAAAAACTATATTTTAACTGGAAGTTACTGATTGAAATAGGTGTCGAATTGTAGATCTTAGTTGGTTTGCTTTATAGGAAACATGTAGAATTATATTCCTTGAAATTAGTTTGATCAAAATGGAATCCGTTTTGTAGCGATGCTGACAGATTGCAGACCTAATTTCGTCTTCCTAGCGACTAAAACAGCATAACTCCAATATATTGAGGCTTACTAGTCTTCAGGTTTCATAATAGAATAAATTGGTATCCTTCATTTTCCGGTGGCTCCCATCATTAGTTCTCTGGAGGAGCCACTGAGCGTGCAACGACACTCCGGCCGTACTATGTTTTTCTTTTCGAACTTCACGTCTTGGTGAATATTTCTTCTTTTGACAGTTCACTTCTTCCGGTTTTCTGCCTCAGATTGTCTCGTGTTTTGTTAGCTGAGCATCGACTTGAGATACAGAGCTATTCGAATACCTCACCATTTATACGACATTCATTACATCGAGAACCGCTTCAATTCTAAAGAATCGCGCTTTCAAAACACAAGTTATGCTCTTATGAGCCGTGCATTCTCCTGAAAACTTCTTAAGCCGGCAACAACACTCCGGCCGTCCGATGGTAGACTCCTTAATTAATTTTGCTTCCATCTTCGAATTTTGAATTGATCGTGCGTTGTTGAGTTAGATTCGCGTTTGAGACAAATACATCTGTGTCTCCTTTCATCTTTTGAGTTTAAATTACCTTTACTGTTGCTTATCTCTTCATTATATCGCATTTTCGCTGTCTTTTTTGCAACCCTTATTCACCCAATGAAATCTACAATCTGGAATCTTCTTAACGAGTCAAAATAGCCGTGAACATAGCCCTGATACCAAAAAATTAAAAAAAAAAGTTGTCATGCCTGATTCATGAGTCCAAAGTTTAGTTTGCATATTAAAATAGTTATTTTCAAAAATGCAGATAATATTATTAGCCATATACCGTCAAGAATCACTGAGATCGCTGACTTACACTGTGCTTCAGAGATTTACAGACAAATGTTCTCTTAAATCAGATAGAATTTTCTTTGTTCCTTTGAAATTAAACAATTTCCAAACGAAACAACTGATTTTGGCCTCATTTTATTTAAAAAAAACGCAAAATTTCAATATTTCAAAAAGCTTATATTACAAGGCTCCGTCTTCAAGGCAACAATTTCAACTGAATACTCTTCTTAGCTCTCTGTTTCACCTGACCACTTTAAACCAAACAAAGTGCAATTCTTAACTAAAGGTGGCGGCACATCATGGTAACTGATCTCTACTCACTGCCGTTGATCGAACAATCGGGCGGGGCCTCCGATGAATTAGTGGAAAATGTAATGGAAACAGTGCAGTTCTCGGTTGTCTGCTTCACCCTGCCATTCTATATAATTATCACCTATTTTATGCTGGATGCCATAAGCAGAGGAGTCGACGAGTTGTCCACTCCGTTTTTCCGATTGTGCATTACAACTGCTTTTATTGACATCTGTAAGTTATTTGGTTGTGCTCCGGAACGCGTAATAGGCGGAATACCGAATTCCGCGTTCCGATACGAAACCAGGAAGCAATGACTTTCTGCGGAATGCAGAAAGCGGAAGAAAGAAAGGCACTAAAATAGTTGAGAAATCGAATTTCGCAGAGATCTTTTTTCGGCTTCCACCTAATAAACAACACTCACCTTCGTTATTTCGGAGCAACGTTTGGGATTTTTATTCGGTGCAGTGAGCGGAGCGGGCGATCGGAGGGCAACCCTTACCTCTCAATTATTATCGGATCGCGAGTACGTGGTTTGTCGTATAGAGGCGGTGTTTGGGTCTCGTTAGGGGATAGATCGTTTTAACGCGCCAATTTAAAAATTGTAAGGAAGCGCACACAATGCGTATGTGTTTCTTTTCGAAAATTGAAGCGAAATTTGACAATAAAAATTAATTTTTAAAAAACATGATTTTCGAAGCAAAATATAAATAGAAAAAAATTCCTATATTCGCTTCAATTTTCGAACAGAAATCAAAAACGCAGTGTGTGCGCTTCTTTACAATTTTTAAATTGGCGCGTTAAAACGCGCTATCCCCTAACGAGACCCAAACCCCGCCTCTATACGACAAACCACGTACTCGCGATCCGATAATACCTCCCAAAACAACACTCACCTCCGTTATTTCGAAGCAACGATTCTAATTTTCATTTTGCGCAGAGGGCCCACAACCCTTTCCACCCTGACAGTAAAAGCCTGGTTTCAAGTTATTTTCAACGTGGGAAAGAGCTTTCCTTTTTCCTAAATCTGGTCTGGGTAAATATGCAAAGAACGTTCCCACCCGTAAATAACCGCATTAAAGTATATTATACATAATATAAACGTGTTAGCCTTGGCTCTTATGCTTCCATAAAGAAGCTCGTAGTAATGGGGAACAGAAGTGGTCAGCCCGTTTCAGCCCGGATCAAAAGTACCCGCCCATTTCACGGCATCTAGCTAAAAACTGATAAACTATCCAAATTTTGGATCACATCAATATCATAAAACACAGATATCTACACCCAGATATTGAAATTGGAGAAATTGATGAATGGGGACCGTGGTTGGCTCGGCTTGAGCCCGCTGAGAGCATACTCGTTCATACTTAAACCGACACGAAAGTACCTAAATGAACACCCTCTCTCTTATGGGGTTATTCATGAAAAGCACGAAAAGCATTTCAATGCAAAAAAAAAATGCATTTTTTGCATTAAAATGCAATCGTGAATAACATTAAAGTGGCATTTTTTGCATTAAATTGCAATTGTGCTTTTCTTGAATAACCCCATTAATGAATTGAAGCAAAGTGGAACCACCGCAATACTCATTTCATTTTTACAAATAGAGATCGTGAAACAGTAAAACAATGTAAGACTTCACAATTATTACCAAATCCACACAATTTGTAATAATAAAAGATGTTAACGAGAATAAATGGGAAAAAATAACTAATTTCATTACGATCGGTCAAGGAAAGCTGTCAAGAGTCAAGGCTTTCCCAAATGATTAAGGAATCAACACTTTTGGTGACAAATCATATGCAAATTCGCAAAAATCCACAAGTCTTTGGTGAAATTTTTCCTTAACTTGAGGTAAGTTTTTGCTAGAATTGTAAGCCTTCAAAGTTTGACCTAGACTTGTGAGAGATTTGCAAAGTCGATTGTTCAGCGGAGCGCGTATGCGCGCGTGATCCGCTGCCAGACAAATTGGTTTCCTTGGAAATTAGTTATTGCGTTTTTGAATGTTTTCTTTGTTAATTATTCAATTTTGCAGTTACCCTTGTAAACAATTACCTCGGAGCGATGTTTCCAAAGTGGGGATGGGGAACTGGAATATATTTACTTCTGGATAGCTATTATGCTCACACCTATTTGTATTTCGCGTGGGCTTCCGGTAAGTGACTAAGCATTTTTCGACAAGTACAGGAAGTATTCATTTATTTGAATTTCTTATTGTTTTCATTTGAAAAATGATATACTTTTGCTGCCAATCTTCAAACTTTCAATTCATGAAAAAGTGGGTCAGCACGGGCGGATGCAATTATTTTTAGCTAAGTGTAGGTATACCCAATGAGCCGCAAACGGTAAATCTATATTATGAAAGTGTAAATGACAACGTTTTATACAAAATGGCATCAGACCAGAAGACGTTAAGTTGCTGGGGGCTGAAGGATTCTTTATCAATCCTTCTTTGAAGGTGTATTCTTTAATTCCTCTCATCAGAGCCTAAATTCGCAGATTCCGCCAGCAGGGTCTTTAATTTTGCGACGTGTTCTAAGATAGCGCGAGTGAGCCCCTTTCTGACTTCAAGTGTGTCTGCTTATATTATTTGTAGGGCTGTAGAGTGGTAAAAGAGCGTCGCTCCAAGTGCTGCATGAACTCTGGGAATGGGACGAAATGAAAGCAACAAATAATTCCAGTTTCAAATTTTGTAGATAAGAAATGTTACAGAAAAATAGATGATCGCGGAGTAATCCTAAACTTCATTGAAACGCTCTTTAAACAATGACTATCCGGCGTTTGCTAAGCTTTTGTGGGAATATGGCGCTGTGAATCGAATTGTCAACATCAATCGGTGGAACTCATTTTGGATCGGAAAAGCACCTGAAATAATAGAACAGAGGCGGACGGTGAAAAACATCGAACTACGGAGATTTGTTAGAAAAAGTCGCAAATAGAAGATCTTAGGTTGTTTCACGGCCAATGTTGACGGCCCGATTATTCTATTGGCTCCCATCTATAATATTTAAATATATAAATCTGTTGAGCTCACTGAGATCAACAATTCTCGTTTATTTTCAAGCCACTCTTTCGTTTGCTTCGCAATTTGTAAGCCGGCCGTGATCGACCCGCGGGTAGGCCCCCACCGATCCGGGGTACCTAGACAGCCGTACATACTCGTTTAGTAATAAGAACATATTTGATATTTTGCTAGTTTGGACTTTGTTTCCTTCTTTTTTGATTTCTTAAGCATTTCATAGTCTTTCATAGTCGGAAACATGTGCGTCGTTCTCTTCTTCCCTTGAGAAGTTCCCAACGGAATAGAAATCGCTAAGAGAAAAGTGACGTTTTATTAAAAGGAAGTTGTTACTTCGTTGTAAGTAGCTTCAAAATACAAAATAAAATCGAAATCTCACGTCGTTTAGAACAAGTCTTTTATCAATTTCAACGACAATCATTGCTCAGCAGGAATTCGGTTTCCGTTATTGCGAAGCACACGCGAGTGCAAACGCCACATGTCTGGATTACTGGTTTCTTCTTCCCCATTTATTGGATTATTTTAAGTTTGCACTGCTGAAATGATTCTCCTCTGCAAATTGTGCTCTTCTCGAACCGAGAAAGAGCCCAAAAACAACTCGAAACATAAAGACACGCATAGTCTTTGTAGTCGTTGTGGATAATGTTTCCGTTTTAATGTAATCACTTTATCGGGTTCACGGCTTCATATAAAGCACATAACGTTTTTATTTTTATGAGGAAACTAATGTGTCATACTTCGGAATCCAACAATTCGGGGAGCTATTGCTGTGTCGGAGTTGGTGCTCGTGGTATCGTTGTTGTTGAGCTGTACAGATTGGAGTAGAAGTCGACAATGATCTTCTCGATTTGGGTTTGGGCAGTTTCCTGCCGTCCGTTCTCGTCTCTCATCACAGTTGTCACTGGTCGTCATGTTTCTTTGGCACCGTTTCAGGCTGGCTTTCTGTGCTGCTTCTTTCAATCAAGCACCGCGGTAGTCTTTTATCAGTTCTTTGCCCGCGACTTAGCAGGCTTTATTGATGATGTTCTTCCACCGATACTGGATGCAGGATCCATGTGGATTGTCGCTTTTTTCTTCAACAAGCGCAGTGCATTGTCGTTCAGTTTTTTCTTGTGATTTGGGTCTGGGTCTCTCGTTCTTTCTTTGGCACAGTGTAGTGAGCCATTGACGAGAAATTGGAAATCAGTCGTCAAGGTTTCCTACAAAGTGAGACATTACACATACATCACGGCGATGGCAACAAAAAGCTGATTGAATCAGGCTCAATGGGGGGGGGGGAGACAACGACTTCCAGACGAGGAAGCCGTCGTTGTTCATATTTCTCCAATATACACATTTCAGCTGTCAGAAATTGCATCTTTGGGAAAATTTATTTGAATCGAATATTCTACGTATTCGCAGATTGGCACGGGGGGGGGGAGGGAGGTGCGGTCATGAAATTCAATGAAGTTTTGTGGCAATAAGGAAGAAGACACCACGTCCAATTTACTATGATGAGGCGCATGAATCTTCATACAAAATGAGCTTCAACGTTAATTAAAATGGAGGAAGGGGGGTTTCATTTTAAATAGAAAAAGCCTAATTTTAATCCTCGGAGGGAGGAGGTGGGCTAATATTGAGCAGTGGAGGTCTACTTTATGTAAAAAGTAGTGGGCTCAGACTTCTTGCGAAAATGCTGCTGCTCTCGATAGTGAAAACTATAATATGCGTCATTTCATCAGGGAATGCTAATTTTTGACGCAGATTTCTTGCTAAAACTGTAGAGTAGCCTTCACTTAGAGGGTTTTGAAACAGTCAATCAAATGTATATAAAATATAAAAAAAACCTGAAGGATGGGAATTTTGAACTGAAAAATGCATTATTTTCGTTCAAAAATTAAGAATTATTGCTCCTTCCTTACTATTGCCTGGAACTGCCGTCAATTCAAGTTGTTTTCAGGGATTTGTCAAGCAATGTGTGTATCTCTTCTAGCGACCAACCGACTTTCAGCCATCCTATTCCCAAACAAATATTCTTGGGTTTGTGGCTCGTGTGGTGGCAAATGTCATTTTTATCTAGAATTGTTTTCAGATTTGGAGCTCCACCCGTTTGCGAGCCGCATACTTTTTCCAGTTTTTTCCAGGACTTATCGCTGGTCTCGTCACGTTTTTCAGTGAAACACAACTCTATCGTAACTCAAAAAACGGAGTTGTTCCCAGGTTCAAAAGGTCGGATTCTGGTAAACGGGAAGTGATTTTTGAAGGTGTTGCGCGGAAAACCGTACTAAATGTGACATTTTAGCGAAACCTTCATTGCCATTTTGTTCTTGATAGCCGGCGCTTTTTTGGCTGCCGTCTGTGTCTATTTGACAATGGCTTACTGTTATTTGTTGCTCATTCTAAGAAAGAGTAGCAATGCTATCGTGAGTTAGGACACACTGACAAACATACAAACAAACCGTCTTTCAGAGGAATACCAATTTTCATAAATCTCGAACTGTGATGAAGAAAAAAGAGACGAAGCTGTTTATCATGAGCAGTATTACAGGTAATCAATTAAAGTTGAAATTACCATTTAACACTTTTCCCTCTGATTTCTCGTCAACTCTGGCGCTTAGTGTGCAAACACTTTTTGCTCAATGTGTTACGCAAAACCTCACACCAGTTACCGACGTCAGTTCGCGATATGAACATTCTCACCTGTTTTAAGAACGATTGCTATTTTTACTTTCAAGAATTGGAAAGCTGAAAATATTTAGAACTTTCGAAAGTCTTCATCTAGCGAAACAACTGTTGCAGAAACCCATAAATAGGAATATTGCTCTCTCATCTTAAAGGGGCATAACCCAATTCGGCGCTATCTTAGTTGGGGAGGGGGGGGGTCCACTCGTTTTTAGTCATTTTTGGAGCTTTTTTCTTGATTCTTGTGGTGAAAATGTTATTAGATGTACTCGAATAACATTAGCAGTTTTCAGAACAATTTTATTGGCCGACAACAAAAATACGCACAAAAAAGAAAATGACTAGGTGACTGGATATTTCTTGGAGATTCCGGCCCATAATTCGTAAAATTTCGCTTCATCATAATATTTGCGATGCCACAGCGCCTCAAAGTAATAATCATCCCATAAATCCCTTTTGAGGCCACACTTTGGCTTATGCTTAGGCTTAGGTTTAGGTTTAGGCTTAGGCTTAGGCTTAGGCTTAGTCTTAGGCTTAGGCTTACTTCAAGTGGAGAAGTGCATCAGCTGCGGTCCTATGCATATCTATGATTAACTAAGTTATTATTAACTAATAAGCAAAAAAATTGAAAAAAATCCAAAAAAAATGGAAAAAATTGCTCATCGTTGAATCGCGCCACGCGTGAAAAAAAACTTACAGATATTTTAACAATAACAACAAACATTTTCAGAAAAAAAAATCAAGAAAAAAGCTCCAAAAATGACTAAAAACGAGTACCCCCCCCCCCAACTAAGATAGCGCCCTCAATTCAATCTTATTAAAGTTCTGAAATAGTGATATTATATCCTCTTCCAGTTACAATTCAAATGTTAATATTGTGTCTTGTAATCGTGTATGCAACATCTCTGCTGAATTTCCCATTGGATAAGTTTTATTTGTTCTATAATGCTATCAGGTGGGTTTTCCTCATAAAGAGCCGGGTTTGACGACGGACTTTCTAGAACTTTCTGTATTTCTAATGCTTTCAGCGATCTCTACGCTGGAATCAATCCGTATCTTCTTTGGATATTCTCCGATTCTATACGGAAACATATTTATATTCGTATTGGATTGAAAAACAGAAGAAATGTACCGAGATCTTCGTCGGTGGTCACGGTTAATCAGTGATCAGTGTAACTGCAGCAAGAACAAGTGATGAAGTCAATTCCATGAAACAGTGAATGTTTTGATTTGATTAATTAGTAATTTTATCTGTTAATTATCATTTTTCTCATTTTTCTAAAAATATAATTATTTAATTAATGACACTCTGAAGTAACTCGGTCTTTGGATTGAAACTTGAGAATAAATATGAAATTTTTTTGATGAAATCATCTTTTTAATGTTTAATTGCAATATTATTCAAATTCAGACGCGGACCAGGATAATAATTTTGTCCAACTGTCGTCAAATCTGACGCTGAGTGTGCATACACCTCTTACACATAATATCTTATGCAAAACCTCATGTCCGTGTTTCCTTTGATTACTCTTAATCAGTTCTTGATCATGCAAATGTAAGAATAAGTGTTTTGCCAAACTGTCGTCAAATCTGGCAATTATTGTGCATACACCTTTAGCGCAATGTCTTACGCAAGACCTCATACCAGTCATACTTTTAGAAGTGACATTTCATATTCCTATTTCACTCACTGATTTCTATTACTGAGCTCTCTTTCATATAAATTCAAGAATAAGCATTTTACAGAACTCTCGTAAATTATAGTGCTTTATGAGTCATAACCTTCTGCACAATATCGTACGAAAAACCTCAGATAAGATGTCTCATTTTCTATCAGAATTGATAGGAAGTGAAGCGAAAAAAATGTCACAAATTTTTTTTGTGAGCCTAACGATTTTTCTCAGATTTCAAAAATGCTCCAAAGGCATTATTACACCCCCAAATCACAATCCACCGGACTCATCGCCCACGTTTTTTACTCCTCCGGTCAAAGAAGAGCGGGATAAAACATGTGGGCCAGTAAGATTAAGCGCAATTCGAAGAACACAAATTTACATTCTCGCGCCGAGATAAGTTCAAAAATTGAGAATTTTGAGGAAACTGTGGCTCCTCAGATTTCATTTTTTCCTACTTTTCTCCATAAATTATGGAATTTGATATTTTGTTCAAACAGTTCAATCGGAGGGGGGGGGGGTAAGCTCTCAACCAGAAGCGGAATTCCTAAATTCTTACTTTATCCTACGTGATTCATTTTTGCGATTACTCCCGGCGATGCCAAAATTTGCTTATTTTTAACAAAAGGGTATCCATCCTTTTAAAAAGTTGAAAAAAACAAAGCATTTGTTTCGTTAATAGCCGTACGTCCTTCCCCAGATACATAATATTATTGAATTTGATTCATGAAAAATTACCTGTTTCAGACACATTAATTAAATCTTGAGTTTTGAATATCTTCAAAATAGTAATCAAACGTAGTGTGTCGTGTCGATTCAATCGATCAGTTTTGATTCGATTTGTTGAACGGGCAAACGATTTGAATCGATTCGATATCGCGAATGAACCGACTTGAATCGATTCGATTCAATTCAATTCTCGATTCGAAGCGAATCGATTCAATTCGATTTGATTCAGTTCGATTCGATTCGACAAAATCGAATCAACAAAAATAGTGCAAATGCGCTCTACCGACCAATGCCTTCGGCGGCGGTTTGAAATCGTATTTTTTATCACTTTCATTCAGATTGAGTTTTTTAAAGCAACTATGAGTTTTTCACACTTTTCTACGATTTTTCACGCTTTGTTTTCGTTTTCACTAAAAAACAGTTAAAAATACGATTTTAAGCCGCCGCCAAAGGCATTGTTCGGTAGAGCGCATTTGCACTATTTTTGTTGATTCGATTTTATCGAATTGAATAGAACTAAATCGATTCAAAATCAAATCGAAGTTGAATCGATTCTTTTCGAAAATTGAAGCGAATATTGGAATTTTTTCTATATTTTGCTTCGAAAATCATGTTTTTTTAATTAATTTTTACTGTCAAATTTCTTTAACTGTTTATTAAACTGAATAAATCACAAACGCAGTGTGTGCGCTTTCTTACAATTTTTAAATTAGCGCGTTAAAACGCGGTATCCCCAAACGAGACCCAATCAGCGCCTTGAAACGAAAAATCACGTACTCGCGGATAGATAATAATAACATGGATTGAAATGTTTGGTTCTGAAACCGTCGGTTGCGGAAAGATCATAAAATGACAGCAAGAGATGAGTAGCGAAAATTTTCAAAATATTGGTCTGAAAATGCTTTAAAATATTTATTTTTCCTTTTCTTTTGCTGTTTCTCAGATTCATTCCTCGAGAAGTCGTTTCGATTTGCTGTTTCACACCGATTCTTTGCAGAGGACATGCAAAGTAGAACGCAATATGAGAGGTTTTCGAATTGAGGTGCACTTTTCGAGCAAGCCGCGCGTGCTCGTTCACATGATCAATGACAACGCCGCCAGCCACACGGTCACACGGGAGTTAGCGCCGAGTAGTAGGGCTCATCTGCCGGGTCAATGAGCTATACTGGAATGAGTGATCCAATTTATGAGAGAGAGAGAATATTTGATTTCAAGGAAACTACAGTATATTTTATTTTTTTTTTGAATGCAAATTTCAAGACTATTTTACGGAAAACAATCAAGAATTCTGTGAAAATTTTCAGAAAATATATATTCAGCTCAATATTAACTTTTAATTAAGGCTTCCACAAAAGACGAAGACAAAAATTCGTCTTTGTTCGTCTTTCAGATCGTCTTGCATTCGTCTTACGCCATAAAAAAGTTGGCAACCACTGCGTCAGACGAATTCAAGACGAAGAAGAAGACAAGACGAAGACGAAGACGAAGATGAGACGGGACGGCCAAAATTTCGCACAAATGGAACCCTTACTTTTAATTTCTAATTTTTTACGTACGGTTATTGTACCTTCATTTTGGCTCTTAAATGTTTAAAGGAACTGAGACAAGAAGCATTATTTTAGAGGCAGACATGAGGTTTGACACTAACATATTAGCCAAAGGGTGGAAGCACAATAATCTTAAGCATCAGACTTCAATGAGAAGATTTTTTTTTAATTTTTTTAATTTTTCAAACAATCTTTTCAGTTTCATTATTTTCTTTGAATCCAAAGAAATTCAAAGAAAGTAAATGCCTGTCAAATATTTGTTTACCATCTGAAACAGCGTTTTTTTTTGAGTTTCTGCTTAAATTTCAGTTTGGAAACAGGAATTTTCACTGAAAATAGTTTTAAATTGTTACCTTTTTACTTCCAAATATTTTTCAGCATCGTAAAATTGAGAGTAGAGCATTAAAAATCCGGGTTTCAACCAAATCTGATCATTCTCTTCTTCCCATCATCATTTGATTTCTCCTTTTATCTGAGAAAATTCATTTCGAACAGAACAAAACAAGATTCTTTACTGCGATATGTTGCACCCTGTGAAAGGCAAATCTGGGAAAAGAGCTCAGCCCCGCCCACTTTGGGTATGAGCTCCATTTTCATTACGAATTTAATTTTGATTTTACGTTTATTCGACTTTATTGTGTTTTAATTTCCTTCACTTAACGCTTTTTCAACAAAAAATCATCGTTGTTTTTGAAATTGTTTCAAAATTATTTTTCAATTTGGATTCCACGCGAACAAAATGAAAATGGCCAGCGGGTAAATATATCAAGCGGCCTTCTGAAATAACTTTTTGAAAGATGGGAAAATGGATTTCGTTTTTGGTGCGTGTGGGCGCAAGTGGGCGGGTGAATAAGCATCCGCAGGGAATTCCTATTTTCAAGGTTCTCAAGATCTTTTTTAATAGATTTTTCCATCTCAACTTTGCTCCGATTAATATTATTTCCAAATTCTCAAGGTTTCAGCCTGATTTATCAGAATTATTTTGCATAAGCTTCTCATATTTAGCCACTATTGATTTGCCAAAGTGACAGAAAATTTCCAGACTCTTCTCATGGTCACTGACTTATGCTCCCTTCCATCGGTTCATCAATTCGGGGAGCCACCTCATGGAACACTGGAGGCAGTTGTTGAAACTGTGCAGTTCTCTATTGTTTGCTTCACTCTACCATTTTATTGTTTCGTCATCTATTCGCTTATCGATGCACAGCTCCGAGGGGTCAAAGAGTTATCGACACCGTTTTTCAAGCTCTGTGTAACAACGGCCGTCATTGATATTTGTGAGTCTGAAGCCTTCAACGTGAGAATCATCAAAACAAAAACACTTCTGAATGCTGAGAGAACGGAATACTAAATTTTTTCGGATATCAAATTATTGAAAAAATTGCGGTTTTATAGCTTCTATATGAGAAATGATTCAAAACAATGGTATCAATTTGTTATACAGGGTTGAAGCCAGTGATTCTTTTTCAATGAAATGGAAGAGATTTAAAACTTGAAGAAACGGAAAACTCTCTTTCTTGTGGAATTATTCTTCAGTTGTGAGTAAGAATAGGACAGTTAGCCTATTTTATCATTATTCGGGTAAAAATAAGTCTCCAAAAACTGCAATATTCTTGAAAACAGTGGTAAAAAACAATGGTTCAATTAAAATGAAAATTTGAGCTGAAGTTTGCAGTCAAAATTTCCGGATTCGCTGGAAAAATCTGGCTGAAACTGAAATCGTCTCAGAAAGACTTCAAACTTCCTATTATGACACCAAACTTGAACAATTTTTAGCTTTTGACTGTTTCTTCTATTCAATAGAGCTCATATTTTACTTTTTTTGTGAAAACCCCCATAAAATACTATTTCTAACTGAAGAGTAATCCCGTTTGGATTGCGGTTGAAATTGGTTCCTTCGATTTCACATGTTTCGATAAATATAGTGAAGTACAGAGAATCTAGAAACAGTATGTGCAGTTTGAAGATATTTGAGACGTTTAAAAATAAATCAAATCATAAAATCAAAAATCAGTAATTATGCTCGAAAATTAATATACATATATTTTATATTTATTTTTTTTGCTTAATATTTTTTTTCGGTTTTGAATCTTTTTAAAAGAAAATTATTCCATTATAGATATGGAGCAACTGAGCCTGCGCTTTAAAATTTCTGGATTCGCTGATATCAGGCGGCCTGTCATTTGTCTAAATACATGGAGCTCGAGCTCCACCCGTGCTCTCCTCCGTCTTCTTGGTCTTCCAACTTTCAAACTACTAAAATAACGAATATGATCACCTTTCAACTGGAATTCTAAGAATTTGTGCAAATTTTCTGATAATCTAACAAAAAGAAGAGAAGACGAAAAGCGTGCATGTGCATCGAAGTAAAACCAAAAAGTTTTGCGCATGGACAACTATTTAGAGACCAAGCCGATTGTTATAGCTCTAGGAGCAATTGCCCATAATATTAAGGGCGATTGTAGGCACGGGGACGTCGCCAATAATTATATGAATCACCACCAAACATTTCTGGCACGCTGCCAGTATATGCGATACTAAGCGATACGGAGAAATCTGCTTTCGCCTGTTCTTTCGATTCTTCTGGTCATTTTTCTTTTTGTGTGTGTTTTCTTATATATTTTTATCTTAAAAATATGGAAAAAAATCCCCAATATTAAATCTTGTAAAATAATGAATGCTGAAAATTTCAGAGTGAGCGGGCAACAGAGCAACGGAGAAGGTCAAATATGGTTTCAAATTTCATATCAGCTTCAGTTCTATTGTTATTCTATTTTCAGAAATTCTTGCATTTTACTACAGAGAGGGTGGAACCCAAGTACCCTGAATCTTTAAAACTGGCACAATTCCAGAACTAGGAAAGCCAAAACGGTTGAAGTTTAAAAGGAAATGTATTGGAGCGATTAAAAAAAATGAAAATCAATGAAAATTGTTCGAATCGATCGTCTTTAGCTTCGATGACAGCACGATGACGATGTGGAGAGGCATCCACTACTGCATGCATGTACCTTCTGAGGGATCAGAGTCAGAGGGATTCTGATGAACTACCCATATCGAAAAGAACGGAGGATTTGCACACACGGTCAGGAAGGAAACCATTGGCCCTTCTCTCTGCGCAAGTTTCCTGAGCCGGAGCATCATCGTTTTGGAGAGCCCAACGGTGTCCACCGTACTGATTTTGGCACGAGAGAGCAAGATGCTTCTCCAGAATCACAGAATCACGATGTAATCGTTTATGTTTATTTGGACCTTCAATTCCACGAAAATCACCACGCACTTGCCGATGGGAAAAATTGCCCAAACACAGAAACGCTAGAGGGATTAGAGTTTCTTTAAAGTCATTAATTAGAACTCTGTGGATTAAAGGGTGGAATTCGTTGAAAGAATCAAGTGCGCTGTCTTTCCTTTTCCGCGCACGACACGGCTTCAATCTAAGCGGTATTCTGAAAATGTTTATGAAAATGAAGTACATGGCATCTTCAACTCGCTTGCCATACTTCAAGAGATGCGATGATCAACGGATCCACATTTCTGCAGCCAACTTTCTTTCTCTTCCCGGTTTATCCTGTTCTGAACAAGCTTCCTTACGGGGGCACCGTGTAGTTTGAGGATCGAATTAGGTGTGTGTCTTTTTTAGAGATCGATGATGGAAGCACGATGAAAGTTAAATGGCGCTATTTCCATAAACCACATTGAATTACAATAAAATTCAGGAAAACAATTAAAAAATGTATATAATTACTATAATATTTGAAAAAAATTGGGAATTTTTTCACCATCTATTTATAGCACCTTTTAGCAGCGACGCCTGGCAAAGACTACGAATTTTCATAATAATTGTATATTTAATGAAGCTGATAAATATTTGTTTGATATTAAAAAAAATATTAATGTTTCTATTTCTTTCAATTTCCTTCCCTCTGCATTTTTTATAAGGCTTCCACGAACGACAAAGACAAAAAGTCGTCTTTGTTCGTCTTTCAGTTTGTCTTGCATTCGTCTCATTCAATAAAAAAGTTATCAACACAACTGCATCAGACGAATTCAAGACGAAGAAGAAGGCGAATATGAGACGAGACGGCCGAAGCTTCGCCGAAATGGAAACCTTAATTTTTTATTCGTTTATCGTCCATTAAGCAAATGTGAACGAACTATTCATTCTTCTTTCTTTTATCAAACCTGACAATGAAGCGCAATAATATAATATGTGATAGCTGATGGTTTTTGAAGGACCCGATGATTAACATTATTGGAGCCAGAGCGAGCCCGTGCCTAGATAAATTGCTTTCTCTTTAGTTATGTACATAAACTGAAAATTTTAATTTTCTATTTCTGAATATTTATTTTTTTTTAATTTCTTTCTTGTTCAGGTACCCTTCTAAACAACTACCTGGGATCCAAAATCCCTAAATGGGGATGGGGGACAAGGGTATATCTATTTCTGGATGGATACTATGCTCACATCTATTTCTACTTTGCTTGGACTTCGGGTAGGTGTAAATCTTACAAATTTCAGAAAAAAATAATGATTAAATGCACAATCTTTCATGGCACATATTTACTGTTTCAAAATTGCTTAAAATTCTGAAATTCTGAAGATTCATAACGAAATCCAGAAATATCATTTTATGTGGTTTCGTGTACGTGTAAGTTGTGCAAATGGAGGTTCGCACATTGGCTTGACGTGACGACGTTACAATTTACATAGTTACTTCCTATTAGTTAGTCAAAATCATCACTGTTTCCCTTTCACTTTTTAGATAGTGGCGGGTATCATTTTCGCCTAGCATTGTTAGGACACTGGTATTAATGACACTGGTATTTGGGAAATCAAAGTGTATGCACTCCTCGTGCCATACACTTTGACGACAGTTTCAAGAAACTCTTATCTTTGCATTTGTATGTTGGAGAAATCAGAAAGTTGCCAGATGTGAGGTTTTGCGTAAGATATTCTGCAAAAGGTATTTGCAGACTTAGCGCCAGACTTGACGACAGTTTAGCGAAAATCTATTTCGTGGATCACAGTCGTAGCCGTTGTTGTAGTTAAGGCTCCCACGAAAGACGAAGACAAAAAGCTGTCTTTCATCTCGTTTTTCGTCTCCTCATCTTTCGACTCGTCTTCGTTCGTCTTTCAGTTCGTCTGGCATACGCCTTACGCAGTAAACGCAAGTATAAACACAAGACTTACCCAAGTCAGACGAATTCAAGACAAAGACGAAGACAAGACGAGACGATCATATTTCGTCTTTTGTAGAAGCCTTAGTTGCAGTTTATAATAAGCACTTGGTGTTTGGCTATGTACGTATTTCTAAACACTTTAGTTCAGTTTTACTGTGCATTTCTATGCTTGATCATTGAGCAATTAGAGTGAATTTTTGAGTAAGTTATTCCGCAAAAAGTGTATGCACGCTTAGCGCAAGACTTAACGACAGCTTGGCGAAAATCTTGCTTCGGCAGGTGAAGAACTATTTGTTTTTCACTGGAAATTTGCTTTTCTTTTCTCAATTTTCATAATTGAAAACTAGAGAATCAGAGAGTATAATATAAATTAATTTGGAACTGCCATCCCCCATTTAATATTATAGATTTTTGAACTTATTTTCAAGCTGAAATTCTTATTTTTTCGGGAAACAATTGCAGTGAAATGTTCACTTTTTGACGATTTTCATAGCGAACCCCTACTGCGTCTCTCCTCTTACATATGTGCATACACGGCTTGCGCAATATCTTACGCAAAACCTCATACAAGCTACATAAGTCTCTTACTACATATTAAGAGCTGTTGTCTCGCATTAAGCACATTTTTCTGATTTTTGTGGGAAAATATTATCGCCGTAAAAAAGTTCCGACATTTTTTCGAGCCCGCGAAAATCGGGATTTGAATTTAGAGGCTCCGCCCATTTCATCAGCGCATTTGCTATGCGCGATATATTTTTATCAGAAGAAACGAAAAAAAAATAAATGACGCAAATTGATATATTCAAACATTCGAAGAAACTTGTAAAAAAATTCACGATTAATACAATTTCGTTCTTTTAATCCAGTTTAATTCTGAAAATTCAGAAGAAAAAATAAGGAGCCTCTAAATTCAAATCCCGATTTTCGCGGGCTCGAAAAAATGTCGGAACTTTTTTACGGCGATAATATGTGTTCTGCAAGATATCTTCAATTGATTATTTCTGTTTTTTGATCTCAAAGCAATATTTTCTTTAATGACGTGAATCAAAATGATGTTTGTACCCGTGGGAACTGTTCTGAGTGATCACTAAAAATGGAATTTTTTGGGATTCGTGTACTTTTTTATTATTCTGGAAACCAACCAGAGCTTTTGTCTTGATTTAGGGTGCGAATCAGACCCGAAATACTCAGAATAATAAGGGAACTGTGGCATCCAGAATTAATTTTTCGGAACTATTTCGGAGAATAGTCTGAATTTTTGGAATTCCAAACTTCCTGAATCATTTTCCCGTAATGGTATCTTTTAAGCCTAAGGTTCTCATCAACAAAACCTAAAAATACGTAAATCGCTGAAATTCTGAAATTCTACTTCTGAGTGAAGACATTTTAATAATTGAAATTGCACGTTATGGTTAGTTTTGGCCGCTAAAAGAGGTGAACGTGAGGCCGATTCTAAGCCTAAGAAAATTCACTCATTGGAAAATCTGATTTCGGCTGAAATTGTCTGAAATTACAGAATGTTTATCACATGAAATGCAACTTCTATCTTGATGCACGGAAAGAAAATTTCAGATATATTTCCGATACATGTTCACGCTCAACTAATGAGTTCTGAGAGAGTCAATCAGTTATTCAATATAGCGTGTTTGCATTGACACTTGCTGAAAAGCAATAAATCAACTTTTATTTGTCCAAATTCAAAAAGAAGCTTGCGCAGATGAAGAACCAGCTGCAAGACAAAGATTTAACCACACGCCACAGTTTTCTAATAATTTCAGGTATCTGCCAAGCCATGTGTGTAACCGTTAGTGCTACCAACCGCTTGTCAGCCATCATTTTCCCCAACAAACATTATCAGGTGAACGAGATACGGTATTTTAAGATCAGAAATGAATAGAGGGAGGGGACGGAAATTTAGTTTAAAAATGTGATGTTTACTGTATCATCGTTCATTTAAATAGCTGTCTTATATAGATCTGGAACTCAAAACGTCTACGAGCCGCCTATGTCATCCAATTTCTACCTGGAATGCTCGTCGGCTGTGCCACCTGTTTCAGTGGTACCCAGCTTTATAGGAATACTAGCAACGGAGTAGTTCCAAAATTTAAAAAGTAAGCGGTGTCTCTTCTATGTCAGCATTTTCCGGTTTCAACATTGAACATTTCAGTGAATCCTTCATTTTCTACCTCTTCCTAACTGCTGGCACATTTATGACATTTGTATGCTTGTATCTGATATTTGCTTATTGCTACTTGATATTTGTTCTCAGGAAGAACGGTAACGCAATTGTAAGTTTGTGGACATCGGGATGTGACAACACACAGACTTTTGAATTGATTTCAGAAAGGCGCCAATTTTCAAAAATCGAAGAATCAATCCAAGAAAAAAGAGATGAAGCTGTTCATTATGAGCAGCATCACAGGTGAGCTTCAGAGTTCTTTACATCTTTCGTTCATTTTGCACTTGTATGAAATGATAAAAATGAATTATACTCACTATCAGCTAAACTCCACAATTCTAGCACAATTCTAGGTCAAACTTTGAGTCTAGTACAAGTCTCCCACAAGTCTGAAAAGTTTTCTTGTGCTAGACTTACCCTCCTCAGTACATTAACCTATTTTCCACAACTCATCGCCAAGCTCTTTTCCTAGTAGCTCGGTCGTATTTTTCTAATTCCAGTCTTTTTTCAGTGGCAATTCAAATGTGCGCGTTGTGCCTTCTTATATGCAATTCCATGGAAATATTCGCCATTTCTCTGGACACATTTTACCTTTTATACAATGTGATTTGGTGAGTTGCTTTAAGCCATTTTTTTTTCGGTTTCAAACAACAAAAAAGGCCTAATGGTATGCGAAACCAGCAATTCTCAATATTGTTATAACCTCGTTAGAAACGTATAATATTTAACTGTATTTTTCTGTCTTTGGCGAGCATTGTGCACACATCTTTTGCGTTATATGTTACGATAAGCCTCACATTGTTCACGCAACGGGGAAATTCCTCACTCTCTTTAAATTCTCTTGAATCTCCTGAACTCGATACAATCTCGAAATTGAAGTCTACGGTTTAGTGCCATATGTACAACCTTTGCACAATGTCTTACGCAAAACCGCATGCCGGTTCGAAGCAACGGAACTGGCTTTTTTCCATTAAGGTTTTCTTAAACTTGTGAATTCGGGAAATAGCTATTATGTGTGAGTTTGTGTGTGTGGGTGGGTATATGCCAGTGATACCCCGATTCTACTGATCTTTCATTTGACCTAATGTTTCAAATCACATTTTCGCAAGAGAATCGGATATTTTAATATTCAAGGAGTATAGTCGTTTCTGAATCGTCCGTTATTACTACCTGAAAACGCTGAAAATTGTGAAAAATAGTTGTAAAAGCGTTAATCCTTTGAACTTTGGTGATTGTCGAGAATCTCGTGAGTCGCGAGATCTCATCTCGAAGATGCACCTCTATAACGAGAAATAAAAAATGCTAGAGGTGTTCTTGAGCCAGGAACCAACAACAAAACTTCACAAATCGACAAATACTTTGAAAGTTCACAAATCTCGAACAAGTCCAGGCCAAACTTTGAAGGTTCACAAGTCTTGACCAAATCCTTCACAAATCTAGCACAATTCTCCCTCAATTCCAGGCCAAACTTTGAAGACTCACTAGTCTTCACCAAATCTCCCACAAATCTAGCCCAAACTTTAAATGTTCACAAATCTAGCACAATTCTACCACAATTCCAGGCCAATCTTTGAAGATTCACAAATCTTACTTGACCAAGTCTCCCACAGGTTCAGAACAAGTTTTACCCCGGACTTGTGATACACGTGTTGAGATTTGCCTGTCAGATGCCAGGCTTTTAGCAATTTCAAATTAATTTCAGCGATCTCTACGCTGGAATCAACCCATATCTTCTCTGGATCTTATCCGATTCTCTGCGGAAACACATTTTCACTCGTATTCGAAGGAAAACTATTAAAAAAGCGACAAGTTCTCCATCGGTGGTCACCATGAATCAAACATAAATCAGCGAATCACTTCAACAATTTCAGTCGGGATATGATACGATTTAATATATTTTGTTTTCTTTTTCAATATGAAACAGTTTATCGCATAAAATACTCTTTTTTTACATATTACATAAGCAACATAAACATAAACATAGTCATTTAGAGAATTCACTTAATTTCACTTCAAAGGCGGCAAGATTCCCATAATGACTGGAATTATTCAGCATGGGGGGTCTAATTTGCGTATGCACAATGCACAAAATTTTAAAAATACGATTTATCTGCTTTTGAAACAATTTTTTTAAACAAATCTGAGTTTTCAGCATTTTCAGAGTAAAAAATTTCCAAACTTTTTCGAACTTTTAAAGTAGCATTGCAGATAATTAATTCGCGTTGACTTTTAGTGATTTATATTTCAAAAATCAGTAATCAAAATGTTCAATTATTTAAGAAAAGGCGATTTTTATGTAGATTGGTGGGCGAAGAGGGAGGGATGACACAGGAAGTCCCCGACAATTATAGCAATCAAGGTAGAAAGGAGGACACTTAAAACTAGTGTGTCGTGTCGATTTTGGAATTGATTGATTGAATCGAATTGGATCGACAATTTTTGAATCGATTCAATCGATTCAACTTTATTCGAATCGCGATTGAATCGAATCGAATCGATTCGATTCGATTCGATTTTATAATTGAATTGCACCGAATCGATTCGATTTCATTCGTATTTGAATCGAATCAAATAATATCGAATCAGCAAAAATAATGCAAATGCGCTCTACCGAACAATTCCTTTGACGGCGGCTTAAATTCATACAATCTGAATGAAAGCGATAAAAATACGATTTCAAACCGCCGCCGAAGGCATTGATCGGTAGAGCGCATTTGCACTATTTTTCTTGATTCGATTTTGTAATATCGAATCGAACTGAATCGATTCAAGTCGATTCAGGCGCGCCGGCTCATAACTTTGTTCGAGTTAAAAGGTTTTTTTCAAAAAAAAATCATAGCTTTCAGTATGTTTTATAAAAGAAATATTGAGTTATAGCTATTTCTCAAATAAGCGACGTACTGGACGCCCTTAAAAAGTCGTTAGGACGAACATATTCTGTTTTGTAGTTTAATTAACCATTTTTTTACTCTTTGACTTCTTTTTATTTGACTTTTAGCTGATACTTTGATAATTTTTCGAATTTTGGATGTGCAGCAGTTCTCAAAATTGAAAATTATTGCCATTTCCATGTAAACAATACTTTGATTATTCCTTTTTTATAAGCTTGGGTCAAGGATTCATACACACTAAACAACAGAATTGACGACGATTCACTGAAGCTTTTATCGTTCCATTGGGAACGGAGTAATCAGAGAGTAAAATGCAAATGCATTCTAAATTTTCTCAAAACGTATGTCAAAATTTGATTTTTAAAATTAATGAAAGACCATTAGAATTAGCGGCTATATTCACATACACACAGCTGTTTGTCAATTGAATAGCGCGCTGCTCAGATCTAATTATAGTTATTGAGCTGATTGCCTTTTGAAATTCCAGAAACGTCACGTCTTGTTTCTTAATCTAAGTTTAGATTGTCAGCTCAGCACACTTGATTTTCGTTTTCTGGTGCTCCTATCCATTACCTTTTTTTTGTAGAGCAGCACTCTTTCACCCGTTAAAGCCCGTTTTGTACGCCCTGAATGAAATGCATCTTGATCCTGATGTGGTCACCCGACGCCGCCCCCCCCCGGCTTTCTCAATTTCAGTAAGTTATGCACAAAATTATTCTGGGAAAGCAGATGCTTTCATTATTTCATTTCATTCGAGAACATTTCCGCTGATAAACAAATGCTTTATGATCAGGACTCGTTAATTAATAAACTTTTCTCTCTCATTCTGAAAACGGTTTTTTTTGAATATCTAGAATCGTGAAATTTTCAAAATCCAAATGAGAACTTCTTGAAAAGATGCTCAACTTATGTGGTCTTTATTTTTTGAAAATAAGTATTTTCCAGAATGTAATATTCAAGCGAAAACTTCAAATAATCCAATATAATTTTAATAAACTACTTGCTACTTAGGCTGATTTTATGAAATAAATATTTCTCAATTTGTATTCTATAGAATTTAGATTTTAGATGTTTGATTTAAAATTACTTTTAATCATTTTCTTCCGTTTCACAAATAATGGGAAAACTTGAAATTGGCGTGTCATTAGCATTAGCAAATGATTAAGCAGTTTTTAAGACTACGCATATAAAGAACTTTAGAGAATTTAACGCAATAAACGGGCTCCTGTCTCTCGTTAAACTCGTTAAAGCTTCCACGAAAAACGAAATAAGACCGTCTCGTCTCGTCTTCGTCTTTGTCTTGAATTCGTCTGACGCAGAGATAGACATTGTGTAGGTCAAGTTATACATTTTATACACAGTAAACAACTTTTTTATTGCGTAAGACGCATACAAGACGAACTGAACGACGAACGAAGGCGAGACGAAAGACGACTTTTTGTTTTCGTCTTTCGTGGAAGCCTTAATACTCGTCGTTTAAATACAGTAAATACAGGTTGGCCCATTAGTATGTAGCAAAATAACAAACTTTATTATGCGATGGAATAGAAAATAGACGGCAATTATTTAAAATTGTGCTCAAAATTAGATACTTCTGCCTCAATGCACACTTTCATACGAATCGGCACAGATTCAACCGTGCGCCGCACTTAGTCAACGTTCAAATCTTCCCAGGCCTTGAACATCAAGAGCTTCAGAGACTTCACTTTTGGATAAGAGTGAGCCATGACCTTCAGTTCCAAGAATTCCCATATCGAGGAGTCGAGCGAATCGTGAATGTCCTTGTTCCCATATCCTGGGAAATGAGTGTCAAACACTTCCTTCGTGGAATTCGAGCCATCAGAAAGAGGTCAATCTTGCTGAAGGATGAAAGATTGGTGGGCAAAGTGGCTAAGACCCATGAAGCTTTGTGGGAAAATCAAGTTGAAATCCAGGCAACGTTTTGGAAACTTGGATTGATCTTTTGGGAGCAATAGTTACCTTTTTATGTTTTCTGATCCTATGACCATGCTCAATCAAATCGACGCGTTTTCATCCTAAATTTTCTATGACATAGCCAACTTAATGAACGAGAAGACCTGCAATATCCAAAATAAGGTGAGCCCTTATGCGTGGACGACCGCACTAAAACGTTCACTTTCATAAAATTTGTTATCAATCAGAAAACCAACACAGGCCTCGCTCAAGTCTCTCACAATTTTAGACCAAACTTTGAAAGTTCATAAGTGCTGGCCAAGTTCACTACAAGTTTAGGACAAGTTTTACCCAAGACTTGTAGGAGACCCGTTGAGTTTTGCTGAGTATATATTCATTTAAACAGAAATTTTTTTCCTGGAGCGCAGAGAAGAGTATAACAGAAAAACTGACTGTTTCAGCTGCTGGTGATGCACTTTCGTTTAAAAATAATGAATGCTTTGGAATAAAATTTGTTTTTCTCTCTCTCTCTCTCTCTCTTACCTTCCACAACAACGTTTATCCTCTTGTAACTACTAATTCTCAAAGTTTCAGCCTGATTTATCAGAATTATTTGCATAAGCTTCTCATTTTTAGCCACTATTGATTTGCCAAAGTGACAGTCAATTTCCAGACTCTTCTCATGGTCACTGACTTATACTCCCTTCCATTGGTTCATCAAATCGGCGAGCCACTCGATGAAACATTGGAGACAGTTGTTGAAACTGTGCAGTTCTCTATTGTTTGCTTCACTCTACCATTTTATTGTTTCGTCATCTATTCGCTTATCGACGCACAGCTCCGAGGAATTGAGGAGCTATCAACTCCATTTTTCAAGCTTTGTGTAACTACCGCCGTCATTGACATTTGTGAGAAGCATGAAAAGCTCTTTAAAAACCCTTGAAACCTGTAAACTATTTAGTCTAATTAGATTAATTTATTGAGAGTAAATGAGTCAGATATCGGAGCCTTCTGTGCTGCTACAGTACTTGCAATAAAAAATGCTCGCGAGCGTTTTTTTAAAGATAATTTCGCTGAAACTGTTCCGATCGGTCTACATTTCTTTGGAAGTGTTAAAACTGGCCTGAGTAACATATTAAATAAGTTGCAGCTCGTAAATATACAGTATCGGCCAAAAAGGTATTCGCAAACAGTTTTTCGAGCATAACTTTTCTGAAACTTCCCGGATCGTTTTGATATTTTGAGACAAAATTTAAAACGGTATAAGAAGTTGATTCAACAACAAGAATAATCAAATTTTCAAAAATTTGAAAAAATATCGAAACATTTATGAAAATGGCGAAAAATCGAAAAATGAAACTTTGACTTTTGAGATCTAGGAAAGACCGGTAGATGGAAAACTACAATAAAACATGATGAAAACAGTTTTAATACTTCGTTGGGTAGCCTTTGGCGTCGATGACCGCCTGACATCTTCTTGGCATCGAGTCGAGAAGGATGTCGATAACAGACAGGGGGATGGCCTTCCAGACAGATTGGAGTTGATCGAATTTCTGATTGGCATTCGATGTACGGACCCCTCTAAGTTGTCTCTCGACATGCTCCCAGATGTGTTCGATCGGATTCAAGTCAAGAGAATGATTGGGAAAGTCCAGAAGATCCACGTGGCGGCGTCGGAACCAGTCCTTGATGTGCTTCGAGGTGTGTTTCGGGTCGTTATTCTGCTGAAAAACGAACGCCCGGCCCACATTAAACCGTGCCCAGGGTCTCATTGTGTTTTAAAAGATGTCTTCTTACACAAATCGATCCATGATGCCCGTAATTCTTCTCAGGGGGCCGATTGAAGTCCCAGAGAAACATCTCCAAACCACCTCGGTTTGGAGCTGGTAGCTGGGATTGAACCGACATTCAACCGGACGGCGAATCCATTTGATACCGTCAGTACCAAACAGATTATACTTGGATTCGTCACCGAACACGTGATTAGCCCAATCCTGGCGTCCCCAGTGAAGATGAGCTCTGGCCCATGCTACGCTACGTTTCTCTCGGACTTCGATCGGCCCCCTGAGAAGTATTACGGGCATCATGGATCGATTTGTGTATGAAGACATATTGGAAAACACAATGAGACCCTGAGCACGGTCCAATGTGGGCCGAGCGTTCGTTTTCCAGCAGGATAACGACCCGAAGCACACCTCGAAGCACATCAAGGACTGGTTCCGACGCCGCCACGTGGATCTTCTGGACTTGCAGAGTCAATTTCCTGAATAGAATCCGATCGAACAAATCTGGGAGCATGTCGAGAGACAACTCAGAGGGGTCCGTACATCGAATGCCAATCAGAAATTCGATCAACTCCAATCTGTCTGGCAGGCCATCACCTTGTCTGTTATCGACACCCTTCTCGACTCGATGCCAAGAAGATGTCAGGCGGTCATCGACGCCAAAGGCTACCCAACAAAGTAATAAAACTATTTTAATCATGTTTTATTGATATTTTTCATTTACCGGTCTTTCCTAGATCTCGAAAGTCAAAGTTTCATTTTTCGATTTTTCGCCATTTTCATAAATTTCTCGATATTTTTTCAAATTTTCGAAAATTCGAAAAGTTGTTGAATCAACTTCTTTTACTGTTTTAAATATTGTCTCAAAATATCAAAACGATCCGGGAAGTTTCAGAAAAGTTATGCTCGAAAAACTGTTTGCGAATATCTTTTTGGCCGATACTGTAGATAGTTTTGGAAAAAATCCTGAAAATCCACTTTTTTGAAACTTTTTAAAACAATGTTAGGAAACAAAAAATTTCAAAATATCTAATCAAAATACGGTTTCGAAATGTTTAATACTTCGTTGAGTACCCTTTTGCACCGAAAACAGCTTGGCAACGGCGTGGACGTGTTGTATTCGGTTCCAAATACTACTCCGTAGTTTTACCATTCAATTCCGGCAACTACCGTAGAATTTTCACAGCAAAATATATGTTTTCAGCGAAGTTATCCCAAAAAAACACCCGCTCGCATTCTTTATTGCCAGTACTGTATCTTAGCTGCTCCAATCGGTTCTGAGTGATTCTCGCTTTGAATTTATTTAAAAACTGCGTAATCGAAGAAATACATTTTCGAAATCTACCTTAAATGAACATTTTTGCTCAACATCAGAATAAAGATACGAAGTTTGACTGGAAACATTTGATGTAAATCATTATTCTGACAAATCACATTTACGGTTTCATAGCGTAGAAATTTACTTCTGGAATTCTCAACACCACTTTAATTTCAAATTGAAAATGATTCCAGCCCTGAAATAGACCAAAAAAGAAACCTTCATTCATAGGAAATGTAGCATTTTCCCACACTGTTAATGTGCCGAGTGCGATTGGAAAATTCTGTATCACACATGACTTGTGGTGCCGGCGATACTTCATTGTGTTGTTTCAGGTACTCTTCTGAATAGCTACCTGGGAGCCAAAATTCCTAAATGGGGATGGGGGACAAGGGTATATCTATTTCTGGATGGATACTATGCTCACATCTATTTCTACTTTGCATGGACTTCTGGTAGGTGCAAATCTTGCAAAATTCAGAAAGAAAGAATGAATAAATACAGATATACCAGTATTTATAATACTGGAAATATCCAATTTTTATGTTTTATTGTTCAGCAACCAGCAATGTTACTTTGTTTCACGTGTTTTTCTTTTGACTGTACATGTTTTCTGTTTCAAATTTGCTTTAAATCAAAAGCTTAAAATAATTGTTCGACGAGAATTCCAGAGTTTCAAATTTCAAAAAGATAGGGAAATCTTACGGTTCGTTGATTGCTGTAAGATTGTTCGTCAGCGTGTATGCACACTAAACGGCAGACTTGACGACATTTAAATTAAAATGAAGAGCGTGTAGTGACTACTAGTGAGCATCAAAAAAGTAAAACTGGTATCTTTTTTATTTTATGCAAAGGCAGGAATCACTATTTCAGGTCACTTCTCATATTTAAGTAGAGATCCTGCCATAAATTCAGAATATTTCGTACCTTTTCCATAATTTTCAGCATTTTCAGATCATCAATTAACAAACACTGAAATGATTAGAAAAAAATATGAGCAAAAACAACATTCGTTTTAAGAGAATTTCTCTGTGAACATTTTTCTGAAAATGTCTAAAAATATTTCTGATGTCGGTCCATTGTTGTGAGCTAAGCGTCTAACTTGCAATGGTTTAATGAAATCGTGGGAACAGAATAAAAATGGAATTATATAATAAGAGAGTGCTTTTTGAGTCATAATATATTAAAACAACCACAAATAACGTGCGCCTATGTAGGTATGCACACATAATTCAGCGGAGGGAGTGGGCATGAAATGAACAGAATGCTCAGTAGAACGGCTGCAGTTTCAGAAACAGACGCTTGTCTGGTGACTGCGACAGCTAGTGGACCAGATATTCATCGTTTGGGCAGTGGTGCTCGGTATACGTGGGTGTGTTCCAAACGCCCAAGCTCCAACAGGTCGACTTAATGAATCTACATAGCTTAAAAAACGTTCTAGCACAAGTATTTTGTTCTCTTGCGATTAACATATAGATATCTCGACTAATGACGTCATTAAACGACATAGTAATTGGAAGACTTTCCTTTTTTGAGAATTAAGAAACATCGGTGAAACCGAAAAGAAGCATTGAATTCTTCTAATATAATATAATTTTAATAGATCAATGCTCTCTGAAACGTATACAAAGTTGTTTTAAATTGAAAAAGAAACTGTGAATTTTAAACGACGACGACATGACAACTTCTACGAAAAATCAGGCAGTTTAATCAATTACGGCCTAGAAAAGTCTTAAAAAGATAACTGTTTAAGACGATTATTTGGAGTTTTGAAATATTGGATGCCAAAATGAATGCCAACAATTTTTGGCTCTCTGTTTCCAGTATTTCCATGATTTGCGGTATTTTCAGGCCATTTTAAGAAGATTGACATTTTTATTTTGTGAAAACTTTTAATAATTAAACGCGGACAGAGCTTTATTACTTCTACTTCGATGCTATGAACATTCTTTGCCGTTCCACTCCTTCTTTCCGCAGACGAGATGGCTTTATTAAAAAAAACAGTTGATTTAGAAACGGAAGTTTTCCCACTCGCTGTTTCCGAACCTGCCGTTTATTAACCGGCTGTTTCAGAACCGATTGCTTCGCACCCTGTCGTTTCATAACCATTATTTTACCAACCGGCTGTTTCAAAACCGAAAGTTTCGCACCCGTTGTGAAACGTCTAGTTATCAAACGGCAGAATGTGAAACCGGAGAAAAATGGTGGGAAAAGAGAACTTCGTGACGCAGAATCATGCTTGAATCTAATAGGAATTTGTTCGTCATTAATGATAGGAGAATGCGAAAAATCTGAAAACGGTTCCAAAATGTATTAAGGCTTCCAGTTTGCTAATGCAATCTTATGTTTACTCTAAAAATACTGATTGTGCATTCTTCAGGCTTACACAGTTTTCTGATCATTTCAGGGGTCTGCCAAGCAATGTGCGTATCCGTACTTGCCACCAATCGTTTGGCTGCCATCCTTTTCCCCTACAAACATTATCAGGTAAGTGAGATACAATATTTTAAAAATCGAAATTAAAATAAGGGGGAAGAGGTTTTTAGTTAAGAGAATTGATTTTTACAGTTTCATCATTCGTATAATTTGATAAAAAATTATAAAATCTGATTATCTCCATACTGATGCTTGGAATATCTTGGAATATATTTCACTCATTAGCGCCTTTCTGCCGTGTGGGCGACTGTTTAAAGCAATGTTCATTCGCCCACTCCTTTGGGTCACTTTTGCGCAAAATTCTGTTCGTAGAGTTCAATTCGGAATCGAATACAATTTTTGGTCGAATCCCAATTAGACTGAACTGGGTCTCGCAGCGCCGCCGAGCTGAATTGTGTTTTCTATTTTATTAATAATGCAATTTACTGAAATTTCTTCCTATCTCCTCGTATTTAATAGATCTGGAATTCGCGACGTCTCCGAATAGCTTACCTCATTCAATTTCTACCAGGAATGCTTGTCGGCTGTGCCACGTTCATTAACGACACTCAACTATATAGAAATGCAAAAAACGGAATTGTTCCCAAGTTCCGAAAGTTAGTCTTTTCAATTAGTTATTTCCAGCCAATTTCTAGTTCTCCAGTGAATCTCTGGTCACGTATTTCTTCCTAATCGCAGGGGCATTTCTGAGTACAGTGTGCCTCTATCTCATATTTGCATATTGTTATTTATTGTTTATTCTCAGAAAGAATAGCAACGCAATTGTAGGTGTGAAGGACATCTAGATGTACAGACACTTTGATTTCAGAAAAGCACCAATTCTCGAAAATTCAAGAAAGAATCCAAGAAAAAGGAGATGAAGCTGTTCATTATGAGCAGCATTACAGGTGCAGTTTCTCTTTCATTTCCATTCTACGAAAAATGAAAAAAAATCGTTAATTTTCAGTGGCAATTCAAATTTCTGCTCTGTGCTTATTTGTGTCTTATGCGACTTCAATACTCGTCATTTCTCTGGACAAGTTTTACCTTTTATATTATGCTATCAGGTGGGTATTTGGTCTATTTGTGGACAAGCGGAAACAACATCCTTTTTTATGATACCTAAACAAATGCGCTCTGAACAACAATTTGAATAGCTCATTAAAATCACAGAAACTGAAATTTTGGGTAATATATTATATAAGGAAATTCGTGTATACACACTAGGCGTCAAACTTGACGGCAGTTCGGCGAAACTCCTGTCTAAGACTTCCATGAAAGACTAAGACAAAAAGTCGTCCTTCCTCTCGTCGTTCGTCTCCTCGTCTTTCGACTCGTCTTTGTTCGTCTTTCAGTTTATCTTGCATTCGTCTCACGCAATAAACACAAGACTTACGCAAGTCGGACGAATTGAAGACGAGACGAGACGACAGAAATTCCGCCCAAATAGAAGCCTTACTCTTATCAATTCATCTGAATGATTGAGAACTAAGGAATCGCAGAAAATTAGATTTTCCGTAAAACATTAGGCAGTTTGTTGTTTAGTTTTTAATGTTTTCAGTGATCTCTACGCTGGCATCAATCCATATCTTCTCTGGATATTCTCAGATTCGCTCCGAAGACATATTCTGATTCGACTGGGGTTCAGAAAAGAAAGACGTCCACCGACGTCATCAGCTATAACAGTTAATGTTCAAACGAGTACAGCTTAATGTGACTTTTTGTTTCTTTTGTTGTATTAATTTACCGTAAAAACTCAAATAGAGTTGCATGCAATACTATTGTTCGTGGAGCCTTTTTGAGAGTAATACTATTAGGGGCGCAAGTCAATAAGAGGTTCAATACTATAGTTCAAAAGTTATTTTTCTCGTTGTTTTTTCCTGTCGACTTTTCAAAACAATAAGAATTTATTACGATTTTCAAAAAAGTTTCAGTCAAAAAACAACAAAAAGTAAAACAAAAACAATGAGAATCGTAGCAAAAAGCAAACAAAAATTATGAAATAATATGAATGGAAGTGTCCAATTCATCATTTAGGATTTTAATTCATTATTTCAGCTTTAGGACTCATAATTTTCTTTTTTAAACTTATTTCCATATCATATATGATAAATAATTAAGAATTACAGAAAACCATAATGTTGAGATTTTTGAAGGTGAACATAAGATTATGCGGAACACTGTTTCGAAATAATTCGAAACTTTTCGAAAATACGACTCGGCACGGTGCAAAGAGCCATCATAATAAGTGTCTCAATACTTTTCAGCCACCCTGTAGTTTATTTTAAAATATTCAAAAAATTCTCCCCGGCCGGGAATTGAACCCGGGTCTCGCATGTGACAGACGCGGATACTCACCACTATACTACCGAGGACACGTTGTGGTGATCCCTTGATGACACATACCAAAGGCAAAGAAGCACATAACATCATATCACGGTTCCCATTCGAAACACAGTCAGTGTCGCTGCCCACAGTCTTTCTTGCTCCAGATGCATTTTCAGCTCTTTCAGACATATAAGTTACCTGCTTTTGATTACATTGCCTAAAAATCCCCATCCTGCAATGATTTTTTTCCCTATGCTCATTCTACATACAGTACCGGTTATAAAGGTATCATATTATGGTTTTTCGACAATATATTATCGGATCGCGAGTACGTGGTTTGTCGTATAGTGGCGGTGTTTGGGTCTCGTTAGGGGATAGCGCGTTTTAACGCGCCAATTTAAAAATTGTAAGGAAGCGCACACACTGCGTTTGTGATTTCTTTTCGAAAATTGAAGCGAATATAGGAATTTTTTCTATTTATATTTTGCTTCAAAAATCATGTTTTTTAAAATTAATTTTTATTGTCAAATTTCGCTTCAATTTTCGAAAAGAAATCACATACGCAGTGTGTGCGCTTCCTTACAATTTTTAAATTGGCGCGTTAAAACGCGCTATCCCCTAACGAGACCCAAACCCCGCCTCTATACGACAAACCACGTACTCGCGATCCGATAATAATACCTTTATGGCCGGTACTGTACTTCTGACATATTTGAATTAAACTGTTTCCTGGTTATGAATAAGCCATGGCGAGGTAACTTGGTCTTACAATCCCTTTATTTTTGCAATACTGTAGGCTCTTTTTGCAGTTTTTATCATTGGTTTGTGTGTAATTTCGTTTTTTTTCGATACTTTTAAATTATTCGTGAAATCGACAATTGCGATTTCTCGTATAAACAAAAAAAAACGAAACTCGGCTGCTACTCCTCACATATCGGTTTTTTTTTCAATTTTCCCTGTAAGAGGATCCTTTAATGTTTCCGCTGACCCATTTACTGAATGAAACCATAAATCAGAAAAATCATCTTACAACGATTGGTGTTTTCCGATAAAATCTCCTGCCGGCTTGAGGGGGACGAGACGGCGAAAGGATGAAATACGTGCTTTAATAGTCTCTCCAATATTATTATTCTGGTCATGAACTATGGCTTTCATCACACGTTTCATCTTTGTGCTGCTGTTGGCCGTCTGTTTTATTGTATTCAGTTGGAGAAGTAGTGAGTCAGGTTACGGTATGTTTCTGGATTCAACACCATCTGATTTCAGAGCTCGAGTGAAATATAGAGTGAAAGTAAAGTATTACCGTAAAAACTCAAATAGTGTTGCATGCAATACTATTGTTCAAGCTTGTCTCTACGAGGCAATACTATTAGGGGCGCAAATCAATAAGGGGTGCAATACTATTGTTCAAAAGCTATTTTTCTCGCTGTTTTTTCCTGTCGACTTCTCAAAACAATAAGAATTTATTACGATTTTCAAAAAAGTTTCAGTCAGAAATGACAAGACTTTCAGTAAGAAAACGGCAAGAGTTCCAGTCAAAAAACAACAAAATGTTGAACAAAAAATCGAAGCAAAAAGCAAACAAAAATAATGAAATAATATGAATGGAAATGTCCAATTCATCATAATCTTAATTTTCTTCGTTTTCTTCGCCATTTAAGTCAATGTCACCAATAAGGTCGGCAACTGAACCTAAAGACAATGACTGGGCAGCTTCTTCTCTTTTTCGTTTCATCAGTTCCAATCCCTCTGGTATTTCGCAGTCGTTTTTGAAACAATTAATCTTGAAATCTTCGGATCCATCCGTAGCATTCTTCAACCCTCATCCGGTGAAATATTCTTTGATCAGAGATTCTGGCAGTTGTTTCCAAGCGTTCAAAATCCATTGTAATTAAATTTCCATTGGAGGAGGACGCATGTGTGAACGACTTGACTCCGCGAATCATCCAACTCTCATACGATTCACGAATTTTACTTTCAAACGGACTATTCCAATGCACATCTGGTGTCTATGATTGAAATTCTGTTAGAAAACTAGAAATTCGATGTCTTCTACCTGAATGAATTTAGTGGTCCCTCCAAGGATCACATCGATATCAACACGTAGGTTTCTCAAATTGTCAAATACGTGATCGAGTAAAGCATTAAAAAATAGAAGATAATCAAAAAAAACGAAGAAAAAACAATAAAAATATGAAATATGAAAAAGACGGCAATATGCCAAAAGGTTCATAAAAACAACTAAAACAAAACCTCAATTTAAATTTAGGCCATTGCCTCTTATGGTGTCGGCAACGGTCAGTGATACGCCGGCGAGTCTTGCCACGACCTACCGGTGGCGCTAAGTGTTGCGATCATCATCGCATAAACAAATAAATTAATATTTTTACGTGAACCACCCGCCAATCTTTTGTTTTTCACGTATTTGACCTACTTCTCGTCCTATAAAAGGGCGACCTTTTTCCTCTGTTAAATAAATCAGTTTATATCTCGAAAACCCCGAGTCCACGCTACAACAACTGGCGATCAGAGTAATGGAAATGGATGCTCTTCGTCAATTCATGCAGCAGCAGCAAGAGCAAGCCGAAAAAAACATGGCGTTCATGAGACAGCAACAGTCTCAATTCATGGAAATGGTTAAAATCCTCAGTGCAAAGCCGACGGACAATACGGCCATCATTAACTCGCTCAACAACAGGACAATGCAATTCGCGTATTCTCCAGAGGAAGGAGAAACATTCGACAAATGGTATAGCAGATATGAGGACGTGATAAAAATGGATGGTTCAAAACTGGATGATGCAGAGAAGGCCAGATTCATCGTCTCGAAACTGGACAAAAGAGAAGCCGAGAAGTTCCGCAACCACATCTTGCCGAAAAATGCGTCCGACATCTCATTTGAAGAAACCATCATCATGCTCAAGAAGCTCTTCAACGAAACCAAATCATTGGCACGTCTTCGCTACGAGCTCTTGACAGTTAAGTTTGATGGCATTGACAGAAAAGATTATACAGGCCTCGTCAAACGTCTCTTCAATGTGGCACAGTGGAGTCAGATGACGGAAGATCAAGCTCAATGCCTCATTTGTATAATTGGTCTTCAATCAACCAATCACATGGACCTTCGTCTTCGTGCTCTTCGGGAACTCGAAAGCAACCCAGCAATCACATTGTCAGACTTGGCTGACCGTCTCGATCATGTAATTGCACTCAAGGCGGATGCTGACTTCATTGGTGGTCCAACATCTGGAATAAATGCTGTCAAAGGCGCACATTATCGACCAACCCGCCAAATTAAAAGCAAGAGATCATCGTTCAGACCAGAATACAACGCGAAATCTTCTCAACCACCATCAGGATGTTACAAATGTGGCCAACTTCGTTGGACTCGGGATTGCAAACTGCCGCCTTCCACAATTTGCCATCATTGCAACAAAGCTGGGCATCTCGAAAAGGTATGTAGGAAAAAGAAACGCATTCAAACCAACAATGTTGTTTTCATTTTACATACAAATGCTGAAGCTCGGAATCGCATTTACACGAGCGTTTTGATAAATGGAACACCGATTCGCATGGTACTGGACACAGGAGCCGAAGTCACTCTTCTCAATCAAAAGGATTGGATAAAGTTGAACAAGCCGACGCTATCACCATCCACGCTCAACCTCCGCACTGCCACCAACAAGCCCATCGACGTCAAAGGACAGTTCAAGTGCAACTTCTCGCTGAATGGTCAATATGGTTCGGGGACCTGACACGTCACCGATACCGCAACACTTCTGGGAATGGACTGGATTTCGCAGGACAAACCGCTCTACAACGAATTGCTGAAAGGTTCCATCAATGTCATCACTGAAAATGCTGAATCCCTGCCCACCCAACGCCAGCAGCTTCAAACGGCTCTCAAAGATAAGTTCAAATCAGTATTCCAGCACGGCTGGGTTGCTGCACCAAGGCCAAAGCGGCACTTCACATAAAACCCAACGCCACACCAACATTTCGGAAGGCTCGTCCTGTGCCATACGCCGTGCTGCCGAAAGTTACTCAAGAACTGGATCGTTTAGTCAACCAGGGAGTCCTCACTGCCACCGACTACTCGGATTTTGCAACACCGATCGTCGTCGTCGAAAAGAAGGATGGTTCCATTCGAATGTGCGCAGATTACTCCACAGGACTCAACGATTCTCTCGAAACACATCAACATCCACTCCCAACTGCAGAAGACATATTTTCAAAACTGAATGGAGGGAAGTTCTTCACCCAAATTGATTTGGCAGAGGCATATCTGCAAATAGAAGTTGAAGAAAAATATAATACAAGAAGATGCTCACAATCAACACTCACCGTGGACTCTTCTACTACAATCGCCTTCCCTTCGGAGTCAAAACCGCACCTGCAATGTTCCAACAAATCGTCGACACGATGATATCGGGATTGGATGGAGTGGCCGCATACATGGATGATATCATTCTCACGGGTTCCAACGTTCAACAACACAATGAACGAATTCAAAAACTCTTCCATAGACTCGACGAATATGGGTTCCGCGTCAAGTTGTCCAAATGCTCATTCCTACAGACGGAAATCAAATTTCTTGGATTCGTAGTCAATCAACATGGTCGTCATCCGGATCCAGAGAAGACCAAAGCAATTAGTCAAATGCCAGTACCTACCGACGTAAGTAAACTTCGTGCCTTCCTTGGTATGGTTCAATTCTATGGGTCATTCGTCAAGAACCTCCAAAACTACCGTTCTCCACTCGACGCTATGACAAAGAAGAACCAAGAATTCAAATGGACCGCTCCTTGCCAACACGCATTTGAAAACATCAAAAGGATCCTCCAATCAGATCTTTTGCTCACTCACTACAATCCAAAGCTGCCAATCATTGTTGCTGCCGATGCCTCGAACAATGGAATTGGAGCCGTCATCACCAATAAATTCCCGGATGGTTCCGAGAAAGCGATTTTCCATGCCAACAGATCGCTCACCTCAGCTCAAAAGGGATACAGTCAAATCGAAAAAGAAGCACTTGGGCTGATATTCGCAGTCGAGAAATTCCACAAACATTCATGGTCGAAAGTTCACTCTCCGAACGGATCACAAGCCGCTCCTTGCCCTCTTCGCATCAAAGAAAGGGATTCCAGTCTACAGTTTCAGTCGACTACAAAGGTGGGCAATCCTTCTGCTGAACTATGATTTCGATATCGAGTACATTAACACATCTTCATTTGGTCAAGCCGATGCTCTGTCCCGACTCATCGACACCAACAGGAAGAATCTAGAAGAAGAAGATCGTGTTATCGCAATGGTTGAAGCTGAAGTCAATGCTGAGCACATTGGAATAGTCAACAACCTACCTCTCACTGCAAACGCAATTCAGAAATCAGTAATGACTGATCTAACTACATCGAAAGTAATTGAATACGTCCGAACTGGAAAATGGCCGAAAGTGGAGCAATTTTCACCGCTCTTCTCGTTCTACTGCCGCCGTGCATCACTGTCCATCACCAACGACACGTTAATGTTTGGGCATCGGATCGTCATCCCATCGTCGCTTCGTCAAAGAGTATTAAGCGCACTTCACAAAGCACATCCTGGCACCGAAAGAATGAAGAACCTTGCAAGAAGTTACGTTTACTAGCCACAAATCGATTCCCACATTGAAACAATGGTTCGCAACTGCGCCGACTGCCAATCTGCTGCCAAAAACCCAGTCAAAACAACGCTGGAGCCATGGCCAACGACATCAGAGCCATTCGAAAGAATCCACATCGATTATGCTTGACCAATCAATGGAATCTTTTACCTTGTCATCGTTGATTCCTACTCGAAGTATCCAGAAATCCTGCCAACACGAAGTATCACTGCTTCAACTACAATCGAGTTGCTCATTCCAATCTTTGCACGATTTGGAAATCCACGTACATTGGTCTCCGACAATGGGACACAATTCACTTCAGCCACATTTGCGAACTTCTGCACTTCTCGAGGAATTCGACACCTCCGATCACCGCCATTTCACCCACAGAGCAATGGTCAGGCAGAACGATTTGTGGACACATTCAAGCGAGCACTCATAAAAATGAAAAAGGAGGAGACGACCCAAAACGCTATCCAGACATTCCTGATGACATATCGATCAACACCTTGTGCCAGCTCGCCGAACCAATTGTCACCAGCTGAAAACTTCATTGGTCGGAAAATGAATACAATTTTGGATTTAATGTTACCAACCAACCTGCCCTCAATGAGTTCGTCGTCCCAGAAAATGAAACTGCAATTTGATCGTCATCATGGAGCCAAGCCGCGATTCTATTCGCCCGGAGAAGCAGTGTTTGTCAAGGACTTCCGATCTGCGACATGGTTACCAGGGACAATACTTGCACGTTCGGGAAAAGTCAGGTATACTGTAGATTGTCAAGGACATCAATGGATTCGTCACACCAACCAACTGCGTCGTCGCGACTGTTGGCCATCTGCAAGTAGTCCGTTTTCACACTCTCCAACCCTTCTGGATTCGTTCGACCTTCCGTTGCCATCTCCTTCACAACTGCCATCTCCACTATCACCGTCTCAATGCACTCCTCAGTCATCACCGAAACAATCCGTTCCGTCGTCGCCTGCCGCAAGTTCATCGTCTGGATCATCATCTGATTCACCGTCATCATCCCCAGCTCAACCGCCAACAACCACAACTCCAGTTCCAGCCCTGCGTCGTTCTTCACGTACAACCAAGGCACCCGTACGCCTAAATATGGATCCCACCAAGCCATCATACAGATAGCTCGAGACTCCGCAAGAGAGATGTTGCGATCATCATCGCATAAACAAATAAATTAATATTTTTACGTGAACCACCCGCCAATCTTTTGTTTTTCACGTATTTGACCTACTTCTCGTCCTATAAAAGGGCGACCTTTTTCCTCTGTTAAATAAATCATTTTATATCTCGAAAACCCCGAGTCCACGCTACAACGCTAAGCAAATAGGTTTTTGAATATTATGTAAGGATGAGGAACATGTGGTGTCATATAAAAGGGTAAATTGAAATATTGGTGCTCCAATCGAGCACAAAATCTGTCGTGGCGCCGATTGTGTCATCACGAAGGGGCAATTAGGGAGGCAATAATATTAGGGGCGCAAATCAATTAAGGTTGCAAATATATTAGAGGTTTTACGGTACCTTTAAAAAACTTTAATATTAAATATCTTGCATCATCGGATAATTAGGTGTGCTTAGTTCGCTCTACTGCACGTAAGAAGACCTGCGTATCAGAAAATCAGCCACGGCCATTTGTCTCAATCCACTCCACATGTTTTGTTGGTTCTTGGTCATACTAAAAAAAATAAGAAAAGCAGGAATACCAACCAAAAAAATTCAGAATTTAGGAGAAATATCTCTTTTTGAGCCTTCACGTCCTTATGATATGGGTCAACGACAACTCGACTTCTAACTTTCTTAAAACCTAATGTTATTTTAAAGTTTTAGTCGCCAATTCTAGATTCTTGATCTCTCTGAATTTGGAGTAATAGACAATGAAATTCCCTGAATCTGCAGCTACCTCTCCCCCCCCCCCCGCCGTTCTCATTTAATAGATTGCCCATCGTGAGCCCGGTTGTGTCTTTATGGATTTTCTATTTCAAAAATGCCATATTTCGATATTGGATTTCATCTTGAAGAATGTTGCCCGTGGGTCTTCCCGTGAGCTGCCCAAGTGTACCCAGACGTCAAGTACGCAAGCCCCTCTCCGTATTCCATATATTAGGTTGATGGAAAAGTTATGTCGTTTTTATGTTGTTTTGTGAAAGATTTTTGAATAAAATTTTTGGATATCTGTGATTGTGTTATATATCATTTTAAAGAGCGTAATTCGCTCTATCTACTTGTTTTTCTGATTTTTCCTTGAAATAATTATGTCACTTTTTATAGCACTTCAAAAAAGCATGGATAAAAGGCAAATTCGAACGATTTTCTTGTTCCAGTTCAAACTAGGCCGAAACGCTGTCGTGACAACTCGCGATATCAACGATGCATTTGGCCAAGAAACCACTAATAAACGTACGGCACAACGGTGGTTCAAAAAATTCCGCAGCGGTGACGAGAGCCTCGAAGAGGAAGAGCGTGCCGGCCGCCCGTCAGTGATTGATGACGATCAATTGAGAGCCTTAATCGAAGCCGATCCTCTCAAATCAACACGAGAAGTTGCCGAAGAACTCGACGTTTGCCAATCAACAGTCGTTGTTCATCTGAAGCAAATAGGCAAATCAAAAAAGCTCGACAAATGGGTGCCACACAAATTAAACGAAAAACCAAAAAAATCGTCGTTTCGAGGTGTCGTCCGCTCTTATTTTACGCAACAAAAATGAGCCGTTTCTTGACCGGATCGTAACGTGTGATGAAAAGTGGATCCTCTACGACAACCGACAACGTTCCGCGCAGTGGTTGGATCGTGATGAGGCTCTCAAACACTTTCCGAAGCCGAAAATCCACCAAAAAAAGGTTATGGTGACTGTTTGGTGGTCTGCAGCCGGCCTCATTCACCACATCTTCTTAAATTCGGGTGAAACAATTACAGCAGAGAAGTACTGCCACCAAATTGACGAAATGCATCAGAAGTTACGACGTATGTGCCCGGCATTGATCAACAGAAAGGGACCAATTCTTCTCCACGATAATGCTCGGCCACATGTTGCACAACCGACCCTGCAAAAGCTGAACGAATTAGGCTATGAGACTCCGCCTCATCCACCATACTCACCGAACCTCTCGCCCACCGATTACCACTTTTTCAAGCTCCTCGACAACTTCCTTCGTGAGAAATGCTTCAAAAGCCAAGACGATGCCGAAAATGCCTTCAATGAGTTCGTCCCTTCCAGAAACCCGGACTTTCACGCTACCGGCATAAAGAAACTTGTTTCTCGTTGGCAAAAATGTATTGATTCTAATGGTTTTTATTTCGATTAATAAATTTGATTTTAAAAAAAGTTATGGTCATTTAAAGTTGAAGGTTCAAAAACGACATAACTTTTCCATCAACCTAATAGAAGTTCCACTTTTTTTTCTTGAATCATTGCCTATGTTCCCTCCAATTGGTTTGGAGTATTCTACTGCTATTTCATTATAAAAAATTGCGTCACTTGCCTCTCCAATGTTCCATTCAGTTTTCGGATGTCGTTTTATGATTCATACCGCTATATCACATCATTTCTGTAATTTTCAGGTGAATTAATAAAATAATAATAATAATGATAATAGCTTATAGTCAAACAAACCTGATTTTCCTTACGAGTCGGCCTGACCAACGGTGAATGGCCGTAATGAAATGAAAGAAAGTCAAGCTTGGAAAATATCGCAAATTGAGGATCACGAAGGAAAGAGCTATGAAACTGTTTTTTCTGGTTTCCTCTTTGCCTGCTAAAGCAGCCGTACCGATGAAAAAGGTCCACAATTCCATAATTCTAGGACAAACTTTGAAAGTCCACAAGTTTCCCACAAGTCTATGTCAAGCTGTGAAAGTCCACAAATCTTGGCTAAATTTACCACAATATGTAAGTCATGCGTAGAAATTTCATTCATTATGAAGCGGTTCCGAGATCCACAGTTTGCACCATTATTCGAATGCAATAATCTCCTATTTGATAATAATTTATGCAATTGCCAACCCCCCCCCCCACCTCTAGAGCTAAACTCTTTGCACACACTAACTTTGTCGACTTATAAGAAGTAAAGAAGTCACTTATAAAAAGTAAAGAATCTGTCTTCAATTTCCATAATTTCAGACCAATAATACCAACAAACCTTTACCCGTATTTTGCCCGCTTTTAATTCAGAATCGCATCAGAACACACGCAGCATTCATTGCAATTTGACCTTTTTTGCACGGCCTCTTGCTTTTTTCGACATTTCTCTGGTGATTTACACTTTTATTTGATTTAATTATATATTTATTATAAACGTGGTCGGTTCGAGTCGATTTCTCTGGAAATTCTGAACTTCTGAAGCAATTAGAGCTGCTGAACTGCGGAAAGTGGGCGAGACTTAATAAATGATAACAAATTTTTGAAAGATAAACAAAAGTTTTGAAAAAAGGCAAAAAAATAATAGTGTATTAATGTTCAAAAACCGGCACAAATGGGCATAACGATCCCGCGAGCATACGGGCGGAAACGGGCTACCCGCGGGGCGCATCATGACTTATTTTAAAATTGAACTATTCGTTGGGGAAAATGGAAAATTGTAACTTTCAATGTGTTTTATGAAGTTAAATAAGTCGCAGGACATTCGGGACAAAGCCAATTATGACGCCGAACCGACGACATCGGTCCAGAATCTAAAATCCTGGCCGGTGCTCACTGTGTTTGCTCATAAAATACACAAGTTGCACCAATTTCCCGATATCTGCGAACAATATATTCGATTTTGAATGAAGTTGTGAGTCATTCCGCGGTTCACCTGTTTTGATCCTAATAGCAATATGAAAAAATTGTTTCGAATATGGAAAACAAGAAAAAAAAAAGATTTCTCTAGCACAACTTAGAAGTAAAGTAGCCCAAACAGCTGAACTTGCTGTTTCAAGTATTTAGAGTTCTGAAAAAAGGAATCTGATATTCAATTTATGATTTTTTTCGAAAAATTTCCATTTTGCAAGCGGAAATTCTTTAAATTACTAGTTGAATTCTTGGAAAACATTACCAATTTCCACTTCTTTTTCTTTCCTTTTTTTGTGTTTTCGAATGTGCAAATCTTTGATTATAAAAACTTCTGCATTGCAGTTTCAAGAAAGCTATTTACACTAGCGGAAGCTCGCTCAAGATTTCAGTGTTTTCGTTACAGTACAGAAATTCCGATTTCCATGCTCTAGGACCTCTTTGTGAGCACTTCTTCATCAGCTTACTTCGCATTTACTCAACGAAAATAATCATTTTCCAGTGTAAATCCGCTAAATATTGTGTGCCAGTTCAACACAAATTTCCCCATTTATACAATTATTATTCAGTGCGGGCGGCATGTGAAATCGCTGATTCGAATGCTACATTTCAGCCTTCCCTCGTCATTTTAAACTTTGTTAACATGCCTTTCCTTATATATATAATTAAGCTGAAACTAGATTTTAGTGAAAGCGAAAGAGAAATGAAATTCCAATGAAATGCCTGTTAAATATTGGAATTTAGCAATTTCAAAAGTTCTCTGCCAGTGATGGCTATTTTTTTTTCAAATTCTCCAAGGATTCTTTGTTTTCAGCGACAGAAGGCTTTAAATCAAAATATTATCTTATTGAATACTTTTGCTATTGCACGTGTTTCTATTAATTTTGTTTCATTTTCCAGCAGTCTCTTTGTTAACATGCTTTAAAGATGTTTTCCTGTCTCTGATTCCAGATTCCGAATGTCTCAACAATCATCACTCCCCGCATCTTTCTGGAATCTGGAGCTTATCAACAAATCAGTTACCGTTGATGACGGCGTCTTGTTCATCGTGGAAACTGTTCAATTCACAATGGTTTGCATAACGATTTCCATTTATTCCGTCATCGTGTGGGCTTTGATAGAAGCGCATAGAAGCAAAGTGGAGGACTTGACGTCTCCGTTCTTCAAATTGTGTCTCTCCACAGCTGGTGTGGATTTCTGTGAGTTGCATGTGGCATTTTCAATAAGACCGGCTTTAAGATTGGACTTACAGACACAAAAGCTCTTTTTGATATTTCAGATTTTGCGCATTCTTTAAGATACTTCTGAAGACAAGCTGTCCTGGAAGTAGTCTCTTAATCCCACCAGATTTAGAGTAGAGCTTTCTTTAAATACTTCTATTTTCAAATATATGAATTCAAAGATTTGATTTTTGTGAGCCGGTTCAGAACGGTTCGAAGTAGGCCGTATTTGTGAGGAAAAAACTGTACTGGCACTCTGGTCTGAAAAATTTGAATGACTCCACTTAGTCCATATTATAATTCAACTTTAAGCAAGACAATGCCCGGCATCGTTCCTACCATGTCATGAGTATGATGCGAGCGGCATCTTCGACTCCTAATATTGTAGAGTTATAAGAAATTATGTGCGCACCGTTTTTGGATGAAACCGATGCAGGTCACTGTTCTGCCGTTTAACAACAGCTTCTTGTTTGATTTTATTTTATGACATTTAAGGTTTGGTTAAGGAAGGCTTCCACGAATGACGAAATAAGACCTCTTCGTCTTCGTCTTGGGTTCGCCTGACGCAGAGATATCCATTGTGTTGGTACACATGCACAACTTTTTTATTGCGAAGGACGAATGCAAAACGAACTGAAAGACAAACGAAGAGTGGACGAAAGACGACTTTTTGTTTTCGTCTTTCGTGGAAGCATTAGGTCTGGTAATGGTATAGAAAAACATTGACCTTAATGTGAAATGTTGGAAGTAAATTGGGTATAGTTTTGGTTTTTCAGACTTTGACGGTACTTTTTTTTAGCTTTTTATTACACACCGGACAAGTCTATCGCTTTTTTTACTGTATATGCTCAAGCCGTTATCTGACGGATTATCTAGTGCTTATTGTCAATCATTGTCTTTGTCTGTCCTTTGTTATAATTTTCCCCATTTTAGGACAGGGCGGACTAGACAGACCAATATAACTTTTCAGGGACCCTCCTAACTAACTATTTTGGTGCGATGTTTCCAAAGTGGGGCTGGTTTATTCCCGTTTACCTATTCATGGGTAATGCCTATGGAAAGGTGTACTTATATTTCGCATGGAGTACTGGTAGGTGCCTAGCAAGAAATTCGCCAGTGATGATACTCCGTTCAGGAATCTGTCAAGCCATGGGCGTATCTGTTCTAGCCTCCAATCGGCTTTCCGTTATGCTCTTCCCTACAAGTTTTCATAAAGTGTGTTACATTCTCAAAACTAAAATTCAGTATTCTTCAGATATGGAGAGGATACCGACTTTGGGTCGCGATTGCTATCCAGTACTGTACGGGACTTGCAATTGGAACAGCTACATTTTTAAATGGAGTTCACCTTTTCAGAAATGAAAAAAATGGAGTAGTTCCAAAGTTTTTAAAGTTAGTTTACCTTCTTCCTCGTTCTCTTTTTGTAAAATTTGTTGTTATTTTTTTCATGATCCTAATCAGAAACGGACTGCTAGGCCTAAGGTTCTCGAAAAATAAAGCAGAGAAAGGGTCAATATGTTATTTTTTCTATTAAAAATGCGTAGAAACTTATATTTTTGAAAACTATGTTTCCTTATGTATAATACAATGCGAGGAGAAAAGAGATGTACAGGTCTTTCATTGTCTTGTGCTCTTTCTAGTTATCTTCTCGGAGCACACAACGATTGAAAAACAGTTTTTTTATTAATTATTCTAATTGTAAGTGATTATCCAATGAAGCACCTCTACTTTCCGGGAATAGCAGTTCCCCATGCATGTTGGTCCCGGGCCGTCCATGGGCTGGTACACATAGCACTGGCAATGAAGAATGCGCGCGGGTGTTTTTTTTTGGGATAACTTCGCTGAAAACATATATTTTGTTGTGAAAATTCTACTGTAGTTGCAGAACACCCTCACGGCAACTTGCACAACTTGCAGAAAATAAAATTGCATAATTGCAAAAGTTTTATTTTTCAGAATTCTTTTTCGTTTTTCCCATTTTTGAGTGCTTTTATTTATTTTCAGTTTTTGATTCAGAAGTCTTGTAAATCAGCGAGTATGGTTCCTTATTTTTTTTCTCTAATAAAGGTTAGACCTATTGGAAGGAAATCTTTCACTGTAGACCTACGAGAAGCCATCATTGTCGGCTGGAAAAGAAGTGATTCTAGAGTTGAATTGGCTTACCAGTTCAATCGATCTCAAAGACAGATTCGTCGCATTTTGAAAAGATACCAAGAAAATGTGAGTGTTTTTTTTTCTTTTAAGAACTATTATTTCACATTCAGGGACGAGTGGTTGATCGTAAATCGCCGGGAAGATCCCGCATCGTCTCCAGTAACGTTTTAGCGCGCGGCTCGAGAGGATCCTCGAAGGACTTCTACGGAGATTCAGATGATTGTCACTTCTCCAATGGAACCCGTGCCTTCAAGGAGAACTATTAGAAGATGTCTCTAAGAAAATGGACTAAAATGGACGCCGTCCTGTGAAGAAACCGCTGGCCAGTTTGAAGAATCGAAAATCACGTGTAGCGTGGGCCAAAGGAACTGGGGTCCACAGGAGTGGGCAATACACGTATAAACAATTATCCAAATTTGTCGGTAGAATCGCTTTATTTCCAACCTCAAACTTGGGTAATTAAACCAGGATTATAATGGTAAAGATAAAAAGGGTGAAATATAAAAATTAAATAGGGAAAAGAGTGGAAAAATCATGTTCTCCTTCCCTTAGACATGCGAGTGTGAAGAATGTCTAAGTGAAGAAGCTAACAGTAAAGAGGCGGAGCCTAGAACGGGAATATCAAAGCTATTGCGATTGCGTGAGTTATGATGTAAGGGAAAACATTTTACAGTAAGTAGGAGGAAATCAGAACGGGGGAATTTAAAAGCCTTGTGATTGCACGCAACATACAGTGCGGTCAATATCTATACCCCCCCCCCCCTCTAATTAGGGTCTATCTATGCGGTCAATACCCCCCTCTAATTAGGATCTATCCGGAGAACGGAAAAAGATATCAAAATTCTGTAAGCTCCATTCGATTTCAAACACAAAAAAACCCCCGGGGCCAAAATTTCATGAAGATACCACTTTCCAGGATTCTGTAACAACAAAAAGGTGCATCTGCAAGTGGTCAATATCTATAGGACCCCCCTCATTTTCTGCTGTTTGCAGATAGGAGGCCCTCCGAAACTTTGATATTTTTTTCCTGTTTTTGTTTTATTACACGTTTTTCGGTTTTCTACAGTAGTTTTACACTTCTAGAAACTTTTCCGCTTTTTGAAAAAGCCCAAATCCACTAAATTACACATTAAAAGACGTAGTTTACTGAAAACTGGAAAGGAATGGCAAGAAAAAAAATTAAAAACTAACAAAAATTCATTAACTAGTTTCTCCTCCATTGTTCTGGATCACTTCAATCAAACGATTAGGCATGCTGGCGACCATATTCTTAAGAACAGCGCTGCTGATGAGGTCCCACTCCGATTTCACAGCTCTCTTTAGCTCGTGTACAGTGTTGTATTGACGACCATTGTGGTACACACGTCGAACCAAGTATCCCAAGACATTCTCGATGTGGTTCAGATCCGAGCTGCAGGTGGGCCACTCCATCACATCGATCTTCTTGGCGGAAAACCAATCCATTGTAGACTTGCTGCGATGAGTTGATGCGTTATCTTGCTGGAAGGTGTGGGTACGGCGGCGGTTTCGGAAGAATGAAATGATAGTGTTCTGGAGGGTCATCTGATACTAAGTGGACGTTTCGCGAGTAGTAATGAACTTGAGATCCAACTTCTTCTCGTCGCAGAATGCTCCCCAAACCATCAAACGTCCACCGCCGAAATTGCGCTTCGAGAAGTACTTCGGATCCTTCCGAAGATCTCTCCAATCTCTGTATTTCTCCAGTAGCCATCGAGAATGTCTTGGGATACTTGGTTCGACGTGTGTACCACAATGGTCGTCAATACAACACTGTACACGAGCTAAAGAGAGCTGTGAAATCGGAGTGGGACCTCATCAGCAGCGCTGTTTTTAAGAATATGGTCGCCAGCATGCCTAATCGTTTGATTGAAGTGATCCAGAACAATGGAGGAGAAACTAGTTAATGAATTTTTGTTAGTTTTTAATTTTTTTTCTGGCCATACCTTTCCAGTTTTCAGTAAACTACGTCTTTCAATGTGTAATTTAGTGGATTTGGGTTTTTTTCAAAAAGCGGTAAAGTTTCTAGAAGTGTAAAACTACTGTAGAAAACCGAAAAACGTGTAATAAAACAAAAACAGGAAAAAAAGATCAAAGTTCCGGAGGACCTCCTATCTGCAAACAGCAGAACATGAGGGGGGTCCTATAGATATTGACCACTTGCAGATGCACCTTTTTGTTGTTACAGAATCCTGGAAAGTGGTATCTTCATGAAATTTTGGCCCCGGGGGTTTTTTTGTGTTTGAAATCGAATGGAGCTTGCAGAATTTTGATATCTTTTTCTGTTCTCCGGATAGATCCTAATTGAGAGGGGGGTCCTATAGATATTGACCGCACTGTAGAAGCGAGCGTGGGCAGGGAGAAGAGATTGGCTGTGGGTATTGAGGAGATATTGAATGTAGATGGGAAAAGAATTGTAAAACTACGTAGTATTTGGAACCGAATACAGCACGTCTGGAGCGACGAATCTAATAGTAAGTTTAATTTGCTTGGTACGGACGGAATTCAATGGGTTCGTCGTGCAGTTGGAGCCAGTTGCGACCCAAAGTACCAGTGCCTAACAGTCAAACATGGAGGCGGATCGGTGATGGTGTGGGAGTGCTTCTCAGATACTGCAATGAGCCCGTTGAGACTCATCAATGGAATCATGGATAGGTTTGTGTATGAAGTATCTTGGAGAATACGATGAGAGTAAAAGTTGGAAGAGCGCTCGTTTTCAACAAGACAACGACCGAAAGCACACCTCGAAGCATGTTGCAAGCTGGTTTCAACGTCGTCGAATTAATTTGTTGGAGTGGCCAAGTCAATCTCAGACTTAAATCCGATGTGAAAGGTGTTCGAGAGACAACCAGAAGTTCGTTTAACTTGAAGCAGCCTGGGCGAGCATCCCAATCACAGTCATTAAGGCACTTTTGGAGTCCATGCCACGCCGTTGCTGTTATCGATGCATAACGGTACCCAACGAAGTATTAAATATTTTGAAACCGTATTTTCATTACATATTTTAAAGTTTTTTTTTCTAACATTGTTTTAAAAATTTTCAAAAAAGTGCATTTTTCACGATTATCTCAAATTTTGAATTTCTTCCAAAACTATCTATATTTACAAGCTACAACATACTGAATACATCACTCAGGCCAGTTTTAACACTTCCAAAAAAATGTAAACTGATCTTAGCAGTTTTAGCCAAGTTATCCCAAAAAACGCCCACGCGCATTCTTCATGGCCAGTACTGTATATTTTTTCAAAGCTGAAATTATGGAAATCTGTGAACGTACAGGGTAATAAGTATGGAGACTTTTTTCTGGTGCCTAAAACAACCTTTGAAGCATAATTCATGGAATAGAACATGCGCAAAAATTATTTAAGAAAATGCTCAAAACTACGGCTTCGCCTCGATGTAAGTTTTCAAACGAATCGGCGCAGATTCGACAGTGAAAAAATGTTGTCGACGTCAAAATCCTCCAAGGTCTTGAGCAGTGACTTCAATTTTTGATGAGAGTGAGCCATGACCTTCTGTTCCCAGAATCCCCATTTTGAGAAGCCGAGCAGATTGAGATCCCGCGAGGAAGCGTTTCAAATATCCTGGGGAATGTGCGTCGAGTACGGCTTTATTGAATTTCAAGTCATCAGAAGGGTGGTAATATTTTTGAAAGATATAAGATCGCTGGCTAAAGTGGCTTTGGTGCACTTCTGAGTTGATCTTCATATTTCTATCAATGAAGGCTTTACGAAGCATTGTGGGAAAATCTTGTTGAATGCCAGACGACGTTTTGGAAACTTGGATTGATCCTTTGGACGCATGGTCCTGGCGTTTCGGAAGCAATAGAGAAAGATAGTGAAGATCTCTTTGCCGGTGAAGATCACATCGGAGAGGTGGCATCAGAGATCACCATCAGAGAAGCTAGCAACTTCTTTGATTTTTTCATCCGGTTTTTTCTTGGATTGGTCTGAAAACCACTGCCAACGACAGAGATAGTAACCGTAATCGGTAATCTTGTTCATGCTGACGGTATGAACAAGAAGTCGAGGTGATTTCTTCTTGATGTTACCACGAATCCCGCGAGTGTTTACACCTCGAGGATATCCTGTTTTTGTGATCTCCTAGAAAGTTTCTATTGTTCTGAGACACTTCAGACAATGCGGAGAAGAAATAAGCGATGCACTAAAATTAACGACTCATGCTTACAATCTCGGCATATAAAGTCCGACACAAAAGTCCGTTGACAATTTTGTTTTATTTATTAAAAATATTTAAACTTTAAATTTAGAGAATGCTTGAATTGTTTAAGTTTAAAATTTTAAAGTATTTTCTAAATATTATGAAAATTTTAATTAATTCTCAATATTTTCAATAAATAAAACAAACTTGTCCACGGACTTTGGTGTCGGATTTCATATACTTTCTAGTTTTGAAAATATTCAAAAGTTCCAGAAAAACGAAAAAAAAAGCTCTCGCAGAAAAAGTCTCTATACTTATGGGACATACTTTGCTTAAATAGAAAAAACCTTGAAAAAGAGCCGATAAAGTATGCGGGCCAACACCGCCGACCAGGCAAATGTCGCTCCCACATATCGCATAACCGTAATTCAATGTTTTCCTATTAAAATACATCGAGATCTACAGTTTACTGCGTTTCTGGGGAAACAAGTGCCATTTTGAAGAAAGTTATGAGCCGGTCCGCAAACAAGTTTCCAGTTCCGCATTTTTTTCTTTCAGCCAATCTATGACGACTGCATTTTTTATAATCGGAGGCGGATTTCTATTTGTGAACAGCCTATATCTGGTAGTCACGTATTGTTATCTGTTTTGGGTGCTACATAAGAGGAATCAGAAAAAAGTGAGTCTCTCCGTGTTGACACTAATTTTCTCAGTGGTTTTGTACTAGCGCGTTTAGTATAAGACAGGCCGAGATCTACAATTGACACATACAAGGTGCGGAATAAGTAATAGGATGACATTTTGCGGCAGGTCTGTCGCCGGCACACCGCTCCCGGTGCACACAGCGATTTTTATTTATTTTTATTAAATCGTTTTGCTTATGTTTTTCAAGTTTTTCCTTAATTTTTCCGAATTTCAGTCAATTCAGTCATTCAATCTCATTTCTGTGGATCCAGGAGTCAAAGTGAATCAAATTTATTACAGAGAACGCATTTTGGAGGCTGGTGTACTTCTCTGAAACAGAAATCACTTTGTTGTAGATTCTTGGACTTTCCAACAGGACTCAGCTCCAGCTCATCGCGCCAAAGCAATATACGACCTACGCTAGAAAGTGCCCAGGGTCTCCAAATTATCCTCATATCCGTAGCGGTCGAGATTACCGACGATGCGCTTGAGAGGGCCCATTCCGGTGACGGAGAAGCAACCCCAAACAATGCAGGAACCGCCACCGTGCTTCATGGTTGGCAGTTGATACTTGGGGACGTAGCGAATGCCCATAGGACGACGAATCCACTTCACACCGTCACTTCCAAACAAGTTGTACTTGCTTTCGTCCGACCAGACAATATTGGCCCAGTCCTGACGGGTCCAATGAAGATGACTTCTGAACCAGATGGTTTGGGGTTGCTTCTCCGCCACGGGAATGGGTCCTCTCAAGCACATCGTCGGTAATCTCGTCCGCTACGGATATGAGAATATTTTGGAGAACATCATGAGATCCTGTGCCTTTTCTAGCGTAGGCCGTACCCTTCTGTATCAGCAGGATAATGATCCCAAGCATCGTTCTCATCACGTGCACTACTGGTTCAACCGCCGCCGTGTCACCCTTTTGGATTGACCGAGTCAAAGCTCGGACCAGAACATCATTGAGCACCTATGGGAGGAATTGGAGAGGAGATTGACCGGTAAAACTGCTTCAAACATCGACAAGAAGTTCAAATTTCTCCAGGAGGAGTGGAAGAAGATTCTCCAATCAACCATCGACACAATGATCGATTCCATGCCCCGTAGGTGCCAGGCAGTAATTGATACAAATGATTTTCCAACAAAATATTGAAATCTCGCAGATAGAACAATTTCTAAGAGCACGAAGTTTCATTGAAGAATTATGTGTTTTTGTTGTTCTCGATCTTTTTCAAATTACTCCAGTATTCATTAGTCTCACAAATCCAAATGTTCTTAACTGATACATTGTTGCTTCATGAACAAACTGTGAAAAAATCAGATTGATTCGTTCTATTTCGAATGAGATATGGTCGAAAAACCATAATATGATACCTTTATGGCCGGTACTGTAACAGTGGTGCAAGGACAATTTCCCCGAGTTCATTACTGCTGCAGTATCGACTGCTTCTTCGCGGGAGTTGAATCCTATGGACTATGTCGTTTGGGGATACTTAACCTTAATGGTTTCCACGGAAAACTATTCCAGTTTGGGAGCCTTGAACATTGAGCTTCTGAATGCCTGGGACGATCTTGACGTCAATTACCTGCGTACCATGGTGGACTCCTACCCGAAAAGATTGAGAGCTGTGGTGAAGGCGAAAGCAGGAAGATTCGAAAAGTATTAATATTTTTTTTTGTTTTTGTATTGTTTGAATAAACTTTTGCCCAAGTTTCATATCGATTCCATTTTTTTGCTTTAATTTTCCAAACTTTGATTTTTATTATATTTTGACGAAAATAATGGGTCGGGCCGTAGGCTGCCGCCCCCACGATTTAGAGTCACGTAGTCTGCTGCACATGGACTTTGCAGTTATAGATCAATTGTTATCTTAAAAAATGCCTACAAACCTACAGTTTGCTACTGTTTTCGAGCTGTAGATTCAATGTTCAAGAAAGTTATACAGCGGCTCGTGATCCATCCGGACAGGAGAATGTTTTATTTCGATCTACTTCTTCCTCTGAAAATGGCAACTCTTCAATAATTGATATTTCACCACCCGACATACCCCTCGCCATCGTTTCTTAAATACAGAATTCAGGTCGGCTCAATATCGATGCTCGTAAAATCTCGAGCAAAAGAGCAAGCGCGAATGCGAGAGGTTCGCTTATTCACCATGAGTACAATAATCGTGGGTGTGCAACTATGCGTCCTTTTGCTTTTTGTCTTCAAAGGAACCAATCTTTTGGCATTCACTAACGATCAATTTTACGTGGTTTACAACGCCGTGAGGTTAGTATCACACTGGTTTTTTTTCCAGATAGTGCTCTAGATGTCTGTGATGAGGAAAAAGTGAGTTTCCGATTCTGAATGAGAAAACTTTCCGGCAGGGCGTGAAACTCTTCTGCATGGGCTTGCTAGGACTGAAGACGAGATACTGTAAATTCTGTATTACGGCACCTGTAGCATAACATCACCTACAACCGTTCTCTAAAAAGAATGTAAGGTTTGCTTTTTTTCAATAAAAGGGCTATTTCTTTTGGTTCCTTTTTGTTCCCTGGCTGATTAGCCAAATTGGCCAAGAAGAATTTATCCGGAAAATAGAACGGCATGTCGTTATAATACAGTTTTACGATATCTTATGATCGAAACGGCTCCAGAATTGAACTGAAAAAACGCTGTGAAAAATAAGAAAAATACGAAACTCCCTTAACGAATACAGTAAATATGATCCACGTTTTACACTGAGAATTTGTTTCCGCATCACCGCTCCACAGTTTGGTAGCCGCGCAGCTAAAAGTGTGGCCTCCGAATTTAAAAATGGTGTAAAACCGATTCGTTTCCGTATTCTTCATAGAAAACAGAGACTTCATAGAAGCTTATGAATTTCTGGAAAAGTCTTTGATGTTCCCGATTAGTTGAGCGTTGTTCCGCCCCTCCCCCACCCTTCCACAAAAATTTTGAATTTCCAGTGACCTCTACTCGAGTATTCATCCGTATCTGCTTTGGATATTTTCGGATTCTTTACGAAAATTTATATTACAAAAGTTTGGATTCATCAAAACGACGACGAAAATCACTTCGATAACCACTGTTCAAAACGTAGCAGTTGTTCTTTAGTCACAGCGAATAAAAATAGTTACAAATCATTTTTATTTCAAGGGATTTTCAGATTAATTAATTCAAAACTTATACAAATTGGGGAATTTATAGTGTTCTGTCTCCTGCAGCCAATTATCCTCGCTCCACTTTGTGCCCTTCCTCTCCATGACATGGATTGTGTAGGCGTGGCGCGAGTTTTCTGAAGTGTTGGCTTCGCTTTTGTGAGCCACCAATCCGTGAATCAAAACGAGGGACCCTTTGGAAATCGGCACATGTTGGAATTTGGATTGATCGTACGTAGGACGCGTGCCGATAAACTTCAGAAGAGGACCGCCGCCGGTGGTATCGTGCGTACGGACGAATCGGTAGTCGCTGGTAGAGCTATCTGAGATATGTTTTCATGGGATCATTAAAATCAAATATCACACAATTAAAATGGGTTTTCAGATCACATTTTTTGTTATTCACAAAAACACAAAAAGAGGCACTACTCTTCGTGTCTCTTCTCTTCTCTTTGATTTTTGAAAAATTAGCTTTAATTTTTTATAACTCTATAAATTTCTATAGCTTACTTTACATCACTTCAGAAAAACCTTCACTTCAAAAGAGCTATAGATCTACTATTGACTCTCAAAGTCTCAGCTGAAAGTCAAAGAACGTAGAAGTCAAAAAGGAACTGGCATATTTCGCTAGTTAAAGGAAAGACAAGTCAAAGAGAAAAAAGCCAGAGGGTATCAAGTCATTTTAAGGCCATTTTAAGTGAATTACAATGAAATCAGCATGTATCGCGTCGGGCTGTGCTATGGATCAACTCAACGCGTCTTTAAACGTTGTGTTGCACTTTTGGACAAGTTAAGTCTTCCAGCAGATTTGGAATAATGTAAAATACAATTTTTAGTGAGAGGAAATAAGTGAAAAACGGTAAAATGCTCAAATCTAGGAAAGTAGAAAAAACAAGGTTGTCCAAAAGTAGTACACAAAATTTGAAGGAGCCTATTGGAAGAATATCCAATGTGCGGAAATGGAAAATCATTGTAAATGTGTTCTACCGTAGCCTGTGATCCTTTAAACCGTTAAACCGTTTTAAACATGTTTCTTTTTTCGAATAATAATCTTACTTATGTATTAGTCTTGCTCAGCACAACGTTCAAAATTCAAAATAATAGCAAACCGCGCTCTATTTTATTAATCGAAGAGCGAGACGTCGGCGTGTCGGAAAATCAACCACGGCCATCTCTCCATGCTTATTAAAAATGGGAAAAGCCGTGATTGCGGCCGTGGTGGCAGTGTTTGATGTCTTATTCTGTTAAATGAGGTAAAATCGATTAATAATTGAAAGTGATTTGGCTTATTTCGTTCATTATTTTCTTATCTTGCTTTTTTCGTTCGCTGTAGTATATATACATTCAAGTAAGCAGTACAACATGTCCTCGGTAGTATAGTGGTGAGTATCCGCGTCTGTCACATGCGAGACCCGGGTTCAATTCCCGGCCGGGGAGAAATTTTTTTTTTCCTCATTTATTTATTACCTTTATGGCTACCCGGAATGAATGAAAGACATCCATTTTCCACACTGGCCTCATCCACAGCTATCCAAACACCAGTAAGGTGATCAATCGGATCGACTCTCAGAAAAGTGGAATCCACGTGGTCCGTGACAGCTCCACCTATTTTTGGCTGCTTGAAAATGTACATACTTTGTACGACGTGTGGCTCTACGTATCCAATTTCTTCGAAAATCTTCTGGATTTTAGTGCTGAACGTCACTCTCTTGAAGGTGGGGTCAAGGAAATGCAGGCCATGGCCTATTTTGTTCAGAGCCTTGTCTTTCTCAACAGTAAGTTCTCCATTCTTGTCGACGGCTCCTTCCTCGAAAAAGAACCGAATTTTATCGGAACTATTTAGGAAGTATGAGTCGGCAGCGTGCTGAAAACAGTTTCCATTTTAAAATTGTGGTTACTGTACGGTTAAATGTGTGCAAACACTGAAACCTACCGCATCCTCGTCGTAGGTGGAGAACACACTTCTCGGATGCTCAGCCAAGTTCATTTCATGTACAATATTCGAAATTGAACGTTTCATTTCTTCAATTTCCAGATCATTGAAAACATTTTCAATTACAACAAAACCATCACTCTCAAATTTTTCTCGAAGATTCGACATTTCTGAAAAAGATTCAGATTTTAAGAGTATTCAAAAAAAAAATATATATATATATAAAACAGGGCAACTCTCTGAATTGTGTGGTTCCTGACATAAAGAAAATACAAATGGCTTGACGAGATGGACAATCACCCATCTTATCGATCGGTGTCATTAAGATTCTTATCTTATCAAGATGGGTAAATCACATCGATTTTTATTTTGCTAGTGGACTCTTAACTGTTTGAGTAAGAAGGGGACATGTGGACATTAAGAGTTATTTTTGCAAATCACAGAGCCTTAGTTCTTCTGGACATTCGCGGTGGTGGTCCAGGAGGTGATGAGATGGCTTCCCTTGATATTCCAACAGATCGTTTTTCATCCCTTTACAGGGTTTGGCGCAATTACCCGGGATGAATTGACGTCATTTATTTCAAAGACCAGAATTCAGAATACAACGAGATTTAATAAACTGTTTATCAGATATACAGTATCGGCCAAAAAGATATTCGCAAACAGTTTTTCGAGCATAACTTTTCTGAAACTTCCCGGATCGTTTTGATATTTTGAGACACAATTTAAAACGGTATAAGAAGTTGATTCAACAACAAGAATAATCAAATTTTCAAAAATTTGAAAAAATATCGAAAAATTTATGAAAATGGCAAAAAACTGTAAAATGGAACTTTGACTTTTGAGATCTAGGAAAGACCGGTAAATGAAAAACTACAATAAAACATGACTAAAATAGTTGTAATACTTCGTTGGGTAGCCTTTGGCGTCGATGACCGCCTGACATCTTCTTGGCATCGAGTCGAGAAGGGTGTCGATAACAGACAGGGGGATGGCCTTCCAGACAGATTGGAGTTGATCGAATTTCTGATTGGCATTCGATGTACGGACCCCTCTAAGTTGTCTCTCGACATGCTCCCAGATGTGTTCGATCGGATTCAATCAAGAGAATGATTGGGAAAGTCCAGAAGATCCACGTGGCGGCGTCGGAACCAGTCCTTGATGTGCTTCGAGGTGTGTTTCGGGTCGTTATTCTGCTGAAAAACGAACGCCCGGCCCACATTAAACCGTGCCCAGGGTCTCATTGTGTTTTAAAAGATGTCTTCTTACACAAGTCGATCCATGATGCCCGTAATTCTTCTCAGGGGGCCGATTGAAGTCCCAGAGAAACAGCTCCAAACCACCTCGGTTTGGAGCTGGTAGCTGGGATTGAACCGACATTCAACCGGACGGCGAATCCATTTGATACCGTCAGTACCAAACAGATTATACTTGGATTCGTCACCGAACACGTGATTAGCCCAATCCTGGCGTCCCCAGTGAAGATGAGCTCTGGCCCATGCTACGCTACGTTTCTCGGGGACTTCAATCAGCCTCCTGAGAAGAATTACAGGCATCATGGATTGATTTGTGTAAGAAGACATCTTTTAAAACACAATGAGACCCTGGGCACGGTTTAATGTGGGCCGGGCGTTCGTTTTTCAGCAGAATAACGACCCGAAACACACCTCGAAGCACATCAAGGACTGGTTCCGACGCCGCCACGTGGATCTTCTGGACTTTCCCAATCATTCTCTTGACTTGAATCCGATCGAACACATCTGGGAGCATGTCGAGAGACAACTTAGAGGGGTCCGTACATCGAATGCCAATCAGAAATTCGATCAACTCCAATCTGTCTGGAAGGCCATCCCCCTGTCTGTTATCGACACCCTTCTCGACTCGATTCCAAGAAGATGTCAGGCGGTCATCGACGCCAAACGCTACCCAACGAAGTATTACAACTATTTTAGTCATGTTTTATTGTAGTTTTTCATTTACCGGTCTTTCCTAGATCTCAAAAGTCAAAGTTCCATTTTACAGTTTTTTGCCATTTTCATAAATTTTTCGATATTTTTTCAAATTTTTGAAAATTTGATTATTCTTGTTGTTGAATCAACTTCTTATACCGTTTTAAATTGTGTCTCAAAATATCAAAACGATCCGGGAAGTTTCAGAAAAGTTATGCTCGAAAAACTGTTTGCGAATATCTTTTTGGCCAATACTGTATAAGCAACAAATATCAACTACTGTTGTTCCACTCGACCTCCATTTGCGTCGATGACAGCCCGAAGACGTCGTGGATAGGCCATGATTGTGGCACGCAGGTAGTCATCGGACAATTCGTTCCATTCCTTGACGAGAGTTTTCTTGAGAAACTTCACATTTGGGTGAGGGCGAGCGTTGACCTTGCTCTGCAAAACCCCCCAGACAGAATAGTCCAACGGATTCAAATCCGGAGATGAAGCGGACCATTCTTCCTTGCGAATGAATGCAGGAAAATGCGTTGCGCACCACTCCTGAATGATCTTGGCGGTGTGAGCCGGTGCTCCATCTTATTGAAACACCGAATGTCGTCCTGCGAAGTGATTCTGAACCCAAGGCAACACATGCTTCTCCAAAATGTCTCTGATGTACAGCTCCTTGTTGATTTTCACTCCCTGATCAATGAAAACCAGAGGGACTTTGCCTGTGGAGCAAATGGCACCGAAAACCATGACGGAGGCCGGGTGCGAGACTCGATGGATGGTTTTGGGAGTTAATTAATTACAACTTTCTGATGTTGCATGACAACGCAAATCCACACACCGCTTTGAAGACCCGCCAGAAGATCCAGACGCTCGGAGACCAAGTCTTGTGTCATCCACCGTATTCACTAGACTTGGCCCCAACTGATTATCATCTTTTTCGTTCCTTGTAGAACCATCTCGAAGCGCTCTTAGATCGAAGAGCTCTTAGCTTGATTCAAAGTCACTGATGAGAACTACGACAAAGCAGTGGAACTTCTTATCAAAAAGTACAGCAACAAGAAAGTCATCATATTCCAGCTCATTTCAAGGCTGCAAACAGATACAGCAGCATCCACGAAGATTCAAGATCAAAGGAAACTCTTCGATCGACTCTTAGTCGTCACGTCTCAACTGGGAAGTTATGATGAAACAATCGACACAAAATCCACTAGTCACTTTGACCAACAGTCCTTCATCCTCCAACAAGACTGATCTCCTTCGCACGGCTCCAAATCTACCAAAGAGGTACTCCACGCTCATGTTCCGAGATATCTCATTCTCATTCCGCTGGATCTCATTCCGTCTCGGGATTCTTGGTTCAGAAGTTCATGGTTGACTCTCATGCAACTCTGAAGTCTCTGAAATTCACCAGGACTATTTGCGGCATACGGTCGAACCTTATTCGATTCGTCTGAAGGTGTGCATCGAGACAAAATGATCAAATTTCCAACATTTTCTCAAATAAGTGTTGCTTTTGGTCTACTATATTAGAAATTAAAAATGATTTTGTTTCACTGTCGCTTCCAAATTTGACTCGAAAACACAAGTCTCCATATCTAGGAGCCACCCTGCATGTGTGTGCGTGTTCTAAATGTGTTCAATATCAAGTCAAAATTGATCGATCTGCCAAAAAATAGGTCTCAGTAGATTCCTTGAAACACCTAATCGTAAGAGTCACCAATTGATACCGGAATTTCGGAAACGCTAAAATCGATCTTCAATTGTTCAATTAGTTTTAGCAATGAGCAGAATTATTTAGAGTTGCTTGTGGCTGTTTAATACAGTAATGCACAACTTATATTCAATCCGGATGATTAATGCGTTTTGAGAAATTCATTCCAAACCTCATGACAGGAGGTACCTTTTATTTAAAAATATTCATGAATTACTCATTTCAAAACAGAAATTGGGTTCTCACTCCTGTCGCGGTTGATTTCATTCTTGAGCATAAAAATGATAAATTCCTCTTCGGTGAACAATGTGTACATGTTGTGTTCATCATTCTTGTAGACACTCAGATCACTCTGAAAAAAAAACGTCGAAGTGTGCGTGTTAAATGCTTGAAAAAGAACAAACCGTTCCATCATGAATCAAAAAAATCGGACCCAGATGAGCATGAAGGTACGGGTGTGATCCAACATTGAATTGTTCTTTGTCTGGGATCGACTTGAGCATTGAACCACCTTGAGAAGTGATAATTTCGGACAGAAGGGACACTGAAAAATCAAAACAACCGGAAATAATTCGAATTCCGTGCTGCTACAGTAACCCACAGTTTTTGTATTCTTTTATCACAATTGCAACATACACTCCATGCAAATAGGGCATTAAGGCCCTCGCGATTGCTTCAGACCATGACAGTACCGTAGCATAGATGACTCCTTTGAAATTTACACTTTCTACCCTATACTTCGTATCGTGTTCTATCATTTTTTTCTCTAGAAGACAATCGTACATCCATTTCTCCTGCATTATAATTGATCCTTTAAATATCCAATAGATGAGATCAAGGCGGTCAGTTACGAGAATTCCATTTTCATCTGTTTTCGCAACAACATGGGTTGTGATGGCCATTACTTTATCAGAGCTCTAAATTTCAAACATTCGGTGGAAGAAGTACAAAACACGCCTATGATAACCACATATATAGTGAAATCTCAAACAATTTTGTCATTGTTTGTGTTGGAGAAAAAATCGGCTTACAATGGCAGGATACTGTTTAAGGAAGTTATTTCTCAATGTGTCTTCGGTACTCTCATCCGTATAAATGCGGAACGAGCTGACGGGAAATGGCCGAGGTGAACCTAAAATCTCAACAGGGATTTTCAGACGATCCATTACGAAGACTCACGCATGTCGTATGTTCTATTTCTGTGATGGTCATAGATCTTATGCATGATCTTGTAATCAATCATCACACTCGTAATAAAGTATCGGTAAAATAATGGTATCAATTCCTCGGCAGTTTTGTTCTTTGCATTTAGCAATGACCTATTTGCTCCATATAAAATGAGATGTTCCACCATCGCGGGATCTCCATTTTGTGTCGTCACGTGGAGAGCAGTGTTTCCGGACTCTGAAACTTGAAAATGCACAAAATGTTCAATGAATTTGGACGGATACTATTAGCAAGTTATGGTTCTTGGTTTGGTATAGTTTTCAATATTCAACGTTTGTCTTAAAAGTTCTTGATCAATGAGATAATTTTACACGGAATTATAAATTGAGCCCTGTCCAATAAAATAGACGTCAACATTCATTTTCTGATTGCCTAGCTCAGAAGCTTGGAAAAAATGGTCATTCAAGTCACAAACTAAGATTATACAAGCGGTAGTTCTAAAACAATGTTTCTTACTATTGTAAGCATTGACGTATGATCCGCTCTTCAATGCTTTCACCAAATTCACTTCATCCGATAAACGAGCAGCCTTCAATAGGAGGTTCTCACCGTCTTGATTGTCCGTGAAAGCCTGAATTTATTATTTTCATCTGACCTGTCACGATGGGCGGAGCAACTCACTGAATACCTCCGTCGCTCCCAGAAATCATCAAAATTCAAGTAACGGTGATAAATTATTTTGTACTTAAGTCTTCCCTTTTCAGTTTGTCCATAAAGTATCAGAATGATTAGCAATGCAATAAAATAAACTGCAATACCAATAAAAACTGTTGTCTTCAATGTAATTATTGGTTCATCTCTTTCATCGATGACCGTCGTCGTGACCAGGCCCTGGCTATGATTAGATACGCCATCAAAGTAATGAATCAGCGAGATAACTGCGGAATGAGCCCTTTTTAGTTCAGCCTGGTGCTTAGAAAATTCCATATCAATGTTTAGAATGCTTCGGAACTGTCCCGCGGCTTTAGTATCATTCTCTATTGCATTCAGCGTAGCGTCACTTTCATTGCCACCGCTTTCGAGAGTTCCTGAAATTTGTTAAGGTGATTTTGATGATTCTTTAAAATTCTCATGACAAGATTTTTGACTTCTGTATTATTAAGTTGTAACAAAAGAAACCACGGTTGTCTTAGTTCATCCATATTTTTTTGTAATAAAATATTTTTGAATGCGGTTTTGTCTATTAAAAAGAGCGTTTCATTGCGCATCGTTTGATATATAATGTGTTTATGTTTACTTTATTTTTCCACAAGAAAAAGTGTTTAGAAAATGTCTGGTCAAAAACTTCGAATGCGAGTTTGCATGTGGTACGACTTTAAGCACGGCAAACCGGCTGCTGAATCTCATCGTGCGCTCTTTAAAGTATTTGGCGAGGAAGCCCTGTCTGAACGTCAATGCCAGGAGTGGTTTAAACGATTCCGAAGTGGTGACGAAAGCTTGGAGGATCATGAACATGGACATCGAGCTGAAGTCGTCGACAATGACCTGTTGAAGGAAGCAATAGAGTCGGATCCGTGCCAAACAACTCGAGAGCTTGCAGAACAGTTTGGCTGCTCTCACATGACAATTGAGCGTCACTTGCATAAAATCGGCAAGACGAACAGGTGCGGAAAGTGGGTGCCACACCAGTTGAGCAATGCAAACAAGGCGACCCGAGTGACAATGGCCGGAATTCTCACTCGTCGTCTAAAAACTGGCGGTTTTTTCGACTCCATTGTTACGTCAGATGAAAAGTGGATCTGCTACGACAACACAACAAGAAAACGGCAGTGGTTGGACTCCGGTGAGGCCCCAAAACCGACTCCAAAACCGGACATCCACGGAAAAAAGGTGATGCTTTGTGTTTGGTGGAACAGCAAAGGTCTTGTGTATTTTGAGGTTCTGGATTCGGGTCAAACAGTTACGGCGGACCTCTATCAACATCAATTGGACCATGTGGATCAAGCGCTGCGACGTCAAGGTGTGGATACGGCGTCAACAAAATTTCTTCACGACAACGCCCGGCCGCATGTTGCAAAGATCACTGCACGGAAAATCGAGAAATTGGGCTGGGAAGTCCTGCCTCACCCGCCATACAGCCCTGACCTGGCGCCATCCGACTACCATCTGTTCCGGTCGATGCAGCACTCTCTGGCCGAGAAAAAGTTCAAAAACCGCGACGAGGTCCAAATTTGGGTGTCTAACTTCTTCGAGTCGCAGCCGGCCGAGTTCTTCGAGAAGGGCATCCATTCTTTGCGTGGACGTTGGCGACAAATAGCCGATAATAATGGCGAATACCTTTTGGATTAAAGTTTTGTAATTTTGTTTTTATAATAAATTTTGTTTTTGGATCAAACCGCGGTTTCTTATGTTACAACCTAATATATGACTAATCGGGGCATTTTCAGACCTTCGATACCAAAAAAAATAATAGAAGTCAATCGATTGGTCCCCTACAATGGTACCTATGAAGAAAGATTTTAGCGTTTTTATATTTGAATACTTATGCAAATTGGTTATCAAAAGAATGAGACTGTCGATTCTCACCAACTAAGCGGTAGAGTTGCTGTCGTGATCCCAGAATCCCTTCAATTCTTGCAGCTACCTCGAAGACTTGGCACATCTCTATCAGCGTCTTATTACGGACATTTCTCACCAGCGAATTCACTTCATCCGCTTCTTTTATCATTTTGCGAAGTCTTTTTCCGGGGTTTGCCCACTGGAGGAGATTCGAATCACGTAAGCATCTGTAGGCAAATCCTTCAAATGCTTTGAACTCCATAAGCTGTTGACGATGATTTCGCAGTTCATCCAAATCCTCCAAAACTTTGACGGACGTTCCCACAGTTTTAGTTATTGAAGGATCGAAAGCTAAAACTGGATTTGCAGATGAAGTGTTACTTATCGTTTGATTCAACTGATCATATTTTAGAATTTGTTCAATTTCCGCCAATTTGGGTTGAAACTGAAATGAACAAAACGATCAATACAACTGGAAAAATAGTCGATTTGCTTAAAACTAACGACTGCAAGATCTTTCAGGTATTCGTTCGTTTTATTCAAGACATCGGCAGACGGGAAGTCGAGGATACCGAGGTAGGTCTGCAGAATCTGATACATTTTCGAGGCATCAACATTGTTTCTGTAAAGAATGGATTTACAACACTTCAGAGTCGCTTTGAAACTGCGCAGTTTCGCAATTAAAGAACTTGGAACCTGGCAAAGTTGTTTGCTGAGAAGTCAGAACTACCCTTCTGTTTTAAATAAAGCTGTTAGCCCAAATGAGCCAAGTCTTTTCAAAATGCACATTTTCTTAACTCATTGATTACGCACGCTCTGTACACTTATTAAACTTACTGAAAACATTCTAGGAATACATCAAATTTCAACTCTCCTAAACCCAATTTCGGAGGTTCATCTTCCACATTCTCTTTCAAGATTTGCATGTTTGATATCAATAAGGCGACTTCTTCGATCATTTTAAAAATAACTCCGGTTTCATTGAGTTTCTCATAAATTAAGATTTCCAGTGAAATCGCTTTCGTCGAATTCTCGCCTCCTTTTGAAATATCGACTATTCGATCGGTTGCATTGCCGATGAAAGACAGCAGATTATTTTCTTCATTTCCTGTTTCCAATAGGTAACTATTCATAATGCTAACACTTTCTTTAATTTTCTCCACGGTACTGCATACTGCTTCTCTGGGTTTTTGTGATTTTATGAAAATATTAGCACTAAGATCCTGCCCATATTTGAAGCCCCGTTTCAGGCATTCTGGGACTTTTATTTTGGAGATATTGAGGATGGTAAAGTAATCCTGGTAGAAATATTGGAACTTCTTGATCATCACAATTCCGCGTACTCCATCACTAACTGACCCATCTGCCCCGATAGCCCGAGTTTTGTTAAGAAATTCTCTCCAAGACACATGCAAACTGACCAATCTATCCGCAATATGTTTATAAGATTGAAGAGCTCTTCCAAGATGTTCCGCTGTTTCATTTCTTGCAACTTTTCCTAGAAACCACGGAGATTTCAAGTCATCAAAAACTCTCAGCATATCGTTAACTTGTTCGAAGCCTGGCGTGTATATCAAGGTGACTCTTGAGTGATTTTCATTGTGGTGCTTCAAAGCTCCGAATGACAGCAGTATTTTCTTCATTGTGGCTTCAGTCATTGTGTTAATTTCTGTTTCTCTGGGTGACGTAACGTTCAGGAGTCCTTCTGCCTTTTTTAACAATTCTTCAATTTGGTAACAAATACCGCTAAATTCGGATAAATACTTTTTGTGATTTAAAATCAGCTGGGTGTATTTCATTACGGGTTTGAAAATGTTACGCTTCTCGCATTTTTCCAATTGAGTATTAAATGCATCCTGAATTGTTGACATATTCTTCAAACAATCCCGAAAGATTTGAAACTGGTGAGAAAATCCGCTAAGAGTTGCTATCGTTTTGTTAACATCTCCATTTCTCGATTCTACATCTTGCATCAGTAGGGTAGTAAAATTCCGAAATTTGAGAGTATCTAAATCATAGCATCTGTTATTCACGACGACTTCATTCCCAAATTTCTCAAAATTCATAAATAAATATTCGGTTGAATAATTCATGGAATTTTTTATTGTTGCCAATATTTCATCAGTCTTATTGAGAAATAAAAATGCTTCCAATAATTGTATCGTATCAACACGAGTTGATTTATTTTTGCTTGTTTCAACGCTTTCTATCTCACGAGACATGCGTTTAACTTCTGAAAAAACAGCATTCTCAAAGTGTACGCTCACTATTCTATTGAGCGTATCATTGTCGATTTGCAATATTTCCGCAATGAAAGCTCGGTCTTCAATTTCATTTCTAATGATAGAGGCTTCAAGTGAAATTGCATTGATGACACGGGAGAGGATTCGAAATTCTTCGGATATCAACTGAAGATCGGATTTCGCTGAAAACAAAGCATGGTTTTGCACAAAGCACAAGCATGCCAAGAAATATCCAGTCACCTAGTCATTTACTTGTTTTCTATTTTTTTGGTCATTTTTTGTGCTTATTTTTGTTGTCTGCCAATAAAATTGTTGTAAAATGTGCTAGTGTTACTCGAGTATATCTAATAACATTGTCAGAAACAAAAATAATCCAAAAAAGTCGAAAAACCATTGGACCCCCCCCCCCCCCCAAATAAGATAGCGCCGAAAAAATAAGAGAAAGTCAGAGAGAGAATGAATGAATAAAACAAATCTTACCAGTTTTCTCTGCGGATAAAATGTTTGATAGTAATCCAGTTATCAATAAAAAGATAATTCTGGTACCCATTTCGCACTTTTCTTTTTAAATTATCTGAAGAACGAAATGTTTTTGTACTGAAAATTAAACGAGGAAGCCTACTCAGACAGTATTAGATGTTTGTATAAAACTAATGTAAACTATACGGAACTGATTGGAGAAGATGAGGAAGAAGAGGTGACTTTGAATTTTACTGGCTATTGATATTATAAATGGAAAAACAATTGTATAATAGAACACGTGAAGAGTGTCACGTTAATAATTGATTAGCGCGAGTTTTTTTTTCGGTTTTATCTTCTTATATTCAGTTGGCAGAACTATAGTTTCTTGTCTATTTATTGATGAAATTTAATATGACACATATGCATAGTTGAAGGGAATATAAGAAAAAGAGCGACCGGATTAAGATCAAGTAATGAAGAATCACAGAAAAATTAATGCTATCTCTGACCCCGCAGGAGGCAACACTAACAATAAATAAACAGGAAAAGCAAGGTAAAACAATGAATAGAAAATAAAATAATGAGAAAACTTTTCTGAGTCTGGAAATGTAGATCAAAAACGTTTTGTTTCATCTTTTTTTATCATGATAAAATTTTTGAAACTTGAAAAAAAAGCAAAATCAGAAAAGCAAAAAAAAAATTAGCCGTGAAGAGTAACCGAACCCACACTTAAAATACTCGCATCCCCCTCTTTACCCCTCGGCCACCGCTGCTTGTTTCACACGTAAACCGCAGTTTGTGAATGGTAAGCAATCAGTTGGCCAATAATTGCTAAGTCGGGAACAATCAGTTGTCGAATAAATTGGACAACTGATTGCTGATCATTTGCCAACGAATTGTCGACTATTCGGTAATTGCACTCTTGGGTGTCTGTTTAGTAATTACTTAGCAATTGTTCAGTTGTTGCTTCTCTGTATTGACTTTTCAAAAAAAAAACAAAACATGTATGAAGAGATCAAAAGTAATGACAACATCAACAATAAATTGTAAAAATAAAATAGAGGATCAGTCCCTGGCAACTCGGCGAGCGAATCCACCGTAAACGAGGCTTCCAGTTCGAATATGTTCGCACTGGAAGAACGATCCGGCGTGACTTTTTGTCTTTGCCTCTGCACTGTTTTCCTTTCATTCGATTCGAACAGCTCCAAGGCCACCGTTCGACAGAGGTCTGACTATGAAAGCGGAGTTTCGCGGATTCCGTCGCGATCCGACATTTCGAGAATATTATACCAGTAACTGAAATAATTCAGTTTATTTTTCTCCCGTCTTTTTTCACTTACTTCACATTTCTTCACGAGCCGGTGAGTTGGATTTGTTGCAGAGTTCGGAAAACAAGGAGTAGTCGTTCTCGAAAAGATCAAATCTTCTTTCGTTGTCCGCCAGGGCCTCTAAAAGATAACAATAAACAAATGCATCACAATTAAACACAACCATTCAAAATCAACTGAAATAATCCTTCAGTTCCATTATGAAGAAGATCAACGATAGTTTCATACGGATAACAATAGTCCAAAACGTTTGGGTACGTGTTTCCAAACTCGTTTTGTGCGTTTTTGGCGTCTTCATCCGTCAAATGACCTTCGCGAACAATGTATCTGGCTGAAATTCACTTCAATCATTGTTGCTACCGGATACTATTACCGTGAGACATAATTTTATGGTGTGTGCCATGACAAACGCCGAAGAAGCACGATCCTTCCGAATTGTGAGATTTAAATCCAAACAGAGCCCGCTTTGCATAAATCAAAGAAAATTACGAAACATAAGAAAAATTAGAATAGAAAAATTAACAATAGAAAAAGCAATTTCCCCATACTATACGAAGAGATGCTTGGGAATAAAAACAACAGAACTTTCATTGCGGGGCGAGATCTAACAGCCAAGCGGGTGAGTGTGCCTTTAAAAATTTAACAATTTTTTAAAAACGATTTGCCAATCGCTTTTTTCTGGCGATTTTGAGCCAACTGAGCAACTATTCAACAATAATTCACAAATTCGAGGTGTGTTGAACAACGTTTCGACAATTATTTGACAATTCTTATGCGATTTTGTCGATTATTGAAAGGTTGCGGAACGATTGAGGAACGATTGCTCGAAAATTCGCGAATCATTTTCCAATTTTTGATAACTCCGTGACTTTTGGACAACTGTTTGCAAATTCGGGCGTTATTCAGCAACTTTTGAGCGATTACTCGCAAATATGCCTTTTTTTCAGCAACTGTTCGCAAACTGCGGTTTACGTGTGTTTTTCAAACAGCGTGGAATGCATATAGGAAAGAAGGGGAAGGAAGAAAGCGAGGAAAGGGCGCAGAGCTCTGGATTTTCAGATCGAAATATCTCGATTTCCAGAAGTTTGCGCAGATAACCACCATGTGTACTGAATTTCCCGTAGTCGAAAGTACCTATGGTCAAATTTTTTTTTCAAAGGATTTCTATTCGAGGTTCCCTTGTAAGGAAAAGAAGCTGGAAACGTGGTGTATTTGTTTTTGTGGGAAGTTGTGTAAATTAATATTTAACAATATACAGGATGCGGCAAAAGCACTGTAACACAGGACGCAGGCAGGCTTGACGCAGGCTTGCGCACTTTTCGTGCTGTCCTATTTTTTTAAATTCTTTTCCTCTGTTTTTCATTTGTCGATTTGCAAAGTTTCATGTTTCTATCACAGTTTTTAGAGTAATGGCAGATCCTTCTAAGGACCAATCTTCAATTATCGTTCTGCATAAGCAAGGCCAGACAACTTGTGAGATCCGTGCAGCACTAGGAATTGGCAAAGTTATCAATAGTTATGAGATAACTTTGGATGAAACTGATTGACCAAAAAGCCCAGGACTTCCATCACTCCAAAGCTAGTCAAAGTCGCGATAAAACTATAATTTCCAGATATGTAATTTTTCCTCGTTTCTCAACGAAAAATATAAAACCTTGTTATGTGCTTTTTTGCCTTTAGTATGTGTCATCAAGGTATCACCGCGACGTGTCCTCGGTAGTATAGTGGTGAGTATCCGCGTCTGTCACATGCGAGACCCGGGTTCAATTCCCGGCCGGGGAGAATTTTTTGAATATTTTAAAATCAACTACAGGGTGGCTGAAAAGTATTGAGACTATTATGATGGCTCTTGGCACCGTGCCAAGTCGTATTTTCGGAAAGTTTCGAATTATTAGGTTGATGGAAAAGTTATGTCGTTTTTATGTTGTTTACTTTTGTGAAAGATTTTTGAATAAAATTTTCGGTTATCTGTGATCGTGTTATATATCATTTTAAAGAGCGTAATTCGCTCTATCTACTTGTTTTTCTGATTTTTCCTTGAAATAATTATGTCACTTTTTATAGCACTTCAAAAAAGCATGGATAAAAGGCAAATTCGAACGATTTTCTTGTTCCAGTTCAAACTAGGCCGAAACGCTGTCGAGACAACTCGCGATATCAACGATGCATTTGGCCAAGAAACCACTAATAAACGTACGGCACAACGGTGGTTCAAAAAATTCCGCAGCGGTGACGAGAGCCTCGAAGATGAAGAGTGTGCCAGCCGCCAGTCTGTGATTGATAACGATCAATTGAGAGCCTTAATCGAAGCCGATCCTCTCAAATCGACACGAGAAGTTGCCGAAGAACTCGGTGTTTACCAATCAACAGTCGTTCTTCATTTAAAGCAAATAGGCAAATCAAAAAAGCTCGACAAATGGGTGCCACACGAATTAAACGAAAATCAAAACAAATCGTCGATTTGAGGTGTCGTCCGCTCTTCTTTTACGCAACAAAAATGAACCATTTCTTGACCGGATCGTAAAATGTGATGAAAAGTGGATCCTCTACGACAACCGACAACGTTCCGCGCAATGGTTCGATCGTGATGAAGCTCTTAAACACTTTCCGAAGCCGAAAATCCACGAAAAAACCGTTATGGTGACTGTTTGGTGGTCTGCAGCCGGTCTCATTCACCACAACTTCCTAAATCCGGGCGAAACATTTACAGCAGAGAAGTACTGCCAGCAAATTGACAAAATGCATCAGAAGTTACGACGTATGTGCCCGGCATTGATCAACAGAAAGGGACCAATTCTTCTCCACGATAATGCTCGGCCACATGTTGCACAACCGACCCTGCAAAAGCTGAACGAATTAGGCTATGAGACTCCGCCTCATCCACCATACTCACCGAACCTCTCGCCCACCGATTACCACTTTTTCAAGCTCCTCGACAACTTCCTTCGCGAGAAATGCTTCAAAAATCAAGCTGATGTCGAAAATGCCTTCAATGAGTTCGTCCCTTCCAGAAACCCGGAATTTCACGCTACCGACATAAGGAAACTTGTTTCTCGTTGGCAAAAATGTATTGATTCTAATGGTTTTTATTTCGATTAATAAATTTGATTTTAAAAAAAGTTATGGTCATTTAAAGTTGAAGGTTAAAAAACGCAATAACTTTGTATATAATATTTCGAAAATACAGTGCTCCGCATAATCTTATGTTCACCTTCAAAAATCTCAACATTTCAATTTTCTGTAATTTTTCATCGACATTTTTCGACATTTTACATTTTTTTTAGACATTTTTCGAAAAATTTGTGTTTTTTTCACCATAATGATATTATCGCTGTAAAAAAGTTCCGACATTTTTTCGAGTCGGGATTTGAATTTAGAGGCTCCGCCCATTTCATCATCAGAGCGCATTTGCTAAGCGCGATATATTTTTTGAATTTTTATTTTTTCTTCTGAATTTTCAGCATTAAACTGGATTAAAAGAACGAAATTGTATTAATCGTGAATTCACATGTTTACACGTTTCTTCGAATGTTTTAATATATCAATTTGCCTCATTTATTTTTTTTCGTTTCTTCTGATAAAAATATATCGCGCATAGCAAATGCGCTCTGATGATGAAATGCCGATTTTCGCGGGCTCGAAAAAATGTCGGAACTTTTTTACGGCGATAATATGTTCACTTTTATTTTTTGTTGTTTTTTTAAACTGAAAACTTGGTTTTAATCTGTTTACTTATCGTTTTTCTGTTTTTAGAACGAAAGGTCAACCTCTGAGTGAATATGAGAAAGGACTAATTGACGCCAAATTGGCTGAAGGACTCTCGCACCGTCAAATCTCTAAAGAAATGAAGCGTTCCCTTTGTTTAATCAATCGATATGCTGCAAATCCACTTGATTATGGTATAAAGAAGTCTTCTGGTCGTCCACCTCTTCTTTCTGAACGAGACAAGCGAAGAATTATCCGCAGAGCGTCAAATTCTAATGTCATTTGCTCAAAGATCAAGAGCGAACTTGGACTTTCCGTATCCGTGGAGACTGTTCGCCGCGTTTTTTGAAGAAAAAATTCATCAGACGCCGAAAAATGAGGAAGGCTCCAAATGTGGCCGCCAAACACCGAGAAAATCGCATTGAATTTGCTAAGAATAACCAAAAAATTGACTGGAGACAAGTAAGGATTACTGTAGCTTTCTCAAATTGGTATTTTGTTTTCAGATTATCTTCAGTGATGATAATCTGAAATTTAACTGCGATGGACCGGATGGCTACAGTGGTTACTGACATTATTTGAGAAAAGAAAAACTGCGGTTTTCACGTCAAAACTTCAAAGGTGGAGGAGTGATGGTTTGGGCAGCAATCAGTGCCCAAGGCAAAGTCAAACTTTGCCTTGTACCAAAGAACAAGGACGGTTGCCAATATCGAAACGTAATAAGAAGAAATCTCATACCATTTATCCGTCGGAATCGCTCCAAAAATTTAAATCCCGTATCCCAACTACCCTGCGACTTCCTAAATATATGAATGTGAAGTGCTCGGGTGGTCATGACTCCATCTTGAATATCAAAGTAAAAGACCCACGATCTTTTGAGTTATTCAATGAAACGTCTTGGACAGAGTCACATACAGACAGAACTATTCGCTTAATAATAAGTAGATAGTGATGTTCCAAAAACGTTGGAAAGCAATTTTCATAAAAATTGTAGTTTTAAAGATATCAAGCGGATTTTTTAAATGTGATATACGGACATGTCAATAGATATTTCAGCAAAATTTTGGCTTTTTTTATCGATTTTAAGACAGTTTTGTAGATTTATAGTGTACGGTTCTACAGTATCCCTAGTACCCTGCGACCTCCTAAATATATGGTTTCGAAGCGCTCGGGTGGTCATGACTCCATCCCGAATATCAAAGTAAAAGACCCACGATCTTTTGAGTTATTCAATGAAACGTCTTGGACAGAGTCACGGACAGACAGAACTATTCGCTTAATAATAAGTAGATTATTTGGTGGATGAATCCTGAGACTTCTGCAGTAATGGCGAGGACATAATTTCTCGTTAGTTGAATGTCCTTGTCCATTTGTTCAATCTGCAATTCTTTTTGGGCGCACGCAGCATTAACATACGTTTGTTCCAAATCTGCTAGTGATACAAGAGCGTTTATAATTCGCTTGGTTGCTTCGATTTCTTTGCAGAATTCATCAATTTTCACTACTTCTCCCAGAAGGTGCGTCTGGATCAAGTATAATTCACGTATTTTCTGGGTGTCAGTTAGGAGTCGTTCTTTGTTGGAGTCGTTCTTCGTTTCTTTTGCTCGAATTGCGAGTGCTCGTGTCTCCTGTTCTCGTTCCTTGATTAGGACCATAGTTCTTTTCAGTACGTCCAATTGCTGGTGGATTTCTATCGGAACTTCCGAGAATGATGGGGATCTTGGAGAGTATGACATATCGTTAGCGTGATTACGTTCGTCTGTAATTTTACCAACGCAAATTTTTGAATATCTGAGCATGCATTGAGGTGAGTAATTGAACGAATAATTGAACGAATAATTGAACGAGGAGTTGAACGAGCAATGGAACGATGGCATGCACAAAATGTAATGTAAGTGCAACAGGCAAGAAACGTTATATATGATCCATGTGCGGGTGCAATGTAGTGTCGTGGGTAAAGCGTTAGAGCTTGCAATTAGTGTCCCGCACGTTGTCCCGAACAAACAGAAGAGCATAACCGTAGTAAGGAGAAATAACGAAGGCTGGCTTACTGAATGAGTAGAATAGTTCACTTCGTGAGTGGATTCTTCCGAATAGTGTATCGGTTTCCTCTTCCTCAGATTGTACTTAGCGTTCTGTGTTTAATCAGTTTTCTTGCCGTCTGAGGTCTTGTTTTCAGCCTTGTCGTCTTCGCTTGGTTCGTCAAGTTCTAAAGGAATCAGATGGTTGAGTGACTTTCTCAGTTCTTTTTTGGTAACGGTTTTCACAATTGCTCCTCGAATTTTTCCATCTGCTGACGTGATCAGTTCTTTGATTTCTGCGATTTTCCAAACGTTTCGTGGGATCGGTTGTTCTTCCCAAAGAAGAACGCATTGTCCTACCTTTGGTACTGTAGCTGATCCTTTCTTGGAATTCATGCGATTTTTGTGGTGAAGTCGGAGCTCAGTGAGGTACTCCGAAGAGAATCGTTTCCACATGTGTTCCGACGCTTCAATTGACTTCTCCAGTGCCTTGATTGTTCCCACTCTTGTCTCGTCAGATTGGGTGTCCTTCGACGGTTTGTACTCGTCTGTGGACTCAAGAATATTATTGAACGGTATCGTCACTGGTAATTTTAGCACTAAGAAGTCTGATGGTCTGATTGGGTTCAGCGTTCCGATCTCTGTGTCTGGGTAAGTCAGTGGTCGATCGTTCATCATCGCGGCCACTTCGTGGAACTGTCTGGAGTTCTGTCAACGTCAATTTCTGTAGACGTTTCTCTTTCAGAAATGTGTGTTTTGCAGTCTTCACCATTCTTTCGTACATTCCACCTTTCCATGGTGACAGTGGTGTGATGAACTTCCAGCTAATCCCGTTAATTCGAATTGTTGGATTTCGTCGGATAGATCAGATGCATTCAGAGCTTCTGTGATGATCTTTGATCCGAGCGTGAAGTTTGTTCCATTGTCTGTCACCACTTTCGAGGGCGTTCCACGAATTCCGACAAATCGGCGAACGGCTTGGAGGAATGAAACTGCACTATTACCCGTAACTACTTCGATGTGTGTCGCTCTTGTTACCATGCAAACAAATATAATTCCAGTTGCATTGAGTGTCTCGTCATGTCCTTTATATTCGATTGGACCAAAGCCATCGATTCCGATGTATTCAAATGGTCGAGTTTTTGTTACTCTCATGGCTGGTAAAGGTGCCATGTCTGGATACTTGTAAGGCAATTTGGTAAGGCGTTGACACGGTACGCATTTCCCAAGGATCTTTTTCACTTGTTGGTGTATTTTGGGTAAGATGTTGGGAATTGTCAACCCAACCGTTTCAATATATAGTTCCCCTCATAACATCCCTTCAAAAATATAGTTCTCATATATTTTTAATATGGTTATTGTAACTGAAAACTCACGCCCCGTCCCTTCTTGCTCATCCTGTGATGACGAAACGTGTTGTTGTTTACGAATCAAAATCATATTTGAACGTGTTCTTCATTTTCTTGCGCAAATCTTGTTATTGTTATTGTAACTGTAAATGCGCGTTCACGTCCCGCCCGTTATCATTAATTTTTCTTACACTCTACATTCAAATGGATTTTCTCTCTTTAATTTTAACTTTAACTTTAACTTTAACTTTAACTTTAACATCATCTTCAACTTCATCTTAAACTCCATCTTAAACTTCATCTTTCTCTTTATCTTTATCTATATCTTTATCTATATCTTTATCTATATCTTTATCTGTATATTTATCTTATAATTTCAATAAATAGTTTAATTACCCAAGTTTGAGGTTCGGAATATCGGAGTAAAGGCGAGCAAAGTCCCCACACATTGGTGCATCGACCCAATCGAAAAAGGAGCAAATTCCGCGTGGCACCCCGATATTCTATTTGGACACCAAGCTTGTCAACTACTGCAGTCTATACTAAACTGTACGTTAAAAAACATGATTTCTTCAAAAATAGAATATGTTTATCTCAAAATGATCCATTCTATGGAATCAGAAAATCGAAAAGCGGGACAAGTGCGAGAGTTTTTGGAAAAAATTCGAGATACTACCCCAACAATCATGGTGAAAGCGGAACTTAACGCTCACCTCAATACGCTAGACAAGAAGATCGACCACCTGAAAATCGCGATTCAAAGCTTCGTGGATGAAGCCGAGAAATACCAAGCAGTTAATGAACAAGAAAGAGATGTATACAGCAAGCAGATGAGATCAGCGGAACAAAGTGTTACGGATGGAGAAGAAATTTACGCTTGTGGAACCGAAATGCAGGAAATTTGGCGATTCTTGGAAAACGCGAATTTGGCGGCAACGGATCACAATAAAAAGGACGCGACCGTCACAACACCAACACCAATGGATATTGGAAGCTCAGATTTAGTAACAAGCAACAATGGCTACGCTTCACTACCCAAAATCCAGATACCATATTTTGATGGTAATATGACTCAATTTGCTAACTTTTGGGCAATATTCGAAGATGCTTTCGATAATAAGAACCTGTCAGATATGACAAAATTCACATATCTACATTATTATCTGAAAGGACCGGCTTTGGAATTGATCAAGAGGTACGCAATTCATGGAGACAATTACGCAGCAGCAGTCAAACTCCTTAAAAAACGCTACGGTAACCAGGAAACGATCATTGAAGAGTTAACTGATCAACTGAAATTTATCCAACCAACTTCGGACTCAATCGCGGACCAGCAGAAGATGTTTGACAGAATTTTCATCATAATCGACCAGCTACGTAGATTCAACGAGAATGTCGATGTTAGAATGGTTAAGACCATGATCATAGGAAAATTTTCGACCCAACTACGCGAAAAAATCTTACGAGAAAAAGAAGACGATGCCGAGAAAGACAATATTTGGAATATTGAAACCATGATGGAAAAGATCGAAAAGATTTTGGAACGAGAACAGAAGTTGTATGCATGCTTGGAAACCCTCCCAAAGGCCAATTCGAACGATCCCAGAAGCCGAAACTTCAACTTTACCAATACGTTCAACTCTACTACCCCTATTGAAAATAAGTCGTCATGGAAGAACAACGACTTCAAACCATTCTGTAAGCTTTGCCATTCTAAAGATCACAACATTTCTGAATGCAAGTTCTCGTCACCTCAAGAAAAACGACAATTTCTCAAAACCCAGACAAAAAGATGCTGGAATTGCCTTGGACGAAATCATGAGACCAAAGAGTGCAAATCGACGGTGCGGTGTAAAAATTGCAACTCCAATCAACATCATACTGTACTTTGTGTTCCTTACAACAAAGAGCACAAAATTGCAAACGAAGGAGCAGAAAAGAAAAAAGATCACACCAGCTATCTATACGACAGGGCAAACGCTAACACCACAACCAATTTGTGCACAATGCAAGGAAAAAAGATGACGGTAACAAATTTGATGGAAGTGAAAATGCCTACTGCAGGAAAATTGCTGACTTTGAAAATCGACGCCTTCAATCAGAAGTCCAAGAATTGGGAAAAAGTTTCGGTATTTTTGGACAATGGATCAAGCAACAGTTACGTGTCTCATAAGATAGCGGAAGGATGGGATCTACCAAAACTTGGATTTACGCGCTTCAGTATGCAAACATTCGGAAATTCGTTGAAAGATCAAAAAATGGATGTTACGCAAGTGATTATACGAGACAAGTGTGGATCGATAAATACGCTGAAAGTCATGGTGGCTGAAAAAATGGCTGGAAGATTAAACAAAGCACGTCTCACAACAAAGGATTTGGAACATATCAATACGATGAACTTCGAGATCAATGAAGAAGCACTTAATAGTTACGCTGATCCTGATATCACCATTGGAGTGGACTATATCAATGAAATTTGGGATGGAAACACTCACCAACTTCCGTCAGGTATTCATCTCATCAATACGAAATATGGATGTACGACCTATGGAAAACCATTCGAATCTGATGAAACAATTGAAAATCCGATATCCTTCAACAACTCAGTTCAAACTGATGAAAATGATTTTCAAATGGAATTCGAGACTCTGAACCAAGACGAGTTCACTGGATCTTTGAAAGAAGAGAAGAAAATCGAAAATGCTAAAGTTCACGAAAACTTCAAAAGAACAATCGAGAAGAGAAAAGATCGATATTACGTACGCTTACCGTTGAAACCAGGAGCTCAAAATCAACTTCCAGACAATTATGGAATTGCATTACGCCGCCTCGAAAGTGTTACAAAACAATTTCAACAAGATGTACTTAAAGAAATCGACAATATCTTCAAGAACCAGGAAAAGGACGGAGTAATCGAAGAAGTTCCCCCCGATGAACGAAACGTGGGATTCATTCATTATAATCCTCATCAACCAGTTATCACTCCCCAGAAGACAACTACGAAAGTACGCGTTGTTATTGATGGAGCCAGTCATTTGAGGAACAAACCGTCACTAAACGACATGTTATATCAAGGACCTGTCATTCTTCCGGAATTGGTTCATCTATTCTTACGCTTCAGGTCGGGTGAAACCGCCATCATTTCTGACGTCGAGAAGGCTTTTTTGCAAGTTTATCTGCACGAAGAAGACAGAGATGCATTAAGAGTTTTATGGCTGAAGGACATTACAAAACCAGCAACGAAGAAGAACCTCGCAGTTTTCCGATTCAACCGAGTCATGTTTGGATTGAATTCAAGTCCATTTCTACTAGCTGGAACAATACTTCATCATCTGGAAACATCAAATCACCCACTCACTTCGGAAATTCAAAACAACATGTACGTCGACAACTTGGCAATGACTACAGATAAGCACGAATTATCGCAACTTCAAGCAATTTACGCTGACTCAAAAGGTGTTTTCAATGAGATGGGAATGAATTTACGAGAATTTCTCACAAACAACAAGGATTTGTGGAATTGGATTCCAGAAAAAGATCGATGCAAAGATCAAGAAGTCAAATTTCTGGGAATATGTTGGAATGCTAAAGAAGATCATCTACATATCAAGTACCAAATCAAGAAAGCTGACACATGGACCAAACGCGCTGTTTCAAGCACTATTGGAGCTTTCTACGATCCTCAAGGACACACTACGCCTCTCATCCTGCCTCTGAAAATATTTCTGTCGAAAATCTGGAACCAACAACTCGATTGGAACGATCAATTACCAACTCCATTGATCACAGAATGGGAAAATCTTTTGCGAAAAGTTGAAAAATTCGAGAAGCAACTTCCGAGAAAAATATTTTCGAAAACTGGAAACAACACCATCGTAACCTTCTCAGACGCTAGCCAAGAAGTTTACGCAGCCTGCTCTTACGCCGTCAATCGATATGGTTCAAATTTGGCATTTTCGAAGTCGAAACTGAAACCGGCAAAGGCAAAATGGACTATTCCGAAACTCGAGCTAGCCGGAATAAATCTCGCGATGGACACAACGACAACTGTAGTACGAGCACTCAAAACTGGCGGAATGAAGGTGGACAAAGTATTCATACTGACGGATAGTGAAATTGTGATTGGATGGCTTAAAGCTCAACCTGGAAAAAAGGAAGCTGGAGTTTATGTAAGAAATAGACTTCAAACGATTCGAGAGATGACAGATGAATTGGAAAAAGGTGGAATCGCAGTCAACTTTGGATACGTCAGTACGCTCGTCAATCCCGCAGATGTAGCATCAAGAGGATGTTCAAAAGACGCGCTACAAGACAATTGGTGGACAGGACCTGAGTTCATCAAAGAAGAAGACACCGAAAAATGGCCGAAAACGACAAAACTTTTCAAAATGACCGACGTGAGCGGAGAATTAGAAATTAACCATGCCAACTTTTCACAACAATACGAAAGAGAACCAGATGCTACAGTATTTGATTGCAAGAAAACAAACTCCTTTTCAAAAATGATACGCATCGCCTCCTACGTCAATCGATTCATCAGAAGATCGATTAAATCGCTTCCAGAAGCCTCCAAGTCAAGAATTTACGCATCATTGCCCGAATTGAAAATTGACGAGCCTGAGACACAAGTACTAAACTACTTGGAAGTCAAGAATGCAGAAATCACACTGTTACGCGATCAACAAAAAGTACTGATGGCGAAAGATATTAAGAAATTACGCAATCTCAACATCAAAACGGATGAAAATGGATTGTTAAGATGCCATGGAAGATTGGAACATGCAGAACTATCTACAAGCCGAAAGAAGCCAATTTTGATTCTGGAGAAGTCAACTATTGCAAATCTCATCATACGCCATTATCATCAACATTGGCATGGCAGTACGTCACAAACAGTTGGGTTTATACGAAGGAAATTCTGGATCCCAAAACTGAGACAAAATGTGAAGAAAGTACGCTCGAAATGCACACCTTGTCAGAGATTGCACAAAGCGGCTTACAAGTACCCCGATATGGCAAATCTACCAGCATCAAGAGTACGAAGATCAAGACCATTTCAACACATTGGATTGGATTACTTCGGACCAATGTACATCAAGCAGAAAGACGGATCGAAAACGAAAGTCTTCGGATGTATCATCACTTGTTTGACAACCAGATTAACTCATTTGGACATTACTAAGGATTTGAGTACAGTTTCATTCCTGAATGTTCTACGAAGGTTTTTTGCCATGAGAGGAATACCGGACTCGATCACTTCAGACAATGCGCCTCACTTCATTTTGGCAGATGACATGATAAAAGATGCCAAAGGAACGATCGAGGAAATTCACGAAAAATTGGGAATTTTCGCAGCGGAAAGAGAGATCAAATGGAAATTTAACACACCATTTTCACCATGGAAAGGTGGAAGTTTTGAAAGACTCATTCGAATAACCAAGGAAGCACTCAACAAGTCACTTGGAAGGAAAATCCCGACAGAAGAGGAATTACGCACAAGCTTATTCGAAATTGCGGACTCGATGAACAAACGACCATTGACTTACGCAGAAGACGATATCGACGAAATTCGACCAATCAGACCTATTGATTTTCTTCAGAAACATTTCGAAATCTACGACCCAATCTCAGCTATTGCAAATCAAGCTCAAGATCAAGATGATGAATACCACACTCCTGAAGAAATCATCCAACTAAAGACAAAACAAGAAGCGAGACAATGCCTGAAATCTTCTTACGCTATGACTGAAAAATTCTGGAAAATCTTCAACGAGAACTACTTGAACCAACTACGAGAAACTCATAAACTTCGAATGGACAACAAAAAAGGTACCGATGAAATCCCAAAAGTAGGAAAAGTCGTACTTATTTGTGATGAACGTTATCCTAGAAACTTTTGGAAATTGGGAAAAATTACGCATGTCATTACGAACTCCAACAATGTCACGAGAGAAGTGGAAGTTACATATATGACAAATCCCGATGGAAACGGATGGAAGAAGAAAACAGTTCGAAGACCGCCAAACTTATTAGTGCCTTTGGAATTGGATGAAGATGAAAGTACCACATCAGAAGAAGACCCAAGGAAGGAAACGGAGGATTCGAACCATGCAGACTCGGAAGATAAATTACTCAATGGAAGATACAACCTGCGAAACCGAAAGAAAAACAACTATTTGGGACAAGAGAACGAGTATCAATGCTTGGATTCACCTTATATGTCAGTTTAGAGGCGGGGGCGGAATGTTGGGAATTGTCAACCCAACCGTTTCAATATATAGTTCCCCTCATAACATCCCTTCAAAAATATAGTTCTCATATATTTTTAATATGGTTATTGTAACTGAAAACTCACGCCCCGTCCCTTCTTGCTCATCCTGTGATGACGAAACGTGTTGTTGTTTACGAATCAAAATCATATTTGAACGTGTTCTTCATTTTCTTGCGCAAATCTTGTTATTGTTATTGTAACTGTAAATGCGCGTTCACGTCCCGCCCGTTATCATTAATTTTTCTTACACTCTACATTCAAATGGATTTTCTCTCTTTAATTTTAACTTTAACTTTAACTTTAACTTTAACTTTAACATCATCTTCAACTTCATCTTAAACTCCATCTTAAACTTCATCTTTCTCTTTATCTTTATCTATATCTTTATCTATATCTTTATCTATATCTTTATCTGTATATTTATCTTATAATTTCAATAAATAGTTTAATTACCCAAGTTTGAGGTTCGGAATATCGGAGTAAAGGCGAGCAAAGTCCCCACACATAAGACGAATTTCTCCCGAATTGAGGTTATTGTGTGGTTCTCAGATTTATGGAGATGTCCATGCTCCTTGAGTACGATGAGCTTAGCCATTGCTGAATTGGGTTGCAGCAGTATCGGAAACTTGGCGTCGTGTTCCAAATCGGCGTTCTCCATCCTTCTTACACAAATTATGATTCCTTTTTCGTCTTTAGTTGGTCTCATATCCGACCAACTCTTGAGTTTTTGTGGCGTGATGAGCTTTTGTTTGTCTCGCATAAGGATGTCTCTGGCTGTCTTGAATTCGTCTGCCGTAATGGCAATTCTGTGAACTGGGCCCATCCTGGAATTTTTTCCTCGAGTACCTTTGTTTCTGATTTCAGGCGCCTTTTCAAAAATTTCATCACAATTGCCACAGTGTTAACCATCTTCACGAAGTTGTTGGTTACGGTACAGTCAAATACTGTTTTTTGGTATTGTGTTGTAGTCGTCAGACTGTAGGCGTGCCGGTCAGATTCTTGCAGTTGAAAGGTTTCATGTTCGTCAATCCAGTGTTCCAGCGTCTTATTTGCGGGAATCGGACCATTGAACCATAACTTATCATTTATTGAATCTTTGTTGCATCCTCGAGTACCCATGTCAGCGGGGTTGTCATCTGAAGCAACATGACCAAAACTCACGGGAATGCCCATATTCACGATCTTCTCGACAGTCTCATAAATCGATTTGAGTCTGTTGGCCACGAATGTTCCAACCACCTTCCTTTTTGTCGCTCCTTTGACCCGACTGAGTGCAAATGTGGAGTCCGTGAAAAGATGACATTCTTTGACTCGAATTTTGCCAACAAATAAGTGTTGAATCGTGAAAAGTGTGGCTAATGTTCCCATCTTCAGAGCCTGCATCTCCAGTTTCGGGATTGTCCATTTTTCTTTTAACGGCTTAACTTTTGTCTTGGCGTAGACTAAATTCATTCCAAGATCATTATGGACGAATACAGCGCAAGCGGCTGCTTCTTTCGAGGCGTCAGTAAACGTTAGAATAGTATTTAAACGTGACTTACTGTACACTTGGCGTGGTATATGCTTCATGAAACCATTGATGTCTGCGATCATTTTTTGCCATTCAATCTCGTGGTTCTTGCTCAAGGGGGTGTCCCCGTCATAGATCTCTATCCATAGTCCTCGTTGGAATAGTTTGAGAGGGAGTATGAGTGGTGCTAGAAGTCCTAATGGATCATAGGTACTTGCTATGGCACTTGAAACAGTTCTTCTTGAATTGTTGTCGAGCTGTTCCAGCTTCACTTCCATTTTCAGCTTATCGTCACTGGTATTCCAATGAATTCCCAAAACCTTGGGTGTAACATCGGCTGACGCGTCATCACTAGGTATCAGCTCCCTCATGATCTGTGAATTTGTTGTGAACTCACGTAGATTCATTCCCATATCCGTGAATGTCTTCTTTGGATAGGTATATAATTTCATAGCCTTTTGTGGATCGTCATCTGTCGTCATTAGCAAGTTGTCCACATAGAGATTGTTAGACATCTCCACGGCCATGTCTTGATCATCAATTGTCGAAAGGTGATGGTTTATCGTTGCTGCTAACAGAAAAAGGACTCACATTTAATCCGAACAGCACTAGTGTGAAGCGATAAATCACCATATTTTCCTTGTCGAACGGTTTCGTGATGTCTTTGACCCACAGCAATCTTGTTGCGTCGCTATCATCTTCATGCAAGAATACTTGTAGGAATGCTTTCTCAGCGTCGGACGTCACCGCTATCTTTCCAGATCGGAATCGTTGGAGCAGACCCACCAGCTCAGGGAGAATAGTAGGTCCTTGATTGATCTGATCATTCAGTGACGGCTTTCCTTTATAGTGTGCTGATCCGTCGACGACAACTCGACATTTCGTAGTTGTTTTTGCTGGTGTCAAAACTGGTTGGTGAGGGTTGTAGGGCACTAAACGATTTCCTGTATCCTCGTCAGGATCCACGATTTCCAGGATTTTCTTCTCGATTTGCTCTTGAAGAACGGTATCCACCATAGCTAAGACTTCTTGTGAGCATTGACGACCCACACTCTTAAGTCTCTTTTCTGCTATTGCATAGTTGTCTGGCAACTCTTCCCTATTCTTTTTGTATGGGAGTTTAACAAAATACGACTTGCCTCTCTTCTCTACATTCTCCTTGAAGTGCGCCATCGTAGCTTTTTCCATTTCCAACGTTTCGTCTTCTAACGATCCTGTGAACTCTTCTTGACTTTTCATGGATGTGTCACGTTTTTGTTGTTCCTCGATGTACTGTGCATCTTGTGTCACTGCGTCGCTGACAACCGAAAAAAAGGTATTTTCCTTCAGTACCAATGCTGTTTTCTAGGGGGTATGGTCGTTCCAAAGGAGTGTTTCAAAAGAAAGTGTCTAGCAGTGTCATACCCGAGGGTAAACGTTTCATGTTTCCTCTGAGAATCAATGGAACATAATCATCTCCAATGATCATGTCGGGCTCCACTGATGTCTCGAAGGCGTCAGAGTTCATGTGTCGGTTATTTTTCAAAATGTAGAAAAAATCGTCTTGTGACAATTTTGTCTTTTTGATTCGTCCCACTAATTTCTCCGAAACATAAGGTTTTACCTCCAGCTCTTCTGAAGTTTCCGGGATTCGAATCGTTAATTTCGTCGTTGGGAAATCCGTTTGTTTTGACTCGCCAGAATAGGTTTTTATAACAAACGTCTCCTTTTGAAGAATAGGCAGTGTCCAATTGGTAGCCAATTTTCTCGAAATGAGTGTGATATCTGCTCCTGTATCAATCATAAACGTAATTTTTTGCAATTTCTTGAATTGGGATTGTATGCTTCAACTTTGATGGTAGGAATAGACCTCGTTTTCTCTTCTCGCTGAGACGGAGTAGTGACTACTGACTCTGTCTTTTCGTCTCCATGCTCGAGTGACTCAACCTCTGTTACCGTGTCGACTTTGGCACTTGTTGCCACTATCTTTGCTTGAGTTTTTTGTTTTCCTTGTCCGTTCTTTTGCGTTTGGTTTCCTTTTTCCTGATTGTAATTGTCGAACTTGGCTTCATATTTTCTTTCCTGTTTGTTTGGGCAATTGGCGTAGAAGTGTCCCTTCTTTTCACATTTGCAGACTCTGCCTCTACAATCAGCTGTTTTGTGACCTTTGCGTAAGCATTGTCCGCATCTTCCAACATTTTCCAGAAATGCTGTGCGCTCTCTTGGATTTGGTGTTGTAGGACATTGGGACATGTAATGTTCTTCGTTACATATCAAACATTTTCTCGTTCTCAGGTCTTCCTCCTTTTTGTTATTGGAGGTTTTCTCGTTCCGAGCGTTTGTCGTCCTGTCCTTTCCAAGTTTCTCTTGAGTTTTCTTTGGTAAGAGCTCTTGGAGCTCTTCGTCCCTTGTGATGATTGCGTTCAAGTCATCAAGGACGGCTTTGATTGTCCACTCGACGTCTGGTCTATTGAGCTTCCTTGTGTATACGTCCTTTTGGATTTTGTACTTGAATTTCTCAATAATCAGATCTCGGGTAAGTGGGTTATCAATCGATTTGTCTAATCTTGCCATCTGGTTTATGATAGCATTTATCTTATCTAGTAGCTTACGTTGATCTTTGACAGCTTCGCTTTTGGCATCTTCTTTCTTCAGCATACTCAGCAGATCGGACATGGCCTTCTTTTTGTTCCCGTACTTTTCCTTCAGGGCGTCAAGTGCTGGTATGTAGTTGGCGTCAGTCAGCTCAAACATTTCCAAATGTTCCTTTGGTTCGCCTTCCAGGACGTTGAGCAGATGGTTCAATTTCAGCAAATCTCTTAGATCAGATTTCCCGATGACTTCGTCGAAAATCGTTATGAATTTTTCGAACTCCCATCTGTCCCCTTTAAAAGGTTTGATAGTCGTTTGGCTCACCTTGTTTGCCAATTGGATTCCTTTCAGAATATCCACAAGCGTTTTATCAGCATCGTTCGTTGTCTCACTTCCTGCGCCATGCTGAGTATAAACCAGATTTGTGACCTCAGCACGTTCACTTGTTGATGATCGTTCTGACCGATACTCCTTTAACGCATCTGTTGCTCTTGCCATTTCGATCTTGAGGTCATCTTTGACAATTGCTGCCCGTTCGTATGAGTCAGCGAATGTTGTCACATACCTCTCAAATGCTTCCTCTTCTTCTTTAGTCGCTTCACGAACTTTCATCGTGTCATTGAAAATTTTCTCCATTGTATCCATGCAGTCGCGTAAACGAATCATAGTGGCTTCAATTTTCCCGGTCGATGCACCATGTGCATAAAATAGGTGGCTCGGCATTTGTGGTAGAATGCTTTGGTAAAAAACCAGAAGCGACTTACTTGACAGACCTCAAACTTCGGTAATTAAACCATTCATATAGAACAATAAAAAGATATACAATAAAAGGAGATAACAAAAATAATAACAAAATTAATAATCGCAAATAAGGAAATATATACGAAAATTAACAAAAACAAAGGAAAGTTAAAAAATGTTAAAGTGAAATTTAGGAAGATTAAATCCCACGCGTCAAAACAAGCGTGGGAACAAAATACCGTACTTTCACTGCGGTGCGGGATATCCTAGGCGACAGGGGGAGAGCGCCTTTTACACCTAGCAATGCCATGCAAATTAATAAACAAGTGACGTCACGGGAAGGGAGTGAGGGACAAAGTGAGGGAGAAGAGAATTAGAGACGAAAGGAATACATTTTAAAAACAACAAAGAATACGAATAATAAATTAATGTAGTAATTTAATTTCGTATAATAGACAAATTTTGTGCGACAATACACAACCTGCATTTGTACTACGGGCCATCATGCATCCAGATGCTGAATGCTGAAGAAATGACGAATTTGTCTCGGAATCGCATAGGCATTTTCCAAGCATATTTCAGACTTTGCAATCTGCCCATTAAGGTCAGTGGTTCGGTTTCTGCTGGGGTCAACTATTTAATTTCATTTTTTCGCTTTTTTCAAATCTTAAAATTCCTTTTTATAGGTTTTTTTGAACTTTTTTCCAATTTTTTTTCAATATGGTGGCATTTCACACATAAATACACAAGTTCTGATAAATGTTAGAAGTTTGAAAAATTACAGATTTTCCAAAGTTTTCCATGTGCTACCCTCCATGAAAAAAAATTGACCATCACAAGATATCATATGCTTTTGCTGTTCTTTTTGTAGGAAATCCATTTTTACTATGAAAAACCATGATCCAGGAAACCGCAAATGATACGAATGGTGAAGAATAGTCCACATAACCAGTTTTTTCCCAGGAGTACTGTAGGAAAGGTTGGAAGTAACTAGCCGAGACTTGATGATAGAGTTTGGGAGATCATCCAGATTTCATTGCTTCTTTGGGCTATCAAGAAGTCTGGATGAAAGTTGAGCACATAGGAGGTGAACTTTTTGAGGAAGTTCTGAAATTTGAATGATTTCAAATTGTCAAATTTTCTTGCCCTATATACCTTGCAAGGGCCGTTCCAATGGGCATCCAAAGGTTGAATAAGGGAAGTCGTATGTGGTGGAATATTCCTTACAGTCACATCGAATTCCGGTGGAACACAATTGTGATTACTATTGTGGTTCTTGAAACTTGGCCAACTGTCAACGATCATCAGCAGTCTTTTCGAAACGGTTGAAATGAAAACACAAGTTGTCAGCCAATCTCTCATTAATTCTTTAGTCATTATACGATTTTTTCCGGCTCTAACTTCCAGGTTTGGCACGTTCGGAATCGGGCGAGTTGGCGGGAACTGATCTGTGGTTTCCGAAAGAACCATGAAAGCCCTCGGTCCCAGAGTACTGTCCATGAATAGCTTCGGCAAGAAAGTGAAGGAATGGGTCAAAGAAGACTTCGTCTGAACAATCCTTTCGAGAGTCTTCTCGTCTAAAAATGCCGACGTTCTTGCTCCATATAGTTCCTTTTGTACTCCGGTTTGATCGTACAAAAGGAATCGAACCCCTGACCTTCCTCCTACTGTACCAGCCTCTTACCCACTCTACCAACATGCCACGGTTCAACTCACTAAAAATTAGCAGTGATATCGCGGAGGAACTAAAGATGGTTAACCACAGTAGTTTAGTTCTGGAATTTCAGATCGAAATAACTCGGTTCGCTGAAGCGTTCAGCAAATTCGAAAAATGGATTCTTTATCAGCGTCTTCTAATCTATCGATTCCCATATTATCTATCCGCGAGATTCCCATATTATCTATCCGAATTAATTTTTAAATTCGCTTCAATATTCGAAAAGAAATCACAAACGCAGTTTGTGCGCTTTCTTACAATTTTTAAATTGGCGCGTTAAAACGCGCTATCCCCTAACGAGAACCAAACACCGCCTCTAAACGAAAAATTTTCTTCAATAGAAAGTATTTTGGCTGAAAAGCCAGTTTTCGAGATTTCGAACATTTTTGGGGTGACCGTAAAATTATGTGGAGCACTGTATATATATGTGGAGCACTGTATATATAGCCAAAATACTTTCTATTGAAGAAATATGGGCTTTCAGTAGGTATTTCATGATAGAAACTTAAAATAGACTTAAAATTCACACATCAGGAAAAAACCAAAATTTTATGAAAAAAGGTAAAAATTTCCCCAAAATCATATGTTCACTTGCACAAAATCGTAAAAAAAACAGAAAATAACAGACGAATGAATATTAATAATCAATGGGACGACCATTCTGGCGAGCAACTTCAAAAATTCGGGCATCCATAGACGAATAAAGATTGTCGAGCAGCTGTTGGTCCACTTTTTGCCATGCTTCAATGATAGCCTTTTTGAGTGATGGAATGTCCGCATAAATTTAGTTTCCTTGGTAGATTTTCCGTACCATGTATCCCCAGACATTTTTGATGATGTTTATGTCAGTGGAACAGGCCCCCCCAATCGATAATCGGGATTCCGCGGTCACCTATCGACTTGATTGTGCGTTGAGCACGATGGCATGGAGCTCCTTTTTGCTGATAAGTGAAATTTTTGGAGCGATTCCGACGGATAAATGGTATGAGACCTTATCTTATCACGTATCGATATTGGCAACCGTCCATCTTCTTTGGAACAAAGCAAAATTTGACTTTGCCTTGGGCGCTGATTGCTGCCCAAACCACCACTCCTCCACCTTTGAAGTTTCGACATGAGAACTGCAGTTTTCTTTTCTCAAATCATGCCAGTAATCACGGTAGTCATCTGGTCCATCGCAGTTGAATTTCTTCTCATCACTGAAGATAATCTGAAAACAAAATACCAGTTCAAGAAAGCTACACTAATCCTTACCTGTTTCCAGTCAGTTTTTTGGTTATTCTTAGCGAATTCAATGCGATTTTCTCGGTGTTTGGCGGTCACATTTGGAGCCTTTCTCATTTTTTGCCGTCTTATAAATTTGCTCTTCGAAAGTACGCGGCGAGCAGTCTCCGCGGATACGGAAAGTCCAAGTTCGCTCTTGATCTTTGAGCAAGAGACCTTAGAATTTGATGCTCTGCGGATAATTCTTCGCTTGTCTCGTCCAGAAAGAAGAGGTGGACGACCAGAAGACTTCTTTATACCATAATCAAGTGGATTTGCAGCATATCGATTGATTAAACCAAGGGAACGCTTCATTTCCTTAGCGATTTGACGGTGCTAGAGTCCTTCAGCCAATTTGGCGTCAATTAGTCCTTTCTCATATTCACTCAGAGGTTTACCTTTCGACATGTCTTCTAAAAGCTGAAAAACAATAATTAAACAGACTAGAACCAAGTTAAAAGTTCAAAAAACAACAAAAAATAAAAGTGAACATATCATTATGTGGAAAAAAAATACCCATTTTGCGAAAAATGTCAAATTTCTCGATTGCTCAGCTTTACTTTATTTTCGCTCCAGGACCCATAATTGTATTTTTTAAAGGTATTTCCATATCATATATGATAAATAATTAAGAATTACTGAAAATCGAAAATTTGAGATTTTTGAAGGTGAACATAAGATTATGTGGAGCACTGTATTACATGTACACCCTTCTCGCCGATATATGTTTTATAGGTGGTTTTTGCACTCGGAGATATACTAACCGCAATAAAATTTCAATAATCTTCTGTCCAATTCTGGTGAAAATTGAACTTGTTTGAAGACATTTATAACGTTTCAAGCGTGTAACGGTATTTGGCTGCCACCCTGTATTAGTCTAACCGCAAATCACCTGTGTGGTGAGTTAACAACCTTCCCTAGTGAGTTAGTTGATTTTAAAATATTCAAAAAATTCTCCCCGGCCGGGAATTGAACCCGGGTCTCGCATGTGACAGACGCGGATACTCACCACTATACTACCGAGGACACGTTGCGGTGATCCCTTGATGATATATACTAAAGGCAAAAAAGCACATAACAAGGTTCTATATTTTTCGTTGAGAAACGAGGAAAAAATACATATCTGGAAATTATAGTTTTACCGCGGTACCACTCGCATTTCGGGAAAAGACATTGGGTGTATTAGCAAGACGGTGCATCTCCACAAGCTTCCAAGGGGACCCAGAACTGATGTAGAGCCCACGTTCCGCAGTCTCATCGCCTGTATTGAATCCGATGGATTTTTCTGGGGGTTTCTTGACCGAGAAGGTCTCTACTAGCAATTACCCTAGTATTTCAGCTCTTAAGAGGGCTCTGTTGAACGCTTTGAATGAAATCGAAGAGAAATAACTGCGTGCCGTGATCGAATTCTATCGGAAACCACTAAAGTTCGTTGTAATGTCCGGGAAACTTGAATATCATTCATACTATTAGGTTGTAACATAAGAAACCGTGGTTTGATCCAAAAACAAAATTTATTATAAAAACAAAATTACAAAACTTTAATCCAAAAGGTATTCGCCATTATTATCGGCTATTTGTCGACAACGTCCACGCAAAGAATGGATGCCCTTCTCGAAGAACTCGGGCGGCTGCGACTCGAAGAAGTTAGACACCCAAATTTGGACCTCGTCGCGGTTTTTGAACTTTTTCTCGGCCAGAGAGTGCTGCATCGACCGGAACAGATGGTAGTCGGATGGTGCCAGGTCAGGGCTGTATGGCGGGTGAGGCAGGACTTCCCAGCCCAATTCCTCGATTTTCCGTGCAGTGATCTTTGCAACATGCGGCCGGGCGTTGTCGTGAAGAAATTTTGTTGACGCCGTATCCACACCTTGACGTCGCAGCGCTTGATCCACACGGTCCAATTGATGTTGATAGAGGTCCGCCGTAACTGTTTGACCCGAATCCAGAACCTCAAAATACACAAGACCTTTGCTGTTCCACCAAACACAAAGCATCACCTTTTTTCCGTGGATGTCCGGCTTTGGAGTCGGTTTTGGGGCCTCACCGGGGTCTAACCACTGCCGTTTTCTTGTTGTGTTGTCGTAGCAGATCCACTTTTCATCTGACGTAACCATGGAGTCGAAAAAACCGCCAGTTTTTGCACGACGAGTGAGAATTCCGGCCATTGTCACTCGGGTCGCCTTGTTTGCATTGCTCAACTGGTGTGGCACCCACTTTCCGTACCTGTTCGTCTTGCCGATTTTATGCAAGTGACGCTCAATTGCCATGTGAGAGCAGCCAAACTGTTCTGCAAGCTCTCGAGTTGTTTGGCACGGATCCGACTCTATTGCTTCCTTCAACAGGTCATTGTCGACGACTTCAGCTCGATGTCCATGTTCATGATCCTCCAAGCTTTCGTCACCACTTCGGAATCGTTTAAACCACTCCTGGCATTGACGTTCAGACAGGGCTTCCTCGCCAAATACTTTAAAGAGCGCACGATGAGATTCAGCAGCCGATTTTCCGTGCTTAAAGTCGTACCATATGCAAACTCGCGTTCGAAATTTTTGATCAGACATTTTCTAAACACTTTTTCTTGTAGAAAAATAAAGTAAACATAGACAAATTATATATCAAACGATGCGCAATAAAGCTCTTTCTAATAGACAAAACCGCATTCAAAAATATTTTATTACAAAAAAAATATGGATGAACTAAGACAACGGCGGTTTCTTATGTTACAGTCTATTATATTTATTAAAGGATCTGAATAAACTATTGTTTAATTTGTTTGGAATTTCAGTGATTTTTTAAGTTGTTATAACGTTTTAAACTTGTATCAGTATTGATGCGGTACTATGTACAGGGTGGCTTCTAAGTATGGAGACTTCGAGACACGGCGACAGTTATTAAAATCAACTTTATTTTCTGTTAGAGTAGACCAAAAGCTACAATTATTTGAGAAGATGTTCGAAATTTAATCCTTTTGTCTCGATGCACGCCTTCAAACGGTTCGGAAGAGATTCGACAGTATGCCGCAGGACGTAGTCCTGGTCAATTTCATTCAATGCCTTGAGCAACGCTTTCTTCAGAGACTTCAGATTTGGATGGGGGTGAGCCATGACCATCTACTCCAAGAATCCCCTGACGGAATAATCCAGCGGATTGAGATCCGGCGACGAATCTGCCCACAAGCCCTCCCCTCAATATCACGGAAAATGAGCGTCGAGTACCGGAGATTCCGGGCCGACGTTGTCACCCCGTTCACTAAATTTGTTCCGCACATAAATTCACAGTCCTTACCGAGATCAACAATTTCTGATCTTTCCACCAATCATTGTGAGGACAGTGAAGGAAGTCTTCGTTTCGGTTCGTTTCGGTTTCATATTCATGGTAACTATGAATAGCTCTTCTCACACTGATCTTCGAAACAAGAGACAGAGAAAATTTGGAGAATTAGAGGCCTATCTGTCTTCTCTCAGTACTCTATAAGACATTCTCAAAATGTCTATTAAATAGAGTACAAAAAATACTAGAAGAAGCCCCAGCCAGTCGAGCAAGCAGGATTCCGTCGGTCATATTCAACGATCGACCAAATACACTCAGTACAACGCTTGCTCGAGGTTGGCCGCGAGTACCAAATCCTGCTCACACTTGTCTTCATTGACTTTATGCCGCGTTCAAAGTCGATTTCCAAGAGAAATTTCCTGGAAAAACGCTGTCCAAAGCTGCCATTTTTTCCAGATTTTCCAGATTTTTGTATCAGAGTTACAATCTGCTCACGAATGTTTTCGAGATCTTCAACGATTTATCCGTCAGAATCCATCGTTTGAAGAGAAATATTCAGAAAATAGCGAAAAAAAGCTTTAAAAACTTGAAAAAATTGCGTTAAAAAAGAGCCGTAAATCGTGCGACGGTCTCGAAGGGAAGAGGCAAACTACGGTAACACTTTTTTTCCACATTTTCCGGAAACTGTCGCAACAACAGTTTCCGGAAAATCTGGAAAAAAATGGCAGCTTTGGACAACGTTTTTCCAGGAAATTTCTCCTGGAAATCAACTTTGAACGCGGCATTAACAAGGCATTTGACAGTACAGAACTGAGAGCCATATTGGAAAGCCTTTGAGCACAAGGAGTAGAAACAGTCTAAATAAAACCAGCTCAAAGAGTGCAACCCAAACCTTTACACCATTCCACAGATAAGTTGAGGTACCCATCACAACAAGTGTACGTCAAGGTTTGTGATGTAGGTCAACAAATCTCACATGAAGCACAGATTTCAACAATTTAATATTTCAAGATGATTTCACGTTTCTTACTTTGTGAACTTATAAAAATTCTTCCTTTCAGCATCACTTGATTTTCAACAATCTCAACAACCTCCTGACTATTATCAAATGGCATTGTTTTCTTTTCTTTTTAATGAATAGTTACAGCGCCGATTATTATTCAGAAGCATTGCTATTTTGCTTTCAGTCAGCACTTTTCTGAGTTTATCTACCCATTTACTATTCATTTTGGCTAACAAAATTTGACATTTAGAACACAGAAATGTGCATTGTGTTAAAGCAGGAACTGCATTCCAATATGACCCACAGGAAAGGGTGAAAATTTCGCAATTAAAAGGGTCCCGCATGGAAAAAATGGCCGAAAAATAAAAGTAAGAAACCTGACAGAAAACGCATTTCACCGGAAATAAGAAGATGTCACACTTCAAGCAACCGTACTGATTTCTGTTCAATCAATAGCGATTTCTGTTCAAGTCGGATCAAAATCCGAAACAGAAATCGCTGAAATCTCTCTCTCTCTCTCTCTCTCTCTCTCTCTCTCTCTCTCTCTCTCTTTCTCTCTCTCTCTCTATCTCTTTCTTTTGAGAAATCAATTTGATTTTTTTTTGATTCAGCTATGGCGAACGTCAGCTGCCCTTCACACATGTTGCAGTACATTTCCATTTCGAACAATTGGCAGCACTTGACACTCCAATCATTTGGCATTATTTTATGCATTTTAGCAATACCGTTGACCTACTGGTGTAGTTTCCATTTCGAAAAGGGAAAAGTTCAAATGAGTTTGAGGGTAAGCAGAGATGAGCAATATCCACCATCTGAACAGCCCGCTCCAGTTATCCATCCATAACCCTGCCACGCCAACAGCGCCAAATTCGAAAGTTTTTTAACGCTGAATTTCCTATTTGACTTTGTGAAACGTGACTTTGAGAGCTATGAAACTGAAGTTGTATCGTCAGAAACCAATAATTTCAGTGGTTTATTTCAGTGTGTTTGTTTATTTGTTTATTTAAAAAAAAAGTTGTTCAGAACAGTAGGGAAATGCGCACAAAAATATTATGCGCGTTCTGCTAAAGAGCGCGCCCGTTATAATTATGGAGTGTCGTTTTCAAAAGTCGGGAAACGTTATGATTTCAAAATCCGCTTTTCTACTTTGGGTTTCAGAAGCGTAAAGTAAGCGCAAGAAGTTCATTTCGAAGCAGTGAAGTGTTCCTGGAGAACGGCACCCTGGTTAATGTCGCATGATAATTTCAAATTCCAAAGAAAGTTCTTTTAGACAGTTGCTGTTTTCAGATCATCATGCACTTCCATCACATTAACCTTTTGACGTATGCAATATCTTATACTATAATTGGGGTGAGTTCTGCAAAAAAAATTCGTGTTTCTCGTCGTAAACCGCCATTGCCCAATCCGCAAATCTCAAAATACAGTTCTAATCTCATCAGTGGATTTCAAAATAACTGTGTTACAAGAGGTGCTCCCCCACCAATAAACCAGACTTGACGAAAGCCTTAGAAATCTCGTACCCTTTTATTCCATTTTCTTATTTTCAATATTCAGCAAATTAAAAGTGAACTTTGATGTTTGCAGTCGTTACACTTGATCACGCGCATGTTTCGTGATGGATGTGATCTTTTGATTCCTGTCAATATTTGCACGTACATTCGAATATTTCAGTCAATAGCATCGATCTGTAAGAGTATTTGTTTCTTTTAAAAGATTAAATCTCTATGATTATCTACAGTTTTCCAAGTGTTCTACCTGGCTGTTGTGGTAGACACGTTCCTTGCCAAATTCTGCGCATTCTGGAGGAATAATGAGAATGGAGCACGGGCGTTGGCTTATCTTTGTGTGAGTTTCGCGGAGGCGCAGAGAAGATAAATCACTCTCATTTCTCTGCATGTCTTATGTTTGCGAAAATCCGAGTTCCAGATCGTTTTTTCAATCATTGAGCCACTACCGTCCGTCTGGAGAGATTCGTACCGTAGTGAGTATCAACTGAACTGTTCCTCGTTTGAACATAAGGATTCTGCGATTCAGAGAAAAATCTTTTTGGTGAGCATGAGTGGAGACACTCCGAAGGTCCGCCGTTTTGACTGAAAGAGAGAAAGAAAAAGACATAAATGAGGCTTTCCTGACAGAAACGTTAATTTTCAGGGATTCCTCTTCATCGACTTCATTTCTGTGACATTTTTCTCAATTCTTCTTGTCTCGCAGAAAATAGGAATAAAGGATCCGGTGTAAGGGGCTTCTCATTTTACTTCGTTTTCGATTTTGGGGGGAATACCATTGAAAATCTGACTTTCATATTGTACAAATGAGCTCGTCCCGATGATCTGAAAATTGTTGAATGAAAAATCTTCTCATCTGAAACACCATATTAAAAAAAAATTACTTCCGTATCATTCGGTCTCAGGTAACACTGCTCTATCTCATTGAAGTGAAGGCACCATGAAAACAAGAGTTTTCAGCTGAATTCTCGTCATTCATCAATAGCAGAACATTGAACAACTCAAAAATTTAAGTGTTGGGTGTGCAAAATCATTTTCTTTCTGAAAGTTAGGTATTTTCAATAGAAAAATCTCACATTTTATATATATACATATATCACGCCTACTGTAACTCTGCATAGATAGTAGACTCTCAAAGTTTCTTAAAGACAGCTGGAGCTCCTCACTAGCCTCGGAGTTCACTTTCGGTTCGGCAAGCAGTATACCATGCGTACTTGGTGAATACCGGAATCCCCCATAACTGAAAATTACAGAAATTAATGTAAAAACGATACCATAGAATTATCACTGAAAAAATTGAAAAAAAAACTAGAAATTTTGTGCAATTTCAGCAATCAGAATATCAAATGTTCTGTTTTATTTTATATGAAAGCCTTCTCAGTGTTTGCAGAACGACAGACTTTTCAATTATAATAGAAGAAGCACTCATTGAAACTAATTTCGCACATTTTGTACTGAAATGCTCATTTTCTCAGTAGCGTTCATCATTCTATTGAGCCATCTTGGCTGCGACGGTAGAATGGAGTGGTCAATTAATGAAAAAAAATTAGTGTTTCAACCTCTTCAACTGACTTATTTATACAATCTAGAAATTAAGAATGGCTCATAGTTCCCTCGCGTACTACGCGTGGAGAACTGTTTTCTTTCCGGAATGCCGTTGGTCTAGTGATCTGCTATTATTAAGCGAATAGTTCCGTTTCCGTCTATCTGTCCAGGACGGCTTTTGAATAACTCAAAAGAACGTGGGCCTCCTACTTTGATATTTGGGAAGGATGGCCACTCGAACGCTTCGCAACCATATCTTTGGGAAGTCGCTGGGTACTTGGGATACTGTAGAACTATACACACAAAATTACCAACGATATAAACAGTCACAATTTTGCTGATATAGCAATCTGAAATCTGTCCGTGTATCACATGTCAAAAATCAGATTCATATGTGCAAAACTACAACTTTAATAGACATTGTTTTCCAAAGTTCCTAAGACATTCTAGAATACTCCAGAAAGTTCTAGAACACTTTCTAATTAGAACAACTTTCAGTTGCCTCAATGCGCAAGGTGTAAAACTCCTTTAAGTAAAAAAAATGGCAGCGTAAATCGTCTGGTATTGTCTTAAGCTAATTCCAAATCTTATAATCAACACTTTACCGTAATCGTTACGGTTTCTTGATTCTTCTCCATATTTGCATCTGCATTCGAACCATTCAAAACGAATAGAACGAAGAGCCAGTTACTCCATGTTCTTTATGATCCTATTGCAGAATCCGATTCAGTATCACGAAGAAACATCATGAGGCGAACCTGCAGCGATCGTTGGCCCTCATTCTGCCGAATTTGGCACTAAACATTGGATGCTACGTGTATTTCGCGGGAATGTCTATGTGGTGGACGATCGATAATCACGTTGATGGAAATGGTTTTCTATGGGCTAATGTTAGTTGTTTTCCTCCCTTTAAGATGCACTTAGAGGACACATGTTTCAACCGCTCCACGGCCTTTTATTTAAAGCATCAAAACCCAGGCTTTTTCAGTCCGTTCCTCTCTATGTCTGTCTGTCGCCTGTCATATGGATGTCCACTTTGAAAAGAATTGAATTCAAGGTTAGCCCAGCGCCGGCTGCTTCGGAAGATTATTTTAAAGTGCTCATTGGCACGTGGAATGACGTTTTCAAGAAAAAACATGAAATTGGAGAAAAGCAGGGCGGGAAAAGCACCAGGTTTGTTAGAAAATTATTACAATTTGAACTTCAAATGTGTGTCGTGTCGATTTTGGAATTGATCGATCGAATCGAATTGGATCGACAATTTTTGAATCGATTCAATCGATTCAACTTGATTCGAATCGCGATTGAAAAAAAATCGAATCAAATCGATTCGATTCGATTCGATAAAATCGAATAAACAAAAATAACGCAAAAATAAAGAAAATGCGCTCTACCGATCAATGCCTTCGGCGGCGGTTTAAAATCATATTTTTTAACTGTTTTTTAGTAAATTGCATTTTTCAAAGCATTTCTTCGATTTATCTATAATTTTCAAATTTTTTATCTATTAATAACAAGATAAATAAAAATTTTAACAATAAGATAATCGTTTCGAAAAAAAACAATAAGAATTAAAAAAAGAAAATGTAAAATAGATATCCTCAAAATTAGGGGAAGAGCACCTTATACACATTTTGTTTCATCTTTTTTTATCATGATCCTGTGAAAATTTTGAAACTTGAAAAAAAAAGCAAAACCACAAAAGCAAAAAAAAAATTTGCCGTGAAGCGAAACCGAACCCACACTTAAAATACTCACATCCCCCTATTTACCCCTCGGTCACCGCTGCTTGTTTTTCGTACAGCGTGGAATGCATATAGGAAAGAAGGGGGGGGGGAAGGAGGAGAGGAAAGGGCGCAGAGCTCCGGATTTTCAGATCGAAATATCTCGATTTCCAGAAGTTTGCGCAGATAGCCACTATGTGTACTGAATTTCCCGTAGTCGAAAGTACCTGTGGTCAAATTTTTAAAAAAAGTTAGGAGGATTTCTATTCGAGGTTCCCTTGTTAGTGAAAACAACAAGTGAGAGAGTGGAGGTTTAGACGAGAAACAAATTAAAAATAACAAGAAAGATAGATTTTTTTGTTGATTCGATTTTATCGAATCGAATCGAATTAAATCGAATCGATTCGATTTAATTCGATTTGCCCGTTCAACAAATCGAATCAAAATTGATCGATTTTTGAATCGACACGACACACTAATTTGAAGTTCCCGATTTTTTCTTGCAAAATCTCGCTGCTGGCAATCGGTAAGCATAATTTTTAACAGCGAATTGCTAAAACCATTCTGAATAGTTTACGAGCCGAATTATGAAATCCCGGATCAATATGCATCGACAGTTGTGATCACGATTTTGAAAACTTTGCTTTCAATGTCGGGGAAAACGTTATCTGAAGCTGAAAAAACGGTATACAACCGACAATCTCGAGTGATCGTTTTGCCAAAATTGAAAACAGAGCCTTCCAAAAATTCCAAAGCTATCTACCGATTAATTGATCTGCGCTCCCCAATTTTTAGCTTCTGGTAAACGTAACAATAAAAATCAAAAAAGTCAACGTTTGCTTTCTTTGCAGATCCAAAATGAACAGTGCATTCTATTCAATTTCAGAGCCAGAGCATGTCGATTTGTCGCATGCCAATAGCGGATTTCAGATTTGAAATTGGATTTTTTTCTTTGTGCTAGCATGCTCTATTGTTTTTTTTTTCAATTATCAGAATGTCCCTGTGTGGATTTTCACGTTGACTCCTGTTATTATTTTAAAGAGTTAGTGGTTTGTCAGAATTTATTTTTTTTTAGATATTTCGGAGGTCTTTAAATTTGAAATCGTTATGAACACGATTGAAAACAGATGCTACCGTGATCGGCGCACCTGTACATCCGTCTATTGCAGTTTTTCGAATCATTTTATATTAATTACATAGAAAAAGCCCAAAAAAAAATTTTAAATACGAAATACATAACTTTTAGAAGAGCCGTGCCAAATAGAAGAATTATTGCTTTGAAAATGTTTTTTAGAAGATTTTATAGGATTTCTTTTCGAACATTCTTTTTGCTTAGTTTGGTAAAGTTTCAGGTATACCTAAATAAATTTAGTCAATTAGTTAGTTTAGTTTAAAGTTCGAAAGAAAAACTCATTTCACGCGATATCCGATGTGACCGTCCATGCCGCTGATGTCGTCCGGTGTCGATGCGATACATTATAAGCGATACAGAGCGGTTCGTGTCACTCATGATCGCGAACCGCTCCGCAGCAGCATCCCGGGAAAGATAAGTACTTAAAAAAGTTATTTTTCAAGTATTTACATTATGTGAATTTTTAAATGTTGTTATTTGCTTACAACACTCCGAAATAACACTATGCTATTTATTTGTGTTCTTTCATTTTTTTTTGAAAATAAAAGTTTTTTTTCTTAAATTTCCAAAAAAATTTATTATTTTGACCGATTTTTGCTAACGCAACAGAAAATACGCGCGAATTTATTATGGTTGGAAACAGAACCGCTTCACAACATACTTTGTGCCAACCGAAATTTGGTTGTTTTTTGGGTAATATAATTTTTTCGTATTTTTAAACTTGTGCTCAACATTTTTTCTGCTTAAAAATTCTGCAAAAAGCAGGCCGGGCCTGGATGTTACAAGCCCGGGTTCAACACTTTTTTCAATCACGATTTTTGTCAAATTGAATGTTTTAATAAGGCCCAAAATTTAATTTTCCAACGCCAATTTGAATTGTTTTCATGCTTTGGTTGCATTTATCATACTCAGGTAGCTCAATATTAATATACTTTGTGAAAAATTCATAACAAACCCAACCCAATGTGATTATCAAAACGTCTATTCATGCTATTTATCATTTCATTATAGGCTCGCAGTTTACTTAATGACACTTATACATTTCAAACACGTACTTGAGCTTATAAAAAATAAATCAATTTTTGTTTGCTGTCAATAATGTCGAATTTAGTTAGAATGGCTTTATATTGCCATTTTTTCTAATTAGACGCGCGATGTTTAAATATATTAATTTCGAGTTTCGTGAGTAAGTGATTAATGTTTTCGAATAGACGAATTTTTGATATGTTAAATGCGACGAAAAACGAAAAAAAGTTTAATGGAGACCGATTTCAATATTCAATAAAGGCGTCGACAAACTTGAACAGGACGCATTTGCCGATGTCGTGTCTGACTGTCAGTGTTCTAATATTCCATGCGCTTTAATAGGAAACAGATATAGTATCTCATACAGTTTGAGATACCATATCTGCTGCGCTGTTCGTTTAATATAAACTTCAACATGAAAAATACTTAAATGGAAAGAAGCGGTCCTATCACCTATATCAAACTTAATATCTATTAGGTTGAACACAAGGTTATTGCGTTTTTTAGCCTTCAACTTTAAATGACCATAACATTTTTTAAAATCAAATTTATTAATTGAAAAAAAACCATTAGAATCAATACATTTTTGCCAACGAGAAACAAGTTTCTATATGCCGGTAGCATTAAAGTCCGTGTTTCTGGAAGCGACGAACTCATTGAAGGCATTTTCGACATCGTCTTGGCTTTTGAAGCATTTCTCGCGAAGGAAGTTGTCGAGGTGCTTGAAAAAGTGGTAATCGGTGGGCGAGAGGTCTGGTGAGTATGGTGGATGAGGCAGAGTCTCATAGCCTATTTCGTTCAGCTTTTGCAGGGTCGGTTGTCCAAGCATTATCGTGGAGAAGAATTGGTCCCTCTTTGTTGATCCATGCTGGGCACATACGTCGTAACTTCTGATGCATTTTGTCAATTTGCTGGCAGTATTTCTCTGCTGTAATTGTTTCGCCCGGATTTAGGGAGCTGTGGTGAATGAGACCGGCTGCAGACCACCAAACAGTCACCATAACGGTTTTTTCGTGGATTTTCGGCTTCGGAAAGTGTTTAGGAGTCTCATCACGATCCAACCACTGCGCGGAACGTCGTCGGTTGTCGTAGAGGATCCACTTTTCATCACACTTTACGATCCGGTCAAGAAACGGCTCATTTTTGTTGCGTAAAAGAAGAGCGGACGACACCTCAAAACGACGATTTTTTTGATTTTCGTTTAATTCGTGTGGCACCCATTTGTCGAGCTTTTTTGATTTGCCTATTTGCTTCAGATGAACGACGACTGTTGTTTGGCAAACGTCGAGTTCTTCGGCAACTTCTCGTGTTGATTTGAGAGCATCGGATTCGATTAAGGTTCTCAATTGATCGTTATAAATCACAGACTGGCGGCCGGCACGCTCTTCATCTTCGAGGCTCTCGTCACCGTTACGGAATTTTTTGAACCACCATTGTGCCGTACGTTTATTAGTGGTTTCTTGGCCAAATGCATTGTTGATATCGCGAGTTGTCTCGACAGCGTTTCGGGCTAGTTTGACCTGGAACAAGAAAATCGTTCGAATTTGCCTTTTATCCATGCTTTTTTGAAGTGCTATAAAAAGTGACATAAATATTTCAAGGAAAAATCAATAAAACGAGTAGATAGAGCGAATTACGCTCTTTAAAATGATATATAACACGACCACAGATAACCAAACATTTTATTCAAAAATCTTTCACAAAAGTAAACAACATAAAAACGCAATAACCTTGTGTTCAATCTAATATAAACTCAGGTAATTTTTGGCACATGTGCCCCAGGTTGGGGCGCGGTTGCCGGTGCTACGGGTTAGCGTGCGCGCATATTCGGCGGCAGACTTATTTCCATTACCTCACGTTTTTATAAAAATCGTTCTTGATATTTTATGGAATCATTGCATCAACAATATTTTCTCGCCTATCTATTGTTACCTCTTCCTTTCTATTTTTCTATCTTGAAAATGTCTCAGATGCCCGAGGAATGTAGCATGCCATCGAAGTCTTGCGTCTACGTCTTGGTGAGCACTTCCAACACCGCAGCCTTATACGATTTCGACGGAGTTTACATTCTGGATGGTGGTTTTGCTGAAAATACTTCTGGATTTGTGGCGCACGTCTCGAACGTCTCGGCAGTGCTAATCTCGTCCCCCACTCTTCGCAATTTGGGAACAACTGCAGCTTTGTTAGAGCAGGTAAGTAAACTAGTATTATATAATAAAATATCTCAAAACTTAAGGACAAACCATTGCCGGTATTTCTTAATGTCAAACCGCTCAAAAATGTTAAACCTGGTAGTAGTGGTGAAGTTGTAAAGAATATTCAAGAGGCCAATTCCAAATGGTTGCCAGTGACACAACCACTTTTTAATCTGAAATATTCTCCACACATAATATATCATTCGGCTGCAAAAGGAATTCTTTCCTTGTATATTCTTGCGGGAGACACAAAAGATGCAGAAGTTCTAACCAAAACATTGGTTGGTGGAAACGATGCAGAGGTTGAGAGGGCTGCAGCCGACCATGGAACGATCGGAGTTTTGTTGTGGAGGCCTGCACAAGCGGACAAAGCAGTAGTCAGAGTTCTTATTTCCGGTGTGCTTCATTAAATGTTAATGTTCGAACATGACCTTCAGTTGTTTTTTTCAGGCACGAGCTCCCTCGTTCGCATTCAACAATCCTTAGATAAAGCAGCCAAGTCGCTCCCATTTCTCAACGCTCCAATCGTTAAATCAAAAAATGCTCTGTCTGATATCCCTCCTCCAGTTGTACCTAGACCGCTAGTGTCAGTTGCAGGAAAACTACCAGCAAGATCTGCGACTAGAGGTCCATCTCGTACTGCTACTTTCACCGCTGAAGCGCCAAGACCCTTTACGTGTCGTCCTCAAGCAAATGGGAACCCTGCTATACCAAAAACAGCTATGTCAAGACCCTTTACGTCTCGTCCTCATGCAAACGGGAACCCTGTTATACCAAAAACGGCTGCGTCAAGACCTTTTACGTCTCGTCCTCATGTAAATGAGAACCCTGCTATATCAAAAGCTGCTGTATCAAGACCCTTTACGTCTCGTCCTCATTTAAATGGGAACCCTGCTATATCAAAAGCTGCTGCGTCAAGACCCTTTACATTTCATCCTCATGCAAATGAGAACCCTGCTATATCAAAAGCTGCTGTATCAAGACCCTTTACGTCTCGTCCTCATTTAAATGGGAACCCTGCTATATCAAAAGCTGCTGCGTCAAGACCCTTTACATCTCGTCCTCATGCAAATGGGAACCCTGCTATACAAAAAACAGCTGCGCCGACAGCTAGAAGAAATGCTCCTTCTAGAACAGTTCCTGCTATATCAAAGCCTCCTACTATGGTTCCCGCTAAATCTTCAACTAAAAAAAATCCGACAAGAACTCCCGATAAGCAACAGGGCACAGGACGATCAACTGAACCAGTTTCGCTTAAAAAAACATTAGGGAAAGTTCAAGGAGCTACTCCACCCAAGACGACTCCAGTTATGATAGACACCACTCCAACTAATATTGCTCTCGTACCTGAACCAATTGCAGAAAAGGTGATTAAACGGACATTGAACATTTATTTGTATCATACTGGCAGTTATTCCTGAGCTTATTTTGGAAAACTGAATTTATTAGCCGCGCTAATTTTTTCAAATATATACAATAATCATAAACCCGGCATTTGTTTTGATAGTTTTGTGGAACAACCGTTTGATAAAATATCGAAATGCTCTCTTCTGAATGGAAGAAATAAATAAAGGAATATACTGATACTGAGTATTACAAGAGATTCTCATTTCGTTACCTTCAGGTGTTTTTCCTAAAAAAAAGAAAGGCGTGCGTAAAGCTTTATTGCTTGATTTATTTAAATTTATTTATTACAAATTTAATAGACACGGGTGGAAGTCAATGTTGCCCTCTGGCTTTCTTTTTCCACAATTATAAATTACTGAGTTATTTTTTTCTTCAGGAGCCTTCCATCGTAGAAACCCCACTCGGGGTTGAAACTCCCTTCGATTTCAGCAAGGAGATTTCCAAACAAATAGAAATAAAAATTGACACCAACAGCACTATGCAGATTTCATATGATCTCGACAATACTGTTGGAGAAAGTTTCCCGTTGTCTGCCGAAATGCAACGCTTATGTCTCGATGAGAAGACTGATGAGTACGTCGGAAAATTGTGCAGCCAGATAACTGAGGATGCCACGTTGCACCTCACGAGTGCTCTTGCAAATAATATTGCAAGCGTGAACGGATCGCAAGGGCCAGAGCAAAGCGGTCACTCAACTTCAACACAAGTTCAAAATGTTGGCTTAATAAAAAATATCCTAAAACATGATATCATGCAGTCAAGGCTAAATGTGATTGAAAACGGTGCTCAGATAAGTTATGAGGAGGCAGGTACAGCTCTCGGTGATGTTCTAAACGCATGCCCTTCAGAAAGTGAAAAGGTATGCCAAAGTGTTGGTTCTTCTAAATTTTTAATGCTTCAGCTTGACGCTGCCGCTTCTTCGCCGACTCAAACCCTACACATGCCTGCTGGTGCAGGGACTGGAGTCGCTGCAAAACCGGTGAAGTTCTCTAGGCCTTACTACTTTGATGTGGTATCGGTGCCGCGGAATGAAATACTCGAGACATCAGTTCCAGCTGAAAGTCTCCAGGAATTCATTGCAAAAGTCAGATCAAGAAATGTGATCCTGGCTTCGAAACAAATTTCGAGTGAACAATTTCAAGCTATTTTGAGCGGAAAGCAATCGTGGTCTGACAGTGGTAAGTGAACATGACTAGTGACGTGTGTAATTGAATTGGTCGAATATTTCAGTAAAAGCCGTTAAAATAAACATTCTTCGGTAATCGAAAATAAAAGCTGACAACTAATGTTTCGTCGACTATAGAGGAAAATCGTGTTCGGAAATCGAAACGAAAAAAACTGGCAGCGATCTGAAAACTGAAAGCCCGTGGACAACTGATTTCACAGTTTTTTCTTCGAGCCCAACAGCTTTTTAGTAGTAGTATGTACCTTTAAAATCAAGTTGCCTGTTCTTATCGATCGCTTCGACTTCATTTTTGAAATATTTATAGTTTCGATATTCGACGTAAATGAAAGCTGATTGCCACCACATGAAGGCTCCAAATTTATTGATCTAATTTCAGTTCATTCGTGCAACGTCATTCCAACACATTCTTCTCCAACCTTGCTAGACTTCCTTCAAAAGAATGAAGAACATTTCCCAGCTGCTCATCTTTCAGTGGCGATTCCAGTTGAAAGACAGAGAACCAGAGTCAGCTCAGAAGCTGGATTAGTGGAATATGAATTGGCCAGAATTGCCTTGGAATAAATTCTTCCTTGTTTCATTTAATTTATCATTTTATCTCTCCGCGTAACTTATTCTAATTTTTATTTCCTGTAAAATATTTAGCATGCTTCCTCATCTATTCTGTTATGTACAGCTACAGTTCTATCGGCTCACTATTTCAATAAGAGAATTTCATATACAATCCTCCAAATAAACATATTTAGGTTCACCGAAATTTAAAAAAATGTTGTATTTTGAATAAATTCTGTGAGCTGAGCATTTCTCAGAGTTCTCTCGTGTATTACGCGTGGAGATCTCTCTTTCTTCCGGAATGACGTCGGTCTGGTGATGCTTTCTTAAGCTAATTCCAAATCTTATAATCAACACCTTACCGTAATCGTTACGGTATCTTGATTCCTCTCCATATTTGCATCTGCATTCGAACCATTCAAAACGAATAGAACGAAGAGCCAGTTAGTCCTTGTTCTTCATGACCCTATTGCAGACTTCGATTCAGTATCACGAAGAAGCATCGTGAAGCGAACCTGCAGCGATCGTTGGTCGTCATTCTGCCGAATTTGGCACTAAACATTGGATGCTACGTGTATTTCGCGGGAATGTCTATGTGGTGGACAATCGATAATCACGTTGATGGAAATGATTTTCTATGGGCTAATGTTAGTGGTTTTCCTCCCTTTAAGATGCACTTAGAGGATAAATGTTTCAACCGCTCCACGGCCTTTATTTAAAGCTTCTACTCCCGCCATTTCTCAGACCGTTCCTCTATGTCTGTCTGTCGCCTGTCATGTGGCTGTCCACTTTGAAAAGAACTGAATTCAAAGTCAACCCAGCACCGGCTGCGTCGGAAGATTATTTCAAAGTGCTCATTGGCACGAGGAATTACTTTTCAAGAAGAAACATGAAAATGGAGGAAAGTAGGGCCGGATGAGCTCGAAAAATATTTAAATTTGAAGATCCCGATTTTCCCAACTTTATATAATTCGCCGTTTTTATTCATCATAAACCGAAAAATTGATTTCTTGAAATTTTCGATATAATTTCCAAATTTCACAGTGCTTTCTGCTCATCTGTTATCCCCAAATTTTGAACAAACCCGAGAAATATAAAAAGAAATATAAAATATCGATAAATTTTAAAACTGAGTTAATTCAATATTTCATTTAACTATATCAGTTTTTTTCTGAGTAAGCTGAAAAGTCAGAAGCAAAAAAAAAGCAAATTGGAATTGAATCTGCTGCGAAATGTCGTTTACTATATTGAAAAACATTCTTTGATCATCTCCACCTCCACTTCTTCGTTGAATCTGACACAATTGTTCTTAAAATCTATTTGAGCATTATAGGCGATGAGCACATCTGCGCCAATGATGAGCTCTGATCCAAAAGAGCATTCTTCAAAAACTGTAAGCACCACCGGTAGGTAGAAACCAGGCGAGAATTCTAGCTCAACTAAAGAAACAAGAAACCTTTAAAACAAATAGTTAAATTCACCATCCAAAATCTTGCCTAGTGCTCTTGTGAGTCCAGTGATCCCTTGAGCGTCCACCTGAAATCTGGAGTCTATTTTTTCGAGGATTCCACACCTTCCAGCACCGGATTTGGTGATGATTGAGAGTTGGGCTCCTGGAAATTTGGGATTTCAACTCTCTCGATTTTAATTATTTTACTTATTCAAATTTTTAATCTTCTGATTTTCTTTTTTTTTAGAAAGTTTACTCTGATCGTTCTTTGAATTACAAATTTCCACATTTTTTCTGATATTTTCGAATATAGTCTTTACCTGTATCAAGCAATGCTGTAATTGACATTCCTCCTATTTTCATTTTCACATGAGGCATCGGAGTTTTTACAAAAAACTGGGCCAATTTATCTGTCGCATTTTTGTACGCCCTGAAATACTTGCCTGATTGGCCAGCCTCTTGTCTAACATCACTAACTTTTTCAACTCTAGAAGAACTTTATGTTTTTTGCAATCTTTTTTGTATACCATCAGTTCAAAACCATCGTAGGAACTGTGGTCCTTTAAGAAAACGTTTTATAAATATAGTATTTTTCAATATATTACAAAACTCGCTGCTCCATGTTCCTTAGAATTCCAGATTTCTGTATCGCCACACAAAACTATGAAATCCTCGTGGAATTGACCAAGATTATTGAAAATAATCATTTCCATTCGATCATCCGGGGAGACATAAAGTGAATAATTTTCGATTTAAGCATTTCAGAGCTTCATACCTCAACTCTTTTGGCTGGAATTTCTTCATCATCTGATATCAGCCCAATAGAAAAACATATAACGTTGCTATTCATTAGAACCAGAAATGAGACAAAAATAAAGCTAGCGTAGCAAAAAAGGTTCAACGTTTAAAAAAAAGACTGTTTTCAGATTTATCATCTTTTAATCAAAAAACTCCGAAGTGAAAAAATCATCCTTCTTATATACATGACTCTGTATGCTACGATCTTCTCTTACAAGATTTCCGGCCTGAAAATGTGTCATCTGATATACGTCTTGCCTATATGTCCCACCTTAGCTACAACCAACTCGAAATGTTTTCCATGATTTTTTTCATACTGCATCAAGCACATTACATCCTTGCATCCTTCCAGCATGCCGGCTATCTCATCAATCTGAAAGAATTGTTCTTTTGTAAGATGTTTCAGATAGGAACCAATATTAATTTTGAAGATTTCTTTTTGAAGATTGAAGATGAAGATTCCGTTGTAGGACGGAAGAATATTTGGATTATTGGAAAATACATTTTTAACGATCTTGTAAAAAAATCCGTTGAAAGTTGTAAAAATATTCTCGTTGCTTAACTCTAGTTTATGTGACTTTTAATACAACTTTTCACTGTATTAAAGCATTTATTTTTAAAATTATTTTTCTATTTATCGGAACACCACTTTACTTTTTATGCCGCCGCATTTTTAGATATGCCTGGCTTTCCTTATGGCCCAATATTCCATTTAAGAAAACACCTACGTCTTGAATTATTTTATATTCTTTATCATTGTTGTATTCTATGAGTAGGCGATTGAGATTATTGAGGAAGAAGGTAGTCACTTGAATGCTCTGAAAATTTAGCCAGTTTTGAATTACGAATAAACATGACTTACAGCTTGACAGAGATCTTGATCGCTCTTTTCGCATTTCGCAATTAGATGGGAAAGGATTCTGCCAGGATGGTCTGAAATTAGGCGGCTTTCACGAGAATGCTATAAAAATCAGAGCAAGATAGAAATATATTCAGTGGCTTAACTCGCTTGAATATTTTGGAACCATATGTAGCCGTAAGCTTTAGTTCAAGTTCGGTGTTAAAATATGAAGTTTGAAAATGTTCAGACCTTTCATGAGGATTGAGCTACTTTCAAGATTTTCACTGAATGATTCCTCCGTTTTTTTTCGATTTCGTAATCAAACGTTCGTTTTATTCTAGAAGTAACGTGAGTATATTGAAATAAGGGCGTAATGCCACAGAAGATGAAATTAGAAACACTTCTTAGGTGTATTACCGGGACAGAGTTAATTCAAGGGCTATTTTAGGGCTCTTTGATGATTTCCTCATGACCCTTAAAGCTCTTCCAAACAGCACATTGTTCTCTTGCATACTTAAAATTACACATTTTTAATTCTGATACATTCTGAAAACTCATTCTTACAACGAATTAGGTTTGAAATTACCCACAGTAAAATATCGGTGGAAACAGATAGATGACGTATTCTTAATCAGCGCGCAATTTGCTTTTCATCATTTGTCTACTTTTTTCTTCTAATTTTTCCTTGTTCTGTCTTGCTTTGACAATATAAAATTTAAAAAAAGATAGTTCACTGGTCTACAAAATAAACATGTTACAAGCTAATAAAACGAATTTTGAAAGCCTTTCTATACATTCAGAGGACGACTTTCAACTTCTTCATATCAAAGCTTTATATTGTTCCTTTTTTTGAACCAGCGAATTCATTTCAAATCGCAAAATTCTTTAGATTTTTGACGGTTGGGTTTCGGGTCATTGACGATGACAGAACCAAAACGGAACAGAGACGTTGTTGTACGTGAGAGTGTAGGATCAGTGGCAGGCGTGACTCATCTTGAGGACTCCATCCACGAGGACACCAGGAGGAGACTCGGTAAGACTATTTACTTGTCTCAGTAAAAGTTTTCTAGATTAAATATTGAGAAAAAATATTATTGGTCATGAAATACGCTAATAAGGTGAGAACACATTGGATTTTCACTAGAAATATGTATGAGGCGATAGCTTGAAACTTGGGACTTTAAGCTAACCATCTGTAACCTCGTTTCAAGCTTGAGACGTGTTTCGGAAGGCTAATTGAAAGAAGCTTAGAAGCTACGCATTCGACTAACTAGAAAGAAACTTCAATCTTTTAAAAATGACGACGATCAATTTATGCATATTGAACAAGCGCTACTTTGTATGTTGCCGATCAGTTATTGGTATTTAATATTCTTTTTCCTGTCTTTTATTTTTCAGAAATGACGAAAATGAGTGATCTGGCACAAGGAAATAGTCAGCAGCTTGCCCCCTCGTTTTTGTTTTGCTTTATTGCGAATTCTCATTTTTTTTAAACATGAAACAAACGAATTTAATTCGTTTTTATGCTACCTATTCTGTAGAGAAGAATTTAGTTGCTTCGATCTCTAATTTTAGATATAATACTTACATTTCCTCCAATCTCCCCCACTGAATTCTTGAGCTGCACGACTGAAAATTATTCCGTATGCTCCGAAAAACACCAAAATTGTGAATATAATAGATATTTTCATAATATTTTAATAGGCGACAAGTCTAAGTGGATAGGCAATTTAAATTGTTTATAGCTGTACGTCACGAAGTAATTCGATATCCAATAAATGATTTGGTAATTTATATCTGATCAATCGTGATCGCTTCGTAAACATTTTTGTTTATTTTCCAAATGACTCAGAAGTACTTGAAATTCCTATCAAAATCACTAAAAATGTGAATTGTATAAAGTTACATGGAAACTGCAATTATCTGAGTTCCACATACTCTATTGAATATAATAATAAATTGTAAGATACGTTTCTTCAAAAAGATGGCGGTTTTGTAGATAGCAGAAAGTACAGAATTCTTCTTTGGGAAGTTAAAGGATCGTGCATCAACACATGTGAACCTCACGAGAGCTTTCACACGTAAGGCTTCCACGAAAGACGAAATAAGACCGTCTCGTCTATTCTTCGTCATCGTCTAGGATTCGTCTTACGCAGAGATAGACATTGTGTTAGTACACATGTATTTTATTTGAATTGAAGACGAACGCAAGACGAATGAAGACGAGACGAAAGGATTCCACGAAAGTCGACCGACTTGCTTTGTCCTTCGTGGAAGCCTTATTCACACGAACACATATCGTCCATCTCTCACGTTCCATTATTACACCCAAACAGAATGGGGAGCTGGAAGAGCACACCCAACTTATGTCGTCACTGCCACTGGTCGTTTGGTCTTGCGGTTGCCGCAAATATAGCCGAAAGTGAATGCTACCGTAACCAGTCCGTCTTTAAACCAATACTAAAATATTTATATTTTTCCAATTTTAATAATGTTTTCGTTTCAGTATCGAGTTCCCTTCCAAATGTACATAGCCTTTCCGTTGCGTAGACATTGCAAATGAGATTCTCTTCCCCGTATCTGAAGGATATCGGCGCCCCGGTAGGGTCTCAGTTAGCCAATAGTATCGGGTTATGTCGAATAGCAGGAAGCGTCCAACACTCTCTGAGACCTGATAGCCCTATCTTTCGCTTAGCAGGTCATAATACAATATAAAAACCCAATGAAGTGCCACAATCTCAAACCGAACTACCTTAGTTCTGCGCATCAAATACCATTCCTCAAGTCTCCAACAAGTGGCGAGAGAATCACTTCTAGGACAAAGATGGAACAGAAGATTCCCAAGTTATACAAGAAGCTATTCAGCAAAAGATGTGATCGCCGTGATCCGCGCCCACAAAAGCAAATAACAGATCGAGCAGGTAACAATGTAAGCGATTACCATTTTTTATTCAATGCCACCCAGAATGCTGAATTGAATCAATTTTTTTCGTTATCTTAAACTTGAATTTGAATTTTACGCTATTGCTGATTTTCCTAGTTGTCTGTTCCTTGATAAGTGTATTATTATTAATATTAAACTCATTAATAAACGGTCACAGCCGTATTCACACTAACGTGCACACTATTCACACTCGAGTCGGATGTGCTTTCTTTTCCGAGACGTGTATATTAGAAATAGATTCCACGGCCACGGCAAGATTCGGCCTACTGAAATCATCTATTTTTTTCTATATAGTATGCAATAAAAATGCCTTATCAGTTTCGCTGTGAATAAGATGATATCAATAACAGTGATTCAAGGTATTAGTGCTCAGGCGGAAGAGGTTAACCTGGGCTATGCACGTGGTCTTCTTTACTTGATGATTGCAATTTCGTTCCAATTTTGTCTATGAATAGCAGACGTAGATATGTAATAAGCTTTTTTTTACTAAATGTCAGCAAATACATTAATCCCGTAAAATAATCAATAACGTAATATGTGAAGAAACCAAAAATCCCCGAATCATAAATTTAGCTAGGATCCTATTGGAATAGTAGTAAAAGCGCTCATGGTGCGGTTTGTCATATTCGCCGTTGATGATCCAGATGACGCTCCTGAAGACGAGGGACTAGTCGTAGGTGTCATCGAACGAGGTTTGGTAGCGAAAAATGAAGAGCCGAGAGAAGTGCGGCGTGTACGGTCAAGGCAAGAATCGAAGAAACGGGCAAGAGTAATGGAGTTCGCCGAGCCACGAATTATATTTTTCAGCGAATCTATATGCAGTCTGAAATTTTTCATCGTTTTCTGTCGTTTTTCCTTAGTTATTCAGGTTATCATTTTATTTCCCTACCTATCATAGCTAACAGGACCTTTGTGTGGCACTAAATCAGATTTAGTCCCTACAATAAGCACTGGAATATTGCAACTCTCGATATCGACTTTGAGAGCAACTGTTGCAGGGTCGTTTGAACTTTTCGGGGCTCGCGGCTTTCCATCGAGCATAGTGAGCCACGTGGCTAGATTTTCTTCGCTACGTTTATTCGTCAGATCATGCACCAAAATGGCGCCAACTGCTCCTTCAAAAAAGACTTGCGTCACTTGTCGATGAGCCACCATTCCACCGATATCCCACAATTCAAGAAGCTCCGAACGTTGTTCTGGTGTACCTGCTCTGTATTCGTGCCATGCCATAATGACAGTTGCTCCTATAGTTGAGTCAAAATTTCTTCCGGGTTCACCTGCGATGCAGTGACAAAAAGAAGTCTTCCCGACACAGGAATCACCGAGAACCAAGATCTTTGTTGATGATTCGTCGAGAGAGTTCATTTTAAAGAGACGGACGACGGATTTCTAGACACAATGAACACGAAGAGCACTCAAAAATGCCAATGTCAATAATTTGATCTACCTGAAATTAAAAAAAAAACTGATTCAACTCTGCAAATAGTCATACTTCTTCCGGTGTCAGATTAAACTCTGCTCCACACCTGCAGATCTCGTCAATTTCCTTGTCACCGTATTTCAATTCAATCTTCTCTCCGATAGTTCCTTGTACTTCACGGAGACGTTGCTCACGAAGCCAATTGTCGTAGATTGGGCGATTATTCTAAGGAATTGAGGTTTTTTTTTTAAATTTTTCACAAAACAAATGTACCTTAAATTGTTCCCAAATCTGCACGACAGCTTTCAAGAGTTCAGAATTTAAATTCTGTTTTTCGGGATTTTTGTCGGGATGCTCTTTTCTCAAAAATCTAAAATATGCTTTTTTGATGTCTTCAAATGTGGCGCTCTCTTCGATTTCAACTATATCGTAGAAGCTTTTCATAAATAAACGTTCGGAATTCTGACCTGGAAAATATATACTGAATAAATAAAGATGTGGAGAAAATAATCAATCAGATAATAAAATGAATAGAGAACTATTTGAACATTTTTCAAAGTATACGACTTTTTTGAATACAACAATTCATGAAAGATTTACAAAAAATCGAGATCGATTCGCTCCACGGCGAACGTTAAACCTAGAGTTGACCGTTCAGAAAACACAATTTTTACAAAGAAAAACTTTTAAACATTCAGATCTACACGTAAAGCAAACTACATTGATTAATAAGTTGTTTCGAGACCTCACTTGAGATATTTACAATTTTCAATTGCACACTGAACAATGAGATTTTACATGAAGGAGGAAAATAGCAGAATAAGGAAAACAATGAAAAAAAAAGCTAATCCGGTTGTGAAATGTCTCCTGCCCAGTGATAACCGTATTCATTTCTGTATTGTGCCATGGCTCTGGAAATTGCTGCAGACGAGGTCACTTGTTCAGCGGGATCTGCATGAAAGGAATGAAAACAAATTACATAGCTGGGAATAGAAATTTCACTTAATTGAAATTTTTTTTTTTAATTTCTAACTCACTCTGCCCTTCTTGGCCATTTTGGCTTCCTTGTGCACTTGTCTGTGACCCGGCGGATCCCCGACTTTTCTCTTCAGCTCTCTGCCGATTCACTCGTTCTTGATTCGTGTTCACAGTCACATTGGCACCGTCTCGCTCCTCATTTTCATCGGCTATGACTGCTTGACGTTCCTCTCCGTTCTCTAACTGTAAATGATTTTTATAACTACAACTACAAATAAGTTGTAAGGTTTACCTCATTCTCCGCCCGATTTCTCCCTCCAATTCGATAGCTGACATTTGCATATGTCCGCAGTGATGGGCACTTTTCCAGGAGAAAAGGACACAAGGGTTTCCTCAAGCCAAACCACCAAATATTGGTTTGCGGTGTCGTAGAAGGACCTCCGAATCCTGCAGACATGATTGCCATGAAGAAGAAAGACACCTGAAGCGGTGTCAACGCAAGCTGCAAAAATTCAGTGAAAATGTCTAAAAGTCTAAAAGTAGCAAGCACTCGTTTTTTATATATACTTACCGAATAACTCAAATCAGACGCATTTGTCTTGTCAACCCAATTCATAGAATCCAGTTTTCCGGTGAGAAGAACCAGGCACACCAGCGCTGGGATAACCTATAATTTCAGCTACTTTACGTTTTTCATAAAGTTATGCTAAAAACATACAAAAAAAGTGTGCAAAACAGCTGAATACACGTGTTGTCTTCTGTGTGCGGGTATGAAATGTCGAGATCTGATTAGCACGACGGAGAGCACGAGAGCATATAGAACGCCAACTGCAGCTAGAGAGAGAACTACCCATAGTGGTATGAAAACTACCGCCCACGTCCAATCGACCTAGAAAAATCATAGCTTCCGGCGTGCGTTTCGCAAAGAATAAATTCACTCTTGACGCGATAAAGTAGGGATCACGGACACAGCACCTCGGGTCCACTTACTTAATGTCGCCTGTCGCGAGCCAGATTAATAGTTTTTTTTCTGGCCAATACCATAAACCGCACAGAGATACAGTTGGTGAATGAGCAATGTATGAACTCCACAAACCAGAGAAAATGGCAAAAACTTTTTTTTCTAGCTTATTCTAGTTTTAGTTTCTTACTTTTTGGTCATCTACTTATTATTAAGCGAATAGTTCCGTCTGTCTGTCCAGGACGTTTTTTTTTTTGAATAACTCATAAGATAGTCGGCCTTTTATTTTGATATTCGGGATGGAGTCATGGCCACCCGAGCGCTTCGCAACCATATTTTTAGGTCGCTGGTCGCTGGGTACTTGGGATACAGTAGAACTATACACAAAAAATTTACAAAAATGTCTTAACAACGATATAAACAGCCTAAATTTTTTTGATATAGCAATCTTGATGTTCGTGTATCAAAAAATCAGCATGTAACAGCAGCATGAAGCATTCCATAAGTGAAAAACTATAACTTTAATAGACATTGCTTTTCTTGTTTCTAAGACATTTCAGAAAGTTCTAGAAAAACGGCGTAGCCGCCAAATTTTCACTGGTAAAAGGAAAATCTCGGAATTACCTGCTTATCCAACTTGAATGCAATAAAAACCAATTGAACTATATTGATGGCATAGAAAAACTCGAATTCGAATGGTTTATCATGCCGAAGAGACCAGACAGCAATACCAATTGAAAGAATTGACAGTGAGAATAAAGGGCAGAATACAATTGTCCATGGAAGTGGATAACCGGGTTCAAAGAGGTATCCGAATTCGAGCTGAAATTGGGCATTTGGTTTTTACTTTTTTCCCCGATCATTTTTAGAAAAAAATTAGAAACTATACTTTAACAAAAACCAAGGAAACAAAGGCACAAAGAAAAATATGTTCGGTGGAAGTGATAAGCATTGCTGTAAAATCCACTCTCATCATGATTTCGTTTCTGGAATATATTATATAATTATAAAACACGTAGTGTTGCGTAGAATTTCATCAGTTTTATACCTAGATGGCGGTTTTGAGCAAAAAGAGCATATTCCCACAACGGCTCCAACAAAGACCAGCAGGTGGCAGGCCCATAATGGAGCAAAGACGAAAGCATAGCTAGAAAGGTTAATGCTAGAGATTATAGGCGGTAGATTTTACCTAAATTTGATTTTTCCATCAAGTTTTGAAGTGAAGAGCGCAGTGAAAACTAACAAGCACGCACATAATATGACTTTCCTGTAAAAACAAGCGTTGTTTGGTCTAAAATTATTTTACAACTTACGAAGCGTTGAAAGAGCGGAAGAAAACTCCAAGACTGAGTTCTACCATGTTTTAATGCAATTTTATAGCATTATTTATTTGCATAAATCTTAAAACAGCATATAAGCTTTGTAAAATTTCAGAAAATCAATATATATTCCACAAAAAATTAACTTAGGAAAACATACATTTCATGCGGATGCCTTGCTAAAGAACACGCCCAGCCTGCAAAAGTAGGCGTGGTCTCAGATTCGCAATTTTCAATTGATTTTCTCCACTTTTTTAAAGGTGTTTGAACATGTGTAACAGTGTTAATGACTCATTTTTGTTGATTTTGTTGTCTGCCGCATTGAATTCTGTATATTTCTATTTCTGCTTGCTAATTTATAAATTTTAGACAGAAAAATGGGTAAATTCCTGTCAAAAATTTTTGGAAAAAAAGAGCTCCGGATACTAATGCTCGGTCTCGATGCAGCTGGCAAAACCAGTAAGAGTTTAAATTTTTTTAGTTAAAAAAAAAACGTAATTTTCATGTTTCCTCATAATGACTAATAAAATGTTTAATTGTTTCCAGCAATTCTCTACAAATTGAAACTCGGTCAATCGGTGACGACAATACCGACAGTTGGTTTCAATGTAGAAACTGTCACATATAAAAATATCAAATTCAATGTGTGGGTGAGTAAAAAACTAGAAATTATTTAAAATTCTTATATAATTACTAAGTTAAATTTTCTAGGATGTTGGGGGACAAGACAAAATTCGACCGTTGTGGCGACATTACTACACAGGCACACAAGCTCTCATTTTTGTAATGGATGCCGCAGATAGAGACAGGTTCGTGATCAAATCAATAGAAGTAAACATAATTCCCTATTTTTGAGCGAAATTTATATTTTTTCAGAGTTGACGAGGCACGAATGGAGCTTCATCGGATAATCAACGACCGAGAAATGAAGGAAGCCATTATTCTAGTGTTCGCCAATAAACAGGATCTTGCTGATGGTGTTTTTTTTTAATATGTGAAAGTGTAATAATTTTTATTTCAGCAATGAAACCACATGAAATTCAAGATAAATTGGGTTTGACAAGGATTCGAGACAGGAATTGGTAAGTAATAACAAAAATTTATTCCAAATTAAAACTAAAATTCAGAATAAAAAACTGAAATGATTGTGCTCGTAACATATGTTTAATTTTTAATGAATGAAACAAAACAAAAAAAATAAAAGTTTAAAACAAGCTTACAATTAGCAAAAAATTTTTGTGAAACCAAATAGCATAGAATTCCAAAAAATAAAAATGAAGGAATCATGATTGCAAGAAGAAACCTTTGTTATTCTAGAAAACGCATTTTTCTGTTGTTGTCTTCTCTGAAATCGTTTTAGAATTGTCTTGATTATTAAAAAAAAAAGAAAAACGAAAATTGTATTCATTGTTATTCTTCAAATAAATTTACTGAAATTGTTTTTCTCCAAAAACAGTTTCTGAGGAGCAATATTTGTCTATTTTTAATGCCATGCTAATGTTTACCAGTGGAAATTTCGCGGATACGTCACTGTTCTAGATCTTTCTGAAACATTCTGGAATGTCTTAGAAACATTGGAAACCAATGCCTATTAAAAATGTAGTTTTGCACTCATGAAGCTGATTTTTTTTACAAGTGATACACGAACATCCAGATTGTTATATCAACAAAATTTGGGCTGTTTATATCTTTGTTAAGACAGTCTTGTAGATTTTGTGTGTATAGTTCTACAATATCCCAGGTACCCAGCGACTTCCTAAGGATATGGTTGCGAAGCGCTGTGGTGGCCATGACTCCATCCCGCATATTAAATTAAGAGGCCCACGTTCCTTTGAGTTATTCAAAAAACGTCCTGGACAGACAAACGGAACTATTCGCTTAATAATAAGTACATTTTTTATAAAATTAGGAACTTTTCCCGACTTTTATTTCGTAGTAAAAGCTCATAAATTTTTATCTTTTCATATTTGGTAGCGCAAGATTCGAACGGCCGTGCTCTAGGAAATCTCTGTTGAGATCTCTGCATTAACTAATAAATATCTCTAAATAAAGTCAATATTTCTTGCCGCGAATTGTAAAATATATTGTGGTATTTTTTTCGGCAAAATTTTTATTTAAAATCCAACAAACGTTGGATGCGCAAATGTCGTAAATCTAGACAAGCAATATTCTGAACTGATAATTTTTTAAAGGTACGTGCAACCCTCGTGTGCATCAACAGGTGACGGTCTACACGAAGGCCTGACGTGGCTCAGTCAGAATTGCAAGCCATAATTCTAAAACATTGACTGTTTCTTGCCATTCACAGTATTATCTAATATTTTTTTCCTGGTTTTTTCTCCATATTTACCATACCCAATATTATTATTATTATCCCTAACTAAAACTAATTTTCACCGTAATGTGCCATGCTTCTTTATTCTTTTTTCTTTCGAGAATGCTCAATAAGCTCAAAAGCATCTGCCCCAATTTTTAAACGGAATTTTTCAAATAATATTCTAATTTTTTTCTGCGAAAAAGATATTACCTAGGTGCCCAATGAGATCCTTTTCACTTACAAATTTCTCCCAATCCCAGTCCTGATTTTACAGCTTTTTTATTGTTTCATCCTCTAAATTTTCCTGAAATCACAGAAAATCACCGAGGATTCGTTGTCATTGTCTGTGATTTTTACTTTATAAGAGGTTTCTGAAAAAATAACATTAATTATTCATAAGTTTGGAAAGTTTGTGTTTTCAGGTTCATAATTGCTGAAAAATATTTTAAAACCTTATATAAAGAAAACACATTAGCAACAAAGTTATCCAGATGTCGAGAGTAACACTCAGCGTTGATAGTTATGAAGGGAACGGTAAGAGAAAAATTGAAATAATATATATTGAAATTGTAAGATACTCCAAGCTCCGAAATTGCACGGTTCGTTGTCCTTTACGGAAAATCATCATCACGGAAACGTAAAATTTGGGAAGGAGATGGAATTTTAGTGTGCTTTAATGATTCATGGGTGCTCAAATCGGAAGATGAACGTGATGTAATATGCAGGTGTGTTCGGTTTCACCCCACCAGGTCGGCCCGAATAGTTGAAAAATTTGTATGAATAATTTGGTTTGCCGGGTTCAATCAGTCTTCCTATCCATTTCTTCTCAAAGTTCTCAAATAAAATTTTTTAACATTAACATTAAGTTATCAACTACTTTTGAAGATTCTTATATAATAGTCTGAGATTTTCAAAAACTGAAACTGGAAAACTTGTATGTTTTTCTGCATGCAACGTACTATTTAATATTTAGATTTCTACTTGTTTAGATCCTCCGCAATGAAAAACCTCGATCAATTAGAAGATGGCCGAGTCGTGAACATTGGGTCATGGAGTGTTGAGATTCAGAATCGAATTGAATCCCCAACTTCGGCTCCAGCTCTAGGTATGCACGGATTCAGTCATCGGCGAAAAACATTACCATTCATAGCTACCCTGTCATTTTCAGAAGCAGAAATTTCCCAACAATCCAGTGCACATATTATATTGGGAACCAAAGAGAACAGGAAAAGAGCCGGATACACGAATCAGATCTCGTCATTAGTGAGATAGTGGGAGATATAGACGAACAGACACAGATTTCATTTCAGACCACAATGTCTCAAAAACGGACTTTCTTGCCTCCATTAATCGGATCTGACTCCATTAACGAGAAACTTCCTCCGATAATACTAAACGAGAAGGATATTATCAACAGAAAATCAACGAGCGCCATCATTGTGGATCCTAGATTTTCACGTCATCTGAGAGCCCACCAGAAGGAAGGAATCAAATTTATATTCGACAAACTAAAAGATGAAAAAGGAGGAGTTATTCTCGCAGATGGCATGGGTCTTGGGAAGAGTATACAAACGATGGCTGCTACTTGGGCACTATTAAAAGGTAATTCATTACTATTCAAGCACATTGTTTATGGGTTATACTCTATTGGCAAGTTCTTGCGTCGAACCATACCGTCTCCTTGGAACCATTCGCGACGGAATTGCTTTGCGGCTCCGTCTGGAGTGTTAGTCCATTCCACCGTGATACGGTCATTGTTGGTGTCCTAGATAAGATACGTCGTACGGGGCATTGAAGACAATCTTCGCGTTGGGCTGGGTTTGGATGTCTCCTGGAGGAACGGATTGGGCCATTTTGGAAGTGTTGTTTTTTGAAGCTATGAAGTTTCGTTTATTTTCGAAATACTATATATTCATAATCTTATCAGTGTGCTAGATCTCTTGTTCTGGTTGTCTTGGCTTTGCACTAGAGAGGAGTCATACACGAAATGCAAAACCTGAAGAAGGACACTGTAGCACGCCAATGGAGTGTGCCTTTTTTGTGTGAAATATGAACGTTTAAATTCAAAATAGGTTCAAATTACAGGTTCCAAATCCACAACTCAAATAGCCAATTCCTGCCTAATCATCGTTCCCTGTTCGCTTGTTAATAATTGGAAGGCAGAATTCGAAAAGTGGTGGCGCTTTATGAGGTTTCCGGCTGTTATTGCTCTCAATGTTAAAGACATCAGTGTGTATCAGTCAACTGTTAAAATGATGCCCTATCTTGTAATAAGCTATGACATGGCTCTACGACACGTGGAAAAACTGAAAATGATTTCCTTCGATATAGTGGTCTGTGATGAAGGGCACAAATTGAAGAACCTGGATAGCAGATTAAGAGGGGCAGTAAGTTATTTCATAAGCTTTTTTACAATTAGGAGTTTTGAAAAATTGAATAAAAAGCATAAACTTAGATCCTCTCCTTGGAAATCCCACGACGACTTATTCTTACCGGTACTCCAATGCAAAACGATTTCGATGAATTCTATTCTCTTCTGGATATCGTAAGGCCTTCTGAATTCGGAAAACCTGCTGATTTTAAAAAGATGTGCAACGATGATCCTGAGAAGTTGAATGAAATGGTTGACCAGTGCATGCTCCGGAGAACAGCAGCAGATGTAAGATTGTCACATCTCCCAGAAAAACGTAAGTTGAAAAATGGAAACATGATTCTTCGAAGTACAGTACTGGCCAAAAAGGTATTCGCAAACAGTTTGTCGAGCATAACTTTTCTGAAACTTCCCGGATCGATTTGATATTTTAAGACAACATTTAAAACGGTAAAAAAATTGATTCAACAACAAGAATAGTCAAATTTTCGAAAATTTGTAAAACTATCGAAAAATTTATGAAAATGGCGAAAAACCGAGAAATGGAACTTTGACTTTTGAGATCTAGGAAAGACCGGTAAATGAAAAATAACAATAAAACATTATTAAAATAGTTTAGATACTTTGTTGGGTAGCCTTTGGCGTCAATGACCGCCTGACATCTTTTTGGCCTCGAGTCGAGAAGGGTGCCGATCACAGACAGGGTGATGGCCTGCCATACAGATTGGAGTTGATCGAATTTCTGATTGGCATTCGATGCACGGAGCTCTCTGAGTTGTCTCTCGACATGCTCCCAGAGGTGTTCGATCGGATTCAAGTCAGGAGATTGACTCTGCAAGTCCAGAAGATCCACGTGGCGGCGTCGGAACCAGTCCTTGATGTGCTTGGAGGTATGCTTCGGGACGTTATCCAATTGGAAAACGAACGCCCGGCCCACATTAGACCGTGCCGAGGGTCTCATTGTGTTTTCCAAGATGTCTTCATGCACAAATCGATCCATGACGCCCGTAATTCTTCTCAGGGGGCCGATTAAAGTCCCAGAGAAACGTAGCGTAGCATAGGCCAGAGCTCATCTGCACTGGGGACGTCAGGATTGGGCTAATCACGTGTTTGGTGACGAATCCGAGTATAATCTGTTTGGTACTGACAGTATCAAATGGATTCGCCGTCCGGTTGAATGTCGGTTCAATCCCAGCTACCAGCTCCAAACCGAGGTGGTTTGGAGCTGTTTCTCTGGAACATCAATCGGCCCCCTGAGAAGAATTACGGGCATCATGGACCGATTTGTGCATGAAGACATCTTGGAAAACACAATGAGACCCTCGGCATGGTCTAATGTGGGCCGGGCGTTCGTTTTCCAATAGGATAACGACCCGAATCACACCTCGAAGCACATCAAGGACTGGTTCCGACACCGCCACGCGGATCTTCTGGACTTGCCCAGTCAATCTCTTGACTTGAATCCGATCGAACACATCTGGGGGCATGTCGAGAGACAAGTCAGAGGGGTCCGTACATCGAATACCAATCAGAAAATCGATCAACTCCAATCTGTCTAGCAGGCCATTCCCCAGTCTGTGATCGGCACCCATCTCGACTCGAGGCCAAAAAGATGTCAGGCGGTCATCGACGCCAAAGGCTACCCAACAAAGTATTTTAACTATTTTAATAATGTTTTATTGTTATTTTTCATTTACCGGTCTTTCCTAGATCTCAAAAGTAAAAGTTCCATTTTTCGGTTTTTCGCCATTTTCATAAATTTTTCGATAGTTTTTCAAATTTTCGAAAATTTGACTATTCTTGTTGTTGAATCAATTTTTTCACCGTTTTAAATTTTGTCTTAAAATATCAAATCGATCCGGGAAGTTTCAGAAAAGTTATGCTCGAAGAACTGTTTGCGAATACCTTTTTGGCCAGTACTGTAAATGCTTTAATGCGAGCTAAAATTTGTAACTATTGAGCCGGTATATAATACAGTAGCGGCCACTGAAATATCACCTTTTCGTTTTTCGGCTGTAACTTTTTTCAGAGAATCGATAGAAACTCAAAGTCTTTTGTGAAAATGTGTCAAATTAAACCAGAAATATGATCCAAATCAATTTTTCTCGATAAAGAAAATATTTTCGAAAAATTTTGAAATACTCGATTTTTCGGATTTTATCTATTACTGGTTTATGGCAAGAACACACGGAAAACAGCAAGGAAAGAGACAAAAAATTGTAAAAGTTAACTAGAAAGAATCAATATTTTGTTGCGAAGCCCCTAGCATCAATGACGGCTTGGCATCTTCGCGGCATCGACTGAATCAAGTTGCTCAAAGTAGACTGTGGAATCTTCGCTCATGCGTTTTCCAATTGAGCGAATTTTTTGTCGGCATTTCGAGAACGGATACCAGAAACACGTCTTGTGAGGTCCTCCTACAAATGTTCAGTGGGATTGAGGTCTGGACTTTGACTGGGCCAATCCATCACATTCACACAAACCAATTCTTAAAGAAATGATATGGTAGTTTGAGAAGTTTGACTCACTTTGATGTGCTTGGAAGTGTTTTTTGGGTCATTATCTTGTTGAAACAAGTGCTGAAACAGGACCACACCATTACGTTGCCTCTACCATGTTTGACAGTTGGTGTTTGATTATTTGAGTCAAATCTGGCTCCCACTGCTCGTCTGACATAAGAAATTTCAACGGAACCAAACAGCATGAACTTGCTCTCATCGCTCCATAATACTCGTTCCCACTGGTTCTGAGTCCAGTGCAGATGAGCGCGTGCCCAGGCCACAGGGGCTGCTCGATTACGGTTTGAAATGAATGGTTTCTTCACAGGCCTCCTACCAAACAGTCCGGCATCATTCAGACGACGTCTGATCGCTCTGACGCTAGCTACAGGCGATCCATGATGAGAAACTTGCTCGAGAACTTCAGCGGCAGACAGCCTTGGGATGGTTATGGAAGCCCGGACAATGTTTCTATCTGTCATATGATCCGTAACACGAATCCCCAAGTGTTTTCTTTTGATTTCTTGTTCGTTTTGAGTTTTCCAGCGTTTTAGAAATTTTGAAACGGTGCTACAATGGATATTGAACTGCTCAGCAAGCTGCTTCTGCGTGCTCCCTTGCTCCCGACCTTTGCCAATCGCAGATTGCAAAGTTGGGGTCAAATCTCGTTTCCCTTTGGCTTAAGCCATGACAAAAACTAAGATTTCAGAAGTTATCTGAAAAAATCTTGGAGTTATCTATCCCAGAAGAAAGTATAGGAAAAACGACTAAAATGGAAAAAAATGAAAAAACCCAAGAAAAAAATTTATTTTCGATGAAACATCACGAAATTTCGCGGGGAGTACATTATATATGCGGGTAATATGCACAAAAAAAATTGGCTTCATTGCTCTTCTTCAAAAACAGTTATAGCCGAAAAACAAAAAGGTGATATTTCAGTGGCCGCTACTGTATTATATACCGGCTTAATATACGCCTTCAGAAGCAAAATTAAACATAAAGCTGCAAAAAAATTAGACTTTTTTCATGTTTTGTCTGTTATACATGCAAAAGCTTCGCACATACCATAATAATATAAATAAGAAAGATCATTGAAAGAATGGGAAAAACGCAGAGCTTCCATAATTGTTTGTCTATAATATTATAATATTTTCACTACCATTTGCTTCATTTAAAATATTATCTGGCCTGACACATGTCCTTCTTTGAAGTATTCAAATTAACACGTTTCCATAGTTTTTCTTTCCAGATGAATATATTCTCTTTTGTGCGGCCTCCTCTATTCAGAAAGATATTCATTCTGAAATTTGTGATTACATGACTGGCGATGCACTTTCCCTCATATTTTTTGCTCGACAACTTGCTAACCATCCGAAACTTCTCCTCGACAATCTCCGTGAAAAAAACAGAAAATCCGAGACGAGATCACTGAAACAAGCCCAGAAACACTCCGCGTTGCTGCTAGCATTCGATGGGCCGAACCTGCCACGTGGCGGGGTTAAAGAATCCGGGAAATTGTCTGCTCTAGTGGACATGCTAAAATGTTTTAGAATGCTACGAGAATGTGCTGTAATTGTGTCGAACTACATAGAAACCTTAGACATGATTGCTCAGCTATGTGAATACCTAGAATTCCGTGTGTTTCGATTAGATGGAAAAACGCAGGTTACGTTGGAAAATATGGAAACCCAAACAGAAAAATTATTTCAGGTCACAGAACGTCAAAAGCTTGTTAGAATCTTCAATGACCAACGCGACCCGTGCAACGTCTTCCTGTTGAGCACAAAAGCCGGAGGTGTTGGCCTCAACCTCATTGGAGCCTCCCGTTTGGTTCTATTTGACTCTGATTGGAATCCGGCAAACGATCAGCAGGCAATGGCCAGAATATGGAGAGACGGTCAAGTTAGGCCTTGTCATATTTATCGATTAATTACAACAGTATGCTTTTCTTTCAATATAAAAATGTGCAGTGGCTATAGAGCGTGTTTAAAAATCTGAAATCTTGGGAGTAAACATGATATATTCAGGGTACAATTGAAGAAAAGATGCTCCAGCGGCAAATAAAGAAGACTGGGTTGGGATGTGTCATTGATGCAATTGAAGTTGGAGGTACATATACATATATACTACAAAACTGATAATATATAAATAATTATACTAATATTAAGATATTTCCTGTGGCTGACATTTAGAAAATACGACTGTATTCGCCTACCTCTTTCTGCTTCCCAATCTACTAAAAATTCAGATGCTGTGGCTACATTCACCGATGAAGATCTGAAAGACATTTTCACATTCACCGGCGACCTGACCGAGTGTAATACCCATGATCTATGTGGGTGTCCGTGTGATGGAAATGGTCTTCTAGAAAATGAGATGGATGAGGATGAGGATGAAAAAGGCACTGATGGTGAAGACGTGACACAAATCAAAACAGTTCAAGGAGACGATAGTGATGGCAATGAGGAAGTGGATGACGAGGAGCTGGAAGGCGATACACCTACAGATATAACTCTTGAAGAAAAAGACGAAGTTGTGGACCACAGTCAGGAAAAATATGTTGCAGGAAAACAAAAAGAAATTTCGGAAGAATCGGAGAAAATTCAGAAAAGTGAACAACCCAGAACCGTAGCTTCGTTGGCAGAACTCTTCGGATGGCGTCATTTTTCCCCACGTCATCAGGAAACGTGGCAGTTTTTCATGAAAAACGCAGGATTGTCACAAGTGGATACTGATGTCGAACTAACTTTTGCGTTTTATCTGCAATCGCAGTATTGAAAAATAATGGCTTAATAGCGTATTTCCTGAAACACTTCATATCTATGTAAAGACTATGGTTTTATATCGCCTTCCAGCTTTATTATATTCTATCAAATATCGAGAATAAATGTAAACAAAAATATAACTTTTTGAGATATATATTGATCTTGCAGTTTTCTTTTCCCCCGTATTGTGGAATCTTCCATGAAAATATCTTGTAACGTACGGCACCGTGCAGAGGAAAAGCGCAAGGAGTTCATTTTACTCTCGATCTAGCAGAATTTGAAGCCGAAATATTATCGCCGTAAAAAAGTTCCGACATTTTTTCGAGCCCGCGAAAATCGGGATTTGAATTTAGAGGCTCCTTATTTTTTCTTCTGAATTTTCAAAATTAAACTGGATTAAAAGAACGAAATTGTATTAATCGTGAATTTTTTACACGTTTCTTCGAATGTTTAAATATATCAATTTGCGTCATTTATTTTTTTTTCGTTTCTTCTGATAAAAATATATCGCGCATAGCAAATGCGCTGATGAAATGGGCGGAGCCTCTAAATTCAAATCCCGTTTCATCATCAGAGCGCATTTGCTATGCGTCATATATTTTTATCAGAAGAAACGAAAAAAAAAATAAATGACGCAAATTGATATATTTAAACATTCGAAGAAACGTTTAAAAAAATTCACGATTAATACAATTTCGTTCTTTTAATCCAGTTTAATTCTGAAAATTCAGAAGAAAAAAATAAAAATTCAAAAAATATATCGCGCATAGCAAATGCGCTGAAATGATGATGAATGGGCGGAGCCTCTAAATTCAAATCCCGACTCGAAAAAATGTCGGAACTTTTTTACGGCGATAATATATTAGCTCATTTTCTATCAAATTTCTATGAGTTGCTTTTAAAAGTTGAGTAACGCGCTCTTATAATTTGGTAAAAGTTGAATTTTTATAAAATACTGCATTACGTAATCTTCAGAACTTCCGTCTCTAATTATTTCAACCTAAGCGAATTCAGTTGGTTAAAACTTTAAATTTTTCTAAATGTCTTCCTTTGCAATTTTCCAATAAATTTTTATTGTCTATCCGCGAGTACGTGATTTTTCGTTTAGAGGCGGTGTTTGGGTCTCGTTAGGGGATAGCGCGTTTTAACGCGCCAATTTAAAAATTGTAAGAAAGCGCACACACTTCATTTGTAATTTCTTTTCGAAAATTGAAGCGAATATTGGAATTGTCAATAAAAATTAATTAAAAAAAAACATCATTTTCGAAGCAAAATATAGTAAAAAATTCCAATATTCGCTTCAATTTTCGAAAAGAAATCACAAACGCAGAGTGTGCGCTTTCTTACAATTTTTAAATTGGCGCGTTAAAACGCGCTATCCCCTAACGAGACCCAAACACCGCCTCTAAACGAAAAATCACGTACTCGCGGATAGATAATAATAACATGGATTGAAATGTTGGGTTCTTTTTTTTTTTAATCAATAAACTGTCTAATTAAAGTAGCATTTCGCATAATTAAACTAGAAAACTGAAGCACGCACATGGTCCTTTCCGTCGTATATATCGATTTATAATATTGGGTTCAGATTGCTATTTTTCTAATTAAGCGCGTGATTTCTAATTAGATTAATATCTGGTTGCTTGCGCTAAAAATTAAGAAAATTTTTTGATTTGAATTTTGAAAATGCGTTTAGATGTTTTAATATCAAATTGATTTTTTTAAACAAACATCGGCAATAACAAAATGTTTTAAGGTAGCCAACATTTTTAAAACTTAAAATTTTTTTTGTTGTTGAATGCTCGGTTGAACATTTTAGGGTAGGTTTACGCAGTAGAGATACGAGACGCAGAGCGCAGCCAATAGCGGGAAACCATTTGCGCCCTTCCGGTGCAGTATGCTCTGATCACTGTATACTGGTACGTTAATCTGCCGTTTTCTAAATTTCCGTTTAATATTTTCATCGTGTTCATTGATTGTTGATTAAACAATTCGAATCAGCACAGAAACTTGACAATTCATGCTCAAGGCACCCGCTAATTTCTTCATCTTTCTTACCCACCTCTTCCATCGAAAATCACTCGAAAATTAACATCTTCCATGTAGAACAACTGAACTTCCACCCGCGAGGTTTCCTCACAATTCTATTTGTTCTTGTTGTGTTTTCTTCACTGCTATTCGTTTTCATTGTTGACATTTCTGAGTCAGTTAATTGTCCTCATAGAAAATGAGAAGCGAGAGACAGGCATCAACCTTATTTACATTTTATCATTAACATGGTTTTCATCAGCAATTCGCCCCACTTTTCGTACAATTTTCTCGAACTTGCTTATCTTTCTTATTTTGCAAATTTTCAGATTTGCGGTTGGAAGCTTATGCGTTATACTTTCAAAATTGAATGACGTCGGAGAGCACACCAGGACTTCGCGAAAGTCAGCAGGTACAATTTACGAAATTAAGAAGACATTTAAATTAATGAAAATGTTAAAGGAGAGCTCTCTGTTGACCAGTGAAAGAAACGAGAAAGCGCCGTTAAGCAGAGATTCTAGTGTGTCAGTGGGAACCGGGAAAAATTTTAGAAATCAATTTTTTTTTAGAATTCAACAAGTTTTCAATTTCATTGGTATCTCAGAAGACAATGAAGAAACAAGCGGGGAAAAAGCGAAATGGGACACAAAGAGGTGATTTCGTAAAAAATTGTGAATACCCAACTATTTCTCATGCAATTTTGCTTCGTGTAAAACTTTAATAATTCACATTTCGAAAACGAAAAAATATGAAACGGCCTTGTCTAATAAGACAACAAAAAATCTGTGGCAAAGTTCCAAATTTTCTTAAAATGCTATATTATTTTCAAAAGCATAAAATTGCTAACCAAATCCATAAAATTTCATAATATTCTCAATATTCCTAACAATAGTTTCTAATTAAACTAAAAACGAATTTTTTTAAAATTCATTTTCCCAGGCTTCTGATGCTGAGAGGTTGCGTTCGTCATTCTGAATGCTCAACACGCCTAAAATCTCGGAAAATGCGCTCACTAAATACAAGCTAAGCCACCAACACATGATAAAAGTAATTTCTTTCAGAATTCGACGGATATATAAAAGATACAACTTGAATAATTCAGAATTAGAGAAATTCGGTATGTTTTCAAATAAAACATTTAAAAATATTGTTTAAAAAGCTAAAAAAGAGATCATTTCGATAAAAAAATATCTGACCGTCGCATTGTAATTAGAGAAATCTGATTAATTTGCGAATTTCAAGTCAATAACATTCTTTAGATCAAATTTAATAAAATTAAAAAAAAACTTTCCTGTAATGCCATTAGACCAGAAATAGCCATATATTCCCATTTATGTCCATCCTTCACCGGCAAAAGAATTAAAAAGAAAAAGCCCAACCATTCATGTTAGTGCTCACCAGCAAAGATGGACATAATATCATAAATATTGTAGCGGTAGGATTGTGATACAAAAGTTTCCAGCTACTAGAAATTAGACGTGCATCAGGAATCAATCTTGCTTCCTACGTAAACGTGAACCAATTTTTCAGCCCGAATTCGATCAACTACTTCCTTATCCGAATCAGGCCCTCCTCTTGAACGAGCTCCGTCCCCAGTAGCCGCATGTTCATCTCTAGAGGATGTCGAAAAGGGAATAGCAGGAGAACGCGTATTAGGGAGTGCTACAATAGGGAAATCTTCAGTCGTATCAACACCTTCACCTTCATATGAATCCGCTTCTTCCAGTTTTGATGGTATTGGAAAGGAGCAAAAAAATAGCTTCCCGCAAACTGCCGTAAGGGAACAATAATATTTTCTAATTGTCAACGAATATCTAAAAAAAAAAAAAAAAAAAAAAAAGTTGACATCGTACTTGTCATTTGGCTCATAGTTTTCTTCAAAATAACAGTATTTGAAAATTATACTCAGACGAATCACAAATTGGCAATTAATTTTGTCAGTTTTCTAAATGAACTAGAATAAATATGGAGCCGGTCTATAGTAGCGGCTTCTGTCGGCCTGATTTTAATTTTGATCTAATGAAAACATGATTTTGAAAAACATAAGACAATGAGTATGATAAATAGATCATAAGCATGATTTGATTCCAGGACATGTCTCAAAGCAAATTGCGGCCGTCCATAATATCTCAACAACAACAAGAATCTGTATCATCCGCTGTAATGAGTTCTATGTCTAATCTTTTCAAAAAGTAAGAGTTTCTAAATAATTTGTCATAATTGTCTACCAAATGTTTGGAAATAATCATATATAAGTATCCATTATTTTTAGAGGTTCACTAATCAACAAGAAACGCCTAAGACTTCAATCCTCGTTCAGCTCCAAACGCTCATTTGATCTTGATATGGGGCCAGAAAGCATTCCAGAATTGAATCATTCTTTTGACGAGGATGCCGATTATGAGACTCCATCGTCCGATACCATTCTCAAACCTCATGCAGATGGCGATTGCATTGAAATGCAAACACTTTCAAAATCAAGGATTGTATCACCACCGGAAAAAGAGATTATAACTAGTGGTATTCCTGAAGAGACCTCATTCGAAGTTGAAGTAGAGGAAATGGGGGATATTGATGAGGCGCAAGGAGGAGAGATGGGTAAGGAAAAAATTGCGAGAAAGATTCAACAAGTGTTTTGAATCATCTACAAACATCCAGGATAAAAGACATAACATATTAACATATAGACATAAATACTAAGTAGGTAAGTAAGACATAAATACACACATGATATTATCCTTATCAAAAAATCTCTTCGAAAGTTTCAGACCCGACTGCTATGTCCCGAATGACTGCAAAAGTTCGAAAGAAGTCCTCGTTCCTTGCTCCACCTCGAGTCATGTCTGATACGAGCAGCCAATGTGATTCATCATCACTTATTGACCGATTTAAAACAAAGGCTATTGTTGAACGACCGACAGATTTGAATAAAGAAACTATACCAATTATCCATCCGTCGTCTTCACTTACTGGGCGAGTGTCGTTTCAAAAACATCGAGAAGCAAAGTCGTCGGAAATGAATGAAATTTTGGAGATTCTCGCGGAAAAATCAGATAATAAATATAGAGAGGATGAAATAAATGAGCCATGCTCCAGTCTCAGAGCTGGAAGCAGAATGGTCAGTTACCGTATATATTAACATTAGAGACACTATTCATTTTTCAGCTATCATATATCCCAGTCCAGCGTACTATATCAGTGGTAGACGAAATCTTTTTTGACCCCTTGCCCATTCATTCCCAGGTAAATCCGCCTGAGCATCTAGAACCAGCTGAAATGACAGCACCAGAACTCGACGCATATCACCCCGATATCGCGCAGTCTCCTCCTACTTCTGCTAAACTCAAGTCCTCTGGAATAACCCCTTATACGTTCGATACTGAAAATGCTTCAGTGGTACCGGAAGTTGCTGCTTGCCAACAATCTAGCAACATTAGCTACATTGATTTAGGGGATAGTATGCTCAACAGGCCAACGCCCACAGTGTTAGGAGGAAAAGAGGGCCTGGCGGCGAGTAGACAGCCGGACAGAGTTCTTACGGTAGGACATAGTCCTGCGCATAAATATACCCAATTTTTCTCAGGAAAATTCATCAAAACATCAAAAGCAGAAACGTGACCTAACTTACAAGTTCACTAAACAAATCACATCTCATCAAAGACGGCAACGAGGTATCGGAGTTTTCGGAAAATTTTTTGAAAGGTCATATAAGGATGATCTGTCGCCAATGGCAAAAAAGATGTTGGCAGAAGGATCGGATGAAAAACAATGGTTTACTTTTTGGGTAACAACAGTTCAAACGCTTGTCTGTTTGCTCAGTGTTTCTCTCTATGGATTTGCTCCGTATGGACTTGCAACAACTACTTACCAAGGCGACGTATTGGATACCACATTATCGAACAGGAGGGTGTCTTATATGGAACAAGATAACATATGGATTGGACCATATTATTCAGATTTGATAAAACTCGGAGCCGTGTACTCTCCATGTATGCGAAGAGAAATAGAACTTTGGAAAGTAATAGAAGAAGATAGGAGAGCGGAAAATATGACAGGATGTTGTATAGCAAACGATCACAGTTGTTATCAAAGTAGTGAATCCATTTGCCCGGTAAGCAGGTTAAAAATGATTTGTCAAAATATAGAAGAAAAATATGAGTCTCGATTTTTCGGTTTTATTAAATAGATTTTCAATACAAATCTCGGTTTCAGCGCAAAGTGGCTCGATGGGTTCGTTGGGACAAGCCGATTACCCCCGCCGCCTACAAACAAAATTTTTTAATTCATAAATCGAAGTCAGACAGCGATCTTCTCCGTAAACATAATCTGAAACATGCAGAAAATGGCTCTACTTCAAAATCATGGATTCAACAAAGAACATCTGGAGCAGTTTGTGGACAGGACCCCTCCTACTGTGATTTCCCGCGATCGGTGGCTCCCTATGAATGGCCAGATGACATTACTCAGTGGCCAATTTGTCAGAAGAAACATGAAGGTGCTGGTCTCCCTGAGCACGTTACTTGTCAAGTGACAGGGCGCCCATGTTGCATTCAATACCAGGGTCTTTGCCGTATTGCTACCAAAGAATACTGTGATTTTTTACGTGGTCATTGGCATGAAAACGCCACTCTCTGCAGCCAAGTCAACTGTTTTGCGGATGTATGTGGAATGAGTCCATTCTTCTTCGGTGACAATCCTAATCAATTCTATCGAGTGTTCTCCTCGCTCTTCGTTCATGCAGGAATTCTCCATCTGGCGTGTACATTGTTTTTCCAACTTTACATTATGAAAGACATGGAGAAATTAATTGCTTCCAAAAGAATTGCCATTTTGTATTTTGCCAGTGGAGTTGCTGGGAATTTGGCATCTGCCATCTTTGTGCCCTATAATCCAGCGGTAGGCCCTTCAAGCGCGCAGTGTGGAATTCTCGCGGCGGAAGTTGTGGATTGTATTCATCATAGGTAAGGCATGCACACAATTTTTTTTGTGATTCTTGAGAATGTTGGCTGAATAAGTGCAAAAATGAAAAAAAAAAACGATAAGCTATAGCGATAGCTGAAAGTTTTTCGCTAATTTCATTCGAAGTTTGAACAAGTATTTTAAAAATTTCGCACTCAATTACCATAATGGTCGCGAGACGACCCCTGGAGAAAAGTTTTAACGCATAGCACACTTCATATTGTAGTGCTTACACATAGGCGTATATACAAAAACAGGTAGGCGTGAACTCAGAAGAACAGAGCTGAAGACACCTATTATAATGATATACTGTTTTTTTGCAGGAGAATCATCAAAGATTTTAAAATTGCTATTTTCCAACATGTTTTCGTTATATTCATTGTTCTTTTCATTGGTTTGATTCCGTGGGTTGACAATTGGGCTCATCTCTTTGGATTCGTTGTCGGTCTGCTCACAACAATCAGTAACCCTTATATGCCAAGAGTCCTGCGATTCTCAGCGTTTTTTCAGTTATCTTCCCTTATATAGATTTTCCTGACGATGACAAGAAGAACATGTCACCACAGTGTTCCGCTGCCGCTCCGACGACTTCGATGGCACATGATTCGGTGTACGCCACCAACGCTGTGGAGACACCGACGGCGACATCTCAACGTTACAGTCAGTTGGCTGACGGGAGCGGATCACCAATAGAGCAGCGCAATACAATTGTGCAAATGGTGCAGTCCATGTGGATATTTGTCAAAAACAAGTTTAAGAACAAAAGAACGGTAAGGGATGCAATAAAAACATACAAAAACGAAATTAAAAAAAAATAAAATGAACTTAAGGTGATGTTAAAGAAATTTCATTTAAAAAGCATATTTATTTCAGTTTTACGTGCTCATCTCTTGCGTCGTCTTATTCCTATTATTCTTCTTCCTCGCTGTTATTTTCTTCGGAAATGTACAATTCGAATGTTCATGGTGCATCTACTTTAACTGTATTCCCACTTTCCCGTGCCATAATAAAGGACAAAAGCTCAAAAAATGGCTTCCCATTTAGACCTTATTTCTCATGTTTTTGTGCCAATTTTTCACTATTATTACTTATCACTTGATTTTCCGCAAAAACCAGCGAATCTCCATGTTTATTTTCAAAAAATATTCTTATTATTTGCTCAACAGGGATTTCTGTTCTTACACCTCACTAAAAACCTGTCTTACTTTTTGACATGGTTCTTTTCAAATTAACGAATTTAGTTCTTGTTTTATCATACTGTAATGTCTCAAAAATGATATGAAAATGTTTATTAACGATTTAAAAAAACAGCAATACTTGCATTTACAAAATGGGGAATAAATATAGCGCCGCAATTCGGATAATTTGGATACATGTTGGGTGAAATATCCCCACACAACAAAATCCATTGGATTTAGGTCTGAACTCGAATCTGGTCATTGATGCTTAGTGGTAAAATCGGGGAAATTGGCATCGCACCATTGCTGAGTGAGTTTTGCGGTGTGACCCAGCGCTCCGTCCTGCTGGCATTTCCAATCGCCATACACGAAGTGGGATTTGGACCACGGCAACACCTCCGCCTCAACAATCTTCTCGATATAGCATTACCTGTTGACTTTGTCTCCAACATCTACAAAAACGAACGGTTCCGAGTGGTGCCAAATACAATTACAGTTTTGGGTTCATCCCAAACTCCGTTGGGACATAACAGACCTGAAAAATTATTTAAAGGGACATAGGACTGACTACCTACTACATTTTTGACAAGGCCGGACGCTATTTTGCAGCAATATGCTTGATATAAAGTTATCTGTAATGGTTTCTTTCTTGTACAATCTTGTGCAATGCACAGAAGACGGGCTACACAGCCATGGTGGACTTGAAGGTCAAAAACCATGGCAAAAGTGAAAAGTTAAAAAAAAAATGATGAGAACAGTGTTATAAATCACATTTTACAGCACGTTCATAGGGGCGGAAGAGAGAGAGAGAGAGAGAGAGAAGGGTAGCACTCGATGACTTTCAGCCTTATCAGTTTGTCAGTCTCAGTCATCATATACTTCAGTTCGAGAATTAGGGAAAAGTGTGAGTCGATGGCAAGCTAATTCACTCGGGAATCGTTCGGTCTGAGAGAATGAAAAAATGGTGAAAAGGAGAACTAGGTTGATTAGAGAAAAAGAGAGAGAGAGAGCCGGAGATGTGCAACTTTCTTCAACTGTGAGCCTTTCGGTGGTCAGCCATTTCTGATTCGGATTACAAGTTTATAAGGTTCGTGACAAATGAAATGAAGTTTCGATCACGGAAATAAGGAATCTGGATATGACGAATTTGCATATTGTGTTCAATTTGATGAAAATCATAAACATTGAAGAAACTGGCGATCCGTTGTAATATTGGAACATCAAGCAATCATCAATCGGTCATTTTCACTTTTCAAAGCAGCGTGATATAGCAATGTTCTGTCTGTCTGTCTATTTGTCTCCTTACTTGAATGAAGAGACGCTCTGCTAATAATATTTGAGTTGTAATCAGTTGATCGCCAGTCAAAAACTGATATAGGAGGAGGAGAGGTCACAAAATGAAGTCAGTGTATATAAACGCAAAAATTTGGCTTTTTTCCATCGGAAAATGCTTCGATTTCAGCATTTTCTGGTTGTTCTCACATGTATTCTGATATTTTTTGAGAATGCGTACGCCAATAAAGTGGAGCAAGTCCATCTGAGCTTGAGCGGAAAAATGGACGAGATGGTGGTTACGTGGTTGACACAGGACCCTTGTGAGTTTGAGTTCTTGCGGTTTTTTATGCTTTTCGAGCTTTTTATGAGGTAATAGTACGAATGAAAAAGAGCAATCATAAAAAAATAATTTTGAACGGAAATTTCAATATATTAGGTACATTTCCTGTTTCACATTTGTTATAACTTCTTGTGCTTTTCGCAAACTGTTGCCTCCAAATTTCCAGTACCAAATGTGACTCCGTATGTTCTCTACGGACTGTCGAAGGATTCTCTCAGATGGACTGCAAAAGCAACGACTACAAAATGGAAGGATCAAGGAAAGCATGGATATGCAAGATACACGCATAGGGTCACCATGACGAAAATGGTGCCAGGTGATACTTATTGTGAGTTCTTACCTTTAAATGAAACGGGAAGATTTTTGTTAGACAGGCCATTTCATAGTAAATTTGGATTAAACACGTATGAGACAATTGCAACCCACAGAGCCAGAAATGAGCGGAATTCCCTTTTCCGCTATTCTTGTTTGACTATGAACAATTCTCACTAGTCAAACTACAGTACCGGCCATAAAGGCATCATATTATGGTTTTTCGACCATATCTCATTCGATATAGAACGAATCAATCTGATTTTTTTACAGTTTCTTTATCAAGCAACAATGTATCAGCTAAAATATTTGGATTTGTGAGACTAATGCATAATGAAATAATTTGAGAAAGAACGAAAACAACAAAAAACCCATATTTCTTCAATGAAACTTCGTGCTCTTAGAAATTGTTCTATCTGCAAGATTTCAATATTTTTCGGGAAAATTATTTGCATCAATTACTGCCTGGTATCTACGGGGCATGGAATCGATCAAAGTGTCGATGGTTGATTGAGGAATCTTCTTCCACTCTTCCTGGAGAAGTTTGAACTTCTCGTCGATATTTGAAGCAGTTTTACCGGTCAATCTTCTCTTCAATTACTCCTATAGTTGCTCAATGATGTTCAGGTCCGGGCTTTGACTCGTCCAATCCAAAAGGGTGACACGGCGGCGGTTGAACCAGTCGCGCACGTGATGAGAATGCTTGGGATCATTATCCTGCTGATACACAAAGTCACGGTCTACGCTAGAAATTTCCCAGGGTTTCATGGGGTTCTCCAAAATATCTTCATGTCCGTAGCGGTCGAGATTACCGACGATGCGCTTGAGAGGGCCCATTCCGGTGGCGGAGAAGCAACCCCAAACAATGCAGGAACCGCCACCGTGCTTCATGGTTGGCAGTTGATACTTGGGGACGTAGCGAATGCCCATAGGACGACGAATCCACTTCACACCGTCACTTCCAAACAAGTTGTACTTGCTTTCGTCCGACCAGACAATATTGGCCCAGTCCTGACGGGTCCAATGAAGATGATTTCTGGCCCAGTTCACACACAACTTGCGATTTTTCTCCGAGATGAAAGGCTTCTTCGCTGGTCTCCTTCCATTCAATCCAGCTGCTTGCAAACGACGCCGAATCGTTCGGCGAGAAGGTGCGGGGTCCGTTGGGGATGATACAATGTTGTAGATGTCTGTGGCAGTGCGTCAGGGGTCTTCTCTGCTCACGCGGACAATACATCTATCCGTGTTCCTCGAAGTTGTGCGCGGTCTTCCAGGGGATTTCTTCGCGATTACAGCGCCCTGGACACGTTGTTGTATTGAGGACCATTTTTCACAGCTTACCTGAGTTCGACAGAGCTTTAGAATACGTGAGATTGCCCCTTGAGTAACACCGAATTGCCTCGACAGTTGTACTTGGGTACGAACTTGTTCTCGGCCAGCGAGAATTGCAGTTTGGACTCTAACGTCAAGGTTACTACTTCCCCGCTTGCATCACTTAAAAAGATTTAATCACAGAAAGATTCAACAGTAACAATATTCGAAAAAACAATAAAAAATTGAAAAAACAATGGTGATTACAAAATGCGGTGTGCATTAGGGCGCCTTTTTCCAAATTGCGTCATAATTGTTGTGCTACCGTATCAGCTAGCACTACAATTTTCCTGAAAGTTTCAGGAAAAGTGATCCACGTTTCAGGTAGTTCTGATCGAAAAACCATAATATGATGCCCTTTTGGCCGGTACTGTACATATTTAAAGTTTCGAATACAATTATTTGGAAAAAAATAGTCCGCTTTCCGAATTTCCCACAGCCGCGGAAGAGTTGAGAATTCCGCTCCTCTCTGGCCAGAAACCACCGGAAATATCCCATTCCGAACACCATTTTCTCAATGTCCAGACTACAAAGTCGGTAGCTCGCAAGCCATGTCTGACGTCTTTCACTTCCACCAACCTGATCCATCAAAGCCGCTCCGTGCAGCGATATTCGGCGATCTGAGTGTCTACAAGGGAACGCCGTCGATCAATCAATTGATTAACGCGACTCATAACGATCATTTCGATGTGATCATTCACGTCGGAGACATTGCCTACAATTTGCACGACGACGAAGGAAATCGAGGAGACAGCTACATGAATGCCATCCAGCCATTCGCTGCGTATGTCCCTTATATGGTAAGCAACGAAGACCATGTAGTTTAGTTTAGAAGTTACCCACATCAAAGTACCTTCTATTTACTTCTCATTCTGTACTATACTATACTATACTATCAATATATTAGCCGCTTAAATATGATACTAATCTGCAGTTCCCCTCTGGTCATTTAAAACTTCCAGACCGTGAGATCGTGCAGGTGAGTGAGTCAAAGACCGTCTAAAGTTGTTAACCTGAGGGGTTTGCAGCAAATAGACTATAAAAAGTGGTTTACTTCAAAAATGTAGTTATTGATACGAAAATTACACAAAATGTTCAAAATGTTCCCTTTAAAAGATAACTGAGCACACATTTAGAATTAAGTCACAGGAAGGAAAATAGGATGTTTGAAAACTAATCAATTGCATTTTAAATATGTAACCAGAAGATTCAAAGCTAACATCCGGCAACTTGCCGTGCAATTGTACACAGAAGTTTGCGTGCCGCTGCCAATCGGCCAAGTTCCTCTCTAAAAGAATATAGACGATACTCAAGTTCAGTTCACACAGTTCTAAACTGAAGTATTTTTTTATTTGAGATTCTCAGTAGAAAAATTTCATTGAGCGTAGAGCGTAGAGACTGTAGAGAAAATTCTTCAACTGCAAATTTTCAGTTTTAGATAGCTCTTAAAACGATTTCCAGAGAATTACAACGTCTAAACCTAATGTGAGACGGTTATGATGGAGATGAGGTGCACGGTAGTTCAATCCGGAGCGCCAAAAAAGTGTTTGGTTATTATTTTCCAGTCTTGGCTCAAAGTTCTGACTAATACATTGTTAAGTTCTGCCACTTTCCAAAACAAAATAAAGATGCCGGTTTCGCGAAAATGATTTGAAGATCACTGCATCCTCTATAGCTCTGATTTCTATTGATACTATCCAGCTGTTGCGCCTCGTGCGCGACTCTACGTCTTTTCCGAAACTAACCAACTTCGCTGCTCAATTTGTCGGAGATGTAATAACCGCGGATGTTTTATTTTTCCAGGTCTTTGCTGGAAACCACGAATCGGACAAACACTTTAATCAAGTCATACATCGCTTCACCATGCCAAAAAACGGAGTTTACGACAACAACCTCTTCTGGAGTCTTGACTACGGTCTCGTCCATTTCATTGCGCTCAACTCGGAATACTATGCAGAGAAAATGGTCGAAGAAGCTCAAGCCCAATACAAATGGTTGGAAGAGGATCTGGCGAACAACAAGGCTCATTGGAATATAGTGATGTTCCATAGGCCGTGGTACTGCTCCACAAAGTCGGCCAGCGGATGTACTGATCATACAGATAGGCTATCAAGAAAAGGGAATAGCGAACTGCCCGGATTGGAGAAGCTGCTGAATCAACACAAAGTCGATATGGTACTCTACGGACACAGGCATACGTATGAAAGAATGTGGCCTATCAATGATGGCACCGGGTACAAATCGTCGGATTCTGGACACATCAAAAATGCAAAGGCGCCTGTTTACATTTTGACTGGTGGAGCGGTAAGTGAACTGTCGTAGATGTACGCGTATCAGGAATAAGAAACATCTGGATAAATTGGAAAACTGAAAATGTTCTCGGTTTTAATATTAAAATCCTACATAGTGCCCAGCCTAGTCAGATTTTCAGATTATTTCATAGTTTCAGCAAGTCTGTCGGATTCCTTTCATTACCCTTTTATTGTGCACGCATCACCTTGCTAGTATAGTTAAGAATTTCTTATTAATGTGTGCGTAATTTGGTTTCGGAGTGTGGCCCTTGATATTATAGACTCCTCCTAACCTGATTCTTGCCTGACCAACAACAAGCGGTTTGCGGTTATCAATGTGATCCTACATATATGTACATAGTTGCCGAAAAAGACAAGATGAATTGAACAGTTTTGAAGCTAGCTTTAGTGGATTTGGAGCCGTGGAAAAGAGCCCAGTCTTGTTGGAGGATGAAGAGTTGCTGGTCATTCATCGAACATCGTTCAAAACGGTTTTTTGGTATACCTGACTGTTAATTTTGACGTTTCGATCGATGGATATCAGTGAAACCTTACCATAGGATATGAATCCAGCCCACAGCGTCACCGATTGAGAAAACATCTAGTTGAATGCCAGATGACGATTCGGTGATCTCGACTCATCTTTTCGTTGGAGTTGACGCTGGTTTTGTCGGGTTAGAAATGGTCTAATGGTAAGGATCCTCTCATCAGTCCAAATGACGTCGGAGAGGTGGCGGGCATAAACGGCTGTAGTCAACTTTTTGCATTTTTGAAGTTGAATCGCTATTCCTGCGATTCAGATAGCTTTTTCAAGCTGAACACACCATTCCGGGAAATCCTCTTTTTGATGATGTCATGGATCCAAGCAGTGTTGATACTTTGTGGTCTTCTTGTTTTTGGTCACCCCTCGACATGTCCTCTCGTTTTGATACACTTCACAACCTTGTAGACGATTGACTTCGGAATTTGGAGACGTTGAACAATGTCACACACGCGCACTCCATCAGCGTACAGCTTGGCAATCAGGGATCGATGTGGAGAAGCTATGTAGTGGTGCAAATGAAGTAATGACTTATGCTTGTAATATCCTCTTATTATATATAGTTGACCTACTTTCGGAAATATTCGAAAGTTTTCGAAAATACCCCCTGGCCCTGTGCCAGCAGCTCTCGGAAAAAAGTCTCCATACTTAGGAGCCACGCTGTAGGAAAGAAATTACAACTTACATATTCCGCGGTTTTACTGGTATGGTGTTATGTAATTTCAAAGATTCGTTGTTATTATTCTGTGTAAAAAGAGAAGACTCCTTGATTGAATACAAAACTTCTGAAAATCTTGAAATAAATACAGTTTCAATTGGCTCTTTTTTTTCGAAGTTCCAATTTAGAGCAATGAACGTAGAAAAAATGTGTTTTCATGTTTTCAGGGCTGCCACAGTCACGAAGGACCATCCGACAGTGTTCCGCAACCCTTCTCGGTAACGCGACTGGGCCAATATGGGTACACTCGTCTGAAGGTGTATAACACCACTCATATAAGCACCTACTTCGTGGATACATCTGACAAAGTTGGCAAATTCATGGATACGTTTTATTTGGAGAAAGATTGATTCTTTTTTGATGTTGAAATGTAATAAAAGTTGTGAAAAGGCTCGGATAAAGTACGACGGGGTTCCAGAGATGACGTCTGCAAATGCGGTTCAATTTGAATTGGAAGTTGATCCAAGCTTGTCGAGTAGTTATTAGGGCGCATTTGCACATGTCGTCTTTCTCGCAACAAATGCAGCAAACCCTCGGATTCCGTTAGTTCTCTTGCCATTGTTTGAAGGTATTATTGAAAAAATTTGATTTGTTTTTCGAGTTAAGTTTATATTTCTTCTTTTTGTATGCTACAGTTCTCTTGATTTCCGGGAAATTCTTCCGTTTTTATTTTGGTTCGAAATTTAAACATTCGTTTCAATGATGCGATCATTTGATATGTGGTCAATAGTCTGAAGTGTGCGTTTCCCAAGAATGACAGCACTGCCTATCAAAGAACTAAGAGAAATCTGAAAATAAATTATCTAAAAATGAAGAGACAGGTGTAAACAGTCAGCAAAAGAAACAAAAAATGGGAAGCACACTGTGATTCAACTAGTTTTAGGACACAGCACATTGGAGGAGCTGTAGTCTTTTCTGTAGTCGGATAGTGATACAAATAGAATGGCAGTAGCGGTGATCAAAGCTCCGAACAACAGTAACTTTATGGCATTTTTTAATTAAAAACTCCTAGAAGAGCAGTTCGGCTGGAAGTCTTCCCGAGCAGCAGATTCTTCAATGCAGAACTACAGAACTACGCAATAAAGAATGTGCGCGGGTGTTTTTTGGGATAACTTATTATCCATCTGCGAGGACGTGAGCCAATGTTTAAAGGCGCAACGAATTAACTGTTTGGGTCTCGTTAGGGATAGCGCGTTAAATAAATGCGCCTTTAAACATTGGCTCACGTCCTCGCGGATGGATAATAGCTGAAAACAGGTATTTTACTGTGAAAATTCTACTGTAGTTGCGAAACGCCCTCATGGCAACTTGCAGAAAATAAACTTGCATCATTGCATAAATATTTAATTTTTAAAAATTCTTTTTCGTTTTTTTCATTTCTTAATTTTCAGATTTTGATTCAGAAGTCTTGTAAATCAGTGAGTATGATTCCGTATTTTTTTCTCTAATAATGGTTAGACCTATTTGAAGGAAATCCCTCACTACGTAGACCTACGAGAAGCCATCGGTGATGGTGAGGGGATTCTTCTGAGACACTGCAATGGTTTCAACGTCGTCGATTAAATTTCGCTGCTAAAGTTGGCGAAAAAGGAAGATGTGAATGGACGAATCGGGAAGATTGTTGAGAAGAATGCGAATGAGTACTCGATCGAGAAAAGCTACTGTTTATGACAATGACGGAAATATTCTAGCCGATTAAGAAGCTTTGAATGCGAATACGTGAAAGATAATTGCGGAGGTGGAGGGGCTGAGAGCAAAAGAAGGAAGGTGGAGCTAAATGGAGTATTTTGGATTACCACTTTTACTAATCGTTCTAATAACTGTGTGCTGTATTGTTTGCTCGTTTCAAATAAATTACGATATTTCCGTTTTTGATGTATAAACAAAAACCGGAATTTGACAATACAAAACAGGACGGAGAATGTGAGAAGAAGATAAGTCGTCACCTTCTTCCTGACAGGGATTCGGACCTTTTTCAAGCAGGAAGCAAGTACCCTTATTGGAAGATTCCCTGAGATGTGTCAACGATACCCCACTCTATCGTTTTCATTTTGTCACTTGTCCGACAAACGAAAAAGAATGATAAGCCGTCATTGGTTTGAGTCATTTAGTAATTTTTTTTTGGATACTGTACTGCCTCAATTTCTTTTTATTGCCTAAGTTATCTCGCAGAGGTCTTCCTTCTATTTGCGATAATTTTTTTCATTTTAAAGATGTGTTAATGGTCTACTAGGGTCGGCCAGAGCCGGCCTGTGTTGAAAACGTGTTCAAAATTTTTATTGCCAAAAAGAAGACGTATGTACAATCATAAAGAGAAGTGAAAACCCTGTATTAAAGTAAGTAATGCCATTAGAATATGCTTCGTTATAACAAGAAAGGCCGCTTCTGGACTTCAATCTTTCTCCAGAACGAAGGGATCCAGAAACTTTCCAATCGTTGCAGAAGTGTCCACGAAGTTCGTGCTGAGATGTGTGGAGTTGTAGATGGTGAGCAAGGTGTATCCATATTCCCCGAGAGCTTTCACAGAGAAATCTTGCATAATGTGGTCGGATGGGTCTTCATGAGAGTGGCATCCCTGAAAATGCACATTTTGTTGAGCACTTCCAATAGCCTTCTCGATATAGTTACCCTTGCTCTTTTTTTTTGAAGAAACCTGGGTAAAATCAGATCAAAATTTCTATGTTTCACCTTAGTTCCTTAAACGATTGTTACTCTTGTCTCGTTACTGCTACCGGTTTTAAATATAAGATTCTGATCAACAAAGCTGTAGATTGCGCGCACCTTAAGCCTTGATAAGCACAATTCAAATTGCCACTCACAATTGAGCACGTTTCAGACTGAAATCCCTGCTAATTCTTCGTGCTTTCCACATATCAGATGCGGCTCTCCCATTCAGAAACATGGCTGATGTTTCGAAAGCCATCACGGCCACAATTCCAATAGTTCTTACCCCAGTAGAACTTGCAGCTCTTTCAGACAGCTTAATTACCCATTTCTGACTGCACGGTTTAACATTCTCACTCCTCGTTTTCGTATTTGCATACTGTATCTTTTTCATAAGGGCACGTCAACACGAACTTTAACTTATTTTAATATTATCCACAATTCCCCACTTGGTCAATAAGCAAATTCTCAAATTCTAGACGCGAAATTGATAAAATCCAAGAATCGCACCCCACATCAGAATCATCCTCCCCCCCCCCATCCCAGCTACCGCTGCACACTTTCACGTTTCCGAAGCAGTGGGAAGTGATTGTTGGAGAGGGGTGAAAATTGGGTAAAGGTATAATCGTTCCTCATTGTACTAGAGTAGGTATACTCCAAACATCACCCTCTCCCACCTTCCTCCCCTCAACATTCAATAATTCTCTACATTTAGCCGATTTAGCCCGTCGACAACTACAAATACAATTTTTATTGCAGGTTTCATTTCACTTACCGCTCCTCCTGTCAAAATATACACGGGCGCGGGTGCGTTTTTTATATGTCCAGGGTCCACCGATTTGAACGGCTTCTTATTAAAAATTGGCCACATTCTCTCATACGTATGCTTGTGTCCATAGAAGACCATATCCACGTTATACTGATTCAGTAACTCTTCCAATCCGGGGAACTTGTCTCCGTCTCCTTTTCTGGACAGTACGTCTTGATCATCATGACAACCCTTCTTCTTTTCGTTAGAGCAGTACCACGGTCTATGGAACATCACAATCGTCCATTTCTTGGTGTTCTGAGCAAGAACGACTCGGAGCCATTCGTATTGGGCATTCGATTCCTTCGACATTGCTTCTGCATAATATTCAGAATTGATGGAAATGAAATGGACGAATCCGTAGTCAACGCTCCAGAAGAGGTTGTTGTCATAGACTCCGTTGGCAGGCATGGTGAAGCGATTCACAATGTGGTTGAAACTATCGTCTACTTCATGATTTCCAGCAAAGACCTGGAAAAATTGGAATAACTGAAACTTTTGCTGAAAATATATGTTGTTATGAATTTTTTTTCAATCTATTGTTCTGTTAAAAAGTCTTCCGAAACAGTAACCCACCATATATGGAACATAAGCCGCAAATGGTTGGATAGCATTCATATAATCATCTCCTGTAGTTCCATTTTCATCTTGCAAGTTGTAGGCGATATCTCCAATATGAATGATCAAGTCAATACGATTCTCTTTTCTTGCAGTAATCAGTTGATCAATCGTTTCTTGTCCTTTGTATATACTCAAATCTCCGAAAATGGCAGCGCGAAGCGGCTGAGATTGATCCGGTTGGCGGAAGTAAAAGACATCAGACATAGCTTGGGAGCTGCCGACTTTGTAGTCTGGAAAAAAGACTTGTGATCCGTGTCGTAACGGTGAACTTGGCATATACTTGTATAATTTTGTTGATAATAATGAGCCCGGGCCGCCAGAATCTGCGCTTTTATTTTTGATTTTTTTCTTATTTCGAATATTTTCTTAAAATGTAACTTTTTCGAAACATAAACGTCCATTTCGATAAAAGTGAGAAGCCGGCTCGTCATCGGGTCAGTTAAAAACAACCGAAAATCATTTCACGGCTTATCACGGCTCAGCAAAAAAGGTCAACTTAAATTAAAATAAAAGCCCGCCTCTGTCCATATCAAAGATATAGTGACATTCTCTGTTTCACGTATTCCATGTGATGTAAGTGATTAGCGGTACACGGTGTCCAAAATGTACAGACCATAAGCGATCACCCAAAACTTCTGCCTATTCTAATTTGAGTTAAACAAGTGAAATCGACACAGCCAGCCGTATTTTTTGATGATAAGAAACAATTTGATAAAATAAATCAAGTTGCGAAGTGAATTCCTTTGTTTGAATAGGTCAGTATTCAACTATATAGAACTAGAAAATAAATTCACTATTTCACTACTCACACTTCAAGCAGAACGTTCTTGGTGGATTTTATCAATAACCTGAATGTTTAAAAATTCTCAAATATTCCGAAATATTCTGTATAAAACGTGGTAAACTTCGAAAACGCAGCTTTAGAGGTGATTATTGCATATGAAACTTTTCACAACATTTCAGTTTCCTTTAATTTATTTAAGCGCAGCGGTTTTAATGAACTGTCGTCAAGTCAGACGCATATTCTGCACCTTCTTGAAGAATACAGTTTGAACAACATTTTTCTTTTAACTAAACATCGAAATTGCTGAAGTTCAACAAAGTTTTCAGCTTTTGAAAGAGCTGTAATTTCTTGTTTCAGAAATTTTCAGATTTCCTATGTTGATACCTGTATGTATTCTGGTGTTAAGGATGGGGGGGGGGAGGAATGTCTAATTGCATTTGCATTTTAATCTCTCGTTTAATAGCCCTCAAGCTAACATTTCAATGATAAATTTTTCACTGAACTGTCGTCAAGTCTGACGCATAATGTGCATACATCCCTTGCACAATGTCTTACGAATTCCACCATCATTTCAGTTTTGTATTTTCTTATCAAATATAATTCTTAAAATGAGATTCATTTTTGCTGACATTGTCATACGTGCTTCGTTTCGATATTTTTATTGGGAACTTACAATAAACAGTTCCAGGAGCCAAGTACTTCATTGTGGCTCGATGAGTATACCTCTTGATTTTCAGATCTCCTTGGTCTTTCCATTCCGTTGTAATTCCCTTTGCTGTCAATTTGAGGCCATCAGAAGTTAAACCAAAGATCACATAAGGAATGACATTGGGTACTGTAGATGTGATTATCAATTTAAAAGAATCATCAAGAAAAATACGGGGAATGGGTTGCCTCCTATAATTCTTAAAATTCAATTTCACAACTATTCTAGTATAGTTTTGCTGTTTGTTTCTTCAAACTGAACTGTTTACAGTTACAGATTTTCCAATATTGACGGAACGGAACTAAAACTCAATTTGACTTGCGAGGCACAAAAATTCCAAATACTTCTTATTGACCGTCTTATTGAAAGTTTATAGCCGCATTTTGCTTTGTTTCAATGAATATTTCAGAAGAATAGTCGAAACTTAACGGAATCGAATTCAAGATTTAAAGTGTTGATTTTCATCTTGGGCTTTCGCTTTGATCATGAATAAGGCTTCCATTTGGGCGAAGTTTCGGCCGTCTCGTCTCATCTTCGTCTTCTTCTTCGTCTTGTATTCGTCTGACGCAGTGTATTGACAACTTTTTTATGCCGTAATTGTAAGACGAATACAAGACGAACTGAAAGACGAACGAAGACGACTCGACGTTTTGTCTTCGTCTTTCTTGAGAGGCTTAATCATGAGCACCAAGCAAACTCCAAAAGCCCAACGTGAGTAAGGAGAACTTTAATAACCGTTGTGAAACAGGAATAAATAGGAGTTTTCCAGTTGAAAATTGCAAAATGGAAAAACTTCAGATTTTGCAAATCAGTTAGCTGAAAGGGAATCCGTATTTTGAAATTTAAAAGTAGCGTTCGATCTACTTTTTGATCTACTTTTTCAGCTGAAAAATTCCATTTTTGATATTCTTTCTGCATTTTAGAGTAGAAAATTATAATAAGAGCGGATATTTAACACTTCGAAAGAGATATTCAAAATTTTTGAAAAAGAAAAATGCAATAATGTTTCAATAAATCGAAAATGAATTATTAAAAGAGCTCACATGGATTCTGCGTCAGCCAGGTGACCACCATTTCATCTGGTTTTCCACTCAAACTCAAATGGACTTGCTCCACGTTGTTCGAGCTGGCCATCGTGGGAAATAAGGCGACAAATAGGAACGTCCTGAGGATCATTTTGAAAACGGTGTAGAGTCTCGGCGCCTCTTGATTTCGTGTTCAGTTCGCGTTGAATTTATACGAATTCCGTTGTTACAGGTTACGTTGCTCCTCAACGCCGCCCAATGTGGGGACAACTTTTTATCAGTTTTTTCGCTCTTTGCTTTCTCTGTCCATCCCTCCAAAGATTAGTTCAGTCCAGTGCGCTTTCGCGCTGACCACGTCGTTTTCCAAAAGAAACAGAGTCACACAGACAAATTTCATGGAAATTGTAATACAAGCCAACGTTTTCCGACTAATTGTAGCGGAAAACGTCTGGAACGTTGCATCTTTTGTAGTGGACTCCGTGGTTTGCATAAAAGAATCTGAAGAATCGGAGAATCGGGAAAAGACCAAAGTTGTGGGAGCCACTCTTGAACTATTTACTTCAACAAACTAGAGGCAAACTCACAAAAACAAAAATGTACAGTAATCATGTTTCAATTCTTCTTGAAGGAGGAGCTAGACATCAAGGTAACTGAAGTTTTTCACTAAAACACAGTTTCAGTTCAAGCTCAAGCCAAGTTATTTTTATATAATGCTGATCTTTCTTCAATCGCTTATGTGGGCGATGGTTGTCCACTAAGTAAATATAATAAGTAAGTAAATTATGTCTCTTCACCATAAGAAATATAAATAATCACAAAAATTTTTCTGTTTTATGGGTAATTGAAGTATCCCTGAAGATGGCGTAAGCCTAAACGTTGGATAGCTCAATAAATCAGTTCTCGTGAAAGTGCTCGAAAATCATTGATTATTGAAGAATCAATATCAGAATAGTTATTCCAATTTTGAGTTATCAGGTTGATTCATAAGTCCTGACGGATTTTCAGTTTGAAAAGTTTATTGTATAACTGATCGAAACGCTATCAGATAAATTATATATACTGGACATGTTTATCAATAAGGGTCTGCCAACGGTTCACCAACTTGCGAATTTTCGAACGATGTTACACACTCGATGACCTTCGGCGTACAGCTTGGCGATAGTGGCACGGTGGGGAGAAGCTCGCATAATTAGAGAAAAGCGAATAGTGATTACAAATGCCTCTGGGCTCTCTTTATATACATCCCCGAATTTGGAAAAGTTTCGAAATTTTTCGGAAATCGGACTTGGCATGGTGCTAAGAGCACTCAAAAAAAAACCATGTACTTATTAGCTACTCTGTATACATGGTGCGCCATAATTATTGACACGGTTTCAAACCGGTATAACTTTTCTGAAGCTTCATAAAACGTTTAGATATTTTAACATGTTTTATTTCAAATGCGGGAAATTCATTATAAATCAACAATTCTCAAATCGATCCCTGTCGCTTTAGGTATTGGGGTTTGGGTTTCATTTGAGGTGATTCCAGCAAATACCATCACTGAGGCGGGATGTGAGCTGAATTCCACAGCTCCTATGACATCATTGACTTCTGGTCATGGTTTTTAATATCAATAATTGTCTCTGGTGGCGCATCATGCGCCGTGGACGCCTACAGGTTTTATTGCATTTAAGCATCGAACAGAGCTGATTGTGTTTTTTATTTTCATATACAGTGCCGTGCAAAATTATACGAACCGGGGTGATTTTTACCGAAACTCGACTTCGGATGATCCGATCGACCCCAAACTTTCAGGGATTGAGAAAAACGCTTAAAAAATGAGTTTGAATGATAAATTACGGTAAGCAGTAACAATTGCGGACTTATTTTTGAACTTTTCGATAATCGGTAAAATCCGATTTTTTGGTTTTTTTTTCATTTTTTTTTAATTTTTTCGATTATTATCGTTATCTTATTGTTATTTAGAATGGGTAGACCACGTGGCTCACTTAATTTATCAGAATCGCAGCAAATGGCTATCATCCGTGGTCGTCAGATGGGTCTGGATATGCCCGCCCTCGCGAAACAGTTCAAGACTTCTAAATCGGTAATATGGGCAACTTTAAACACTCGAAACCGATTGAAAGGTACTGGAAGACCTTCGAAAACATCACCAGGAACCGACAGAATCATTGTCAGGATGTGCAAGAAAAATCCGCGGCTGACAAGTACGGATATCAACTCTGAACTGAAGGCCCAATATGGAGTCGAGGTCAGTTTTTTGGACATTTCTCAAAAAATTTCAATTGATATGGCTTATAGGTGTCCAGCGACACTGTCAAAAGACGTCTGCGTGATTCTGGACTCTTCGGAAGGCGCCCAGTGAAAAAGCCAATGATTTCCGAGAAGAACCGTCGAGCTCGATTGAAGTGGGCAAAGGATCATCTGCCATGGACACCTCAGCAGTGGAATAAGGTACTGTAGAGCGACGAATCGAAGTATTTGATGATTGGCTAGAAGGAATCACTCATGTAAGACGTCCAGTCAACAAACGGTACGATCCCAAGTACCAGGTTCCGACTGTTAAGAACGGTGGTGGTAACGTCATGGTTTGGGACTGCTTCCACGCCAAGTATAAGTACAAGTACGAAGTACAAGTACAGGGTACATGTACAAGGACATTTTGGAGAAGGAAATGTTGCCATATAGAAGGTCTCAGATAGGTCGTGGTTGGTTGTTCCAACAAGACAACGATCCGAAACACTCTTCCCTCTTTTTCAAGGATTGGTTCGCACAGCGTCAAGTCAGCCTGGCCAAGCCAATCCGAATCCCATTGACCTGAATCCCATTGAGCATCTCTGAGAGGTTCTTGGCAGACGTTTGAAATTCAGAAAAGCAAAAAATTGTACCGAAAAATTCGAGAAACTCAAGGAAGAATGGACCAAACTCCCACTTCAGACCCTGATGAACTTGATCGACTCGATGCCAAGAAGATGTGAGGCGTTTATCAAAGCCAAAGGCATGGCGACCAAGTATTAAGTTAATTTAATCATTTTGTATAATTTCCCCCGATTTTTAACTTGTTATTTTTGTTTTTTCTTCCCATGAATATCAAAAATCAAAATATCCATTTTTTCAATTTTTAAAATTTTTCTCAAAATAACTTTTTTTTTTTGAGTAAATTCGTTCTTTTGTTATTCAAACTTATTTTTAAAGCGTTTTCCTCAATCCCTGAAGGTTTGGGGTCGATCGGATCATCCAAAGTCGAGTTTCGGTAAAAATCACCCCGGTTCGTATAATTTTGCACGACACTGTATTTTTATATATTATTTTGTATATCTTTGCTTTATCCCTTTCTCATATAATAAAACGCTTAATTACCCAAGTTTTAGATCGCACGAACTACCGAAAGCGCAGCCCAGGAGAAGCTGTTTAGGATGAGAAATTTTGTTTAAAATGTTTCCTTGCTGCATGCGGTCAGAATATCTTTGGCAAGTATTCCTATATTACCGGAGCGCGTGCAGCGAAAGAAGTGTCGAGCTTTCTGGAGCCTTAGCTGCTTGTTACGCTTGGTCAGAAAGGCACCTTTGGTGATTTTGTATGGTGTAAGATCCAATATTTTCGTGAGAACTCTTCTCATCGACGTATTGCTCATTCTAAAGTCAGTAGCCAGCTTTCTCATGCTCCGTCTCGGATTTTGCCTGATTCTCTCTTTGACGGCATGGACGATCGGATAAGTTGTCACGGGCACTCGACGGCCAGTTTTCGGACGATCCTTGTTGGTATGAAGACTGGAGAAGCAATGGATAGTTCGTGGAACCAAGTTGGGGAGTACATTGAGCCGTTTTGCAAGCCATTTCGATGATAGTAGTACAATAAGGAGAAGCGGCTCCCATTAGCTTCAAACGTAAAACTATGGTTTGTGACTTAGACAAGAAACAAAAAATGCATGGAAAAATACAAAAATAAAATAAAAAGTTGAATCTGCGCGCTGTGCATGTATCAGAACTCACGCAAAGTTGCGAATCAATAATTATGGAATTATGGAATATGTATTTAAGAAATAGCTGAAATCTTAGAATTACAGTTTCTCGTACTATACATCATAAATTTCGAAATACTTTACGTTGTGCACTACTCGTGGAGAGCGTTATTCGGAGTCCAGGGACAAAACTCCCTAACCACTGGTCAAAAGAACGAAGTGAATGAATGACGAGTTGTATTGTTTCAACAACTGATTGAATTCACGGCTTCATTTTTTTTTAGAAAATAAGCCAATCAGAATGCAAATAAAAGGCGATGGTAAAAAGAAAATGTACAAAATAATGCACAAACTTCAAAAATGGGTCTTAAAGACGGTCAGACAAAAATAAAGCCTGGGAATACCGAGAAAAAGTAAGCTTTACTCATAGAATGGTGTGAGTAGACATATTAGTAACGCAGTTCTAAAAGGATTTTCAGAAAAAGAAGATATTTTCCGAAAAATGCTCTACGCTCAGTTGAGGAGTGAAGTGTTCTACGTAAGGCTTCCACGAAAGACGAAAACAAAAAGCCGTCTTTCGTCTCGTCTTCATTCGTCTTACGCAATAAACGTTAGCGAAACGCTTGTGCTAGTCAGACGAATTCAAGACGAAGAAGAAGACGAAGCAAAGACGAAAACGAGACGATACGGTCTTATTTCGTCTTTCGTGGAACCCTTAGTTCTATGAATAAAAATCACTGGTTTTGGCGCAAAATTTGAGTTTCCAAGGATTAAAAGCAATATGAACAGAACAACTATGTGTGTACTTCTGAATGGATTACTCTTTTATATTTGGGAAGGGAAAGGAGGGAGCGGGGGTTCAAAATTTGAACAATCAATCTCTCGGCGTTGACTCTTTTGAGAATCTGAATGCGAATGCTCAAAAAAACCTCACGAAATAGACATCAAACGTTCAAATACTGTTTACTCGACTTGTCGACCTCCCCGATCTCAAATTTGATCTGACTATGAGAAACAGAGCTGGATCGCGATGAGTGACGTCGTATTGTCTCCTTTTCTCCGGTCAACCAAAATGTCAGACATGTTCCTTTTCCCTGAAAGTTTGAAACACTTAATACAAATAAAAAGAGAAATTAAAAAAAAATAAATAATACTGTTTCACAAAACTTTTAAATATTCCGAACCTAAATTATCCCTCCATTATACTACGAATTCCAATTCTGTAAGAATTGCGGAAATATCATAAATCAATTCTTCTTACTTTAACATCGACCATCCCTCTCTCTTCTACTGTGAACGATGGAAATTTTTCGACCACAGTGTTGGCAGTCAATTCACTAACTTGAATTGTTCCAGGTAGTCCAGTGCTTGCCATTCGGCATGCCATATTTACAGTGTCTCCGAATAAGCAGAATCTGAATTATGAATTGTCTTGATTGAATTAGGAAATGCAGTCATTTTAACGGTTTGATTAGGCAGATAAAGTAAACGAAACATTATCAAGAATTAGAATAATTATTTCTCTGTTTCATTAATACTTTTTATTTCAAAAATTCTTGAAAATATTCAATTTTTCATTTTTTTCTCTTCATATTTATCTTTCCTGAATAATGCTTCCACGAAAGACAAAAAAAGTCGTCTTTCGTCACGTCTTCGTTCGTCTTACAGTTCATCTTGCATTCGTCTTACGCAATAAACGCAAGACTTACGCAAGTCAGACGAATTCAAGACAAAAACGAGACGAGACGGCCTTATTTCGTTTGCCAGTTGTGTGCCCACTTCATAAGTGATGTATACCCTGAAGCTATCAAGCTAAGTCAATTTTCAAGCCAGCTAACTCGAGCCAACTCGACTCTCCATCGATATAAGCCTTCGTTCTCTCAACGACTAGCAATTTTGTTTTAATCAATGCCATATCCAAATCAGACAAAAGCAAAAGTCTCCATACTTAGGAGATACCCCGTGATACAAGGTGCTCAACAAATATTGCTGGAAATTATCATTCACAGTAACAGGGAGCTGAAGGAAGAAGTAGGTCTTGTGGAAAGTTAATTTCTTTGAAAAATAATGACATTTCATCTTATAATACTATGATCCTCAAGTAAGTACGGTAAACACAAGTACGGTTTCAGTCTCGACTTTCTTTATTTCGCCACCACACACACAATACCCAAACACCGTGCTTGAAAATGTAATAATTCGCCAACAATGCTCTATGAAACTTCTACTCAGAGCAGCCGGCCTTTATCCCCACTAGCCCCTCTCACCTTGGAGCAATGCTTCCCAAAATGCCAGCTGCCACTGCTCCGCTTGTGATTCCCATTTTGATTTGAAGCGCATGAGATGGACGGTGACGAACAGTGAACGTTTTCATGAACTGCGAGAAACACAGGTAAAAACGGAGCATTTTCAGATATATCGAATATATTATTCCAGGCAAGCTTTTTGAACTTTTGAGCAGTTGCATTTATAAAGTTGAATTAATAATTATTATTTTAACCTTTGATAACAGAGTTTTATAGTAAAAAAATTCAAGGGTGACAGGTTGAATGAACTGTCGTCAAGTCTGGCGTTACTACAGTACTGGCCAAAAAGGTATTCGCAAACGGTTTTTGAGAGTAACGTTGCTGAAATTTGAGGGAGCGACCTGAAAATTTTACTGTACATGTCGTACACTGTGACGACAGCGAAAATCGCCAGGAAGTCATAAAATATCAGATCGATCCGGGAAATTTCAGAAAAGTTATGGTCGAAAAACTGTTTGCGAATACCTTTTTGGCCAGTACTGTATGTATGCTTACGCTGTTTGTAAAAAATATCTTACGCATAAACTCACGCCAGTCTACCAAGCGATGAGATATTTCACAGACCATTGCAGATTCAATCGTTTCACAAATGAATTCCTCCCTAGGTGATTCCTTGTGAAGCGTCCGACGGAGAAAAGTTTGTTTGGTTGTGAAACGACATGTTCTGCAACGGCCGGTTGCGAAACGGCCCAGCAAACCAACGAAGGCAAGTGAGTATTCGGCGACACAGATGTCTCCGTCTAATACATAAGAATTTGTAAATTTTTATGCCGGTATATTTATAAAATGATCTTAAAATATAAAAATTCATCGAAATCTCGATAGCTTTCAAGAGTTCTCGAGAATCAGCTAACTAAAAGATGCTCACTGAAATTAAAACTGAAAGCATTCACTGAAAAAAGTGAATCTAAAAAACTGCCATCTTGAATAATTTCAGTTTCATAGACTATATATTATGTCTTTTGACTGCGAGCTCGCCAATTATAGCATTGATGACGCTCCGTTTATGTTTCGAACCCCAAAAATAGACGAACCGTCTGAATTTTTAGAGAGATTCTGCATATTTCTTTCAAGTGTTTGTATCCACTCATTTGCGGTATTCCGCTGCAAATCAGATACGCATCTCCAACGTTCTCCACCTTGAACGCTTTGTTCTTCTGGACAATGTAGTCAAAAGAAGAATAGAGTTCTTGCAGCGTTTCCAATATCTGGAAATTTAGATTCTATTGTTTTCATAGGTCATAGGTCATCCAGATAACTGCTTCTCATTAAATATGATTGCTAAGTTGAAACCATCCCATTTCATATCATTATATTTGCCATATATTCAATTCACCAGCATCACAGTTCGATGATCTCAGTATATTCCACGGAACTGGTCCAAAAAAAGTTGCTTATTGTTAGGTCATCAAATTCACAATAGACGAAGTAAAATAGGCAGCCCCTCGGATGATCGTTTAGGTGAAGCGGGGCGCTGCATACTTTACAATGTCCATCATAATTCAGATAAATCGAATCGAATTTTCTGCAAACCGAAATCCACAATTCGCATCATTTAGTTTGCGAGAATATTGAATTAAAAAAAAAAGTTTAGGATTGTCGCATCTTTTGACCCGAATTGCCGGAAAGGATAGCAAAGATGAAGGCTTCAGAGCCTATCTCAAAACTTTGGGAATCTGGAAAATGGCTAAAATCATTTAAAGCGTTCAAAATGATAAGTGAGCCCGGATCTTTAGAACTGTCTCAATTAGCTGGCACAACAGATATCTGGAATGTCAAGATATTCGTCCTCCCAATATTGGATTTTTCCCCAATTTCCGTGGTATTATCCAGATTCAGTAATTCCACGCTGGGGATGTCAAAACCACAAAAAAAAATGATACAGACAGCATTCAAAACGGTTGAATGCGTGGTACGACTCACATGAACTGGAATGAAAGCCTCGCAGAACTTGGTGAATTGGCATACGTCGACAACAAGCAGAGATACTGAAGAATGCTGTTCCGGTACTACACTCTTACCACATCTGATAGTGTCAGCGATGCTTCTGTAAGTAATAAAGTGAAGTATCGTGACCACTTAAAGCAGTACTAGGATCTGTGAGCAAAGTAAGCAACATTATCTGTGAGAAATTCGAGCAGGTTTCGATATTTTCAAAACAAGATAATTGTTCTGACAATCGATCAAATGCAGATCTACAAACTGGTTGCAGCAAGAAGACGCTTAGGGAACGCTGACAGTCTCGAAGACCACTCCGTTCAGGGAGTTAGCAATGCCACATAAAAACCACAGAATGCGCACCAGCAGTTTAGGAAACTGGTCCATGAGCAATGGTAATAGAGAAGTTTGGGTAGTTTGGGCTTCCTTTGGGCACAAGGCCAGTGAAATGCCTTCTTATGCAGACTCGTCGGCAGAGAGGTGTGCATAAACTTTTTCTGGAAAATGCAGCTCTTCGTTTCTTTCAAATTTGAGCTTATATGTATAATACATCAAGACAATGCCAGCAGTAGAGTGATGCTCCCTCTCATAGACCCAAGTCAGTTGAACAGTGGTAGGGGTCCAATTAGAACTTATGACCGGTTTTGTCATCGGAAACAAATACACTCGATTCATTCGGGAGTAATTCAGGTTATGGCTCGGGATTGATCATTCAAAATTATTCGAAAAGCAATAACTTTTCCCGACTGAATCTGCATGCAACATCGTTTTCTGGCTGTAGTCCAAAAAAGTGACCCAAAGTCGATTCGAAGATCAAAAACTGGAAGGAAAACGCTTTAAATTTTGATTTTTCTAGACCACGAAATGATCCTCCATCTTCGTTTTGAATGATTTCCTTTGCATCCTTGATATACAAGATGTAACTCTAGTGCAAACTACCTATGAAAACTAATCGAGCCCCTGAAGTCTGAAAAGCACAATGAAGCAGTTCTTTTTGGAAATGCTGAAAACGTGGATTCAATGGAAGTGCGAGAGCTGATCGTTAAAACATTTTGCTGACTTACTTAGGAAGTAGCTGATACAGTAAATTTTCAGTAGTGGTCATTTCCTGCTCCAGCTCCCGCGTTCTTTCTGCGACTATTTTCTCCAAATTCGCTGAATATTCGTCGATCATTTCGATCATTTGGTCGATAAGTGTTCCTTTTACGCTGAAAATACAAAAAATACACTGAAAATATGAACATATATCAGACGACAAAACTATTTAGAACGGCTAGTCCAAGGCAGGGGAAGTCCAAGACAAGATCCAAGACAAGAAGTTCAAGACCAATAGGCCAAGACAGGAAAAGTTTTTGAAATGCTTTAGCTAATTATTTGCTGAAAATATGTTGCTTGAAACCGAAAAACTTTAAAAAGCAGACAATTTTTGAAACAGTAAAATACCGAAACTAAGCAGGAACGCGAAAGGGCTTCGCGCTTTTTAGACATTTTCTCAGACGCTTCAATCGGATCAGATTATAATCATAACACTCACTCCTGTCCGAATTCTCTGTTGACCGCATCAGTAATTTTAATCAACGTCGGTCTGGCAGTCGGCTTGTACAGCCAGCATTGCTGCATTATTGATAAGAGTCTCATTGTGAAACTGCTGCCTTCTGGAACTTTTGGATGAATCGGAGCATTCGTTTGGTTGGAGAGCTTTGCTGCCAGCTCTGGAACAACAGATTTGATGGATCTAGGCAAACACTTTCAAAAATATATTAATATAATATAAAGACGGCATATAATTATACTTGGAATTCTGAATTCTTCCTTTGTGAAAGTTCTATTGAGTGGAATCAATTGTTTCTAAGTGAATTTCCAATTAAAAAAATATATTTCTCTAGTTGATATTCCAATTTTCTCAACCTTTAATCGACTCCTGACGCTCGGCAAACGGCTTCATGTAGAAAAGAATTTGGTAGATTAGCATTGCCAATTGATAGATATCTCCTTCCACACTTCCTATTGGATCTTCGTGTTTCTCCAAAAGCTCTGATAAATGCTCCGGGGCTTGTTGGAGGTATTCTGAAATATTCACGTGCACAATGTCATGATCGCCATTGCTACTTCTGGGTAGGACTTCTGCGGTTTGGCTAGAGTACACAAACCTGCGAATCTCAGTGAGCATGCTTTAATTATTTTTTAAGGGCAAAAGCATACGCATTTGATCAGGTGTTTGAGCAACATTTCGACGTTTTTTGTCTTTTGAGAGGCACTTGATCAGGCGCCGAGAGAGATCAAATGCTCACACGATTTTGAGTTCGCATTAGACAGTTTGTAAGCCATAGCTATGTATGTCGCATGCGAGTTTTTCTTTACCAGATTGACTGGTAGTCTGTTCCTCAATTTACTAATCTAGGGAATTAGATCACGGAGTAGGCATTTGCCATCAATTCGAGGGGTATAGCTCAAAAAATATCTTAAATTGAAGATCTCTGCGAGTTCTATGCAGATTAGTGCCAATGATAATTGTGAACTCGAATAGTCTCGAAATAGAATCGATTGAAATCAAAATGAAACCAAGCCGTCGAAATCGACACGGAAGCGGTCGACCGTCTGCCTGAGGTCTTATTGTCTGCTACCAACTTGTTCAATGCAGCTATAAAAACTACTAAAAGCCGCTAAAAACAGCCCGTTTCTGCCCGGATGACCGTATGTTAGAAAGGTCAATAAAAATACGGATTATTGTCAGATGTTTGCAAAAATTAATGTGGGCGTGTCATACAGCTCCTGATGCTTAATGAAATTTATTTTGAAAACATCTTTCAGTGTTTCCAGTCTAGAGATGCTTTAATATTCCTCGTGATATTATTATTTCTGTTATAGACTTACTATAATGCATAGAATCAATATCGAATGTGGAGCTTGGTGCAAGCTCCTTATGGTGCATTCGTTCCCTCAGTATGTTCTTGATTCCGAAATCCGTCAATTTCACCACCCAATAAGAGTCCACCACACAATTCGACAGGTACAGAGCACTGTGCACTTTTATGGAGCTGTTATGAATATATTGGATTCCCTGAAAAGATGCCCTGACAGATCTTTGGGTTGTTTTTGAAAGCACATTTTTCTGAGGATTTGGCGGATACGCGAGATGTAGAGCTGTTCGTATTATTGAGGCAGAACCCGATTCGTGACTTTAGGAATTCGGAAGAAATCTGTTTTCATGGGATCTACAGTTTACGGCCTCATCAGAGCTGCACTTTTCATGTTGAAAAAAGTCATTCGCCGTCTTGTGGACGGTCCCGTTTTTCTAGATCACATGTCTGGCTCTGCATACTTTAGGATGTCTACCGGATGGTCTTAAAGAGAACTAACGCTTATGGAGATGTTTAATGGAATGCTAACGTGTCGCAGGTCTAGTTGCCCCTCATTGGGATAGCTCGGCGTCCGTCTGTCCTTTTTCAGCTTTATTTACCCATTTCCTGGGAAGTTAGCCCCAAAATTCCGCGAGTTAACTTACATGCAATATGTGCTTGATGAAAGTCGACTGAAAATTCCTGCCAAACTTTTGTTCTTTCACAAAAATCAAGTCCTCCAGTGAATATCTAGTTGTGTATTGCCACATGACAATCAATTCGGATCCCTGGTTGAAACATATTCCAATGAATGGGTTGATATTTGTGTGTGACATGTATTTAAGCTGAAAATATGTCATAGCTGTAATTAAAAACGCTATTATTAATATGCCCTTTCAAGTCTTAAGGCCAAACAGAATGGAAAAGAGAGGGAACAATGGAAAACGACCTGAAAACGTGCGGTGCCATGCAAAGTCGAATGAAAACTCAAAAAAAACTCAAAAAGTGCGCGGCATTTTGACTTTTGTTCATCACCGCGCGGTTATTAATGCGGGGTGAGGGTGTTCTCTTGGAAATTTGTAACTATGTACTGTAAGTTAAGCCACTCCCAGTTCTCTGGAAAAAAAAACAGAAGACACTATCAGATCTTTTTTTTCCTTTCTCACATTAAAAAAAAAGGTTTCAGAAAACCGGGAAAGATTTTAAGATGGTGCAACCAACCTGATTCAGCAACTCCATTTCTTGTCTCTTGAAAGTGATCGCTCTGCGCTGAATAAACCGTTTCACGGATACCTGAAAGCGTCGTGCTATTATAGTTAGGGGTTGTGCGACATTTTGAGTTCTAGAATTCACAGAATGACTAATGCTTTCCTGAAAATATGAAAAAAAAACAACAGAATATATGTATATCAAAATATGAAAACTATCTCTCTTGTTGTCGTCTGCTTACCTTCTGTTTTTTCAAATAAGCATGCTCTAGAACATTTGCTGAAAATAATGAAGAATAAGAAGCACGGGCAGTGGAAATCATTGAGACTCTTCTGGACACTGAAAACAGTCCACTATTCGTCGAATTATTGAAGCTGATTGTATCGAAGGGAACTCTCCACGGCATTTGCTGAATCAAATGCTCCTTTCGTTGAAGATAGAATGCGATGGACATCGGTATCAATAAGACGGAGAACACAACGGCAGCAATCATGAACACATGGACATCGCTGCACAGATTGTTGTCATAGCCGCAGTCAGAAGTGTAGGCGGGAAGGTCGTCAAGAAGAGAGCCAAATCGAGCAGAGCGCACGAGTTCCTGGCAAAACCACCATGATGAATATGCAGGCGTCAACTAACACTTTGTTACAGTTATATTTTTGGAAGCGGAATGAAATATACCGCAGAAGACGGATCACAAATTTTGCGGCACGCAACTACGCTGACAAAACGCAAAGAAATTCAAATTTTTTAAAAAGATTTTGCACATTTAATCCATTCAGTAGTGAACATACTAAGGAATAAATGCGCTATCTTAGTTGGGGGAGCCAATTATTTTTAGTCATTAGGTTTTTGCAATTTTTTTTCTGAAAATGTTTGTTGTTATTGTTAAAATATTTGTAAGTTGTTTATTTCACGCGTGGCGCTTACTCTTGGCATGAAAACTACGTTTCCACTTTTTTTCACCCGTGGCGCAATGAGCAATTTTTGCAATTTTTTTTGAATTTTTTTCGCTTATTAGTTAACCATAACTTCGTTAATCATAGATATGAATATGACCGCAGCTGATGCACTTCTCGACTTGAAGTCGTTTACAGTTTTCAATGGATGTCCCGGTGTCGCGGGAATGTCGTCTGAAGACTGCAAGCATTGGGCTTCTTTTTTAAATATTTTTTTTGCAAGCATTGGGGTTCGACCATCAGGCAGTGAATCATTCTTTCAAATATCATGACGAAGCGAAATTTAAAGAGATATGGGCCGGAATCGTCAAGAAATATCCAGTCACCTAGTAATTTTCTTTTTTGTGCGTATTTTTGTTGTCTGCCAATAAAAGTGTTCTAAAAATTGCTAGTGTTATTCGAGTAAATTTAATAACATTTTCAGAAAAAAAAATCCTCCAAAAATGACTAAAAACCATTGACCCCCCCCCAACTAAGATAGCGCCGGAATAAAAAGAGGCAAGGAAGTGGGCCTTCAATCGAAAAGATTCTGCAGTTGAAACGGAAGAAAATTGTTTCGGGGATGCTGGAAAACCGAACATGGCATTTAATGATGGACTACAGAACAAGAAGTATTGCGGAATAAGAACTGATTTGTAATACTCGGCACACATTACATTCCAGATTTTATGGCCTGCCTATATAAGTACAAACGGAGTCTCAAGAATCTTGAGATTCAGATATTCAGAGAGTTAACATCGAAAAATTGTCTGGAAAGGAACAGAGATATCTAGAATTTTAAACAAATTACAATAAGGGTCTGAGAGGCTATGTACAACTGCTGCTGTTGCTTTTTTTGCTGGAAAAAACCGGCCGCATCTTCTGGGAAATCCGTGTAGCCGTAACATTTCTCTACTTTGAAAAACGTTAGTATAAGGACGAAGACTCACATAGCAGTTCTTGCTGTCATTTTTGCGGCAAAACGCGGCGTCAATCGGCTGAACTCCAGCGACGTGCTTAACTTTTCCGCTTCTCCACATGTACATTTCGTAGTACGGTAGCCTCACACCATCACTTCCAATGAACACCGGGCCTGAATATCCGTGAATCTCAGTGTTAGTTACGTGTTCCCATAGGTATGGCAGCTGCTGCGATATGTTCAAATTGCCACGTGGCGGTGTATAATTGCTCAGAAGTTGGAGACCGTCGCAAAGAATCAGAGCCTTGTACAGCGCGTGGGACGGCTGAAAACACTCAGAGTTTTCTATACTTTTAGTGCTTCCTGGTCATTAGGTTAATACCACAAGTCGATGTCTCATTGCAAATGCTTCCATGTTGCCATTGTCATCATGTGAATTCCGAAGGAATGCCACGTGGCGATGAAGCTTGCGAAGGCGTGCAGAAGAGATGGGGTTTGCTTCTTCCGAGGCATGCTGGTCAAGATAGTTGTAAAAGCTCATTGTTTCTTCTCTGAATACTTCAATTTGTGGAAGTACCTGTATTAGAAGGGCTTTTAAAGTATACGGCCCTCATAATAATCATCAAATAAACTGTTATAAGTAGAAATGCTCTCAAAATATTTTTATGAAATCTTCGCATCTAAACCCACTTTTTTGAAGTTGACAACGATGCTCCACAGTATCTACGAAGCTTGCTATAACTCATTGAAGTGAAGGCACTGCATTCTGAGCCATATCAGTTTTGCTGGAGATTATAGAAAAAAAATGTTCAACTACAAAAGTGAAGTTTTAGATGTGAAGAACTAACACAGAAGTTTTCGGAATATTTCAGCTCCTGCTGACTAGAGTTTCAAATTGATGAATTTTCAACTGTTAAAAATATCTATAAAATTCCGTTGTTATATATAATATTTTACTGTTAACGGCATCGTTTCATTTTCAAATTAATCACAAAATATCGCATTTGCATCAGAAGATTATTCGAATTTTCTGCTTGCGTTTTTCAATTTTTTAAAATAAGTTGAGCTACTGTTTCAATTCTACATACTTATTGTAATCGACATGAATAATACTGAACTCCAATGGCCTGAATGCTTCATTCTTTAAGGTTTTGATGAATCTGGAGAGGTCCACCATGGCCAGGAAGGAGAAAAGAACTGAAATAACTCAGATGTTGCCGCGTCACTCTCCTCTTGTTACCTCTTGCACTGTGCAAAATGGAATAGGTGTTTGAATGCCCGTCGGTTTGCAGAAACACATTAATTTTGACTTCGTCTTCCTCCTTTTTAGACAGCAAGTCGTAAATTGCGTGCGCTGTGTACTTTGCCTCTTCTGAATAGATGATACCAATCTGAATTTTTTATTTCAAAACAGAATGAGACTTTCTTATTTTTCTTTTTGAAAGCTTGAAAAAAACTATGCTCAAGTACGTTTTTCATTTCGGAAAAGTTGGAGGAAGGGAGGAGTGAGCGAGAAGGCGCCCTTCCTCGCCCATCCGCTTATTCATAGTGTGCATCTGTCGTAGTTTAGTGTGCACACACTGTTTAAAAAAATTAGTAATATTATTTATACAGTACCGGCCATAAAGATATCATATTATGGTTTTTCGACCATATCTCATTCGATATAAAACGAATCAATCTGATTTTTTCACAGTTTGTTCATGAAGCAACAATTCATCAGCTAACAACATTTGGATTTGCGAAACTAATGCATACAGGAGTAATTTGAAAAAGAATGAAAACAGCAAAAAACCCATATTTCTTAAATGAAACTTCGTGCTCTTAAAAATTGTTCTATCTGCTAGATTTCAATATTTTGTGAGAAAACCATTTGTATCAATCACTGCTTGGCACCTACGGGGCATGGAATCGATCAAAGTGTCGATGGTTGATTGGGGAATCTTCTTCCACTCCTCCTGGAGAAGTTTGAACTTCTCGTCGATGTTTGAAGCAGTTTTTCCGGTCAATCTCCTCTCCAATTCCTTTCATAGGTGCTCAATGATGTTCAGGTCCGGGCTTTGACTCGGCCAATCCAAAAGGGTGACACGGCGGCGGTTGAACCAGTCACGCACGTGATGAGAATGATGTTTGGGATCGTTATCCTGCTGATACACAAAGGCACGGCCTACGCTAGAAAGTGCCCAGGGTCTCATGGTGTTCTCCAAAATATCCTCATATCTGTAGCGGTCGAGATTACCGACGATGCGTTTGAGAGGACCCATTCCCGTGGCGGAGAAGCAACCCCAAACCATGCAGGAACCCCCACCGTGCTTGATGGTTGGTAGTTGATACTTGGGGACGTAGCGAGAGCCCATAGGACGACGAATCCACTTCACACCGTCACTTCCGAACAAGTTGTACTTACTTTCGTCCGACCAGACGATATTGGCCCAGTCCTGGCGGGTCCAATGAAGATGACTTTTAGCCCAGTTCACACGCAACTTGCGATTCTTCTCCGAGATGAAAGGCTTCTTCGCTGGTCTCCTTCCATTCAATCCAGCTGCTTGCAAACGACGCCGAATGGTTCGGTGAGAAGGTGCGGGGTTAGTTGGGGATGATACGATGTTGTAGATGTCTGTGGCAGTGCGTCGGGGGTCTTCTCTGCTCGCGCGAACAATACATCTATCCATGTTTCTCGAAGTTGTGCGTGGTCTTCCAGGGGATTTCTTCGCAATTACAGCGCCCTGGACACGTTGTTGTATTGAGAACCATTTTTCACGGCTTACCTGAGTTCGACAGCGCTTCAGAATACGTGAGATTGACCCTTGAGTAACACCGAATTGTCTCGATAGTTGGTTGTACTTGGGTACGGCCTTGTACTCGGCCAGCGAGAATTGCAGTTTGGACTCTAACGTCAAGACTACTATTTCCCTGATTGCGTCCCATCACTTAAAACTATATAATCATAGAAAAATTCGACAGAAACAATATTCGAAAAAAAATGAAAAAAAAATCGGAAAAAATTGATGACTACAAAATGCGGTGTGCATTAGGGCGCCTTTTTCCAAATTGCGTCATAATTGTTGTGCTACCGTATCAGCTAGCACTACAACTTCCCTGAAAGTTTCAGGAAGATTGATCCACGTTTCAGGTAGTTCCGGTCGAAAAACCATAATATGATATCTTTATGGCCGGTACTGTACATTTATACTTAAAAAAAAAAAAGACAATAAAACATTGCATTAACGCTTAACTACGGTAGGCTTTGGGCGAGCGAAGGGCGACTGTTGAACCATCGGTCATAGTGGCTAATTGCACAAGTTTTGAGAATATTTACACGCTTGATATATCTTAGATTTTATAATCAACTATAATTTTCCCTGATTTCTAGCATCCAAATTTTAGAGTCTTTATTTCAGCGTCCAGGACACCATGCACATCAAAGACTGGACATCAAGTCTGAGACACGCCCGGTGCACTCAAATTGATATATGTATATATATTATATATTTTTTTTTGAAATTTGCAAACTCTTAAAAGCTTTCAAAAACCGTTAAATTTCTATGCTAATGTGCTCACCTCCTTCCATTTCATGGACTTGCAAACCGCGAGTATCACTTCAGCTGTCCATTTCCTATAGTTCTATAGTCATATAGTCATACTAGTTATCCGGACGACCACGGTTTTTGTTTTTGGAGCGGAACATTACTTTTTAAAAATGTCGGAAATTGTAGATCTTTTCAGATCGTTTCGTTTTTTATTACATGCGAGCCGGCAGAAAGCGATGAGCCACACACTGATTTTATCAACAAGGCTACGTGATCGAGCCTAATTCACAAATCCGTCATTGAATAGCTATTAGCAGAACACTTTTTTGAGCAACTTTACCATTTCCAAACATTATGTTTCATTTTCCAAAATGTTTGTGCTCTTCGAAGATGGGTGGGATCGCATGCTTGTGTCAAATGAATAGTTGAAATGCGCCATGACAATAGTAGATAACTGCCACGCGTTTTTGTTGCTTATAATACACTTTTTAGGAATACTTCCAGCATATTTATGAATTTTATTTATGGAGAAGACCTCCTCACTCCGCTCTTCTCATCGGCCCCCCTCGCCCTTTCCTCGTCATATCGAAGGTAGGGTGACGTCATATCTTTCCTTGTTTTTCAAGCAGTGCCGCAACGAAGAGCATTTTCGGTGCATTTTTAAAGTTTGTATTCAGAGAGCGAAAGCACTTTTTCATAATATCAAGCGGGGATAGCATTCCCAGAAATTGCAGTTCTGAATAGCATTCAAATTTCAGACATCATCATTATAATATTGGCGAATGTAAAAAAAATTGGCTAAAAATAATAAAAACTTTAGACAATTGAAATAAAATTGAACATCTAACTTTCAAAATTTCAGAAATCTTTAGCTAAACCAAAATATCCAAAAATTCTCAAAATTTTCCAAAGAAAAATTCCGAAAATATGGCGAAAATAATTATTGTTTCACCTGCTCCCTTTATCTATATTCTTCTCGAATCTTAGCATTCCTAATTGAACGCATTAACGGTTTGAATTACATTGAAAGCTCGGCCCCAAAAGCACCGCGCCTATATTTCCCAGCTGCCGCTGTCATACAGTTGTCTGACGACATTATGTTTCGGATCGAAATGCAGTTTTACAGACGTTTTCAAAAATGATGAAGAAACGAAACAACAAGATATTAATAGGGGACACTCTTAGACACTGACACTTGAGTGTTATTCTCTTAGCATCAATAACGGTTCAGTATCTCCGTGTCATGAATTCGAATAGACTTCTAGGCCTTCTAGACTAGTTAGAACTGCTCGGGCGAGTTTCTAGAACCGGAATATATCTTTCTGCCGTCTTGCCAATAGTGTTGTATCTAACGTAAATGGGTATCCAAAGTTGCTAGAAACGATCCTTGATATAGTCAAATGTGTGCATTTTAGGGATCATTCTCTTGTTGTAAATTCGCCTGATTCCATGGATTTTGTTGCGCAGAAGAAAGCAAGCCAGCATGGCTTCTCCGACGATTCGGCGAGCTTCTCCACACTACGACTGTTCTACAGCTATTCTTGACAGTGGAAATATTGGGAATAGGAAGGACCCTCTTCATACGGAACGTCAACGAATACCTCGATTCGCCTATCTAAATGACATTGGCACTAATACATGCTTCGCGATTCTTCTTAGGAACCAGTGGTTTCTCGACATCCGGTTACACTTTCGGAAAAAATGAGGATTACGGTGTATCTTCAAGGCGCATATTCAAGTAATTTTTTTTGATTCCAAGATAATTTTATTGAAAATATCTTTATTTTAAATTTAATTTTATGGTCTTCTCTTGCATTTTTCACAATGAACAAACCGATGGCTTATTTGAAAAATGGGGAAAAAAATGCGAAAAAAATGTGATGTTATTTCAAAATTTTCCAATATTTTTAATATATCCAACAAGACCGTCAAAACTAGACGCCTACAAGTATCTGATGGTCTTCATCACCGTCATCGAATGATTATATTCAATGTTGGCATTGATGGCAGAACAAAAAGATTGGCATTCATCCCCAAAAAAACCTTGAAAAGTTGTATTCTTGAAATATGCATAGTTAAAAGTACCGTAACACTGAGCGTACTTCTCTGCCGCTTCTGTATCTTTATCGTAGCGCGTTTCCTTCATCGATGCAGAAAAACGTGACGCACTCGATGCTCAAAATTCAAGTGAAAACCTAGCGCTTCATTGCGGATAAATAGAGCACGTCTAATGATGGGCACTGTGCTGGCTGTGGTCGGGGAAGTCCCCACACACCACATCCTGTGCGACACCACGGAAGCCATATAGAGGAGTCGTATAGAGGAGTCCTGGTCCGTTGCATGAACAGGTAGGAACAAACTTTAAAAATCGGCTGAAAAAGACAATAAAACATTGCATTAACGCTTAACTACGGTAGGCTTTGGGCGAGCGAAGGGCGACTGTTGAACCATCGGTCATAGTGGCTAACTGCACAAGTTTTGAGAATATTTACACGCTTGATATATCTTAGATTTTATAAGTGAACTATAATTTTCCCTGATTTCTAGCATCCAAATTTTAGAGTCTTTATTTCAGCGTCCAGGACACCATGCACATCAAAGACTGGACATCAAGTCTGAGACACGCCCGGTGCACTCAAATTGATATATGTATATACATATATATATATTTTTTTTGAAATTTGCAAACTCTTAAAGGCTTTCAAAAACCGTTAAAGTTCTATGATCATGTGCTCACCTCCTTCCATTTCATGGACTTGCAAACCGCGAGTATCACTTCAGCCGTTCCAGCCAAGCTATGAGGTTTCAGAGCAATAGTGGTTCCTTCCCTGAGAAGAAAATCGATAATTTTGAATTGAATTTCGAAGAGCCGAAAAATTTACAAAGGTTTTCATTGAAAAAAATGAACAATTTCAGAAAAAAACCGATGACTGGACTAAGCATAACTGCATACAAGAGGAAAACATTTCTCTTGTATAAGGGTACCAGTGATTAAAATTTCCTGGAATACTCGAATTACCCCATGTATCCACTTTCAGTCTCAACGCACTTTTCCTTTGTGCTCAAAAGAGCCGACGAGAGATAGAGTTTGTGCCATCTAAAAGCCAGCCTCGAAACTGTTTGAGTTTCCTCAGCGCACGCAGCTCCGATGAGCAAATCCACTGAGTGCTTGTAGTTCAAGTTTGCCGCATTTTCGAGTCCATTGAAATTGTGGCAAGATGGAAGAGAGATTAAGCTGAAAACTGAAAACATAATGGAAAACTTTGTTACTCCAGGACTTTTCAAAGCAAGAAGAAACGGAAATAAATTAGAATTCGACAGTTTCAGCTTTTATCTTATAATCTTGGTGAAACTGAATATCTTTGAATTATGAGTATTTTGAAAAAATATTTTTTTTTAAAGAATGAGATTTCAAAATTAAAATTAGGGAATCTTGGCGCATTTCTCCGTAGAATACAATGTCTTATATCTGTGAATTCAAAAAGTGTATGCACACTTTTCATAAAATTATAGAAATAAATCACGCTTACGTGTGTTCCTTTGTAGTTCCAGCTGTCTTCATGCAAATTTCGAGAATTTTAGTTTCATTCGAATTCTCAAATTCCAAATTTCCAATTCGAAATCCATTCGAAACAGAAATCGCTTTGAAGGTGATAAAAATCGAAAGAATATCGATAAGAAACATTGAGAAAACTATTCTCAAAGTGCTTTTTCAGTGTTTTTCATGAAGTTTTTCGTGAAGTGAATATTTGATAGCTAGCTATCCGTCTCCTACGACTTCTGAACATTCATCGAATCCATCTTCCATCGGGCAATCGAGAATTAATAATTTAAAAAGAACATAGAAGCCAAACGACTACTAGATGATATGTATTCGTGACTTTTTCAAGGGAATTTGCCGGTTTTGAAAGAGTTTTATACTTATTTAAACATATGTTTCGTGTATCTTGCAATCCGTGCTCCTACAGCCCGCGTGAGCTGTATGCTCAACTTGCAAATGTCCCTTGGTATTTGTAGAAAAGGAGGCGAAATACTATTAAAAAATAATAACGACATTTCGAAAAACATATTAAAAAATAATAGACTCAGGAGAACTTAGCCTGACAACATTGGCTTTTCCAACAAGACGGAGCAAAAATGAATCGCGTTCCTACTTTCATGAAGGCGTCGGATTTGAATTTGTTGGACTTCTCCATTTGGCAGGTCTTACGGACAAAGGTTAATACCTCTAAAGAAAAATAAACGTTCTGGAAATTTCTAAACATCACTGCTTCAAAAGTTTAGTAAATGAAGTACGTCAGAGTTCGGAGATGGTCTTGTAGGGTGGTGTAAGGTCTTACACAAGACACTCCGCAATTAGTATTTGCCTGCTAAGCACGAGATTTGACGACAGTTCAGTGAAACCCGTGTCGTTTCACTTCTATGCTTACGTTTTGATTGATGACTAGAGTAACGCGTCGATGATGAGTCGAGTCGACGAAATCGACGAAAATCGAAAAAATCGAGTAGACTAAAGTCAAGTCGAAGTCGACTAAAGTCAAGTCGACTAAAGTCGACCACGCTTCAAGTTGCAAATCCGCTCTATTGGACTGTTTTTTAGAGGGGATTCTAATTTGAAACATTTTTCGGAATTGCAACATGGTGAATGCAAGAAAAGCTTTCAAAATGAACGGAATGGAGTGAGTGTTTTGAAAATTAATGAAGTTTATTCGTTAACCAGTTAAAAACATCCATCCGAAACAACAAAACAATTAATAATTGGAAAATGTAAATCTTAAATCCTCTTTTTATTATTGGAGTCTGCTGAAGCTTTTTTATGATTCCTTTAGTAGTAACAGTTGACACACGATTATTTTAATAGTGGCGGTGTTTGGGTCTCGTTAGGGGATAGCGCGTTTTAACGCGCCAATTTAAAAATTGTAAGGAAGCGCACACACTGCGTTTGTGATTTCTTTTCGAAAATTGAAGCGAATATTGGAATTTTTTCTATTTATATTTTTCTTCGAAAATCATGTTTTTTAAAATTAATTTTAATTGTCAAATTTCGCTTCAATTTTGATGTAAAACAAACAGGAAAATACATTCTCAAAAAAATAAAAAAACAGTTGTTTCAAATTATTCTTCAAAAAAGTAAATTCAAATTAAAAATTAACGAAAAGCACTCATTTAACAATAAATGTGTGGAAAATTTCCCTCCGAAAAACTGTGCAATAAAGCGCGCTTGCAACTTTGAAGTCGAGTCGACTAAAGACGACTCGACTTCAAAGTCGACTAAAGTCAAGTCGACTTTAGTCGACCACTTTTAATCGGTAGTCGACTCCAAATTCGTCGAAAGTCGAGTCGACGCGTCACTCTATTGATGACCAAGGTGTTGTGTGATATTGTACAAAGGGTATACGTACAAAGCGCCAAAATCGACGACTGTTCTTCGAAACTTTCATCTTTGCTGTTTCTTTGTTTGGTAAAATGGTAATCAGAGAGTAAAATACAAATAAATGTTGAAATTAGTTGTCTCCGTTGATACGAAAGTCTTAAAAGTGGAAAATCTGAAAATAAGTGAATCGAAGATTATTGAATACTTCTAAAAGCTGAGCATTTCGTTGAATTTCAGAATTACTCATCCTCATCGTTCGGGGAGCGTCTCGTTGAATAATATAAGGTTTTGCATAAGATGTTTAATATATGCTGATGCTTACCAATGTCCCTATTCCGGGTTCCGCGTTTTTTGTTTTATGCTCAATGAATAAAAATTGAATTTCGCAACATTGTATCATATTCACATTTCTTGAATGCTTTTTATCGTGTTAAAAACGGAATTTTCGCCATTATTTTAAATATTAGAAGAAACAAACTCATGTTTTTACAACGATGCTCCGAAGTTAGGGACTGTGCTTACCGTAGAGCGTCATTGGATTTGTTTTATTTAAATCGTAAATGGTTTTATTTATTTTTAATTGTTCAACACATTACTTTAAAATGTATTTATCATTAAATAGTGTGTTAGAGCTTTTTCAACTGTTTCTAATCAATAATAATATTTTTTTGCATTTTAACCAAGATACAGTTTTTCTGAAGTTTCGCGTAAGATATTGGGCAAAGGGCAAATGCACACAAAACGCCAGACATGTCGACAGTTCAGTGAAAATCTTATCGTGTTATTGGAATGCATGAGAACGGATTGATGAGTGATAGAACTGTCACGAGACATTGTGTGCACACCATGCACCCTACATGACGACAGTTCAGTGAGTTTCATTTCCCGGATCTGTATGCCTGACAAATGAGGAATCAGAGAGTAAAATACGATAACATTTTCAAATCTCTCCACTCCTTCAATATCAACAATTATTGTTTGTAGTCCGCGTTGTTGTCCAATACATTCTTAGTAATGTTTGAGAATCCAAAACTATTTTGATTCTTTCGGTTTACTGGTTCGGCAAATAAAAGATGTACACAACGTTATACAATTCTAGAACATTGTTCTTATGACTAATAGTTGGCTTTTCTTTTTAATTTTCGCTATTTCGAAACTGAAGTGTGTTACTGTAGTCCTCAGATAGTCTCGTGGTCAGATCATGCAGCAGTTTGTCATTAGAACAAAAACAAAAATAACAATATCGCGTCTTTAGTGTTTTGAAATTAAGCGGCGCACTTTTTCTGGCAGTATCGCTGAATTTCTCAAAGTTTGGTCAAGGTTTGCAAGCCAACAGCAAGCCGGCAAAGGAAATTTTAATGCACAGCAAATCATGAAGCTTATAATTGGCGTGGTGAAACATGAAGCGCTTTAAATAACAACTGGAAGAAGAGTCTGTCTAAAAACTTTGTCTGTTTGAAAAGAAAAAAGAGATAGAAGTCGAAGTCAAACTGCTGGAGAATGCATATTTCAAAACATTCAGTTATGAGGAAACACGGTATTTCAGCAAAAACTACTGGGGCATGCTCTTGTTATGTTACAATGTCGGAGCGTCGTAATCATTTTTGTGAAACTCAGCGGGATCTAAAGAGCATAGCATTGAAATGCTTAACTTGCGGACTTCTGTTGCCTAGCGTTTCGCGCCTTGCGTTAGTTGTGTTCCAATGCTATGAATGAGGTGTTCGTATCTCGTAGAGCCGATTCTCAGCTAGCCAACGTGATGAAAATCATGGAGAGAATGGATGGCTCCTTACGAAGCATACAGCTTCGAATATTAGAAGGATCGGCTTAAAAAGTAGGGAAGATTGGCTGGAAATGCGCGATCCTATAGTTCTATAGTCATATAGTCATACTAGTTATCCGGACGACCACGGTTTTTGTTTTTGGAGCGGAACATTACTTTTTAAAAATGTCGGAAATTGTAGATCTTTTCAGATCGTTTCGTTTTTTATTACATGCGAGCCGGCAGAAAGCGATGAGCCACACACTGATTTTATCAACAAGGCTACGTGATCGAGCCTAATTCACAAATCCGTCATTGAATAGCTATTAGCAGAACACTTTTTTGAGCAACTTTACCATTTCCAAACAATATGTTTCATTTTCCAAAATGTTTGTGCTCTTCGAAGATGGGTGGGATCGCATGCTTGTGTCAAATGAATAGTTGACATGCGCCATGACAATAGTAGATAACTGCCACGCGTTTTTGTTGCTTATAATACACTTTTTAGGAATACTTCCAGCATATTTATGAATTTTATTTATGGAGAAGACCTCCTCACTCCGCTCTTCTCATTGGCCCCCCTCGCCCTTTCCTCGTCATATCGAAGGTAGGGTGTAACAGTCGGACTCGCCTCATAACCCCGCGCACATGAAGAACATACAGAACCCTCTAGGCTCAGTGGTTGTAACCATAACTATGACCACGCCTACTGACCCCGTGTAGCAGGAGGACGTTCAGAGGAGGATTTCTAGTCAGTTGGTAGTTGAGACTTGCTTGAGGATGGTGAGGCCTTGGTGTGGCTAGGTTGATCTCCCTCTTTATTCCTTATTTTATATTCTTATTATTCTCTATTTTATGCCTATTAATCCTATAATAAAGTCTGATATAGAAACTAATATTAATTATTAACAACACCATGGAACCCCTCTCTAATAAGATCTAGAGAGAAGAACTCTCAGAAGAGCACCGGAGTACATGAAAGAACGCGAGAGTTATAAGGGTGACGTCATATCTTTCCTTGTTTTTCAAGCAGTGCCGCAACGAAGAGCATTTTCGGTGCATTTTTAAAGTTTGTATTCAGAGAGCGAAAGCACTTTTTCATAATATCAAGCGGGGATAGCATTCTCAGAAATTGCAGTTCTGAATAGCATTCAAATTTCAGACATCATCATTATGAAGCTGTTTTGTATTTATTCTGGGTTTGTTGAGAACATTTTAAGAATTAAAAATGGTTTATCTGAAGTTGAATGACAAGTGAAAGTGAGCGCAAACTAACTGAAGGAAAGTTAGAAAACAAGAAGCGTTAAATATTCAATTCGAAATTGGATTCAATTGAAAACACAATTTTTGTGTCCCACATGAACTTTGAGCCGCTGACAAATTGACGGAATTTCACGGGTTACGAGCAGGCTTAATACTTGTTGCTCTGAAAGATCTCAGTGACTCAATAGAAGAAAGTGGCCTTGCCAATCATATCACCCTTGCGGTTCAAGGGTGATATTCCTGTGAGCCCTTGTTTCATAGTTTCAATTCTCTATTTGTTTCGCAAATCACACTGAGATATATGAGTAGTGATCTTCAGAAAACATACTTATAAAGAGAAGCTGTAAGCCCGTCCGTCGTTCGCCCGGTTATGGCCGGATCACAAGTAATAGTTACTTACTTGTTCCGGTATTCACTATTGGGCGTATACCTAGTCATGGCTTGCGATCTGTGGCGATGGTGGTATTTTTGTTTGGATATGATTTATTCAAGATCCTGTTTTATTTTCAGACGTTTCAGATTATACCTTTCACAAAATAAAGTAAGTTTGTTTGCACTTTCTGATAATATTGGCGAATGTAAAAAAAATTGGCTAAAAATAATAAAAATTTTAGACAATTGAAATAAAATTGAACATCTAACTTTCAAAATTTCAGAAATCTTTAGCTAAACCAAAATATCCAAAAATTCTCAAAATTTTCCAAAGAAAAATTCCGAAAATATGGCGAAAATAATTATTGTTTCACCTGCTCCCTTTATCTATATTCTTCTCGAATCTTAGCATTCCTAATTGAACGCATTAACGGTTTGAATTACATTGAAAGCTCGGCCCCAAAAGCACCGCGCCTATATTTCCCAGCTGCCGCTGTCATACAGTTGTCTGACGACATTATGTTTCGGATCGAAATGCAGTTTTACAGACGTTTTCAAAAATGATGAAGAAACGAAACAACAAGATATTAATAGGGGACACTCTTAGACACTGACACTTGAGTGTTATTCTCTTAGCATCAATAACGGTTCAGTATTTCCGTGTCATGAATTCGAATAGACTTCTAGGCCTTCTAGACTAGTTAGAACTGCTCGGGCGAGTTTCTAGAACCTGAATATATCTTTCTGCCGTCTTGCCAATAGTGTTGTATCTAACGTAAATGGGTATCCAAAGTTGCTAGAAACGATCCTTGATATAGTCAAATGTATGCATTTTAGGGATCATTCTCTTGTTGTAAATTCACCTGATTCGATGGATTCTGTTGCGCAGAAGAAAGCAAGCCAGCATGGCTTCTCCGACGATTCGGCGAGCTTCTCCACACTACGACTGTTCTACAGCTATTCTTGACAGTGGAAATATTGGGAATAGGAAGGATCCTCTTCATACGGAACGTCAACGAATACCTCGATTCGCCTATCTAAATGACATTGGCACTAATACATGCTTCGCGATTCTTCTTAGGAACCAGTGGTTTCTCGACATCCGGTTACACTTTCGGAAAAAATGAGGATTACGGTGTATCTTCAAGGCGCATATTCAAGTAATTTTTTTTGATTCCGAGATAATTTTATTGAAAATATCTTTATTTTAAATTTAATTTTATGGTCTTCTCTTGCATTTTTCACAATGAACAAACCGATGGCTTATTTGAAAAATGGGGAAAAAAATGCGAAAAAAATGTGATGTTATTTCAAAATTTTCCAATATTTTTAATATATCCAACAAGACCGTCAAAACTATTATCGCCGTAAAAAAGTTCCGACATTTTTTCGAGCCCGCGAAAATCGGGATTTAAATTTAGAGGCTCCTTATTTTTTCTTCTGAATTTTCACAATTAAACTGGATTAAAAGAACGAAATTGTATTAATCGTGAATTTTTTACACGTTTCTTCGAATGTTTAAATATATCAATTTGCGTCATTTATTTTTTTTTTCGTTTCTTTTGATAAAAATATATCGCGCATAGCAAATGCGCTGATGAAATGGGCGGAGCCTCTAAATTCAAATCCCGATTTTCGCGGGCTCGAAAAAATGTCGGAACTTTTTTACGGCGATAATAGACGCCTACAAGTATCTGATGGTCTTCATCACCGTCATCGAATGATTATATTCAATGTTGGCATTGATGGCAGAACAAAAAGATTGGCATTCATCCCCAAAAAAACCTTGAAAAGTTGTATTCTTGAAATATGCATGGTTAAAAGTACCGTAACACTGAGCGTACTTCTCTGCCGCTTCTGTATCTTTATCGTAGCGCGTTTCCTTCATCGATGCAAAAAAACGTGACGCACTTGATGCTCAAAATTCAAGTGAAAACCTAGCGCTTCATTGCGGATAAATAGAGCACGTCTAATGATGGGCACTGTGCTGGCTGTGGTCGAGGAAGTCCCCACACACCACATCCTGTGCGACACCACGGAAGCCATATAGAGGAGTCGTATAGAGGAGTCCTGGTCCGTTGCATGAACAGGTAGGAACAAAGCCTGTTTCAGGTTTCTGTTTCAGGATAACTATTTTTCTTATAAAAATAAAATAAAATTAAATAAATAAAACCTTTTCTGAAATCTTAAATTTTCAAATACTTCGCTGCCATCCTTGTGTAGAGACCAGAGTTGGGCGGAATTCCGGATTCCGGATTCCGCATTCCGGATTCCGCCGTTTTTTTCATTCCGTTTTCCGGATTCCGGATTCCGTGAAAAAATATTTTTTCCGTATTCCGGATTCCGGATTCCGTGAAAGAATATTTTTTCCGTATTCCGGATTCCGGATTCCGTGAAAAAATTTTTCTTCCGTATTCCGGATTCCGGATTCCGCGATATGGCTTTTTTATTCCGTTTTAATTTTTTATTCTCAATTGTTGTGAAATGTATACTTTTTTGAACCCCCGCAAAAATTTTTGCGAACAGAGCGCACTTACATAATTTTTTATTATAAATATTCCCTTATTAATGGTTAAAATTCCGGATTCCGCATTCCGCTTTCCGGATTCCGCCGTTTTTTTTCATTCCGTTTTCCGGATTCCGGATTCCGTGAAAAAATATTTTTTCCGTATTCCGAATTCCGGATTCCGTTAAAGAATAATTTTTCCGTATTCCGGATTCCGGATTCCGTGAAAAAATATTTTTTCCGTATTCCGAATTCCGGATTCCGTTAAAGAATAATTTTTCCGTATTCCGGATTCCGGATTCCGTGAAAAAATATTTTTTCCGTATTCCGGATTCCGGATTCCGAGTTCCCAAAATCCTATTCCGCCCAACTCTGGTAGAGACCGGAGCGAGCTTCTGTTTAATATACTGAGCAATTTGTGTTTGCACAAAAAGCATCATATTGGACGACAGTGTGCTTCTAAAACCATACAGAATCCTCTAGATTTTCTCAACAGGCCATACCTGGGGTTTTTTAAAAATAATTTTCGGAATTTCGGAACTTCGGAATACTTCGAAATTTCAGGTTACAGAATTCGGAACTCCGTTTTACAAACCCCCGAGACCATATCACAGCATGTTCTTTCATTGAAATGCAAAATATGGCGAGTGGAGCACCGACTGCCTACGAGTGTACCTCAAACGGGGAAACGGTGTTGTAATTGCTCAAAGTACCATCGAAAATTTTCGTTCGCGTGTTCTTTTCCAGAATTATTCTCAAAAGTTACCTCATCAATGAAACCTGCGTCGCCTCCAAATTCGATCCATATAATTGGAGTTCTGTAATGGTTCTGGCAATTCAAAAAAGGTTTGTTAAATATAAAAATTTTTGTTAATGATTTTGGAATTTGTTTATATGTTTTTCCATTCGTTTCATTCAATCAAAATGAAGCTGAAATTTTTAATTTTCTATTTGAAAAAATGTGTTCTAAAACCTAAAATGTCTTGTTTTAGTATTTTTTAAAGACATGGAATTATGGTAAGTCTTTTAGTTTGACTCATTAGTGCGTGTTAAAGCCAGAAACTAATTTCCTACTCTTGAGCGGCCAAAATGAATTTTAAATTAGCGCTTCATGTTTTAATGGGATTCCGATTCCCTCATAACTCATTTGATGATGAGTTCCAATATCAGCCAAAGACGCGTAAAACTCATAACGATTTTTGAAAATGATTATAAATCCCGCGCTTCAGACACTATAACATTTCTAAAGATTGATTAATCTCATGGGAATCGAATACAACGTCCGTACGGCGGCAGCATTTGGAACTTTTTTTCGTCATCGCGCGAAAGGAGAGTTCAAGTTTCCATAGGAACAATTCGCGGAACGGAATTCGGAATTCCGAATTCCGAACTCCGAATTCTTAATGGATCAATAACGCAGTAGTATGACTTAGTTATGAAATTGTCTTCATAATCTTCTGAAACTGAAAAAAAATGAGAAAGCATGAAAGAATCATGATAAAGCAGAGTGCTCCAATTTGACATCTCTTCTCTTCGCAACTGCTGTTGCACATTTCAGACAAATTTCAGACGCAGCACTTTTCTTGAATAGTAATGGAGATTATGTGAATTGAAGCACGAAAAATTCATGATTTGCTCAGGGCGACTGATTGCCTTTCAGATATTTTAAGTTTATTTTCATAGTCATCAGAATATACATAAAATCATGATGAAACAAATAAATCAGATTCAGATCAAATGAATTAAGTCTTCTTTAAAGAACATTATACAGGAAAGCGGGTATTTAGAATCGGAACGCAAAAAACCGGAAGTAGTCTGGACATAGAAATTAGACAAATCGATTAACGCTACGTCCTGCATTTGGCCCATTGCTTCCTGATATAGCTTCGGCGGTTTGAATAGAATGAAGATTATCTGTTCGTGTGCTGCGTCCAATCAACCGCTTGAAGAAATCTAGAAGTTTGAGAATGTCATTGAAATTATCAATTCAGCTGAAATTTCTAGAGAGAGAGGGAAACTGATGTGCGATAGTGGCTACTGTAATCCAAACCAAACGTTTAACGTACAGATTTTACAGTTTATATAGTTTTTTCGCGAGCTGCTTTGCGAGTTTTTACCTGCAACAGCATGTCTGTAACACTTAATAATGATCATATTTGGTAGCGGGTCAATGGCAGGGTACAATGCAATGGTGTAGCCCACGAACTCAGTAGTGAACGGTAGCTCCCAGATGACCATAGGGAAGAAGAAGAGAATTCCAATTGGGATGTACATCAAAACCAGAGGAATGAATGTTTGTACTACGAGAGCATGAAAAAGTTGAGATTGCAGGTTTTTTGTTGTCGCAGAAACGGTAGTAGACTGAGATAAGGTCTTTCTTATTTCCCAGTAGCAACGAAAGCCGAAGCAAAATACAGAAGACATAGAGGAAATCTGGAAAACGAAACGTTATTACAAACTTGGAATATGTCGACAACTTGTGGCACTCATTAAAAAAAAACACGATACAGAAAATACATTTTTTTTTAATTTGCTTGGATATAAATAAAAAAATCTTGAAAAATGAATACTACTTTAAAAGTAAATATTCTGAAAATTCACAAATCTTCAATGACGTAGAAAGAAGGAATCTTACAATCATGTACCACATGCATCCAATTGCGAAGAAAATCTTCGGATCTGGATGTGGCTGCCCGTCTGCTCCAGTTGGCTGGAACCACACGCAAATGTAGGAGGATTCTTTAATTGGAATTCCATAGTGAAATTCAATGGTTTCTCTGAAATTGAGCATAGCATAAATAGTGAAAATCGTAGAGCTCATGGAGCCGTTCCGCAGCTTTATGCGCCATGTACTTACAAGGTACAAAACGGTAGTTTTCAGTTGAAAATCCCTACTTTTGAAGCCGTGTAAATCAGTTAGCAGATGCTCAAATGTTCTGAAATGGTTTGTGTGAACTGTTTGCTATTAAAAATGCATTTTTGCAGTGACCATTTTTTTGTAGGCCGGTACCATGATAGTTATAGCTCAATGAAGTGGGCACTACGAAAAACAGCGAGTCAAGTGCGAATTATAGCAGTTCTGCCTGCAGAAGTTGTTCACTACAAACATGCATTTTTTAGCGGGAACATTTCAGACAATTAGTTTTAGAACTATGAGCCTTTAATAACTAATTTACAGTCTTCAAAACTAGCCAATCTCCGCTAGAGCATTCCATTTCGTATACTGCATAGCTATCTAACTGCATAGATTCAGAGAACCCAGAGACGTATAATTTTCTGCGTCTCTGTGCGTCTTAATATGCCAAAAATGATTTAAAAAAAAAAGATACTACGAACAGCTCCGTATCACTCCGGGTCATTCGAGTCGGCACTCAGCCAACAGAAACTTTTGCCAGTTCCGCAGACGGCCTACGTACGAGACACGCCATATGGATGCCACCTACTTCATGTAATCATCTGTGTCATCTGTATAGTGGAAATAGATATAGCAGAGAATTGCCCACCATGCACCGTACCACAATGGGATCACAAAGAGCATGTACACCCAGTTTCCAGGGATATATCTGGTGGAGAAGGCTCTGAAAATGCTTTTTGTTTTGTGTGCTTATGAGAAATGAGCTTGAAACACTTAAAGCCGGTTTGTAGATTAGGAATCTAAGTGCTGCCGCCGGGCTTCATTCTGGCCGCACATGGGCTAACCACATGTTTCTTAATATTTCTGATAATTCATTGGGTTTCTATTGATTTGGAAAGCAAACGTTCGTTCATCGGATTCACGATAGACATCGTACAGGAGACTGGGGGACACATCAATTAAGGTCAGCTCTTCGGCAACTATAGGAATCTGAATCTGAAGCTCACTTGTTAACCGCTCCGTATCTGTAGATGAAATGAACTCCAAATATTGCCAACGAGAATCCGAAAAATCCGCAATAGACGCAGACAAGAATGAAGCTGATTTCTCGATCGAACACCGATCCGTGGTAATCACGAAGAACTACGAAGGCGGCTTTGAAGGAGTGAACAATCTGAAATTTTCACCGAATTATGTTGAGAAATTGAGAAAATATATTCTATAAAGGACAAAAATCTGTAAAAAAAAACAAGTAGAAATGGCATCATCCCTTCCAAAACCAAAGATTCATAAAGATCTGAAGGTCACCCATGTTTTTTAGAGTCGGAGAGTCCAAAGACAAAAATTCGTGTTTTCAGATTTGCGACTTGTTTCTCCGTCTTTTGTGATATATTTGCGTGCATGAAGTTTCTTGTCTTTGGAAGCACAATTCCTTACCGGCTCCGTTACCGAGTCCCAAATCGAGTAGACAACCTCGAACAGAGAAATGTAGACCATGAGATACTTGTAGACGCCCAGCTTCTTCGGAGATTTTAGCAGGATCAAGTAGGTCAACAACAAATTTAGACATACTGAAGTGATGGCGCAGATAATCTGAAAAGCAGTTTTTCTTTCGATAGTCTAAAAACATAAAGCCTTTTGCATTTTTTTTCTGTTTCAAAGAAATTATTTCAAGTTTCATTGAGTGTCATTACTTGGAAGAGGTTCATGGGTAGATTTCGATTGCGATAGGTTGCTTCTGAATAATGGAGATAAACGAGGAGTGTTCAGAATGTCTGGAATAAATGGAGCTCATTAAGAGAATTCCAAAAAAAAACGTTTCAAATGAATTTTTCAAAAAAAAAAAGACGACCGACTGCTGATAAAAAATCACGTAATCATTTAGCGAAATGGAGACAAATGGGCGGAGCTTGTTAATCCAAAAAAAATTGAAGGCCGGTGTCACCAAGGCGTGGCCGAGAAAGGATAGAGTAGAGTAAGATATGAAGTTTTGTAGTTGAGCTCACACTTTCTGACATACCACTTGCACACACTAACACAAGACTAAGACTAACACACTCCGAATAAGGGAGAAGACACGCGGAATCAATTTTCAGAATCAGTATTCTCCGCGTGATCAAGCGCTTCGATTTTGGATCAGCTCACAAAACAAGCAAAGAAAGAATGATTTTGGATCCGCCTCACCGATGGATTTCAGATTTTTAAGCTCTAGATTGCTAAACTTCAAAATGATTTTCAGTTAAATTAAGAATTGCTTATTGCTTAGTTTTCCTACATAATACCGAAACCGTAATCCGGGGTTCAGTGACGACAGTGATGATGCGAAACACGTGCCAATATGTGAAGTGGACGAAATTTGGATCAACTGTGATGCTCTCTTATGTAATGAGACCCAAATGAGAATGAGCAGTTTACAAAGGCAAACCGCCAGCGTGTCAAATGGATACGAAGCGCGAATGCAATTCTAAAATGGAAAGATGTGGGTCAAATTTGATGATATTGTCATTCTTAGTTGCTCTTTCCTTTGATCACATTTATATCAAATTGAACAGTTTTGCGAAGATAAACTTAAAATTCATGCACTCCATCATAGTGGCTCTCAGCACCGGTGTCGATCTAGGTGCTCTCCATATTCTTGCAGACAGTTTTCACATTTCTGTTGACTTCTCAGTCTGTGGATCCTGGACTCCGCCTCTCGGCATCTGATGTAATTATCCGAGTAGTGGCCACCTGTACAGAGCGCGCATGTAATCACACCTCCTTGGGCGCTCTTGATGAGTTTGTCCGGTTCTCCGCCGTAGAGCACTCTCATGCGACATTGTCGTTTGGGGAAGACAGGTACAGGGAAGTACGTACGGTTCTATAGATCGCTCGGATCTCTCGACGGCGCCTCAATCTTCTCTTTTCTCTTGAGAATTCTGTAAACGTGGCAGAAATTGTTGAAGCACAGCGCATTGGCGTCGTGAATTTATTCTTGTCCAGGAGTTCCTTGTCCGTCGTTGTCCTTGTGGATTACGATATTGAGTCCCTTTGGTTCCTCATCATCTTCTTTGAGATCTTTCTCTACCTCGTTTTCATCGGAGTCCGACTCCTCTTCCTTTTCAGATTCGTCTTCATGTTCAGACTCTTCTTCATTGTCCGAGTAGACGACCTTTGATTATCCTGCATCTGCAGACTCTCTCTCGATGAGAGGCCCTCAGGCCGGGCGCGACACGTGAGGAACAATTTCCTTTTTTCGGCAAATTTCTAATACTTCCATCAAAGTATGTTTTATGTGCTTCGCGGCTCTTTTCATTTTGAATTCCGTCTCGGCTTGGCTGCTTTTCATGGCATCCCAAGTGTCCTTCGTATCTTCCAACATCTGGTGGAGTTTGTGCATTTGTCCGATGGCTGTACTCATCAGCATCTTCAAGCTCATATCTTTTTCTCCCCTTCTCTCCTTGTTGCGTTAGGTCATTTTTTGGCTTTGGTTGTCCACTTCTGAAAGTTTCTTTTGATTTTCAGTTGATTGTGGGTACAACGTGAGTGTGTGCCATGTTACGAAGAATGTGTGAGCTAATGGAAATTGAGTAATTGTGAGTGATTTATTTGTTTCTGAATTGGGAGAGAATGTTGCGTTGAATGAGAGAGTTGAATTGGAAGAGAGGGTTAAGTGAAATGAGTTGATTGGGTATGTCAATGTGACTGGACGCGTAATCGCTAGAATGATTAGCTGGTGTAGGTGGGCATGTTCTCTGTACTTCCTCCATAAATTGATAGGTGTCCATAAATTGAATAGCTATTGGTCTGCGCAGTATGATGAGAATAGTCCATCCAACTGATGAGATTGTCCTTCCAAATGAGGTAATGATAGTCCATCCTATTGACATGATTGTTGCATATGTCAATAAGAATATGAGGACGACTATCAAGAGTATTGTGATTACAGTCTTGACATAGATCAAGTAAGCTGTCCATAGATGGCTGAAGTTAGGGAAATTTAACTCATTGTAGATGTTTGTGTTTCCTTCAAGGATCCTGCCCGTGGAAAGTTGTCCAAAATGGTCCGAAGCACTTGAGTATTTCGTGGATCTCGAATTGTTGTTTTCCGCAGTCCACTGAACACTGGCCATTTGGCTATCAAGGCTCTGAAAGAGGGATCTATCGATGTGGGCACAGTAATAGTCTTTTCCGTTAGCACAATAGCCCTCGATTGGCTTCGATCGAATCCAAGCAGAGAGAAGAGTGGCATCTTCATTGCCAACCGGATCCGATCGATCGTGGAAGGAACAAGCCAAATCGAGGACCGTGGAATCAAAGTCCGATTCGGACACGTTACAACGGACAATAACACTGCAGACCTCGGAACCAGAGGATGCACAAAAGCCGAATTCCACAACACAACGTGGTGGACAGGACCAGATTTCCTCAGGGAAACCGAAGACAAGTGGACGCCAGTGAGCAAAATCTTCTCACTCCCAACGGACAATTTGATTCACTATATCCAAATCATATTTTTATTAAACGGACCCACAAGACAGAGCTGAAGAAAAAACGATGAAAATTCTGGGGATTCAATGGGACTCAGAAGAAGATAACGTCGCCATGTGAGCAAACGTCGAAGAAAATGATCGAAACACCAGAAAAACAGTGTCCTCTGGTATAGCTAGCACCTTTGATCCCCTTGAATACCTAGGACCACTCATTCTCCCCCTTCAACTCTTCCAACGAGAACTATGGGCAAACACGTATCAATGGGATACGAAGCTAACGAAAGAACATGAAGAACGATGGAATCATATAATGAAAGATTCAACGGATTCAAACACTCGTTTCCAAGAAACATTACCGACAAGACAGATTCGAACATGATCGCCACCTTCACCGACGCCAGTCAAGATGCAATATGTTGTTGCTCATATGTGGTAAATGAGACGGGATCAAATACACTGTTCAGCAAGGTTAAGGTCAAGCCTATGAAAGAGAAATGGACCATTCCGAAACTGGAGACCCAAGCTTTGAAAATGGGCACAGAGAAGTCTCTAGAAATTCTAAAAGCGCTCCAATAAGGCAACATCAGCATCAATCGGATTATCATCCTGACCTACAACTCTATTACCTTGGATTGGCTGAAATCATATCCAAACAACAAAGAAGTTGGTTGCTTCATTGCCAGAAGAATGACTAGTCACTCAGAAGGAGGAGCTATCAATAGAAGTAGACTTTGGACATTTCAAGGGTTCAGAAAATCCCGCCGACATTGGCACAAGAGGAGCCACCAAAGAAAACTTCACCGAAACGATTTGGTGGCATGGACCACCGTTTCTGGAAGAAACAGTCGACGACTGGACTCCAAATCATTATCTCTTCAAAATTAACGATAAAGGATTCCTTCACACTTTCATCTCAAGAGAAGAATATGAAAGCCCTACAGAAGTCTTTGATTGTAGCATCACCAACAACTTTGGAAAAATGCAAAGAACAGTCGTATATGTTTTTCGATTTCTGAGAAGGATTTCCAAAAATCTCTCAGAAGAAACCAAGCTCCGAATGTCGAAATGCATTATACAGCTCCCTAATGATACACCATCAGGAACACTAACTCCATCAGAAATCAAAGCTGCGGGAATACTACTAATCAAGGATCATCAGAGACTATTCTCTACTAAAGATGTACAGAAGCTAAATATTCTTGGACTCACCAAAAACGAAGACAAACTGATTGTATGCAGAGGACGAATGGAGTTAGCAGAAATGGATGAAGAATCCAGGGCACCCATCCTAATCCGCCCAAATTCGACCATTGGACGTCAACTCATCCTTCATTGCCGCGGAAAGTTCCACAATTCCACGGAACACACCATGGACAAGTTTCAACGTCAATTTCGGATGCCAAAACTTCGTCAACAAGTGAAATCAATCATATCTCACTGTATTCCGTGTCAAAGAATAAACAAGCTACCATACCGATACCCGGACATGGCTCGACTGCCAGCACCAAGAGTAACGAGCGCTAGACCCTTCGCTAATGTAGGGATTTATTACTTCGGACCAATCACCTACAAAAAAGAAGATGGATCTGAAGGAACAGCTCAAGGAGCACTCTTCACGTGTTCGGTTACCCGACTTGTACATGTGGAAACAATTTCAGACAATACAGCATTCCAATGTCTTCTGGCACAGAGAAGATTCATTGCCACAAGAGGACTTCCGATCAGGATCGTGTCAGACAATGGAACTAATTTTACCCTTTCGCAGAAGATAGTCGATGAAGCTTTCAAAAGAAGTCTCTCAAACGAACTCGAAACGATCGATTGGACTCTAATCACTCCATATTCTCCGTGGAAAGGAGGATTTTACGAAAGAATGGTGAAAATGGTGAAACATGCCTTTCTGAAAGCAATGCGCGGAATTAAGCTTTCAATGGAAGAATTGGCTACAACTTTCCACGAAATTGCAGCACCAAAAATGAAAATCACCCTACCGCTCGAAAATGTACTCGAAACAACAGATGAGTACATGCCTTCAAAAGAACTCCGAGAAATACAGACACGCAAAGAAACAATCGAAGCGTTAAAGTCTTCTGTTCGAGCTTCGGAAAAATCGTGGAAAATCTGGAAATCCAAGTACCTCTCCGAACTTCGTGAACATCACAAAGCCAGAATGGATAAAAAGAGAGGATCGTCTTGTCAACCAAAGAAAGGGGATATAGTTCTGATTTGTGACGTGACGAAGACCAAAAAAGAAATTAATGAAAAATGGGAAGAATCCAAGAGTTGGTCACATCAGAGGACAACGTCGTCAGAGAAGCACTGATTGCCACACAGTTAGGAAAAGGATTCAATACGACTACTGTGAGAAGATCGATCAACATGCTTGTACCATTTGAACTTGATGAAGTGCAAGGAAATGGGCACAAGGAAAAATCACTTCCACAAGAACAGGAGGAAAAAGCTCCGAAACCACCTCGTTATATTCCCCGAAAAAGAAAAAAAATCGAGTGATCAATGCGGAAGACTTGGAATGACAGCACGCAATGGACTCCAATAATCTCTCGTGTGGGACTCCAATTAAAATCTCAACCGCAGGGATCAGATTCGAATTCTATCTTTTTAGATCCCCCCCCCTTAATCCAAACTTTTCCTCTCCCCGCCTCCCGGAGTGTGCTCGTTTGAGCACTCTCCAACCATTCACTTCCTCAGATAACCCCACATATTCGAATAATGTATTAGGTTGAACACAAAGTTATGGCGTTTTTATGTTGTTTACTTTTGTGAAAGATTTTTGAATAAAATGTTTGGTTATCTGTGGTCGTGTTATATATCATTTTAAAGAGCGTAATTCGCTCTATCTACTTGTCTTATTGATTTTTCCTTGAAATAATTATGCCACTTTTTATAGCACTTCAAAAAAGCATGGATAAACGGCAAATTCGAACGATTGTCTTGTTCCAGTTCAAACTAGGCCGAAACGCTGTCGAGACAACTCGCGATATCAACGATGCATATGGCCAAGAAACGACTAATAAACGCCTTAATCGAAGCCGATCCTCTCAAATCAACACGAGAAGTTGCCGAAGAACTCGGCGTTTGCCAATCAACAGTCGTTGTTCATCCGAAGCAAATAGGCAAATCAAAAAAGCTCGACAAATGGGTGCCACACGAATTAAACGAAAATCAAAAAAATCGTCGTTTTGAGGTATCGTCCGCTCTTCTTTTATGCAACAAAAATGAGCCGTTTCTTGACCGAATTGTAACGTGTGATGAAAAGTGGATCCTCTACGACAACCGACAACGTTCCGCGCAGTGGTTGGATCGTGATGAGGCTCCTAAACACTTTCCGAAGCCGAAACTCCACCAAAAAAAGGTTATGGTGACTGTTTGGTGGTCTGCAGCCGGTCTCATTCACTACAGCTTCCTAAATCCGGGCAAAACAATTACAGCAGAGAAGTACTGCCAGCAAATTGACGAAATGCATCAGAAGTTACGACGCATGTGCCCGGCATTGATCAACGGAAAGGGACCAATTCTTCTCCACGATAATGCTCGGCCACATGTTGCACAACCGACCCTGCAAAAGCTGAACGAATTAGGCTATGAGACTCTGCCTCATCCACCATACTCACCAGACCTCTCGCCCACCGATTACCACTTTTTCAAGCACCTCGACAACTTCCTTCGCGAGAAATGCTTCAAAAGCCAAGACGATGCCGAAAATGCCTTCAATGAGTTCGTCGCTTCCAGAGACCCGGACTTTTACGCTACCGGCATAAGAAAACTTGTTTCTCGTTGGCAAAAATGTATTGATTCTAATGGTTTTTATTTCGATTAATAAATTTGATTTTAAAAAAAGTTATGGTCATTTAAAGTTGAAGGTTAAAAAACGCCATAACTTTGTGTTCAACCTAATAATTCTATCTTTTTGGATTTCTTTTAGATTCGAATAATTTCATTTTATTTTTTTATCATTTCATACCCTTCTTATTCGATTTTCCCCATTATCTTTTATTTCTCCTAATTCCAACTTTTCCTCTCTCCACCCCCCCTCGGAGTGTGCTCGATTGAGCACTCTTCAAATATTTCCTTCCTCATTGTCAGAGTAATTCATATTATTGTTATTGTTATTGTAAATGCGCCCTCGCGCACCTTCTGGGTCATTCTATGATAACGACTTGTTAGGATTTTAAACTCGTAAACATGTTTTGAATTATTATTCATTTGTTTCTTGTTTTTGTTCGTTAACTCCGATTGACTTCTCCTTTATTAACTTCTGCTTTAACATGTTATCTCTTATTTATCTCAATAAAGGTTTAATTATCCAAGTTTGAGGTGGCAACTGGCTTGGCCAAACGGGAAAGTAAAAAGCAACCGTTATATGGTCCCAGACATCAAATAAGCTTGGACTTCCAAAATCTATCGGACTCCTAAATAAAAACGGACTTCCAAAATATAGTGGACTCCCAACCCAATTCAAATTGACTGAAAAAGGCGAGCGACAATTGGCCCCGAATACACCAAGATTTTTTCAAATAAATTCTGAAATCTTTGTTTTTGTCATGGCTAATGCCAAAGGGAAACGAGATTTGACCCCAACTTTGCAATTTGCGATTGCCAAAGGTCGGGAGCAAGGGCGCACGCAGAAGCAGCTTGTCGAGCAGTTCAATATCCATCGTAGCACCGTTTCAAAATTTCTAAAACGCTGGAAGACTCAAAACGGACAAGCAATCAGAAGAAAATACTTGGGGAGTCGTGTTACGGACCATCTGACAGATAGAAACATCGTTCGGGCTTCCAGAACCAACCCAAGGATGTCTGCCGCTGAAGTTCTCGAGCAAGTTTCTTATCGTGCATCGCCTGTAGCTAGCGTCAGAACGATCAGATGTCGTCTGAATGATGCCGGACTGTTTGGTAGGAGGCCTGTGAAGAAACCAGTCATTTCAGACCGTAATCGAGCAGCCCGTGTGGCCTGAGCACGCGCTCATCTGCACTGGACTCAGAACCAGTGGGAATTTGTGTACGGACAAATTCTGGAAAAGGTCATGCTTCCATTCGCTCGTGCTTCCCCAAAGGTTCGTTACTTGTTTCAACAAGATAATGACCCAAAACACACTTCCAAGCACATCACAGTGAGTTAAACTTCTCAAACTACCATATCATTTCTTTAAGAGTTGGTTTGCGACCAACCGTGTGAATGTGATGGAGTGGCCCAGTCAAAGTCCAGACCTCAATCCCATTGAACATTTGTCGGAGGAGCTCGAAAGACATGTTTCTGGTATCCGTTCTCGAAATGTCGACGAAAAATTCGCTCAATTGGAAAACGCATGGGCGAAGATTCCACAGTCTACTTTGAGCAACTTGATTCAGTCGATGCCACGAAGATGCCAAGCCGTCATTGGTGATAGAGGCTTAGCATCAAAATATTGATCCTTTCTAGTTCACTTTTACAATTGTTTTGTCTCTTTCCTTGCTGTTTTCCGTGGTTTTTTGCCATAAACCAATAATAGCTATAATCCGAAAAATCGAGTACTTCAAAATTTTCCGAAAATATTTTCTTTAGCGAGAAAAATTGATTTGGATCATTTTTCTGTTTCAATTTGACACAGTTTCACAAAAAACCTTAAGTTTCTATCTATTCTTTGAAAAAATTACAGCCGAAAAACGAAAAGGTGATATTTAAGTGGCCGCTACTGTAATTAAACCGGGGTTATAATGGTAAAGATAAAGCAAAAGGTATAAAAGAGAGAAAACATAAAGCAAAAAAGTATAAAAAAAGAGAAAGCATAAGCAATGTAGCGTCCCTCATATCTGTAGACTGAAGTTTAGGGACGCAACAGGTCGAGGGGGCGGAGGAATGTGAAAAGGGAACAATTATAATGTGGTAGAATAACTGTCCTGCGGAGCAGTACTCGGAACGAGTAGAATTACTTGGAAAAGGTTCATGGGTAGATTTCGATTGCGATAGGGTGCTTCTGAATAATGGAGAGAAACGAGGAGTGTTCAGAATGTCTGGAATAAATGGAGCTCATTAAGAGAATTCCAAAAAAAACGTTTCAAATGAATTTTTCAAAAAAAAGACGACCGACTGCTGATAAAAAATCACGTAATCATTTAGCGAAATGGAGACAAATGGGCGGAGCTTGTTAATCCAAAAAAAAAATTGAAGGCCGGTGTCACCAAGGCGTGGCCGAGAAAGGATAGAGTAGAGTAAGATATGAAGTTTTGTAGCTGAGCTCACACTTTCTGACATGCCACTTGCACACACAAGACTAACACAAGCCGGAAAAACAGAGAAGACACGCGGAATCAATTTTCAGAATCAGTATTCTCCGCGTGATCAAGCGCTACGATTTTGGATCAGCTCACAAAACAAGCAAAGGAAGAATGACAATTGGATCCGCCTCACCGATGGATTTCAGAGATTTAAGCTCTAGATTGCTAAACTTCAAAATGATTTTCAGTTAAATTAAGAATTGCTTATTGCTTAGTTTTCCTACATAATACCGAAACCGTAATCCGGAGTTCAGTGACGACAGGAACTGTCAAATGGAAAAGGGGAAGCACAGGCACACCAGTAGAGTATCGAATTGATGCGAAGCACGTGTCAATATGTGAAGTGGACGAAATTTGGATCAACTGTGGTGCTCTCTTATGTAATGAGAGCCAAATGAGAATGAGCAGTTTACATGGATACGAAGCGCGAACGCAATTCTAAAATGAAAAGATGTGGGTCAAATTTGATGTTATTTTCATTCTTAGTTGGCCTTTCCTTTGATCACATTTATATCAAATTGAACAGTTTTGCGAAGATAAACTTCACACTCATGCACTCCATCATAGTGGCTCTCAGCACTGCTTTGAGCACCCACTGCGGATTACGGCTTTGTCTTTTCGTGGTCAGTTTTTCTTGAGACATGCATTATTTATAAAGCTGAAATGGTAAATTTAAGTATTATCTTATGTATATGTGTATGTGCATGCGTGTACGTGAGAGTGCGCGCGTGTGCTCACGTCAGGCTTCGTGGATTGTCTCATTTATTGTTTAAAACGACAAAAAAATACGTGCGAAACTCGAATGGAAGTGATTCTGAGTATTTGGTCCCATTTAATGTAGGAATCAAAATATTTTCTTCCAAGAAATATTCTATTTAGATGTGCAAACTAATGTAACAGTACAGTACGCGGTACAAACGACTGCCCAACCAAAAAGCGCAGTTACTGCTCAATACGTTATGAGTGTCTCTCGGTTTTTTTTCTTGCTTCATCTTTTCACTTTGAACACTGCAAAATCCGGTCTTTTTTTCAATTTTGATTGAAAGTATTCGAAATTTCGCCTTAATGACGTGTTGTCCGTCTATTGTACAAGACAAGCTCGCCGTATTTCTCCTAAATAAGTCAATCCTAAAACTCTTCATAAATCGGTTAACGTTTCAGTTAATGTGAGTAAATGAGCTAATGGGCAAAGACGCAAAACGATTTAATTAAAGAATAAAGAAGAGTCAACTGTTTCTTCTGTAATAATAATAGCAACCTCTGCCAACTGATATGACCATCCATATCTGCCTTATAAAAAGTAAGGCTTCCATTTGAACGGAATTTCGGCCGTCTCGTCTCGTTTTCTTCGTCTTGAATTCGTCTGACGCAGTGTTTCGACAACTTTTTTATTGCGCAAGACAAATGCAAGACGAACTGAAAGACAAAAGAAGACGACTTTCTGTCTTTATATTTTGCGGAAGCCTTAATAAAAAGGCTGGTATAGGTCAATCTATGCAGTTGGTGAATGTTGCAGTAACAGGAGTCATTCATCTCTCACATGTAACCCTTCTATATTTTATTCTATTTTATTATTTTATATATATATATATATATTATCCACGGAGCATATTATTATCATTGTTATTATGATTATTATACATTTTTCAAATTTTTGAATGGCGACTAAGATGGAACCCGATTCGCTGTGGTTTCTTGTTTGAATAAAGCACTCAACCAAAGATTAAAAAAAATGAAGATCATAAAAATGTGTGAAATTGCGGATATTTGAAAGAAAAAAACAAACAAACTTCAGTTCCAAAATCTAGCAGTTTCGAAGTCTAAAAAAGTCTAAAAACGAGGAAACACAAAAACATCAGCACACTGCTTAAAACTTCGGCACACACAGCCTTATCCGAATTGGGGAGCATTCCCAATACACATGGAGACAGTAGTGGCTGTATGAAAATAAGTAAAACCCTTTTCATCTTAAAATGAAAAACAAAAGCGGGTGTTTGAAGAATGTAATGATGCACTCATCTACGTTCCAACGATCACCTAATTAACGTACGTGCGTCTGTGTTGTGGGGGGTGGAGTTGGGGAGGGGAAGAAAAACGAACGGCTGAAAGTCACGATTTTTCAATTTAACCCAGTTCTATAGTTCTGAATTCGTCTACAGTCGGATCACAAGATGCACTGAAAACAGAAGAAGATAAAGTGCAAAAAAAAGTTTCAGATTTACCAAGACTTGAAGGTAGCTCAAATGTCATTCTGAATAACGCACTGTTCTCCCAGGTGTAACTAATTCGTTGAAAAATAATTGAAATCTCTGAAATAAGAGTCGAAAAAACTCCCACCCCTCCCCCCCATTTATGATTTTTCCTAACTCACTTTCACTTTTATGCCACGATTAACTAAATTGATATGCGATTTTCGAAATGATGTAATTTCCCTTCGCATAATACATCGATTGCAAGAAAATGAGCACTTTAAGCCGTGAAAGTTGCACTAAATTTGTCTTTTTTACTGAAAAAATAAGTGTGGCTTCTTAAATTAAATATGTCACTTCCAGTCTGACATTAATTCATTTTCCCAATGCTCTCTTATTGTTAGAGAGGAAATGGCTATGTGTTCTAATGAACCAATTCGAGCGTTCTCTGTCTTTAATTTATAATTTCCTTTCCATTAATCTTTTATTCTTTTGTGATGCCCTTTAATTCTATTTTGCATGGAGGGTGCAGCACAGCGACGGACACACAGTGAACAGGGTGTGAATCTTGCTACATCTCAGCAAAAATCCATAGTCTACGTGCAAGACTTGTGATTCTTCAAAGTTTTGCATAGAATTGTGGCAGACTGGAATTTCGAATTCCTCCAAATTTCACCACTTTCGTCAGAAATATTTGCCAAACTAAGAAGGGAGTGGAGACAGCTCAGTGACACCAACTTCCTTAAGTTCGTTGAAAGGATTCACCACTTCACTCCTAACTTTTGCAGAACTCGTCCGGCTAAGCTTCACCACAGTCCAAAAAAAGAGGAGTTCAGGAAAATGGTAGTCTACGAATGGAGCAAGATGAGTTCCAATGTGAATCTATCTGAAAATAATAAGCAGTCATAATCACATGTACGACTAAAAAAGTAAAGGAAGCAGTAAATTTCCATCAAGATTATACTCAACAAGTCAGTTAGAAATGCACAAATCAGAGCATCAACCTCATCAATGGTTTTGTAGTTCAGAAGTTTTGTATTTTTCACTATTTGAAGAAAGATTGTCCGGGAAATAAAATTGAAGTCTGTAAAAATAAAGCAGAGAATTGAAAACCGAATCTGGAGACCATCAATACAACTAAAAAAATGGAGGATTTTAAGGTTGTAAAACAGACCTTTCGTGGTAACAAAGGGTCTGATTTTGATAGGAGCGAAACTGGCCGCACCTTGAATTTTTGATCCATTCGTCGAAATCAGAGTGAATTACATAAAAAGACCGTGAAATGTAAATTACGAAGAGTTCTTTGAGTTTCTACAAATTGAAAATAATTAGGACAGTAATGCAGTTTTAAAACAAAACTTATGGCGGGCTGACAGCGTCGTCCTGAAATTTGCCAGCGCGTCTGCCTGGGGGCATTTTGTCCAAAACCCGGCTCGGCGTGGATCTCAAGTGCTCAAGAGCAATTTTATTCAATAGAGCGGTGTTTTCGGTTTGTTAACTATTATAAATTACAATAGCTTTATTGTAAAAAGGTTCTTTGGTGCAGCGCCACTTCGAGAATCTCGATCTTTCATTTTTCTTCTGTCTTCTCCAAGAATTCTTCGACGTCGTGTCAAATGGCCATTTTTGTAGTTCCATACATGACTGGTAACGTAGCCTTCCGCTAATCTGGCAGAGTAGAGGAAGAGAGAGAGAGAGAGAGAAACAGAAAGACAGGCAGAAAGACAGACAGAGGGAATGAGAGAGTGAATGAGTGAGAGAGAGGAAAACAGACAAGTTTGATAATTCTGAATATTCTTATCATACTATCAGATTCAAATAAAAACAATGCGGACGAATGCGGACGAAGTTGAGTTCAGCTTGTTTGACTGGCAAACAAAGCGTGACAAACTGGTGGCAATTGGTCGAACATCGAAATATTAGAAATGAACGTAACGGATAAATTGTAAAAAAAAAATGATAATTCATCATTCTGAAATACAGAACTCAAAAACTAGGAAGATTACTCCCATGGATTATATTGGTAATATCTGAAAATTGAGCAGTAAAACTAGTATTCAACGAATTTGAGTAATTCTATAAACCTTTGCGAGCTTGTTAATTTACGAAAATGTGCAGTTTTTAATGAAAAATTGAGCTCCAACGCTACATTGCTCTAAGGTTATCAATGTCCTAAATGTGAGACAATGATAACATTGCTTCTCAGAATCATGCTGTGTCGTTGTCTTGTTCAATCAATGTTCAGCTGAAACCGAAAGATATCGAAACTAGAAATCATCCAGAATAAACGAAAGAAGTAAAGAACAATAAATCAACCATCTTCATCTTATAAATCATTCAATCAATCTATATCGATAATCATTTAACATTTTTTCCGATTTTTCAAGTTTTGATAGATTGCTGCTTAACGAAGAAGGTAAGCGGCCGGTCCGTTTCCTTCCCAATCGTAAGGGGCCCCTTCATTAGATCCACACGAGCTGTACGAAGCACGCATCATTCCATAAATAGCCGGGTAGTTAGGAGCATCATAATATTTCATAGCATCAACCATTCTCATGATTTCCGCAAATTGAGGTGGGCACGGATATGGGAAAAGTTGCTGCAAATTGCTGCGAATTCCTTGTTTTGCCTGTCCAACTTGATTCATGTCGGCCAAATGTTGCCACGGTAGAGTTCCATAGGATAGTTCCACCTGCATGTACATCCAAGTCTCCAAGTCATCCTTACGGCAAAGCTCTCTTTGCAAGTGGCAACTGATCGGTGCGTATTTAACAGTGCCACGGAATCCAGCTGCTTGGCGGGGTTTGCGAATGACTCCCTAAAAAGAACTGGTTGTTTAATATCATGCTATATTCCGAACTTACATCATGCCCAGTGTACTTTCTGCACATTCCGAAATCCAAAATGTACACTTTGCGTATTTCATTCAACTCGGGACGTCCAATTGTGTAGTTACCCGGTTTCACGTCACGATGTAAGTATCCAATATTGTGGAGATCTTCCAGAGATTCGAGGCACTGAATTCCAATTGAAATAGAGCAGCCCATTGTCATATGTCCTCCAGGTCCTGCTTTGTTCAGATCTTGCAGTGATTTACCGACCAGAGTCATCACTACATAGTTGAAATTCCCAAAACGACCCTTATCCTCGATTTTACAAAAATGGCGATTTCCACGTTTCGAGAGCTCGTTGAGCACAGACACTTCCAGTTTGAGAACCTAAAATGTATTGCGTCGGTAAAATGTATAGCATGCCTGTCCGAGTGTATATCCGTAACTTTGTACCCATGGAGGCTTTATCAGTGACGTTGCTGATTCACTCACCTGAATTTGCTCGTTACATCCCTCCACTTTCATCGCATACTTTCCAGTGGCATCATAAACACGATACACCGCTCCGAATCCTCCTTCTCCCAACTTCTTTTCGATACTCCATCTTTCTACCTGAAATTTCAAATTTCCAGTGACTTCCAGAAGGACCAGATTATACCTGTTGTCCAGGGTTAAGCTGTATGAGTTCAGCGGCCATTTGATTGGAGAAGTCACTTGGTTTCTTAATGAAACTCTCAACGAAGAGATCAAGTGGTTATGAATGAATTGAGAGTGCACTGGATTTTAATCGATAACGATGGGTGGGGCCACGATTTGGAGCACAGGGCATCAGGACAGAGGGCAAGGTCACTGAACAAAAACATATTTTCTAAAAATAAAGTGCGATAAAAAAACTGTTTCGGGCCAATTCAGGCCGGCCACGGGCCTACTCATTTTTCAATCAAAACTTGCATTAGAACAACACTAAAGACTGATTTAGAATGACGCCAATAATCTTATTTACGGAAATTCATTGAAAACAAAAACTTTAAAGAAACTCTCGAGGCGTCCCGACCCTGCAGCCCTCCCATCTTTGTTCAGATTTCATCACTCCTCCTTGATTGCCGCGTCTGCAATACTTTTATCACAGAAAGTATGAGGCCATGATGAGGTTGGCTCATTTATCTTGTTTTCAATCTTTCCTAAAGCTATAACAACATTTTTAACATCATCCTAACGCTCAAGGCTTTCATTTTGTTATCAAAAACTGGCAGCAGCATATTCTTTTGGTTTCTAAATATTTAAAAGTTTTCCTAAACCGTGAAATGCATTGTTAGTGTGTGAAAAAAAAATTTAATAATATTTTTCAGAATAAAATCAAAATTTAATTTAAAAAATCGATACCTTTATTATTTATAGCATCACGTTGGTATTAGCCGGGCCGCTCGGCGACCAGGAAACAGATTTCGAAAATTTTCAATTTTCCAGCGGAACAGAATGTGGATTTCATAATATCCAGGTCGCTTTCGAAATGAGATTCTGATAGGATTATTGCCAAAGACCGCATTGTGATAGAGAGAAATACTGACTGACTCCCCCCCCCCCCCCCCGTGAGATGGTCCGATTCACTGCAAAAAGAAGTCTCAATATATCGAAGAAATCGACTGACTAATTCATGGACAACCATCGCCCAAGATCGTGAGGCATGGTTAGCTGTGATCCACGCCCATACAAGCTATTAACGGATCGACTAAGTAACTAAATAAATAAGTTACAGGAGAGAGAGAGAGATTGTCGGGTGGTTACCCGGGTTTTTTTTCTAAAAAACAAAACATCTCACCCTCAAAGCCTTTGTCAATGGACACGGCAAAATTCCTAGACCCACGCGCCCATAAAAACATGCGCCCTCTGCATGCTGGCGTGTTTGTCGTGTCGACGACAGGTGATGAGCGCGAAAAGCAAAAAGGCGGGAAACTTATAACTAAAAAGTTGAGAATGTTTTTTTAGGGAAGTTTTTTAGTTTTTTTTTGTTTTAGGGAAAACTCTCGATTTTTTTGGATTTTTTCTGAGAGTGTTTTTGATTCTTTTTTGCTAGGCTTTGCTCTTTATTATTACTTGCCCGTTATTGTTTTTGTTGGAATTTTCCGAAATTCCGAACTGAATAAACTTTAATTACGGCAACCGTTCGTTGTGTGTTGTTTTTGCGTTAAGTAGACGATTTCTTGTGGTAAGGCACCACAAGAATTTCGTACTTGGGGGCCGAAGACCAAACGAAGGAGCAAAAACAGATATTCCTGCGGGAATAGAGATCTGTTTTTGTGAGAAGGACCGAAGGAAAGGTAGAAAGTTGACTTTTCTTGCGAGAAAAGGTCAGTTTCTAGCCGAAGCGAGAAGAAGAAGTGGACAATTCTGAGCGTAATTGTGACGGAAGGTCTAATTACACCAGAAAAGAAGAATTTTTGAAAATTAGTCGGATTCCACTAAATCAACAGTTTCGTTGAAGAAATTAGTGATTGCCGAGAAAATTTTGATTTTCGAGGTTAATAGTGAAGTATTGATTTTCAAGAGTTGAAGCACAACACTTCGATTGGCCGTGTTTTTTTTTTTAAGTCAGGAAGTTGGTTCAGGAATTTAATTTGATTGTAAATTGCTGCGATTTCTAGCCGCGCGCGGTAGAATATTATTGGGCAGTAAGACAATAAATTAATATAAGATTCAATTCTGTATACTCCTCCGAATTTTACAATTCTCTTCATTGCTCGTGTTCACTCTGATTTAATCAATCGTGTTTAATTTCAGATTGTCGAAATGAGCGAAAAAACCGATGAACAGATGGAACAACAACAAAGAGAAGAAAGATATGAGGCAGGGGAAAGAAAGAGTGTGGAGAAAGAATATGATGAAGAAGTTTTGTTGGATGACCACATGGACACCGAAGATTTTGACGCGCAGGAAGAAAAAAGAAAGGCAAGTGATACAGTAAAAATAAAGGCAGTAATTGCACACATTCGCCAGTTAGCGAACGTCTCGCAAACGCAAGCAGAATTAATGGTGAACCCAGTGAAAAAAGTTTTGAATGATAAAGAAGAAGTCATTAACCACAGAGAGAGGGAAATATTAAAACTGCGCCGAGAGAAACATGATTTGAAAATAATTATCGATGAATTTCAGCATACGTATGAGGCAAGAAGGAAAGAAGATGAAGATGAGGAAGGCATGGAGCAAATAAAGGGCACGTTGAAAGAGTTCAACTGCAATAAAGTGAGTGTTTTAAAAGAAAGACTTCATCGAAGCTATCAAGCTGAATATGATTTAGAAGAAACCAAAGGATTTTTGCAGGAAGTAGAAAAAGAACGAACCACGTTGCGCCAACGATTGCTAGATGCTCAAAACGAGATAAAGTTGGGAAATTTCAAAATGGACATGATGCAAAAAGAAATAGACCGACTAAAAAAGGAAAATGAATTGCGGGAAACAAACGCGACGGCCAACTCATATTCGCGGATTGGTGAGCAGCCAGATTGTATTAATGAAACCAATCAATATGTTCAGACCAAGGGAAGAAACTCCACCCAAAAGACATCCGGACAGGAGCGGAGTGGCAATTACACAGGTGGGAGTTTTAAACAAATGTGGGAAACGCGTGAAACAGCTAGAGGGTACCACCATGCCACTGAAGAAATTTTGGATGATTCGGGGCGAGAAGAGGAAGGGTCTACCCTAGATGAAATGGCGCAGCGGTATGAGCCAAGGCAAGGGCCAGAATGGACTGGGATGAATTTTCTGAACCAGTTGTACATGGAGCAAAATTTGCCGGAGCCGCCTAAGTATTCTGCTACTGATGGGTCAGTCAGTTTGAATTCGTTTGAAAAGACATTTCTGTTGAAATATGGAAGGCTTTCAGAAAAATATCAAGTTATTCTTCTGGAAACTAAATATTTGTCGGGAAAGGCGTTACGGGTGTTCAGAGGTCTCACTGAGCGAGAAAAGAAAAGTGTGAAAAGTGTCTTGGGTGCCATAGCTAGTCGACTGAGGATATCAGTAGAAGACGAGACGCGTCGGGCTAAGACAAGATGGGAAGAAATAAGGCTGCAAGATAATCAGTCTTTGGAAGACTTTTGCTTGCTTCTCGATGAAGTTGCTCGTGTTGCATTCAGGAGAATTGCTCCTGAAGAACTGTCATCGATGAAAACTGCAAAAGTCTTAGCGGCTATTTCGAATAACTCCGCGTTGTCATGTATGATTGACAACAAACTGCTGGAAACACCAGAGGTATATCACTATGATATGTGCCGAATGCTGGCGACCAGATTTGAATGGAGTCAAAAAGAAAAGCAAGTAAAGCAGATTGAAAAGAGAAAAGTGCAAGGAAATGAGAAAGAAGGTTGGACAGGACATTCTCAAGAAAACCGAGCAAATTCAAGTTCACAGAAGAATTCTCAGGCGGAGAACTCTTCTCAAAAAGTGATGCAAAGAAACTCGGGAAATAGAATAGCTCAACCCGTAGAACAACAGAGACAGCCTTTGAGAAGTTTGCAGTGTACAGAATGTCATCAAACAGGGTGTCATGAACCAGCATGTTCGCGAGCGCCAAAACCCGTCAACACTAGAGTTCACTTAAGATGTTACAGATGCAATGAGATGGGGCACATAGCGTGGGATTGCCCAAAAGAAAGCCACAGAAACAGACAGGAAGTTCCATTAGATGAAAAGAGGAAAGAAGGGAATAGTGTAGAGAAGAAAAGTGAGGTGTGCGCCGTAAGCATAAAAAATGGCGAGAAGGTAGAAAAATGGAGTCAGTTAGAAAAGGGAAGCATAGGTGGAGTAGTCGTTGATGTGTTAGTAGATAGTGGTGCGAGCATATCGATATTGTCGACTCAAACATGGAATAAACTTGTGAAAGAAAAAGGGAAGATGTGGGCCAGACAAGTTTCAGAAGAAATTACGGGTTGTAAAACGGCAATGGCTGCCAATAACCTGCCGATACAATTGACGCATAGAGTTTGTGTTCCATTAGCTATGCAGAACAGTACGAGAAAGGTTACACTGCACGTTGCCAATGTAGATCGGGAAACGGTGATCCTGGGAATTGATAATTTCGAAAAAATGGGAGTTCAAATCACATGGGAAAGTAGACCGAGAATAGTCAGGCTAAGAAAAGAAGTTAGACTAACGCCGCAGTCGCAGAAGATAGTGGAAATTGAGGTTGAAGGGTTTATCAGTGGAGATAGTAACCAGTTCATAATTACACCGCTTAATGAAGCGTTAGAAGAGGCAATTTGTCAAGTAGATGAATGTGGTAGAGCCAGGGTAAAACTATCCAACTTCGACAATAAGACAATTCTAATTAGAAAAGGAGAGCAAATCGGTACAGGAGAATTGGAAGGTTTTAAGATTGTAGAGGAATCTGATATAGAGCCCGAAGTGCAGGAAACGGAAGGAATAGCATGCGCAATAAGTGAAGAGTGGGACCGGCAGAGGTTTGATATTCTATGTGAACAACTGCAAAGAAGCTCTACACACGCGAATGTGGAAATATGGGATATTATTAGGCAGTTTCAAGATCTGTTTGCTCTAGATGATAGTGAATTAGGCAGGACAAGTATTGCTGAATGTGAAATAAAGTTGAACGAGGAAGCTAAACCCATTAAGCAAAAACCACGACCGATTCCGCTGGCAGTTAGGCCAGAAATTCGGAAAATGCTTCAGAAAATGGTAGCTCAGAAGGTAATCAGAGAAAGTGATTCGCCATGGTCGAGCCCGGTAGTTCTAGTGAAAAAGAAAGATGGGTCAATAAGAATGTGCGTAGACTACAGGAAGGTGAATAAAGTGATACGGAGTAATGCTCATCCGCTTCCACACATTGAAGCTACTTTAAAATCTCTATCGGGAAAGCGCATATTTACAACTTTGGACCTACTAGCGGGATATTGGCAGATTCCTTTGAAAGAAGAAAGTAAGCAGGTAACGGCATTCGCCATTGGAAGCGAATTATATGAATGGAATGTGTTACCATTTGGGTTAACAACGTCACCCGCAGTTTTTCAAGCCGTTATGGAGGAGATAATAGGCAGTGCTTTGGGAAAGTATGCTTTTGTTTATGTAGATGATCTGTTGATAGCTAGCGAAAATGAGGAACAGCATGTAAATGACTTGCGGGACATTTTGACAAGAATCAGGAACAGTGGAATGAAGCTGAAAGCAACCAAATGTCATATTGCCATGAAGGAAGTAGAATACTTGGGTCATCGCATTACACCGGAAGGAGTGCAAACAGAAAGCATAAAGGTGGAAAAAGTGATGCAGTACTGTCGTCCTACTAATGCTAAAGAATTGCATTCGTTCTTAGGCTTGGTCGGGTATTATCGTCAATTCATTCTGAACTTTGCTAAAATAGCCGCCCCATTGACGCCTTTAACATCAACCAAGGTAGCATGGAAGTGGGAAGACGAGCAAGAAAAAGCTTTCAATAAACTGAAACACGCAATATGTGAGGCACCAGTACTGATGCAACCCGATGTGAATGAGGCAGTAGAAGGAAAAAGACCTTTCATGATTTATACTGACGCTAGTAGATTAGGAGTAGGAGCAGTATTGGCACAAGAAGGATGCGACGGGCAGCAGCATCCCATAGCATTCGCGTCAAAGGCGTTGAGTCCCGCAGAGAAAAATTACCATATCACAGATTTGGAAGCTCTAGCAATTGTTTTTGCCCTGAGACGGTTCAAAACTATCATATATGGAACATCAGTCGTAGTTCTAACAGATCATAAACCATTAATTTCGTTGCTCAAGGGAACTCCTTTAGCAGACAGATTGCTGAGATGGTCTATTGAAATTGTAGAGTTCAACCTAAAAATTGTGTACTTGGCTGGAAAAGCAAATGCGGTGACAGATGCGTTGAGTCGAGGGGGTTGTATTGCGTCGATGAAAGAAGAAGGAAACATCACTGAGTTGCAAACAGTGATCAACGAAATCAACAAGGTTCAAGAAGAAAGAGACCTACTAGACACAACCAACTGGTTAGATTGGCTGAAGGAAGAAGATGAAGGATGGAGAACGGTAATAGAGAGAATAGACGCTGGGGAAATAGGTGGAGCGGTAACAGTAGAAGGGATGAAGAAAACTATAGATGTGAGCGATTATATGATAATTGGGAAAACCTTGAGAAATGTTGAAAATGAGAGCGCGTGTCCGGTAGTTGTACCGAACAGAGCAAGAGAGAGAATCATCAAAGAAGCGCATGAAGGGCTAGTAGCAGGACACTTTGGTACGGAAAAAATCATGCGACAGCTCAGCAAGAAATTTTATTGGCCAAGAATGAGAGCATCAATTGAAAAAGTGGTGAGAGGGTGTGTTAAGTGTATATGCGCCAATGATCACCCAAGAATGATTGCGCCATTGACACCGTACAAAACTTCGTATCCATTAGAAATTGTGGCATGTGACCTGATAGATGTAGGGCTGTCGATACAAGGCAATCGTTATATCTTAACTATAATTGATCTATTCACAAAATATGGGACAGCTGTACCAATTCCGGACAAAAAGGCGGAAACCGTATTTAAAGCATTCGCTGAGCGATGGGCTTTAGGAGAAGGACGGGTACCACATACACTGCTGACAGATCAAGGAAAAGAATTTGCTAACGGGCTGTTTGACGAATTCAATAAATTGATGAAGGTGAACCATGTCATGACCAAAGGGTATAATAGTCGAGCTAACGGAGCTGTTGAAAGGTTCAACAAATCCATTATGACCATTATTAGAAAGAAAACGGCGATGCCTCTAGAATGGGATGAAGTTTTACCGTATGCGGTATACGCATACAACTCCATCGCACACCAAACTACGGGAGACTCACCGGCATTTCTGATGAATGGAAGAGATCCGAGGGGCCCGCTTGAAATGGAGGGAGAGGATGCTACAGTGCGGTCAATATCTATAGGACCCCCCTCTAATTATGGTCTATCCGAAGAACGGAAAAAGATATCAAAATTCTGTGAGCGCCATTCGATTTCAAACACAAAAAAACCCCCGGGGCCAAAATTTCATGAAGATACCACTTTCCAGGATTCTGTAACCACAAAAAGGTGCATCTGCAAGTGGTCAATATCTATAGGACCCCCCTCATTTTCTGCTGTTTGCAGATAGGAGGTCGTCCGGAACTTTGATCTTTTTTTCCTGTTTTTGTTTTATTACACGTTTTTCTGTTTTCTACAGTAATTTTACACTTCTAGAAACCTTCCCGCTTTTTGAAAAAGCCCAAATCCACTAAATTACACATTAAAAGACGTAGTTTATTGAAAACTGGAAAGGAATGGCAAGAAAATCATTAAAAAACGAACAAAAATTTAATAACTGGTTTTTCCTCCATTGCTCTGGATCACTTCAATCAAATGATTTGGCCTTCTGGCGACCATATTCTTGAGAACAGCGCTGCTGATGAGGTCCCACTCCGATTTCGCAGCTCTCTTTAGCTCGTGTACAGTGTTGTATTGTCGACCATTGTGGTGCACACGTCGAACCAAGTATCCTCAGACATTCTCGATGTGGTTCAGATCCGGACTGCAGGCGGGCCACTCCTTCACATCAATCTTCTTGGCGGAAAACCAATCCATTGTAGACTTGCTGAGATGGGTTGATGCGTTATCTTGCTGGAAGGTGTGGGTACGGATGTGGTTTTGGAATAATGGAACGATAGTGTACTGGAGGGTCTGCTGATGCGAGGTAGACGTCTCGCGAGTAGTAATGAACTTGAGATCCAACTTCTTCTCGTCGCAGAATGCTCCCCAAACCATCAAACGTCCACCGCCGAAATCGCGCTTCGATAAGTACTTCGGATCCTTTCGAAAATCTCTCCAGTAGCCTCTGTATCTCTCCAGTAGCCATCGAGAATGTCTGAGGATACTTGGTTCGACGTGTGCACCACAATGGTCGACAATGCGACACTGTAAACGAGCTAAAGAGAGCTGCGAAATCGGAGTGGGACCTCATCAGCAGCGCTGTCCTCAAGAATATGGTCGCCAGAAGGCCAGATCATTTGATTGAAGTGATTCAGAGCAATGGAGGAAAAACCAGTTATTAAATTTTTGTTCGTTTTTTATGATTTTCTTGCCATTCTTTTCCAGTTTTCAATAAACTACGTCTTTTAATGTGTAATTTAGTGGATTTGGGCTTTTTCAAAAAGTGGGAAAGTTTCTAGAAGTGTAAAACTACTGTAGAAAACCGAAAAACGTGTGATAAAACAAAAACAGGAAAAAAGATCAAAGTTCCGGACGACCTCCTATCTGCAAACAGCAGAAAATGAGGGGGGTCCTATAGATATTGACCACTTGCAGATGCACCTTTTTGTGGTTACAGAATCCTGGAAAGTGGTATCTTCATGTAATATTGGCCCCGGGGTTTTTTTTGTGTTTGAAATCGAATGGCGCTTGCAGATTTTTGATATCTCTTTCCGTTCTCCGGATAGGCCCCAATTAGAGGGGGGTCCTATAGATATTGACCGCACTGTATAGGCATGCAATATATAGACACAGATGAATATAAATATCTTTTGACGCAAATGTTGAAAGATGCTCACCATGCAGCAAAGCAGCAGGCGAATTTGGAATATGACAAACACAAGAAATTGTTTGATGAGAAACACAAAACAGAGAGGAGAAGGTACCCTCAGCCAGGCAGTAGAGTACTTGTGGAAATTCCAGCGGAAAGGTTGGGAGCAAAATGTCCAAAATTAGTAAATAAGTGGAGAGGGCCCTATCGAGTGATTTCATGTTCAGAGAATTCAGCTATGGTAGTTCCAGTGATGGGAAAGAAAAATGAGGTGTTGAATATTCCCTTTGATAACTTGAGAGTAATTCCTAAGGAAATGGGAGAGGTGCAAATAGAAACTAAGAAAACTAGGGGAACTGTGAGGAAACACTTGCCTTCTGCGGAAGACAATATGACCATCACAACGCTAGAGTATAAAAACATGTTTGTTTTTAGTGAGATTCTGGCGTGTCGATGCAATGTTCCGTGCACATTCAAGCTGAAGGACATGGCCGAAGCACAAACAACGTCGCCAACTCAACTGCTCAAAATGCACTCCTTGCTGGAATGTTGTCCCGAGTGGAGACGTGATAAGGAAGGGCTGATGCTGGCATCACAGATGCAATTGCCAATTAAGATAAAAGACCCAGACGAGAAATTTTTCCGTGCAATTGCGCATTGCCCAACAATTCACTTAGTGTGCCAAGAAATACCAGGATGGAAAGCGTCGTTAAATGTCGCGGTGAGCAAGCTTTTTGAACAGCATTTGGGCTCCGACATTCTCGATCCTTGCAAACCATTGGTTGTTCTAGCGCCAGGAATGAAACTAAGAGAAGTTCCGGTGACCTGGAGGAAGCATCTGTTGCTGAGTGGAAATGAGGATAGTGAGAGTATGTTGCTTGAAGCACTCCGTGTGAAATACACCATGGTGGTGTTCATTCTCCCGTTTTCTGCAGCAGATGACGACAAGGAGTTATGGGAGAAATTGATCAGGTGTGTTCCTTCTTCGGTGGATGTTATGGTGTTACCAGGACCTCCTCCGTCACCTTTGAATGATCATTTGCTGCTGGAGCAATTCAAATTTCGATATGATCGATTGAGGAGAGAAGAAGGAAAACTGCTGGTCATTTCCCCAGAAGATCACTGCCAGAGCCAGAAAAACCAAAAATTGGAGTACATTGGGGTCAACAGGACGAAGCATGAATATTGGCAGGCTGTGTTGGCTCTAATAAAAGAAAAGGAATTTTGCTGGCCACACTTCGCAATGAAGAATGAGGAGGAGAAGAGGGACAACATGCCCCCCAAGAGGAGAATCAACCGGTCAAGGGAACGTCCACATGTAAAGATGAAGAACTACTCCGGACATCCATGAATGGTGCGCTGTGCGTTTTTTTTTTAAATTTTTGGTTCTATCTTGTTTAATTAATTGTTTTTAAACTATGTTAAGTTTTCTAATCCCCCACCCTTGCCAGCAGTCCAAAGTTGTCCCCGTAAAATTTGTTTTCTTTTCCCAAGTCCCTCTGTTTTTGTCATTTTAGAATTGCTAATATGATTGTAAAGTTATAAGGATAACCCTTTTTGCATCGTGCGTCACCAAAGCTGGAGGTTATTGGAAGCCGGGCTCGAAAAGGAGGGGGATGTCGGGTGGTTACCCGGGTTTTTTTCCTAAAAAACAAAACATCTCACCCTCAAAGCCTTTGTCAATGGACACGGCAAAATTCCTAGACCCACGCGCCCATAAAAACATGCGCCCTCTGCATGCTGGCGTGTTTGTCGTGTCGACGACAGGTGATGAGCGCGAAAAGCAAAAAGGCGGGAAACTTATAACTAAAAAGTTGAGAATGTTTTTTTAGGGAAGTTTTTTTGTTTTTTTTTGTTTTAGGGAAAACTCTCGCTTTTTTTGGATTTTTTCTGAGAGTGTTTTTGATTCTTTTTTGCTAGGCTTTGCTCTTTATTATTACTTGCCCGTTATTGTTTTTGTTGGAATTTTCCGAAATTCCGAACTGAATAAACTTTAATTACGGCAACCGTTCGTTGTGTGTTGTTTTTGCGTTAAGTAGACGATTTCTTGTGGTAAGGCACCACAAGAATTTCGTACTAGATTAACAGAGTACTTACTATGTTTATTTTGAGACTATTGTTGGAACTCTTCAATTTCAGAACGCTAAACTAATTAGCGAAATCAGTGGACTGGAAAAACAAGTATGTGAGTTGAAAGAGCAGCAACTGAAGTCTATTCCCACCAAAAAATGGTTCGCTGATATCGTCTCCAAGAGTTCATTTTGCTCTATTTCTAAAATTATAAATGCTCAGTTGGCCCCGTCAGCTGATGTTAACGACTAATCCAGTAGTTCCGTGTCAGGAGGGGTCGGCTTAGTCGTTAAGAGCACCCTCCTCCTCAAAATCATACAAGTCAAAATTGTGAAACATAGGATCGGTTTCCTTACTATAAAAGTAGAAAGGAAACTCAGCTGCACCATCTTCCAGGTGTACGCACCTGTCGCTGATCCAGAAGAATTAGCTGATTTCTATGACAGCCTTCAAGTCGCCTATCTAACCTGCCGTAGCAGGTACAAGCTCATTATAGGCGACTTTAACGCTAGATTGGGAGCAAGAAAAGACACGGAACGATACATTGGCACGAATTCAATGGAACCAAGAAACGAAAGTGGCGAATTATAGTTACCTTTTGTGAACCAACTCGTCTATGGCACGTGAACTCGCAATTCAAAAAGCCAATGCATAGACGATAGACACACATCAGCCCCGACCAGAAGCACAAACATGAAATCGATCATATACGGGAAAATGGAAAGTTTGTGACGGATGTGGCGGTGCTCCCATCATTCACAAATGGTAGAGATAACCGTCAACTTCGCAGTCACCTGCACTTCAGCACCAACATCGCAAGATACGAGCAGGTTAAGCGAAGAAAGCTTCCAAAGAGAGAGAGTTGGACCCGAACACTGCGCGCACGCTCAGTGGCACAGTCACAATATATTCCAATACGGACATTGATGAAGATTATCAAAATCTAACCGAAATACTCAAGAATCTACAAGACAAAGCAATAACAAGGCCATCCAACCGCACATACAAGAGAATCTCGGAAGCAACTCGCCAGTTTCTCACCAAACGGCGTTTCACAGACAGATCGGATCCAAGCTTCAAGTTACTGTCTCAAGAATGCCGAAAAGCTGTCGTGAAAGACCATGAAGAATTCGCCAGAACCCGCCTACTGAATGCCGCTAATCAACGAAGGAGTCTTAAGAAGGTAGCGAGAGACATCACAGAGTATAAATCTCAAATACCTTGCATTAAGTCTCCAGCGAGCGGCGAAAGAATCACTTCTAGGACAAAGATGGAACAGGAGATTCAGAAGTTCTACTCGAAACTATTCAGCAGCAATTTCTCATCTCCCACATCAACCAACACCCCCATCAGAACGGAAACACCACCACCAGCACCACCTTTTCTACCAGAAGAAGTGCGAACCGCCTTCAATTCATTCCCAAACGGGAAGGCAGCAGGCGATGACAAAATCACAGCAGACTTGAATTTGAATTTATTTATTCAGAATTAAAACAATATTGGGTGACAGTAGGATTAGATAGGGCCCCTCACGAGGCTAACCTAATGGATTGGGAGCTTCAATAAGAAAAAAAAACAAAAGAGAAAAATAAACCGGGGATTTTTTTAAACACAGAAACGAAATAACTCGGAAAGAAGTATATCAATAAATACAAGAAAGAGAGAATGGATTAAATAATTAATATGGCATAAGAAATCAAATTTAATTCAATATGTCAGGATGGACTTATCAATAGTTTTAGAAATTTGTGAAGGGAGTAGATTAATTGGGGTATCAGCAAAAATAGCATTCCATATTGGCACAACAGTTGAGAAGAAATCATTCGATTTGGGGTTGACAACGATAAGGTTCATAGGCCGCCTAGTAGAAGTCGAAGGTCTAACGTGGGCTGAGATATTAGGGAAATGAGAGGCACCTGTGATTATGCTATGTAATAGAATAAGCTAGTTCTTGAGACGTCGATGTCTGATGGAGAATATATTTAGTTCTAGACGATTCTCATAGGAATTAAACGGATGCATTATGCATCTCTGGAGAACTGACTTTGTGTACTGGCCGAGTGGTTTTTCAAGACATTGAGATAACCTAGAAGAGGGATGGGGGGAAAATAATACAGAATTGTATTCTAGAATTGGGAGAACATAACATTTGAACAGGGACATATAGAATTCAGAGGACGAATACTTAAAGCATTTCAATAGCTGTTTACACTTGAGCACTGCGGAGGCAGAGATTCTAGTGATGTGAAGAGCAAATTTAAGTGTACTATCCGTAAGAAGGCCAAGACCACGCGCATTTTGGACCAGGATAATTGGGTTCGAGTTGATATTATAGAAATATTTAGGATTTTTGGAGCCAATGTGTAGGAGGGATGTTTTATGCTGAGCTAAAGACAGAGTTTTTTGAAGCCCATATGCAGACTAAATCGATACCGAATTGAAGAAGGGTTGGGTCGCTAGAGTACAGTTTGATATCATCAGCAAAGGCCCAAGATAAAGTCAAAATTTGCTTTGTATCCAAGAAGATGGACGGTTGCCAATATCGATACGTGATAAGAAGAGGTCTCATACCATTTATCCATCGGAATCGCGCCAAAAATTTCACCTATCAGCAAGACGGAGCTCCATGCCATCGGGCTCGACGCACAATCAAGTGGATAGGTGATCGCGGAATCCCGATTCTCGATTGGCCGGCCTGTTCCCCTGACCTAAACATCATCGAAAATGTCTGGGGATACATGATACGGTAAATCTACGAAGGAAACAAAATTTATGCGGACATTCCACCCCTCAAAAAGGCTATCATTGAAGCATTGCAAAAAGTGGACCAACAGCTGCTCGACAATCTTTATTTCTCTATGGATGGCCGAATTTTTGAAGTTGCTTTACAGAATGGTCGTCTCATCGATTATTAATCATCATTCGTCTGTTATTTTCTCTTTTTGGTAGTCGGATGGCGCCAGGTCATGGCTGTATGGCGGGTGAGGCAGGACTTCCCAGCCCAATTCCTCGATTTTCCGTGCAGTGATCTTTGCAACATGCGGCCGGGCGTTGTCGTGAAGAAATTTTGTTGACGCCGTATCCACACCTTGACGTCGCAGCGCTTGATCCACACGGTCCAATTGATGTTGATAAAGGTCCGCCGTAACTGTTTGACCCGAATCCAGAATCAAAATACACAAGACCTTTGCTGTTCCACCAAACACAAAGCATCACCTTTTTTCCGTGGATGTCCGGTTTTGGAGTCGGTTTTGGGGCCTCACCGGGGTCCAACCACTGCCGTTTTCTTGTTGTGTTGTCGTAGCAGATCCACTTTTCATCTGACGTAACAATGGAGTCGAAAAAAACCGCCAGTTTTTGCACGACGAGTGAGAATTCCGGCCATTGTCACTCTGGTCGCCTTTTTTGCATTGCTCAACTGGTGTGGCACCCACTTTCCGCACCTGTTCGTCTTGCCGATTTTATGCAAGTGACGCTCGATTGTCATGTGAGAGCAGCCAAACTGTTCTGCAAGCTCTCGAGTTGTTTGGCACGGATCCGACTCTATTGCTTCCTTCAACAGGTCATTGTCGACGACTTCAGCTCGATGTCCATGTTCATGATCCTCCAAGCTTTCGTCACCACTTCGGAATCGTTTAAACCACTCCTGGCATTGACGTTCAGACAGGGCTTCCTCGCCAAATACTTTAAAGAGCGCACGATGAGATTCAGCAGCCGATTTGCCGTGCTTAAAGTCGTGTCACATGCAAACTCGCATTCGAAATTTTTGATCAGACATTTTCTAAACACTTTTTCTTGTGGAAAAATGAAGTAAACGTAGACAAATTATATATCAAACGATGCGCAATAAAACGCTCTTTCTAATAGATAAAACCGCATTGAAAAATATTTTATTACAAAAAAAATATGGATGAACTAAGACAACCGCGGTTTCTTATGTTACAACCTAATATATAAAATTATTTAATAATATCCACGGAGCATATTATTATCATTGTTATTATGATTGTTATACATTTTTTAAAATTTTGAATGGCGACTAAGATGGAACCCGATTCGCTGTGATTTCTTGTTTGCATAAAGCACTCAACGAAAGATTAAAAATAAATGAAGATCATAAAAATGTGTAAAATTGGGGATATTTGAAAGAACAAACAAGCAAACTTCAATTCCAAAATCTAGCCGTTTCGAAGTATGAAAAAGTCTGAAAACGACGAAACACAAAAAAATCAGCACACTGCTTAAAACTTCGGCACACACAGCCTTATCCGAATTAGGGAGCATTCCCAATACACATGGAGACAGTAGTGGCTGTATGCAAATAAGTAAAACCCTTTTCATCTTAAAATGAAAAACAAAAGCGGGTGTTTGAAGAATGTAATGATGCACTCATCTACGTTCCAACGATCACCTAATTAACGTACGTGCGTCTGTGTTGTGGGGGGTGGAGTTGGGGAGGGGAAGAAAAACGAACGGCTGAAAGTCACGATTTTTCAATTTAACCCAGTTCTATAGTTCTGAATTCGTCTACAGTCGGATCACAAGATGCACTGAAAACAGATAAAGATAAAGTGCAAATAAAAAGTTTCAGATTTACCAAGACTTGAAGGTAGTTCAAATGTCATTCTGAATAACGCACTGTTCTCCCAGGTGTAACTAATTCGTTGAAAAATAATTGAAATCTCTGAAATAAGAGTCGAAAAAACTCCCACCCCTCCCCCCCATTTATGATTTTTCCTAACTCACTTTCACTTTTATGCCACGATTAACTAAATTGATATGCGATTTTCGAAATTATGTAATTTCCCTTCGCATAATACATCGATTGCAAGAAAATGAGCACTTTAAGCAGTGAAAGTTGCACTAAATTTGTCTTTTTTACTGAAAAAATAAGTGTGGCTTCTTAAATTAAAAATGTCACTTCCAGTCTGACATTAATTCATTTTCCGAATTCTCTCTTATTGTTAGAGAGGAAATGGCTATGTGTTCTAATGAACCAATTCGAGCGTTCTCTGTCTTTAATTTATAATTTCCTTTCCATTAATCTTTTATTCTTTTGTGATGCCCTTTAATTCTATTTTGCATGGAGGGTGCAGCACAGCGACGGACACACAGTGAACAGGGTGTGAATCTTGCTACATCTCAGCAAAAATCCATAGTCTACGTGCAAGACTTGTGATTCTTCAAAGTTTTGCATAGAATTGTGGCAGACTGGAATTTCGAATTCCTCCAAATTTCACCACTTTCGTCAGAAATATTTGCCAAACTAAGAAGGGAGTGGAGACAGCTCAGTGACACCAACTTCCTTAAGTTCGTTGAAAGGATTCACCACTTCACTCCTAACTTTTGCAGAACTCCGTCCCGCTAAGCTTCACCACAGTCCAAAAAAGCGGAGTTCAGGAAAATGGTAGTCTACGAATGGAGCAAGATGAGTTCCAATGTAAATCTATCTGAAAATAATAAGCAGTCATAATCACATGTACGACTAAAAAAGTAAAGGAAGCAGTAAATTTCCATCAAGATTATACTCAACAAGTCAGTTAGAAATGCACAAATCAGAGCATCAACCTCATCAATGGTTTTGTAGTTCAGAAGTTTTGTATTTTTCACTATTTGAAGAATGATTGTCCGGGAAACAAAATTGAAGTCTGTAAAAATAAAGCAGAGAATTGAAAACCGAATCTGGAGACCATCAATACAACTAAAAAAATGGAGGATTTTAAGGTTGTAAAACAGACTTTTCGTGGTAACCAAGGGTCTGATTTTGATAGGAGCGAAACTGGCCGCACCTTGAATTTTTGATCCATTCTTCGAAATCAGAGTGAATTACATAAAAAGATCGTGAAATGTAAATTACTAGGAGTTCTTTGATTTTCTATAAATTGAAAACAATTAGGACAGTAATGCAGTTTTAAAACAAAACTTATGGCGGGCTGACAGCGTCGTCCCGAAATTTGCCGGCTCGGCTGCCTAGGTGATGCGGCGTGTATCGGGTTGTGGGAAACCCCGCCGCTGTGAGCTCCTTTACCTGCCCGCAGGCCAACAAGTCTACTTTGCATAATATTTCCAACTAATTTATTAAGTTAGTTCGCCCTACTTAAATCTTCTTCCGGTGTCCAATCCATCGTGTAGGTGTCGTGCTTTGGCGGTGGCTCGTGGAGGTGCGGTGCTGTGTCGTTGGCTCGTGTCGAGGTACTGTGCTGTGACGGTGGCTCGTGTCGAGGTGCTGTGTGGTGGCGTTGGCTCGTGGAGGTGCGTTGCTGAGGCTGGTCTGTCCCTGGGCCACTGCGTAGCTGAACTGAATTGATTGGAGCTCTTCGCAGGGATGGTTGACATTCCGACGACCCGATGACCTTGACTGATTAGGCTGCGTGGTCGGTCGGCGGTGGTCGTCATGCAAGTGGACTGGCCAGTTCACGTTCCTGTCATCTCGTTTCTTCCTTTGACTTGGCACTGGATTGGCACTGGATCGGGTGGCGCATGGGTGACATCGTGTGTTTGTGGAGTTGCGGACTGTAAGGGGCTTACGTCCGCAACACTAGGAGCATCTTGTTCAATTTAATTTTCTTATTAAATGAGATAAGTGGACAATCCTGTTTTGAGCCAGGATTTTGATTATGAAGAAAGTGGGGCTCGAGGTCATCCAAGTTTAGCTTGATCCGGCTCGGCGGGGATCTCAAGTGCTCAGGGGAAATTTCATTTAATAGACATGCGTTTTCGGTTGGTTAACTATTATATTGTAAAGAGGTTCTTTTATTCAGCGCGACTTCGAGAATCTCGATCTTTCATTTTTTTTCTGTCTTCTTCAAGAATTCTTCGACGTCGTGTCAAATAGCCATCTTTGTAGTTCCATACATGACTGGTAACGTAGCCTTCCTCTAATCTGGCAGAGTAGAGGAAGAGAGAGAGAAACAGAAAGACAGGCAGACAGACAGACAGAGGGAATGAGAGAGTGAATGAGTGAGAGAGAGAGAGAAACAGACAAAGAGACAACTGAGTTTTTTTGGTTTGATAATCATACCATCAGATTCAAGTAAAAACAGCCAAAATGCGGAAGAAATGGAGTTCAGCTTGTTTGACTGGCAAACAAAGCGTGACAAACTGGTGGCAATTGGTCGAACATCGAAATATTAGAAATGAACGTAACGGAGAAATTGTAAAAAATGATAATTCATCAATCTGAAATACAGAACTCAAAAACTAGGAAGATTACTCCCATGGATTATATTGGTTATATCTGAAAATTAGGCAGTAAAACTAGTATTCAAAAAATTTGAGTAATTCTATAAACCTTTGCGAGCTTGTTGATTTACGAAAATGTGCAGTTTTATATTAAAAATTGAGCTCCAACGCTACATTGCTCTGAGGTTATCAATGTCCTAAATGTGAGACAATGATAACATTGCTTCTCAGAATCATGCTGTGTCGTTGTCTTGTTCAATCAATGTTCAGCTGAAACCAAAAGATATCGAAACTAGAAATCATCTAAAATAAACGAAAGAAGTAAAGAACAATAAATCAACCATCTTCATCTTATATTTCATTCAATCAATCTATATCGATAATCATTTAACATTTTTTCCGATTTTTCAAGTTTTGATAGATTGCTGCTTAACGAAGAAGGTAAGCGGCCGGTCCGTTTCCTTCCCAATCGTAAGGGGCCCCTTCATTAGATCCACACGAGCTGTACGAAGCACGCATCATTCCATAAATAGCCGGGTAGTTAGGAGCATCATAATATTTCATAGCATCAACCATTCTCATGATTTCCGCAAATTGAGGTGGGCACGGATATGGGAAAAGTTGCTGCAAATTGCTGCGAATTCCTTGTTTTGCCTGTCCAACTTGATTCATGTCGGCCAAATGTTGCCACGGTAGAGTTCCATAGGATAGTTCCACCTGCATGTACATCCAAGTCTCCAAGTCATCCTTACGGCAAAGCTCTCTTTGCAAGTGGCAACTGATCGGTGCGTATTTGACAGTGCCACGGAATCCAGCTGCTTGGCGGGGTTTGCGAATTACTCCCTAAAAAGAACTGGTTGTTTAATATCATGCTATATTCCGAACTTACATCATGCCCAGTGTACTTTCTGCACATTCCGAAATCCAAAATGTACACTTTGCGTATTTCATTCAACTCGGGACGTCCAATTGTGTAGTTACCCGGTTTCACGTCACGATGTAAGTACCCAATATTGTGGAGATCTTCCAGAGATTCGAGGCACTGAATTCCAATTGAAATAGAGCAGCCCATTGTCATATGTCCTCCAGGTCCTGCTTTGTTCAGATCTTGCAGTGATTTACCGACCAGAGTCATCACTACATAGTTGAAATTCCCAAAACGACCCTTATCCTCGATTTTACAAAAATGGCGATTTCCACGTTTCGAGAGCTCGTTGAGCACAGACACTTCCAGTTTGAGAACCTAAAATGTATTGCGTCGGTAAAATGTATAGCATGCCTGTCCGAGTGTATATCCGTAACTTTGTACCCATGGAGGCTTTATCAGTGACGTTGCTGATTCACTCACCTGAATTTGCTCGTTACATCCCTCCACTTTCATCGCATACTTTCCAGTGGCATCATAAACACGATACACCGCTCCGAATCCTCCTTCTCCCAACTTCTTTTCGATACTCCATCTTTCTACCTGAAATTTCAAATTTCCAGTGACTTCCAGAAGGACCAGATTATACCTGTTGTCCAGGGTTAAGCTGTATGAGTTCAGCGGCCATTTGATTGGAGAAGTCACTTGGTTTCTTAATGAAACTCTCAACGAAGAGATCAAGTGGTTATGAATGAATTGAGAGTGCACTGGATTTTAATCGATAACGATGGGTGGGGCCACGATTTGGAGCACAGGGCATCAGGACAGAGGGCAAGGTCACTGAACAAAAACATATTTTCTAAAAATAAAGTGCGATAAAAAAACTGTTTCGGGCCAATTCAGGCCGGCCACGGGCCTACTCATTTTTCAATCAAAACTTGCATTAGAACAACACTAAAGACTGATTTAGAATGACGCCAATAATCTTATTTACGGAAATCCATTGAAAACAAAAACTTTAAAGAAACTCTCGAGGCGTCCCGACCCTGCAGCCCTCCCATCTTTGTTCAGATTTCATCACTCCTCCTTGATTGCCGCGTCTGCAATACTTTTATCACAGAAAGTATGAGGCCATGATGAGGTTGGCTCATTTATCTTGTTTTCAATCTTTCCTAAAGCTATAACAACATTTTTAACATCATCCTAACGCTCAAGGCTTTCATTTATAATAGTTGTCAAAAACTGGCAGCAGCATATTCTTTTGGTTTCTAAATATTTAAAAGTTTTCCTAAACCGTGAAATGCATTGTTAGTGTGTGAAAAAAAATTTAATAATATTTTTCAGAATAAAATCAAAATTTAATTTAAAAAATCGATTCCTTTATTATTTATAGCATCACGTTGGTATTAGCCGGGCCGCTCGACGACCAGGAAACAGATTTCGAAAATTTTCAATTTTCAAGCGGAACAGAATGTGGATATCATAATATCCAGGTCGCTTTCGAAATGAGATTTTGATAGGAATATTTCCAAAGACCGTATTGTGATAGAGAGAAATACTGACTGAGTCCCCCCCCCGTGAGATGGTCCGATTCACTGCAAAAAGAAGTCTCAATATATCGAAGAAATCGACTGACTAATTCATGGACAACCATCGCCCAAGATCGTGAGGCATGGTTAGCTGTGATCCACGCCCATACAAGCTATTAACGGATCGACTAACTATAAGTAACTAAATAAATAAGTTACAGGAGAGAGAGAGAGATTAACAGAGTACTTACTATGTTTATTTTGAGACTATTGTTGGAACTCTTCAATTTCAGAACGCTAAACTTATTAGCGAAATCAGTGGACTGGAAAAACAAGTATGTGAGTTGAAAGAGCAGCAACTGAAGTCTATTCCCACCAAAAAATGGTTCGCTGATATCGTCTCCAAGAGTTCATTTTGCTCTATTTCTAAAATTATAAATGCTCAGTTGGCCCCGTCAGCTGATGTTAACGACTAATCCAGTAGTTCCGTGTCAGGAGGGGTCGGCTTAGTCGTTAAGAGCACCCTCCTCCTCAAAATCATACAAGTCAAAATTGTGAAACATAGGATCGGTTTCCTTACTATAAAAGTAGAAAGGAAACTCAGCTGCACCATCTTCCAGGTGTACGCACCTTTCGCTGATCCAGAAGAATTAGCTGATTTCTATGACAGCCTTCAAGTCGCCTATCTAACCTGCCGTAGCAGGTACAAGCTCATTATAGGCGACTTTAACGCTAGATTGGGAGCAAGAAAAGACACGGAACGATACATTGGCATGAATTCAATGGAACCAAGAAACGAAAGTGGCGAATTATAGTTACCTTTTGTGAACCAACTCGTCTATGGCACGTGAACTCGCAATTCAAAAAGCCAATGCATAGACGATAGACACACATCAGCCCCGACCAGAAGCACAAACATGAAATCGACCATATACGGGTAAATGGAAAGTTTGTGACGGATGTGGCGGTGCTCCCATCATTCACAAATGGTAGAGATCACCGTCAACTTCGCAGTCACCTGCACTTCAGCACTAACATCGCAAGATACGAGCAGGTTAAGCGAAGAAAGCTTCCAAAGAGAGAGTTGGACCCGAACACTGCGCACACGCTCAGTGCCACAGTCACAATAGATACCAATACGGACATTGATCAAGATTATCAAAATCTAATTGAAGTACTCAAGGATCTACAAGGCGAAGCAATAACAAGGCCATCCAACCACGTACACAGAAGAATCTCGGAAGCAACTCGTCAGATTCTAACCAAACGGCGTTTCACAGACAGATCAGACCCAAACTTCAAGTCACTGTCTCAAGAATGCCGAGAAGCTGTCGAGAAAGACCATGAAGAATTCGCCAGAACCCGCCTACTGAATGCCGCTAATCAACGAAGGAGTCTTAAGAAGGTAGCGAGAGACATAACAGAGTATAGATCTCAAATACCTTGCTTTAAGTCTCCAGCGAGCGGCGAAAGAATCACTTCTAGGACAAAGATGGAACAGGAGATTCAGAAGTTCTACTCGAAACTATTCAGCAGCAACTTCTCTTCTCCCACATCAACCAACACCCCCATCAGAACGAAAACGCCACCACCAGCACCACCGTTCCTCCCAGAAGAAGTGCGAACTGCCCTCAATTCATTCCCAAACGGGAAGGCAGCAGGTGATGACAAAATCACGGCAGATTTTCTCAAGAGCTGTCATGACAATGTCATTAGCCTGATCGCACGACGATTCTCGAAGTATTTAGAAAGCGGAAAAGTTCCATTGAAATGGAAAAATTCTAACACTACTCTGATCTTCAAAAAAGGAGACAGAGAAAATTTGGAGAATTATAGGCCTATCTGCCTTCTATCAGTACTCTATAAGACATTCTCAAAATGTCTATTAAATAGAGTACGAAAAACACTAGAAGAAGCCCAGGCAGTCGAGCAAGCAGGATTCCGTCGATCATTCTCAACGATCGACCACATACATTCAGTACAACGCTTGCTCGAGGTTGGCCGCGAGTACCATATCCCGCTCACACTTGTCTTCATTGACTTCCACAAGGCATTTGACAGTGTGGAACCAAAAGCGATTTGGGAAAGCCTTCGAACACAAGGAGTAGAAACAGTCTATATAAACCTGCTCAAAGAGTGCTATACAAACTGCACAACCACCTTCACACCATTCCATAGACAAGTTGAGGTACCCATCACAAGAGGTGTACGCCAAGGTGATCCAATATCACCAAATCTCTTCTCAGCTTGTCTAGAGCTCGTTCTCGGAAAATTGTCTTGGAATCACCTTAAAGGACAAGACGACGACTACGCTCACGTGCCAGGAATAAGGATCAATGGCAGAAATCTCACCCATTTGAGATTCGCAGACGACATCATTCTTGTCGCAAACGACCCACGAACTGCCAGCCAGATGATCCAAGAGTTCACAGAAAGGTGCAAAAAAGTAGGACTCCAAATCAATACTAACAAAACCAAAGTGTTGAGAAACACATACGCCACCACACATCCGGTGATCATCAGTAACAACGGAACCATCACAACAATCGAAGACGTGGATGAGTATGTCTACCTTGGCAGGCTACTCAACCCACGAAATGAGCTAGAACCTGAACTCCACAGAAGAAGACGGGCAGCCTGGGCCGCGTTCAACAACATCAAAAACACCACCGACGCTCTCACCTGTCCCCGAATCCGAGCTCAACTTTTCGACACCATCGTTCTTCCCGCGCTCACATATGGATCTGAAACGTGGACCCTTACACAGAATCTCGCTGAAAGACTCCGTGTGACGCATGCATCACTAGAAAGAAGATTAATTGGAATGACCCTCACGGAACAACGCCAACAAGACTTACACCGCGAAGACATCCGAAAAATCTCCCAAGTCACGGACCCACTCAAATACATCAAAAAGAAGAAATTAGGATGGGCCGGGCACATTATGCGAAGAAATGACGGAAGATGGACAAAACTGATACAAGAATGGATTCCTCGAGATCAAAAACGACCTGTCGGACGACCCCCCATGAGATGGTCCGACTCGCTACGTAAAGAAATCTCAATATACCGAGGAAATCGACTAACCACTTCATGGACAACCATTGCCCAAGACCGCAAGGCATGGTTAGCTGTGATCCGCGCTCACACAAGCGAATGACGGATCGACTAAGTAACTAAGTAACTAAGTATGTCAGGATGGACTTATCAATAGTTTTAGAAATTTGTGAAGGGAGTAGATTAATTGGGGTATCAGCAAAAATAGCATTCCATATTGGCACAACAGTTGAGAAGAAATCATTCGATTTGGGGTTGACAACGATAAGGTTCATAGGCCGCCTAGTAGAAGTCGAAGGTCTAACGTGGGCTGAGATATTAGGGAAATGAGAGGCACCTGTGATTATGCTATGTAATAGAATAAGCTAGTTCTTGAGACGTCGATGTCTGATGGAGAATATATTTAGTTCTAGACGATTCTCATAGGAATTAAACGGATGCATTATGCATCTCTGGAGAACTGACTTTGTGTACTGGCCGAGTGGTTTTTCAAGACATTGAGATAACCTAGAAGAGGGATGGGGGGAAAATAATACAGAATTGTATTCTAGAATTGGGAGAACATAACATTTGAACAGGGACATATAGAATTCAGAGGACGAATACTTAAAGCATTTCAATAGCTGTTTACACTTGAGCACTGCGGAGGCAGAGATTCTAGTGATGTGAAGAGCAAATTTAAGTGTACTATCCGTAAGAAGGCCAAGATCACGCGCATTTTGGACTAGGATAATTGGGTTCGAGTTGATATTATAGAAATATTTAGGATTTTTGGAGCCAATGTGTAGGAGGGATGTTTTATGCTGAGCTAAAGACAGAGTTTTTTGAAGCCCATGTGCAGACTAAATCGATACCGGATTGAAGAAGGGTTGGGTCGCTAGAGTACAGTTTGATATCATCAGCAAAGGCCCAAGATAAAGTCAAAATTTGCTTTGTATCCAAGAAGATGGACGGTTGCCAATATCGATAAGAAGAGGTCTCATACCATTTATCCATCGGAATCGCGCCAAAAATTTCACCTATCAGCAAGACGGAGCTCCATGCCATCGGGCTCGACGCACAATCAAGTGGATAGGTGATCGCGGAATCCCGATTCTCGATTGGCCGGCCTGTTCCCCTGACCTAAACATCATCGAAAATGTCTGGGGATACATGATACGGTAAATCTACGAAGGAAACAAAATTTATGCGGACATTCCACCCCTCAAAAAGGCTATCATTGAAGCATGGCAAAAAGTGGACCAACAGCTGCTCGACAATCTTTATTTCTCTATGGATGGCCGAATTTTTGAAGTTGCTTTACAGAATGGTCGTCTCATCGATTATTAATCATCATTCGTCTGTTATTTTCTCTTTTTTTTACAGTTTTGAGCAGGTGAACATATGATTTTGTGGAAAATTTTTTAACCTTTTTTCATAAAATTTTGGTTTTTTCCTGTTGTGCGAATTTAAAGCCTATTTTAAGTTTCTATCATGAAACATCTACTAAAAGCCCATTTTTCTTCAATAGAAAGTATTTTGGTTGAAAAGCCAGTTTTCGAGTTTTCGAAAATTTTTGGGGTGACCATAAGATTATGTGGAGCACCGTACTAGGTACTGTAGAGGAAGAGAGGGAATCGATGAAAATGATAAAGAGAGGGAGTGCAAGCGACGTGGCGCATCTTTTAATCAAGTAGTAGTTAGCGTAATGGGGGGGGGAGGCTAATCCAACCTTGGAGGGTAGTTTTTGGAGAACAGCTTCTATGCTTCTAGGGGACTTGTTGTAATTTTCGCGGAATGTTGCTGCAAATAATGAACTTTTGTCTAGATCCGAGTAAATAGACTGGTCTTCGATGAACAGAGTAGGAATGGACAATGGAGAGCGAAGCCTGTTTTTTATAAGAGAACGAGCACTATGAGTATGGAAGGAGTTCAAGATGTTTTTTTTCCAATCAGTTGCCGAGCTCATTGGTGACATTGACTTACAAGACGAAGAAAACGAAGAAAGTGAACATTATGATGAATTGGACACTTCCATTAGTATTATTTCATAATTTTTGTTTGCTTTTTGCTTCGATTTTTTGTTCGAAATTTTGTTTGTTTTTTGACTGGAATTTTTGCCGTTTTCTTACTGAAAGTCTTGCCATTTCTAACTGAAACTTTTTTGAAAATCGTAATAAATTCTTATTGTTTAAAGAAGTCGACAGGAAAAAACGAGAAAAATAGCTTTTGAACAATAGTATTGCACCCCTTATTGATTTGCGCCCCTAATAGTATTGCCCCGCAGAGACAAGCTTGAACAATAGTATTGCATGCAACACTATTTGAGTTTTTACGGTAATATATAAAATTATTTAATAATATCCACGGAGCATATTATTATCATTGTTATTATGATTATTATACATTTTTTAAAATTTTGAATGGCGACTAAGATGGAACCCCATTCGCTGTGATTTCTTGTTTGCATGAAGCACTCAACGAAAGATTAAAAATAAATGAAGATCATAAAAATGTGTAAAATTGCGGATATTTGAAAGAACAAACGAACAAACTTCAATTCCAAAATCTAGCCGTTTCGAAGTATGAAAAAGTCTGAAAACGACGAAACACAAAAAAATCAGCACACTGCTTAAAACTTCGGCACACACAGCCTTATCCGAATTAGGGAGCATTCCCAATACACATGGAGACAGTAGTGGCTGTATGCAAATAAGTAAAACCCTTTTCATCTTAAAATGAAAAACAAAAGCGGGTGTTTGAAGAATGTAATGATGCACTCATTTACGTTCCAACGATCACCTAATTAACGTACGTGCGTCTGTGTTGTGGGGGGTGGAGTTGGGGAGGGGAAGAAAAACGAACGGCTGAAAGTCACGATTTTTCAATTTAACCCAGTTCTATAGTTCTGAATTCGTCTACAGTCGGATCACAAGATGCACTGAAAACAGAAGAAGATAAAGCGCAAAAAAAAGTTTCAGATTTACCAAGACTTGAAGGTAGCTCAAATGTCATTCTGAATAACGCACTGTTCTCCCAGGTGTAACTAATTCGTTGAAAAATAATTGAAATCTCTGAAATAAGAGTCGAAAAAACTCCCACCCCTCCCCCCATTTATGATTTTTCCTAACTCACTTTCACTTTTATGCCACGATTAACTAAATTGATATGCGATTTTCGAAATGATGTAATTTCCCTTCGCATAATACATCGATTGCAAGAAAATGAGCACTTTAAGCAGTGAAAGTTGCACTGAATTTGTCTTTTTTACTGAAAAAATAAGTGTGGCTTCTTAAATTAAAAATGTCACTTCCAGTCTGACATTAATTCATTTTCCCAATGCTCTTTTATTGTTAGAGAGGAAATGGCTATGTGTTCTAATGAACCAATTCGAGCGTTCTCTGTTTTTAATTTTTAATTTCCTTTCCATTAATCTTTTATTCTTTTGTGATGCCCTTTAATTCTATGTTGCATGGAGGGTGCAGCACAGCGACGGACACACAGTGAACAGGGTGTGAATCTTGTTACATCTCAGCAAAAATCCATAGTCTACGTGCAAGACTTGTGATTCTTCAAAGTTTTGCATAGAATTGTGGCAGACTGGAATTTAGAATTTCTCCAAATTTCACCACTTTCGTCAGAAATATTTGCCAAACTAAGAAGGGAGTGGAGACAGCTCAGTGACACCAACTTCCTTAAGTTCGTTGAAAGGATTCACCACTTCACTCCTAACTTTTGCAGAACTCCGTCCCGCTAAGCTTCACCAAAGTCTAAAAAAAGAGGAGTTCAGGAAAATGGTAGTCTACGAATGGAGCAAGATGAGTTCCAATGTGAATCTATCTGAAAATAATAAGCAGTCATAATCACATGTACGACTAAAAAAGTAAAGGAAGCAGTAAATTTCCATCAAGATTATACTCAACAAGTCAGTTAGAAATGCACAAATCAGAGCATCAACGTTTGTTACATGAGTCTAAAACCTCATCAATGGTTTTGTAGTTCAGAAGTTTTGTATTTTTCACCATTTGAAGAATGATTGTCCGGGAAATAAAATTGAAGTCTGTTAAAATAAAGCAGAGAATTGAAAACCGAATCTGGAGACCATCAATACAACTAAAAAAAATGGAGGATTTTAAGGTTGTAAAACAGACTTTTCGTGGTAACCAAGGGTCTGATTTTGATAGGAGCGAAACTGGCCGCACCTTGAATTTTTGATCCATTCTTCGAAATCAGAGTGAATTACATAAAAAGATCGTGAAATGTAAATTACTAGGAGTTCTTTGATTTTCTATAAATTGAAAACAATTAGGACAGTAATGCAGTTTTAAAACAAAACTTATGGCGGGCTGACAGCGTCGTCCCGAAATTTGCCGGCACGGCTGCCTAGGGGCATCTTGTACAATTCAATTTTCTTATTAAATACGGTTAATAAGTGGACAATCCTGTTTTGAGCCAGCATTTTGATTATGAAGAAAGTGGGCTCGAGGTCATCCAAGTTTAGCCCGGTTCGGGCCGGCTCGGCGGGGATCTCAAGTGCTCAAGGGCAATTTTATTTAATAGAGCTGCGTTTTCGGTTGGTTAACTATTATAAATTACGATAGTTTTATTGTAAAGAGGTTCTTTTATTCAGCGCGACTTCGAGAATCTCGATCTTTCATTTTTCTTCTGTCTTCTTCAAGAATTCTTCGACGTCGTGTCAAATAGCCATCTTTGTAGTTCCATACATGACTGGTAACGTAGCCTTCCTCTAATCTGGCAGAGTAGAGGAAGAGAGAGAGAAACAGAAAGACAGGCAGAAAGACAGACAGAGGGAATGAGAGAGTGAATGAGTGAGAGAGAGAGAGAAACAGACAAAGAGACAACTGAGTTTTTTTGGTTTGATAATTGGTTTTATTATTCTGAATATTCTTATCATACCATCAGATTCAAATAAAAACAGCCGAAATGCGGACGAAGTTGAGTTCAGCTTGTTTGACTGGCAAACAAAGCGTGACAAACTGGTGGCAATTGGTCGAATATCGAAATATTAGAAATGAACGTAACGGAGAAATTGTAAAAAAAATGATAATTCATCATTCTAAAATACAGAACTCAAAAACTAGGAAGATTACTCCCATGGATTATATTGGTAATATCTGAAAATTGGGCAGTAAAACTAGTATTCAACGAATTTGAGTAATTCTATAAACCTTTGCGAGCTTGTTAATTTACGAAAATGTGCAGTTTTTAATGAAAAATTGAGCTCCATCGCTACATTGCTCTGAGGTTATCAATGTCCTAAATGTGAGACAATGATAACATTGCTTCTCAGAATCATGCTGTGTCGTTGTCTTGTTCAATCAATGTTCAGCTGAAACCGAAAGATATCGAAACTAGAAATCATCCAGAATAAACGAATGAAGTAAAGAACAATAAATCAACCATCTTCATCTTATAAATCATTCAATCAATCTATATCGATAATCGTTTAACATTTTTTCCGATTTTTCAAGTTTTGATAGATTGCTGCTTAACGAAGAAGGTAAGCGGCCGGTCCGTTTCCTTCCCAATCGTAAGGGGCCCCTTCATTAGATCCACACGAGCTGTACGAAGCACGCATCATTCCATAAATAGCCGGGTAGTTAGGAGCATCATAATATTTCATAGCATCAACCATTCTCATGATTTCCGCAAATTGAGGTGGGCACGGATATGGGAAAAGTTGCTGCAAATTGCTGCGAATGCCTTGTTTTGCCTGTCCAACTTGATTCATGTCGGCCAAATGTTGCCACGGTAGAGTTCCATAGGATAGTTCTACCTGCATGTACATCCAAGTCTCCAAGTCATCCTTACGGCAAAGCTCTCTTTGCAAGTGGCAACTGATCGGTGCGTATTTGACAGTGCCACGGAATCCAGCTGCTTGGCGGGGTTTGCGAATGACTCCCTAAAAAGAACTGGTTGTTTAATATCATGATATGTTCCGAACTTACATCATGCCCAGTGTACTTTCTGCACATTCCGAAATCCAAAATGTACACTTTGCGTATTTCATTCAACTCGGGACGTCCAATTGTGTAGTTACCCGGTTTCACGTCACGATGTAAGTACCCAATATTGTGGAGATCTTCCAGAGATTCGAGGCACTGAATTCCAATTGAAATAGAGCAGCCCATTGTCATATGTCCTCCAGGTCCTGCTTTGTTCAGATCTTGCAGTGATTTTCCGACCAGAGTCATCACTACATAGTTGAAATTCCCAAAACGGCCCTTATCCTCGATTTTACAAAAATGGCGATTTCCACGTTTCGAGAGCTCGTTGAGCACAGACACTTCCAGTTTGAGAACCTAAAATCTATAGCGTCGGTTTGAGTGTATTTAGTCTATACGAATGCATATCCGTAGCTTTGTACCCATGAAGGCTTTATCAGTGACGTTGCCGATTCACTTACCTGAATTTGTTCATTACATCCCTCCACCTTCATCGCATACTTTCCGGTGGCATCATAAACACGATACACCGCTCCGAATCCTCCTTCTCCTAACTTCTTTTCGATACTCCATCTTTCTACCTGAAATTTCAAATTTCCAGTGACTTCCAGAAGGACCAGATTATACCTGTTGTCCAGGGTTAAGCTGTATGAGTTCAGCGGCCATTTGATTGGAGAAGTCACTTGGTTTCTTAATGAAACTCTCAACGAAGAGATCAAGTGGTTATGAATGAATTGAGAGTGCACTGGATTTTAATCGATAACGATGGGTGGGGCCACGATTTGGAGCACAGGGCATCAGGGCAGAGGGCAAGGTCACTGAACAAAAACATATTTTCTAAAAATAAAGTGCGATAAAAAAAACTGTTTCGGGCCAATTCAGGCCGGCCACGGGCCTACTCATTTTTTTTATCAAAACTTGTATTAGAACATGTAAAACACTAAAAGCTCATTTAGAATGACGCCAATAATCATATTTACGGAAATCCATTGAAAACAAAAACTTTAAAGAAACTCTCGAGGCGTCCCGACCCTGCAGCCCTCCCATCTTTGTTCAGATTTCATCACTCCTCCTTGATTGCCGCGTCTGCAATACTTTTATCACAGAAAGTATGAGGCCATGATGAGGTTGGCTCATTTATCTTGTTTTCAATCTTTCCTAAAGCTATAACAACATTTTTAACATCATCCTAACGCTCAAGGCTTTCATTTTGTTATCAAAAACTGGCAGCAGCATATTCTTTTGGTTTCTAAATATTTAAAAGTTTTCCTAAACCGTGAAATGCATTGTTAGTGTGTGAAAAAAAATTTAATAATATTTTTCAGAATAAAATCAAAATTTAATTTAAAAAAATCGATTCCTTTATTATTTATAGCATCACGTTGGTATTAACCGGGCCGCTCGGCGACCAGGAAACAGATTTCGAAAATTTTCAATTTTCAAGCGGAACAGAATGTGGATTTCATAATATCCAGGTCGCTTTCGAAATGAGATTCTGATAGGAATATTTCTAAAGACCGTATTGTGATAGAGAGAAAAACTGACTGACTCCCCCCCCCCCGTGAGATGGTCCGATACACTGCAAAAAGAAGTCTCAATATATCGAAGAAATCGACTGACTAATTCATGGACAACCATCGCCCAAGATCGTGAGGCATGGTTAGCTGTGATCCGCGCCCATTAACGGATCGACTAAGTAAAAGAGAGAGAGAGAGAGAGAGAGAGAGAGAGAGAGAGAGAGAGAGAGAGAGAGAGAGAGAGAGAGAAAGATTGCCACTGGTTGGCCGCGGTTTGGGTGCTCCAGTCATTTTTTTTACAATTTTTGTCATTTTTCTACTGTTTTGGTACTTTTTTCCCATTTTTTTGGAAAAAAAGCACCCAAACCGCGGCCAACCAGTTACGAAATCTTGTAACCCATATCCTGAAGTATACAATTCTGATGGGATCTCACTTCCGGTAATATATTTTTTTTCCACAATACGGAAATGAAACCATTTTTTTCCGAAAATTCAACTTTTTGGTCGGAAGGAGAAAAGCTAGAAAAATGTTATCCACTACAAAAATGCTTCATAAGTGACGGGTTATCGATTCCAGAAAAGAAATCGAGGTTATCTCAAAAAAGAAAAAACAATTTTTTCGAAACACCCCTACCGTATCTCAACTCGAAGGGGGCGGAGCCTAATTCTGAATACGGTTTTGTACTTAGGGAATCACAAGTACCCATTATATAAAAAATCAGACCAATTGAAACAACTTTTTTAGACTGTGACTATGGGCAGTTGAGCTATGGTCGAATCTCTCAGACATTGTCTCATAAATCTCAAATACCTTGCCTTAAGTTTCCAGCGAGCGACGAAAGAATCACTTCCAGGACAAAGATGGAACAGGAGATTCAGAAGTTCTACCCGAAACTATTCAGCAGCAACTTCCCTTTTCCCACATCAACCAACACCCCCATCAGAACGGAAACACCACCACCAGCACCACCTTTTCTACCAGAAGAAGTGCGAACTGCCCTCAATTCATTACAGAACGGGAAGGCAGCAGGCGATGACAAAATCACAGGAGACTTGAATTTGAATTTATTTATTCAGAATTAAAACAATATTGGGTGACAGTAGGATTAGATACGGCCCCTCACGAGTCTAACCTAATGGATTGGGAGCTTCAATAAGAAAAAAAAAACAAAAGAGAAAGCTCCATGCCATCGGGCTCGACGCACAATCAAGTGGATAGGTGATCGCGGAATCCCGATTCTCGATTGGCCGGCCTGTTCCCCTGACCTAAACATCATCGAAAATGTCTGGGGATACATGATACGGTAAATCTACGAAGGAAACAAAATTTATGCGGACATTCCATCTCTAAAAAAGGGCAAAACGTGGATCAACAGCTGCTCGACAATCTTTATTCGTCTATGGATGACCGAATTTTCGAAGTTGCTCGACAGAATGGTCGTCTCATCGATTATTAATCATAATTCGTCTGTTATTTTCTTTTGTTTTACAGTTTTGAGCAGGTGAACATATGATTTTGTGGAAAATTTTTTATCCTTTTTTCATAAAATTTTGGTTTTTTCCTGTTGTGCGAATTTTAAGCTTATTTTAAGTTTCTATCATGAAACATCTAGTAAAAGCCCATTTTTCTTCAATAGAAAGTATTTTGGTTGAAAAATCAGTTTTCGAGTTTTCGAAAATTTTTGGGGTGAACATAAGATTATGTGGAGCACCGTACTAGGTACTGTACAGGAAGAGAGGGAATCGATGAAAATGATAAAGAGAGGGAGTGCAAGCGACGTGGCGCATCTTTTAATCAAGTAGTAGTTAGCGTAATGGGGGGGGGAGGCTAATCCAACCTTGGAGGGTAGTTTTTGGAGAACAGCTTCTATGTATAGTCCATGGAAGAAAAATACTGGAAGGGGATTGGGTAAAGGCCTGTGGGAAGGTTTTTACTTCTACATTTTACTCAGCATCTACGTGGCGTAGAAGATCAACAACTGACTCTCTTCTACATATCCGGAGGAGTTCGGCACCCCGGCAGAGTCTCAGTTGGCCAATGGGTAGAAACGTGTCATATCGGGTCGAAGGTAGCGCCCAATACTCTTTGTCCCGGTAGCTCTAGCTCTGGCTTAGCAGGTCATAATAGAGTAAACAGGCACACAATAATTGCTACAAACAGCAACCATAACTGCCTCAGTCCTCCGCACTCGGCCTCTGCTTCTGATACGGTAGATTCAGAAGTAAGTCGGGAGAGGCGATCAAATCTCGGAATACCGGTAGTCTACCACTCGGAAAAGGAAAAGAAGAAAACGCGGCCCAAAACAAGAAGAATCGATTTAAGAGTGTGCACCTTCAACTGCAGGTCTGTCGCATCCGACAACAGACTAGCAGAGCTTCTCGAAGAAACAAAAAGAATAAAGTACGATATCATCGGACTATCAGAAACAAAACGAGAAGCAGAAGAGCACAAAACGCATCGAGACGGGACCGGAGTTTTCTTAGGATCTCGGAACAGTAGTTCCGTGTCAGGAGGGATCGGCTTTATCGTTAAGAGCACCCTCCTCCCAAAAATCATAGAAGTCAAGTTCCTCAACCATAGGATCGGCTACCTTACTCTACAAGTAGGAAGAAAACTCAGCTGTACCATCTTCCAGGTGTACGCACCTGTCGCTGATACCGATCCAGAGGAACTCGCTGACTTCTATGACAGCCTTCAAGACGCCTATCTAACCTGCCGTAGCAGGTACAAGCTCATCATAGGCGACTTTAACGCTAGATTGGGTACAAGAAAAGACATGGAACGATACATTGGCACGAATTCAATGGAACCAAGAAACGAAAGTGGCGAATTATTAGCTACCTTTTGTGAATCAAATCGTCTATGGCACATGAACTCGCAATTCAAAAAGCCAATGCATAGACGATGGACACACATCAACCCCGACCAGAAGCACAAACATGAAATCGACCATATACTTGGAAATGGAAAATTTGTGACGGATGTGTCGGTGCTCCCATCATTCACAAATGGTATTGACCACCGTCTACTTCGCAGCCACCTGCACTTCAATACCAATATCGCAAGATACGAGCAGGTCAAGCGAAGAAAGCTTCCAAAGAGAGAGTTGGACCCGAACACTGCGCACACGCTCAGTGCCACAGTCGAAATAGATTCAAATACGGACATTGATCAAGATTATGAAAATCTAATCGACGTACTCAAGGATCTACAAGACAAAGCAATAACAAGGCCATCCAACCACGTACACAGAAGAATCTCGGAAGCAACTCGTCAGCTTCTAACCAAACGGCGTTTCACAGACAGATCAGACCCAAACTTCAAGTCACTGTCTCAAGAATGCCGAGAAGCTGTCGAGAAAGACCATGAAGAATTCGCCAGAACCCGCCTACTAAATGCCGCTAATCAACGAAGGAGTCTTAAGAAGGTAGCGAGAGACATAACAGAGTATAAATCTCAAATACCTTGCCTTAAGTCTCCAGCGAGCGGCGAAAGAATCACTTCTAGGACAAAGATGGAACAGGAGATTCAGAAGTTCTACTCGAAACTATTCAGGAGCAACTTCTCTTCTCCCACATCAACCAACACCCCCATCAGAACGGAAACACCACCACCAGCACCACCGTTCCTCCCAGAAGAAGTGCGAACTGCCCTCAATTCATTCCCAAACGGGAAGGCAGCAGGCGATGACAAAATCACGGCAGATTTTCTCAAGAGCTGTCATGACAATGTCATTAGCCTCATCGCACGACGATTCTCGAAGTATTTAGAAAGCGGAAAAGTTCCATTGAAATGGAAATCTTCTAACACTACTCTGATCTTCAAAAAAGGAGACAGAGAAAATTTGGAGAATTATAGGCCTATCTGCCTTCTATCAGTACTCTATAAGACATTCTCAAAATGTCTATTAAATAGAGTACGAAAAACACTAGAAGAAGCCCAGCCTGTCGAGCAAGCAGGATTCCGTCGATCATTCTCAACGATCGACCACATACACTCAGTACAACGCTTGCTCGAGGTTGGCCGCGAGTACCATATCCCGCTCACACTTGTCTTCATTGACTTCCACAAGGCATTTGACAGTGTGGAACCAAAAGCGATATGGGAAAGCCTTCGAGCACAAGGAGTAGAAAAAGTCTATATTAACCTGCTCAAAGAGTGCTACACAAACTGCACTACCACCTTCACACCATTCCACAGACAAGTTGAGGTATCCATCACAAGAGGTGTACGCCAAGGTGATCCAATATCACCAAACCTCTTCTCAGCTTGTCTAGAGCTCGTCCTCGGACTATTGTCTTGGAACCACCTGAAAGGACATGACGATGACTACGCTCACGTGCCTGGAATAAGGATCAATGGCAGAAATCTCACCCATTTGAGATTCGCAGACGACATCATTCTTGTCGCAAACGACCCAAGAACTGCCAGCCAGATGATCCAAGAATTTACAGAAAGGTGCAAAAAAGTAGGACTCCAAATAAATACTAACAAAGCCAAAGTGTTGAGAAACACGTACGCCACCACACATCCGGTGATCATCAGTAACAACACAACCATCACAACAATCGAAGACGTGGACGAGTATGTCTACCTTGGCAGGCTACTCAACACGCGAAATGAGCTAGAACCTGAACTCCACAGAAGAAGACGGGCAGCCTGGGCCGCGTTCAACAACATCAAAAATACCACCGACGCTCTCACCTGTCCCCGAATTCGAGCTCAACTTTTCGATACCATCGTTCTTCCCGCGCTCACATATGGATCTGAAACGTGGACCCTTACACAGAATCTCGCTGAAAGACTCCGTGTGACGCATGCATCACTAGAAAGAAGATTAATTGGAATGACCCTCACGGAACAACGCCAACGAGACTTGCACCGCGATGACATCCGAAAAATCTCCCAAGTCACGGACCCACTCAAATACATCAAAAAGAAGAAATTAGGATGGGCCGGGCACATTATGCGAAGAAATGACGGAAGATGGACAAAACTGATACAAGAATGGATTCCTCGAGATCAAAAACGACCTGTCGGACGACCCCCATGAGATGGTCCGACTCACTACGTAAAGAAGTCTCAATATACCGAGGAAATCGATTGACTACTTCATGGACAACCATCGCCCAAGACCGCGAGGCATGGTTAGCTGTGATCCGCGCTCACACAAGCGATTGACGGATCGACTAAGTAACTAACAAGGGAGCCTCGAATAGAAATCCTCCTAACTTTTTTTTTAAATTTGACCATAGGTACTTTCGACTACGGGAAATTCAGTACACATAGTGGCTATCTGCGCAAACTTCTGGAAATCGAGATATTTCGATCTGAAAATCCGGAGCTCTGCGCCCTTTCTTCGCCTCCTTCCTTCCCCTTCTTTCCTATATGCATTCCACGCTGTAGGAAAAACAAGCAGCGGTGGCCGAGGGGTAAGGAGGGCAATGCGAGTATATTAAGTGTGGGTTCGGTTTCGCTTCACGGCAAAATTTTTTTTGCTTTTTTTTCAAGTTTTAAAATTTTTACAGGATCATGATAAAAAAAGATGAAACAAAACGTTTTTGATCTGTCTTTCCATACTCAGAAAAGTTGTTTTCATTATTTCATTTTCTATTCATTGTTTTACCTTGTTTTTCCTGTTTATTTTTATTCCTGTCATGATAGATGTTGAGAAAGTTTTTGACTATGTCTATGCTTCCATGCTGACTTCCAAGTCATTGGCTGCTGGTTTGACACTGTCAATGGCACTTTGATCCTACCAGGTACTCCACGAGTCCACCAAAAGTAGAGCATCTTTTGGCATAGATGAGTCAAAAACGACTTTTTCAAATAATACCTTCATCAAATGTTTCGTCATGATGTGCGAACTGTGACAAGTTACCATCAAATTTGATGCTTTGTAGTTGCCTTTTTTGGGGAACTTTCCATCTTTCTGTTTCAACGTCAAGAACAACTTTGGATGAAGTTTCCCATCGGCATAAATCAACGGAAGCACTGTATAAGAATTGGTGGTGGAAGATACATTCTGGACGACACCATTAATATCTTTCGAATCTGTGAAGGCCAAAGTTCTTGCATTGTTCCTCTCCAGCTGAAATCCGCTTTGATCAGCGTTGAAGACGTTGGATTTGGGATACATGGAAATGATTTGATTGGTCTCTTTGACGAAATACTTGGATGTATTCTCGATTTTGTCTCGATTTTTGTGTCGGACACTCGCTACGAACTTCGTGATTTTCCGGGATGATAGTCCAAATCCTCGTTGCCATTTCCAAACCAATCATCCAGAGAAACAAATTTGATATCCATCTTATTTCGATTGATGATATCCACAATTAGAAATCGAAGTGTGGCATCATGGAGAACCTATCCTTCTTCCAAGATATGTCTATGCTCATTGGAAATATCTTCCAAAGAAGCCTTGTCTGGACGGAGAGGATTCCACTTTTGCCGATTTCCTTCTCGAAATTCTGAACTCTGCTGCTGATGGATTTTGTGCCTTTTTGTCCACGACCAATTCTTATACAGTGTTTCCGTTGATTTCTGCCGATGGGACACTTCATCCAAAGTTATTCGTGACGTTGAAACAGAAAGGTGGAAAGTTCCCCAAAAAAGGCAACTACAAAGCATCAAATTTGATGGTAACCTGCCACAGTTCGCACATCATGACGAAACATTTGATGAAGGTATTCTTTGAAAAAGTCGTTTTTGACTCATCGATGCCAAAAGATGCTCTACTTTTGGTGGACTCGAGGAGTAGCTGGAAGGATCAAAGTGCCATTGACAGTGTCAAACCAGCAGCCAATGACTTGGAAGTCCGCATGGAAGCATAGACATAGTCAAAAACTTTCTCAACATCTATCATGACAGGAATAAAAATAAACAGGAAAAACAAGGTAAAACAATGAATAGAAAATGAAATAATGAAAAAAACTTTTCTGAGTCTGGAAAGACAGATCAAAAACGTTTTGTTTCATCTTTTTTTATCATGATCCTGTAAAAATTTTAAAACTTGAAAAAAAAGCAAAAAAAATTTTGCCGTGAAGCGAAACCGAACCCACACTTAATATACTCGCATCCCCCTCCTTAGCCCTCGCCTACCGCTGCTTGTTTTTCCTACAGCGTGGAATGCATATAGGAAAGAAGGGGAGGGAAGGAGGAGGGGAAAGGGCGCAGAGCTCCGGATTTTCAGATCGAAATATCTCGATTTCCAGAAGTTTGCGCAGATAGCCACTATGTGTACTGAATTTCCCGTAGTCGAAAGTACCTATGGTCAAATTTTAAAAAAAAGTTAGGAGGATTTCTATTCGAGGTTCCCTTGTAAGTAAGTAAGTAAAACACTAAAAGCTCATTTAGAATGACGCCAATAATCATATTTACGGAAATCCATTGAAAACAAAAACTTTAAAGAAACTCTCGAGGCGTCCCGACCCTGCAGCCCTCCCATCTTTGTTCAGATTTCATCACTCCTCCTTGATTGCCGCGTCTGCAATACTTTTATCACAGAAAGTATGAGGCCATGATGAGGTTGGCTCATTTATCTTGTTTTCAATCTTTCCTAAAGCTATAACAACATTTTTAACATCATCCTAACGCTCAAGGCTTTCATTTTGTTATCAAAAACTGGCAGCAGCATATTCTTTTGGTTTCTAAATATTTAAAAGTTTTCCTAAACCGTGAAATGCATTGTTAGTGTGTGAAAAAAAATTTAATAATATTTTTCAGAATAAAATCAAAATTTAATTTAAAAAAATCGATTCCTTTATTATTTATAGCATCACGTTGGTATTAACCGGGCCGCTCGGCGACCAGGAAACAGATTTCGAAAATTTTCAATTTTCAAGCGGAACAGAATGTGGATTTCATAATATCCAGGTCGCTTTCGAAATGAGATTCTGATAGGAATATTTCTAAAGACCGTATTGTGATAGAGAGAAAAACTGACTGACTCCCCCCCCCATGAGATGGTCCGATTCACTGCAAAAAGAAGTCTCAATATATCGAAGAAATCGACTGACTAATTCATGGACAACCATCGCCCAAGATCGTGAGGCATGGTTAGCTGTGATCCGCGCCCATTAACGGATCGACTAAGTAAAAGAGAGAGAGAGAGAGAGAGAGAGAGAGAGAGAGAGAGAGAGAGAGAGAGAGAGAGAGAGAGAGAGAGAGAAAGATTGCCACTGGTTGGCCGCGGTTTGGGTGCTCCAGTCATTTTTTTTACAATTTTTGTCATTTTTCTACTGTTTTGGTACTTTTTTCCCATTTTTTTGGAAAAAAAGCACCCAAACCGCGGCCAACCAGTTACGAAATCTTGTAACCCATATCCTGAAGTATACAATTCTGATGGGATCTCACTTCCGGTAATATATTTTTTTTCCACAATACGGAAATGAAACCATTTTTTTCCGAAAATTCAATTTTTTGGTCGGAAGGAGAAAAGCTAGAAAAATGTTATCCACTACAAAAATGCTTCATAAGTGACGGGTTATCGATTCCAGAAAAGAAATCGAGGTTATCTCAAAAAAGAAAAAACAATTTTTTCGAAACACCCCTACCGTATCTCAACTCGAAGGGGGCGGAGCCTAATTCTGAATACGGTTTTGTACTTAGGGCATCACAAGTACCCATTATATAAAAAATCAGATTAATTGAAACAACTTTTTTAGACTGTGACTATGGGCAGTTGAGCTGTGGTCGAATCTCTCAGACATTGTCTCATAAATCTCAAATACCTTGCCTTAAGTTTCCAGCGAGCGACGAAAGAATCACTTCCAGGACAAAGATGGAACAGGAGATTAAGAAGTTCTACTCGAAACTATTCAGCAGCAACTTCCCTTTTCCCACATCAACCAACACCCCCATCAGAACGGAAACACCACCACCAGCACCACCTTTTCTACCAGAAGAAGTGCGAACTGCCCTCAATTCATTACAGAACGGGAAGGCAGCAGGCGATGACAAAATCACAGGAGACTTGAATTTGAATTTATTTATTCAGAATTAAAACAATATTGGGTGACAGTAGGATTAGATACGGCCCCTCACGAGTCTAACCTAATGGATTGGGAGCTTCAATAAGAAAAAAAAAACAAAAGAGAAAGCTCCATGCCATCGGGCTCGACGCACAATCAAGTGGATAGGTGATCGCGGAATCCCGATTCTCGATTGGCCGGCCTGTTCCCCTGACCTAAACATCATCGAAAATGTCTGGGGATACATGGTACGGAAAATCTACGAAGGAAACAAAATTTATGCGGACATTCCACCCCTCAAAAAGGCTATCATTGAAGCATGGCACAAAGTGGACCAACAGCTGCTCGACAATCTTTATTCGTCTATGGATGACCGAATTTTTGAAGTTGCTTTACAGAATGGTCGTCCCAACGATTATTAATCATCATTCGTCTGTTATTTTCTTTTTTTTTAACAGTTTTGAGCAGGTGAGCATATGATTTTGTGGAAAATTTTTTAACCTTTTTTCATAAAATTTTGGTTTTTTCCTGTTGTGCGAATTTTAAGCTTATTTTAAGTTTCTATCATGAAACATCTAGTAAAAGCCCATTTTTCTTCAATAGAAAGTATTTTGGTTGAAAAATCAGTTTTCGAGTTTTCGAAAATTTTTGGGGTGAACATAAGATTATGTGGAGCACCGTACTAGGTACTGTACAGGAAGAGAGGGAATCGATGAAAATGATAAAGAGAGGGAGTGCAAGCGACGTGGCGCATCTTTTAATCAAGTAGTAGTTAGCGTAATGGGGGGAAGGCTAATCCAACCTTGGAGGGTAGTTTTTGGAGAACAGCTTCTATGTATAGTCCATGGAAGAAAAATACTGGAAGGGGATTGGGTAAAGGCCTGTGGGAAGGTTTTGGTAAAGGCTGGGCTCGGGCTAGGGGAATTTATATTCTCAGGGGACTTGTAATTTTCGCTGAATGTTGCTGCAAATGATGAACTTTTGTCTAGATCCGAGTAAATAGACTGGTCTTCGATGAACAGAGAATGGACAATGGAGAGCGAAGCCTGTTTTTTATAAGAGAACGAGCACTATGAGTATGGAAAGAGTTCAAGATGTTTTTTTTTCCAATCTGGCGCAGTTAACTTTGTATTTTTTATAAAGGGCTGCTATGCGGACTCTGAGTTGCTTAATACGTGGTTCAGATGGGTTGGCGGATTGTAGAGTTTTAGACAAGAGAGCACGTGTCCTACGGAGCTGGCGGGTGATGTTGGTATGGGTGTGATTTGTGATAGGTTCACTGGCATGATAGGTTGGGATATAGGTCTTGATAAGATTATACAATATATTGATAAAATAGTCATATTTGTCCGAAGGAGAAGGGAGCGTGCTTAAGAGCAAATCCCAGTGGAGAGAGGATAATTCGCTATTTAGGGACCGGTAGTCGCCTTTCTTGTAATTGAAAGCCAAACATTTGGGAACATGAGAAGAGATACAGATTTTATGACTGGAGGGTAGAAGGCAAAATTGGATGGATAGATGGTCGGATTTGAGAAAGGGGGAGGTGGGTTTTGGGAGGGTAATAGGCAGATCAGGCGAGGATATGACGAGATCAGGAATATTGGCTGAGGTTTTAGCTGTTCTGGTTGGAAAATTGACGTTTTGACTGAAATTTCTGTCGAAAATGAGACCAGAGAAGATACGACGAGATACCGTCAATGACCAATAAAGAGCGGGGAAGTTAAAGTCACCAACCAAGAGGCATGATTCAAAAGGGAGGAAGGAGTCTAAGTGTGCAATTAAGTCTTCAGTTTCCGACGCAGTTAGGTCGGGTGGTCTATAAACAACACAGAGGGTAAACGGTGAGAATGGTGGGGTGGACCCAAAAGCGGTGCTAGAGGATACTTTGCAAACTAGAATTTCAGACCGGTGTTTGGGGTAATGCACATCATAATTTATTTCCCAAGGAGTGAGAGTGACACTATTTTTGTACAGAACAGCGACCCCGCCACCTTGCATTTTAGAATGTTTCGAGGTATCACGATCAGTTCTGATAATGGACCAAGTTTTGGATGAGAAGAGCGAAGACGGGACAGAGGAATCTAGATGGGTTTCTGTCATGGCTATGATATGGTGGGAAGAAGAAGTAAGAAGATCAAGGAGATACTTGATTTTGGAGATAGTGCAAATGCCTCTAACGTTAGAAAGTAAAATATCCAGAGCCCAGTTAGACTTTGAACCATCGGAGGGAGAAGAATGAGAGAGAAAATGATTTCCTCAAGAGCTGTTATGATAATGTCATTAGCCTGATCGCACGACGATTCTCGAAATATTTAGAAAACGGAAAAGTTCCATTGAAATGGAGAAACTCTAACACTACTCGCCCAGCCAGTCGAGCAAGCAGGATTACGTCGGTCATTCTCAACGATCGACCACATACATTCAGTACAACGCTTGCTAGAGGTTGGTCGTGAGTACCATATCCCGCTCACACTTGTCTTCATTGACATCCACAAGGTATTTGACAGTGTGGAACCAAAAGCGATATGGGAAAGCTTTCGAGCACAAAGAGTAGAAACAGTCTATATAAACCTGCTCAAAGAGTGCTATACAAACTGCACAACCACCTTCACACCATTCATTAGACAAGTTGAGGTACCCATCACAAGAGATGTACGCCAAGGTGATCCAATGGCACCAAACCTTTTCTCAGCTTGTCTAGAGTTCGTCTTCGGACATTTGTCTTGGGGTCACCTGAAAGGACACGACGATGACTACGCTCACGTGCCAGGAATAAGGATCAATAGCAGAAATCTCAGTAGCAGAAAAGAGTTCACAGAAAGGTGCAAAAAAGTAGGCCTCCAAATCAATACTAACAAAACAAAAGTGTTGAGAAACACGTACGCCACCACGTGTTCATTTTCAATGAACATTTTCAGCTCCAACACTACATTGCTCTGAGGTTATTAATGTTCTAAATGTGAGACCATGATAACAGTGCTTATCAGAATCGTGCTTTGTCGTTTTGTTTTTCAATCAAAACAGAAACAGAAAGATATCGAAACCTGAAATCGTCCAGAATAGACGAATAAAGTATTTTATAAATCATACAATCATCAATCTATATCGATAATTGTTTAAAATTTTTCCGATTTTTTAAGTTTTGATAGATTGCTGCTTAACGAATAAGGTAGGCGGCCGGTCCGTTTCCTTCCCAATCGTAAGGCGCCGATTCATTAGATCCACACGAGCTGTACGAAGCACGCATCATTCCATAAATAGCCGGGTAGTTAGGAGCATCATAATATTTCATTGCATCAACCATTCTCAAGATTTCCGCAAACTGAGGCGGGCACGGATACGGGAAAAGTTGCTGCAAATTGCTGCGAATTCCTTGTTTTGCCTGTCCAACTTGATTCATGTCGGCCAAATGTTGCCACGGTAGAGTTCCATAGGATAGTTCCACCTGCATGTACATCCAAGTCTCCAAGTCATCCTTACGGCAAAGCTCTCTTTGCAAGTGGCAACTGATCGGTGCGTATTTGACAGTGCCACGGAATCCAGCTGCTTGGCGGGGTTTGCGAATGACTCCCTAAAAAGAACTGGTTGTTTAATATCATGATATGTTCCGAACTTACATCATTCCCAGTGTACTTTCTGCACATTCCGAAATCCAAAATGTACACTTTGCGTATTTCATTCAACTCGGGACGTCCAATTGTGTAGTTACCCGGTTTCACGTCACGATGTAAGTACCCAATATTGTGGAGATCTTCCAGAGATTCGAGGCACTGAATTCCAATTGAAATAGAGCAGCCCATTGTCATATGTCCTCCAGGTCCTGCTTTGTTCAGATCTTGCAGTGATTTACCGACCAGAGTCATCACTACATAGTTGAAATTCCCAAAACGGCCCTTATCCTCGATTTTACAAAAATGGCGATTTCCACGTTTCGAGAGCTCGTTGAGCACAGACACTTCCAGTTTGAGAACCTAAAATATATAGCGTCGGTTTGAGTGTATTTAGTCTATACGAATGCATATCCGTAACTTTGTACCCATGGAGGCTTTATCAGTGACGTAGCTGATTCTCTCACCTGAATTTGCTCGTTACATCCCTCCACCTTCATCGCATACTTTCCGGTGGCATCATAAACACGATACACCGCTCCGAATCCTCCTTCTCCCAACTTCTTTTCGATACTCCATCTTTCTACCTGAAATTTCCAATTTCCATTGACTTCTTGAAGGACCAGATCATACCTGTTGTCCAGGGTTAAGCTGTATGAGTTCAGCGGCCATTTGATTGGAGAAGTCACTTGGTTTCTTAATGAAACTCTCAACGAAGAGATCAAGTGGTTATGAATGAATTGAGAGTGCACTGGATTTTAATCGATAACGATGGGTGGGGCCACGATTTGGAGCACAGGGCATCAGGGCAGAGGGCAAGGTCACTGAACAAAAACATATTTTCTAAAAATAAAGTGCGTTAAAAAAGACTGTTTCGGGCCAATTCAGGCCGGCCACGGGTCTACTCATTTTTTTTATCAAAACTTGTATTAGAACATGTAAAACAGTAAAAGCTCATTTAGAATGACGCCAATAATCATATTTACGGAAATCAATTGAAAACAAAAACTTTAAAGAAATTTTCGAGGCGTCCCGACCCTGCAGCCATCTTGTTTTCAATCTTTCCATAAAGCCATAACAACATTTTTAACATCATCCTAACGTTCAAGGCTTTCATTTTGTTATCAAAAAGTGGCAGCAGCATATTCTTTTAGTTTCTAAATATTTAAAAGTTTGCCTAAACCGTGAAAAAAAAATTTCAATTCAAAACAACTTTAATTGAATCAGTTTTATCGAAACAAGGTTAAATGAGTCATTCACTATTTCGCATGTGTCTCTTAATGCTAAACGTTTTATTTTACGCAAGGATAGAAAGAGTAGCTATTCTTATTCCCAAGTAAAATATATGCCTAAATACTTTCCAACTCTTTCTTCCACTTCTCAAATTACAGGTGTTGATGTGATGACAAGAGGAAACACTATTAGAATTGTAGTTGGCTACGATCCAAATCGCAACTTCAACCTGGAAAGCTCTCGATTTCTTACTTTCTACCAAAAATAAATCATTGCGTCATCTTGGCAGATTTCAACATGCCTTACCTCACTGGTCTGCTCTTTCTGCATGTGACTTATAATGTAAAACTGTTCTCTGTTTCGCTTTGTAACAAATAATTGTTGGAAACAACACGTCATGGTTCGCACTCGCCTCTATTCTGATAGAATTTGAGACTTATGTCTCTCTAGCACCTCCAATGCTCGTAGTGTTTTTGTCGGTGACTTGTTCAGTGACCACAGATTGATAACAGTAACACTATTGTTGTCCAAAAACAATGCCAAAATTTGCAATACTGTGAAACTCTTTAAGAAAGTAGTCTACTCTCTAATCTACTTCCACTTGAATTGGATTATCGCTTTTCGGTCCTTACTGTGTAAGAAATGTATTAATAAAGGTAGAACTTTCAAGTCTAACAGATTTATTGGGAAGAAAGATAAAAAGGTCTGAGACCGGTACAATATAGAAGAAGAGAGAAAAGAGAGCCATGAATCAGAGCGTTCACGGTATTTATAATCATTGGATGAGAAGGCGGTGAAGAGCGGAATGTGGCTCACGCGTTCTCGAATGGTGTGCTGATGTTGTTGTTGAACCCATCTGTAATGGAAATGGTTCAGAGACTGAGAAGATAAGCGAATCGCAGAAGCGCGTGTGGGTGGAATCTGTCCTGTACAGATTCCCTGAGCTCTAAGTGCATTCCTGTGTCTATGAATCAGCTATGTGTGGATTCAAAGTTCCTAACTGACAGTAACGACCTATATAAGGTATATCATCCCATACATATTTAAGCTTTGTTGAGGTTGTTCACAGCCTCATGAATTTCTTTGTTCCTGTCAAAACTATAGCCAATAAGCATTCTGAAATCATTCTCAAGAGTCTGGCGCAAAGAAGGAGATCAGGAGAATTTTTCAAAGAACAAAGACCGTTCATCTCTGCTCAGAATACAATTCCTCACAATCAGAGAAGAAAAATAATTCATTGAAACTCAACAGATGAGAGCTCTCCTAAAAAGTTTTTCAGTTTCTTAAACTCTTGTCTCAAAGAAAACTTTGATATTGGAATTCTAAAAAACGGTCAGAAGGAAACTTTCATCAAGGACAGTGATAAAGCCGGAGAACTTCTTTCCAGAGCATTCTCTGATGACGGTTTCACCCGCATTAATTTCTATAGATAACTCGAACCTTTGCAATATGGCGTTCAATTCAAATAATGAAGCTAACACTTTCCAAACTAGTGGCCAAATGTAGCACTTCGCTAGATATGTTCCCTTCAATATTCTTAATTCGAGTTTGCACGTGTTAAACGGGGTGTGATAGAGAGAATTTCAGAACTTTCAGAGTATAAGAAATGAAAATAAATCAATCATCTTCATCTTATAAATTATTCAATAATCAATCTATATCGACAATCGTTCAAAAATGTTCCGATGTTTATCTCTCTGTCTCTTATTTCCACGGTGTCTTTTCGCACGCGCAGTGCGCGTATGTGACGCTGTTCAACGTCTCCAAAGTCCGAAGTCAACCGTCTACAAGGTTTTGAAGTATATCAAAACGAGAGGACATGTCAAGGAACTACCAAAAACAGGAAGAACACAAAGTATTAACACTCCTCGGATTCGTGACATCATCAAAAAGAGGATTGCCTGGAATGATGCGCTCAGTATGAACAAGCTCTCTAAATCGGTCGCCGAACTGTTGAAGTTCAAAAAATCGTGAAGAACCTTGATTTCACCAGTTACTCCTCCGTCGTGGACAGTATCTTTCCGACAAGTCCAAGAAAAATGGGCTTGAAAAATCGAAGAAATTGCTCAACGACCTCAAGGTGCGCTGCCTCTAGGACGTCATTTGGAAAGGACTCGTGGCCAGCATCGGTTCTCAATCTGCTGGATTATTACGTCTGGGTATTCTCGGAGCAGAAGATCATGGCTCATTCCCATCTAAATCTAAATCTACGATGAAAGCGTTACTCAAGGCATGGAATGAAATTGACCAAGACTATTTGCGGCGTACGGTCGAACCATTTCCGACTCGTCTGGAGGCGTGCATCGAGGTAAAATATTCAAATTTCGAACATCCTTTCAAATAATTGTAGTTTTTGGTCCACTCTATTAGAAAATAAAGTTGATTTTGTTTTATTCACTCTCGCTTCCAAATTTGACTTGCAAACAAAAGTTTCCATACTTAAAAGCCACACTGTATTCTGGAATACCGAAAAAATGAAACTGACTTAGTTTTCATGTAATACAAGATTACAGTTTCTAAAGAACGTGTCCTCTCACCATATTTCTGTCGTTTTCTTGAAGTTTCTAAATTACGACGTCATCTCTTTTACTTCCGTTCATCTATTCCGCAATAATTATATAGCAAATTCTCAATTTATAGCAATGTAATGTTGGAATAGGCTCACATCTAGTGTCTTCTAGTGTCTATTGGGCAGTAAAACTAGTATTCAAAGAATTTGAGTAATTCTATAAACCTTTGCGAGATTGTCAATTTACGAAATTGTGCATTTTCAATAAAAAATTGAGCTCCAACACTACATTGCTCTGAGGATATTCATGTTCTAAATGTGAAACCATCATTATTTTGCTTGTCAAAATCACGCTTGTTCAATCAAAGCAGAAACAGAAAGCTGAAACAGAAAGATATCGAAACCTGAAATCATCCAGAATAGACGAATGAAGTAAAGAACAATAAATCAACCATCTTCATCTTATAAATCATTCAATTAATCTATATCGATAATTGTTTAAAAGTTTTCCGATTTTTCAAGTTTTGATAGATTGCTGCTTAACGAAGAAGGTAAGCGGCCGGTCCGTTTCCTTCCCAATCGTAAGGCGCCGATTCATTAGATCCACACGAGCTGTACGAAGCACGCATCATTCCATAAATAGCCGGGTAGTTAGGAGCATCATAATATTTCATAGCATCAACCATTCTCAAGATTTCCGCGAATTGAGGTGGGCACGGATATGGGAAAAGTTGCTGCAAATTGCTGCGAATGCCTTGTTTTGCCTGTCCAACTTGGTTCATGTCGGCCATATGTTGCCACGGTAGAGTTCCATGGGATAGTTCCACCTGCATGTACATCCAAGTCTCCAAGTCATCCTTACGGCAAAGCTCTCTTTGCAAGTGGCAACTGATCGGTGCGTATTTGACAGTGCCACGGAACCCAGCTGCTTGGCGGGGTTTGCGAATGACTCCCTGAAAAGATCTGGTTGTTTAATATCATGCTATATTCTGAACTTACATCACTTCCGGTATACTTTCTGCACATTCCGAAATCCAAAATGTACACTTTGCGTATTTCATTCAACTCGGCACGTCCAATTGTGTAGTTACCCGGTTTCACGTCACGATGTAAGTACCCAATATTGTGGAGATCTTCCAGAGATTCGAGGCACTGAATTCCAATTGAAATAGAGCAGCCCATTGTCATATGTCCTCCAGGACCTGCTTTGTTCAGATCTTGCAGTGATTTACCGACCAGAGTCATCACTACATAGTTGAAATTCCCAAAACGGCCCTTATCCTCGATTTTACAAAAATGGCGATTTCCACGTTTCGAGAGCTCGTTGAGCACAGACACTTCCAGTTTGAGAACCTAAAATATATAGCGTCTGTTTGAGTGTATTTAGTCTATACGAATGCATATCCGTAACTTTGTACCCATGAAGGCTTATTATCAGTGACGTTGCTGATTCACTCACCTGAATTTGTTCATTACATCCCTCCACCTTCATCGCATACTTTCCGGTGGCATCATAAACACGATACACCGCTCCGAATCCTCCTTCTCCCAACTTCTTTTCGATACTCCATCTTTCTACCTGAAATTTCAAATTTCCAGTGACCTCTTGAAGGACCAGATCATACCTGTTGTCCAGGGTTAAGCTGTACGAGTTCAGCGGCCATTTGATTGGAGAAGTCACTTGGTTTCTTAAAGAAACTCTCAACGAAGAGATCAAGTGGTTATGAATGAATTGAGAGGGTTCTAGATTTTGATTGGGGGAGGACCTATGATTTGTAGCACATGGAATTAGGGCACAGGGCAAGGTCACTGAACAAAAAAGTCTCTTTTCTGAATTTTAATGTGCGATTGATTATTAAAAAAAACTGTTTCACTAGAAGTGTTTAAACACAAACTATTAAAGTTGTCAGTTGTGCATAGATTTACTTTCCATGAATTCGCAATAGTGTCCATCGTTTTCCATCCATCAAATGTGAGTCCCGAGTCAGCAATACTTCCATCGAAGATTGAACCTGAAGCTGGCTCATTTATCTTGTTTTCAGCCTTTCCTAAAGCTATAACAACATTTTTAACTTCATCCTAACGCTCAAAACTCTAATTTAGTTGCAAAAACTGCCTGGTGCATATTCTTATGGTTTTTGTTTAACAGTTTCGCAAAACAGTAAAAATCAGATTAAGTATTCGGTATTTTAAGTGTATGATACTAATGATTTGTTTTGATTGGACAGCATCGCGCGACATTTTCAATCCCCATTAACGAATATTCCATGATCCGTTGCTTCTTTCATCTTCCAGCGGAAGAATGTCACTTAAAGCTCAACCTTTTTCGTTTTCAGACTTAATGACCATTGAGCGTTTTAATAAACCAATTTTCTTTTAAAATATCCCGGTTATTAATGAAATAAATATGAACATTAAGCTTTTTTGAGATACCAGAGAAAACAGAATCGAACAAAAATTAATAAAAATAACGTTTCAATTTCTATTTACAGGTTACAGTCCCAATATCCATTGAATCTATGTATATTTAGTGTCTTTTATTTTTTCTCCATATTTTTCAAATTTTGATTAGAAAAATCGATTTCTTTATTATTTTTAACATCACATTGGTATGAGCCGGGCATCTCGGCGGCGAGGAAACAAATATCGAAAACTTTCAAATTTCAAGCGGAACGGAATGTGGATTTCATAATATCCAGACCGCTTTCGGAACTCGGAATCTGTTAGGAATAATTCCGAAAAAACTTTTTGTGGAAATCAAAGAATACGGTATGATTTAAAGAAGCGTAACAAAATATCGTTTTGCACTCTGAGAAGAAAATATATATAGAAAATTCTTAAGTTCTTTTCAAAAATGCTTGGATACAAAAAAGGATAAAAAGTTTAGAAAAGAAACTTAGGAACATAAAAATTTGTTCTAAGTACACTATTCAAAAGAATGTGTAGGTAAGGCTTCCATTGAGCGAAGTTTCGGCCGTCTCGTCTCGTGTTCTTTTTGAATTCGTCTGACGCAGTGTGTTAACAACTTTTTTATTGCGTAAGACGAATGCAAGACGAACTGAAATACGAACAAAGACGACTTTTTGTCTTCGTCTTTCTTCAAGGCTTTAAGTGTAGGATCAAAATAAAGTCCCGCCAGAGTAGGTCAAAACAAAAAGGTCAAACACACCTTTACAATAGTTGTTAGGATTAACAGTAAGGTTTACACGAAAGACGAAAACAAAAGGTCGTTTTTCGTCTTGAATTCGTCTTACGCAATAAAAAAGTTGTGTACTGTGTGCACAATGTATTTCAATTGACCAACACAATGTCTATCTCTGGGTCAGACGAATTCAAGACGAAGACGAGACGATTTCGACTTTCGTGGAAGCCTTAGCTAAGATAGGATAACATGTTTAAAATTTATATTTAGGTATTTTAGATGAGCATGAAGATTAAATAAGATGAGTTATTTATATATTTTCATACAAAGTCATTTTGAGAGTTCATTCTTGAGAATGCGCCATTTTCATTGTTCCCTTCAAAAGAGGAGTTTCTCAAAACTTCCCTGATTCTTCCATTTTCCATTATCATGTTTTCTTTCTTTTTACTTCTTTTTTCCTTGTCATTTCCGACTAGCAGTCTTTGAACTTCCCGTTTAAATTTTCTGCTGAATCATTTGTTTTGCTCTCATGTCACCCAATCATTTTCTGATATCATTGACAGTACTGAAATGTATAAATTTCTGTCGACGAAACACTATATATATTGTTTGTCGTCTCAAAATAGCCGCCTGAAAATAGAGAAGGGTTGATAATGAATGGAGATGTCAACAGAATGGGTCGGAAATCTGTCGCCCAACAAAAGTAAACTGTGGAAATAAATTTTAAATTTCAAAAAATCATCTGAAAAATTGAAGTTTTTATTCAACTTTTATAATTCTGTTCAATGTTTGCTCCAAATTCCATTTTGAAGCACAAAAAAAACAACATTTTACAGACCGAACCATTACAAACAGGTTTAATGGACAGAGAATTTCTTCACTGAGCGGTGATTGGTGTGGCTGAGGTATTTCTAGGTCACAACCATCAGAATTGAGCTTTGTGTTGCTTAAAGAATTTTTGATCTCAGATTTGTGGTTTGGCGTAGGCTATTAGGCAAATGGTATATGCACGCTAGGCGCCAGAAGTGACGACAGTTCCTTGAAACTCTTATCTCGGACTTTGTATTTTTGAGAGATGAAGGGAATCAGACGGTTAAATGCGATTAATTAATTTTTAAACTTTTCTTCTTGTCCTATATAATAATGCTGTTTCTTTTCAATTATCTTCATTATAATAGCGACGGTTCTAGCTGAAGCGTTCGCAAGCCCAAGCCACTTGGTAATCAAGTACAATTACTAGAGTATTACGTTAATTTCTGCAATTTGGATACTTGATTTTGAAAATTATCTTCTGAATCCTTTCCTTGACAAGCTTGTAAGTTTCAGATTCTCCGACAGCGTAGCCGGGACCGACAACGGGCTCCTCCTTAACTTCCTTCGAATTCATTCAGTAGTTTCGCACCATCTAGCGTCTCTTTTGATGGGATAACAAATCAGTTTAGTCAACCAGATTCACACAGCCACCGCGTTGATCTTTTTCCAGCGAAATGCTAAAAAATGCCGAATTCTGAGACACTGAGATCCACAATTTGGGACACACACAATTTGAGCATTGCGGTTTTTTTTCTAATATTTATGAGCCCATAGAAATAAAAATGTTTTTCGAAATGCTGGTAAGAACGAGACAAGCGTAGGCTACTTTAAAAAACTAGAAAATTAGTTATATTTCTAATATTTTTAAAAGTTGAACATCGGAAATATGTTTTCAAAATTTTTCTGTTTCACGATATTTATATGAGCAACGCAGCTTTCCCGCGGGTGTTCCCACATACTGCAATTTCTTTTTTTGGCTCTATTGACCTGTGTTCGGCTGTCCAGAGCTGAAATCTGAGTTTCCTAAATTTCCGAAAAAGTCTCGAATGGATTATGGAAATAGAAACGTGTACTCAATGAGTGCTACTGAGGTCTCGCAAAGTTTCTTCATTGTCATTTAATTTTCATTCAAATTTTGATGCAAAGATTTCGAAGAGGAATACCGCCAAGTAGACAAAGTTCTGATGTAAAACCAGGCGATTCTTAATTTTGCCGCTTTCTCAAATTCCATTTCGAGCTGTGGAGAATGAGGGATTTGTACCTCTTTTTCTTTCGTTTTTGAAACATCGGTTCCCGAAAGTTCCTAGTCCATATCGTTGTGTCTAGTCGACAGAGATTTGCCCGCAAAACCGACAAGCCTGTCTTTGACGACAAAAAATGTATTATTATTTTCTTTATTTGCAATTTACCGTTTCACTGTCTGTCGTTTCGCAATCTATTATGTTTCAGGAGGGGCTTCGGCCTACCAACAGAAAAGAGTTATGATTTAGTGCTTTTCGAGTAGACTACACAACAGAAACGTCAAATTTGTAGACTAGAACTAGGCCAAAGCGGAGCAGCTGGTCGTGTTGCAGTAGTTTTTTTCAAAAATTAAGAAATGTCAATTTTCGTCCATCATTTTTCCAATGTAAAAACCGAATAGATTTGGTATAAATAAGCCTCTGCTAGATCAGAAACGTACCTACATGTTTCAGGCGGAAGAGTGCACAGAGAAGCAGACATCCTAGCTTCTCTGATTCTCTACAGGCAGTCACGTTCCGCACACGTTCGGAACTGTGGGCATATTAACACGTCGGCGGCCTAATGCTGACCACCACAAAGCGAAACTTGATCCTCTTACAATTTTCCATGTCATTTTGCAATAATTCCAGCAATTCTGTGCCACGCTTCCTCCTCCATTACCCCTCCGTTTCGTTGCCTCTGCGACCAAAACTGATAAGTGATCTGTTCTGATAAAAACTGCCTCCGCCCACTCTGTACCACTACGTACCATATGAAACACATTTTTTAGGGTGCTTTTCGATGATATCACTCAGGAAGTATTTACATGTTACGTGATCATTTGAAGGATATGGAAGAGGTTGAACCGGGCCGAGACCCACAGTGTTCTTCAGAGGCAAGACATATTGCTAGATAACAGAAGGAAAGTGCACATCTCTGAGTGGACTCTATGAGTTTAGTGAAATTACGAAACATTCCTAGCAATGCAGCATTGAAGCAGCTCTTCCCTTATTCGTGTTCCTAGTTCGGCGTCCATTTGGCTCACAGTTATAATTCCACGTTTTTCTCATAAAATGTACAATGTGTGGTCTATAACAGCTCATATTTTCCTTGTTGAAGAAAGTAATGAACGCGCCCGCGTTCCGCCCTTTTCCGCCCTTTTATACCCGGATCACAAGGATGGAGAACAACACACAGGAAAGTGCATTGTTCAGCAGTTTCCCAAGAAAAGATAAACATGTTATTTGACTTTTTATGTTGAGAAGAGAAGCCAATAGGTGTTATCTGGACATCATTTTTGCAATTAATGGAAAAAAAGCTGACGATGGAACAATCGTTCCGCGAAGTGTTCATTGGTGTTTTAGCATTATTTCATATTGGAAAATTAGCATCAAAAAAGAAACAAAAAGCTACAAAACGGGTTGGGTGATTTCGGCTTGCACATTCGAATAATATTTCGCCGCTCAAGCAACCTTTGTCTTTTTAACTTTTTCGCAACTTTCCGTTTTAAAAACGATCCTTTCAGAGCCACCAGCTTTAAAACGGGAGGCGGGCAGCTTCACAAACAGATGTTGTAACAAGAACAGCCCTTTCTGTTCTTGCCGAGACGGTCTTGCCAGAAATGTAGGTTTTAAAACTGTCGAAAAGAGCAAAAATCTGAATGATTGTAAAATAAAGGTAGGAAAACAGTATTCCCCTGCAGGCGACGGGGAGATGGGGGGGATACACACAAAATGTTGGTCAAGGCTCATCGTTAGCCTATCTTGGAATGATCTGCGTAACATGGGCCTATGAAGCTATGAGTGCCGGAGTCCGCAGACGCCGCTCTAGAAATAATAAACCACTTTATACCATCACGATGGTGTAGATAGAGGTGATTCAGTAGAAATAGTTCTGACGATCAAGCGACTTTCAGCCAACTCGTCAACAGTAACAAGTGAATTACACGAATCAATATGATTGACCTAAATATTTTGTTCAAAAACATTACGGTGGGTGGGAGAACGGATTCTCGTTGGGAGCAACGCATATTACAGTGGAAAAAAGACTGATGGAAAAAGACTGAGGCTATTTTAAAGGTTCGCAATACTTCACAATACTGAGAAAAAAATAGTCTATTTTTACTGACTTTTAGCAGGATAGTATAGAGTTACGAAATTGTTGAAAACCTTCGACAATAATTAAAAGAAAATAAGAAATCTGTGTGAAGCAGAAAAAAATTATTTAATTGTATCTGTTAAAGAAAAAAGCAACACAATACATTGAAGAAACACATAAAGGAAGCCTGGGGTACGTCAAGTTAACAATATTCGAAAGAATATTGATTAAAAATCAGAAAATCAAGTAAACCGCTCCCAATCATCGGGTTTCTCCGTACTGTAGTCAACTCAGTTGCTCGATCGCTGCTCAACGGGGAGAACGAGGAATATAATTTGCGGTCACGAAGCACTCATTGAATTAATTGAACAACATATTTGTAAAAAGTCCCACTTACCATACGGCGCAGAGAGCGTGCGGCAACACGGAGTATTATTGGAGCAGCCCAAAAACTCGTTTCAGACGGATTTTTCAAAATTCACAGAAACTGTTTTAAAAATTCTATGAGCCGCAAAATCTTTTATTTAAAAAATGTTATTTTTCACGTACTTTTTTGGAATTTTTCAATCGGGCTGATCCCCATTCTTTTGCACTTACAACAAAAGGTGTCAACTACAGAAAGATTTCACTCAAACACTTTAAGAGCATTTCATTAAAAGAGGGGAGAAATCTAAAACTTTCTTAAACAAGCCAATGAACGGGACAACGTTTCAAAGCCACACACCAATCCACTTTCTGTCCAATCAGTTCTGAAAAATACAAATACAACGATCTTCACAGATTCACAGAGCTGTTGTCAAGTATGGCGCTCAGTGCACCTATTGTATAATATTACGCAAAACCACGTACCAGTCGTCAATGGCCGAGTAGTAACATGTTTCGCCATACTTATTATGGATTTGGGCAGCAAAGTTTCATAGTATTTTTTGAATGCATTTTGAGCAAAAATATGTAATCCTTGAAATTTCATCTCATAAATCATAAATCTTTTATGTTGAAAAATGTTTGAATTTAAAGCAATTCTGCATTCGTTGAAAACAACATTGCTGGTTATTAATTATTAAAAAAACATATTTCTAATTTTATTTCATACAAAATTATTTCGGTTTCAAAAGAAGCTTATTACAAATGGTGTTTATTGGTTGATAATTTTCACCATAAATTATTTTGGTTTTAAGGAATCAATAGAAAGTCTTGAGGCGGCTCTTTATAGCCTTTCAGAAGTATTAAAAAGCTACAATTCCAGATTCCAAATGATTCCGCACAATAACGCCCTATTTTTTTAGTCTTCTACAGTATTCTGGTCTTTCGATGATGTTTTCCACCTCACAACCTTTCAGTTTCTTATCACCACGTTCCTCCAGCTGCACATTTCTGTTTTATTTGCTCTTACATCTTGTAAATTGATTTTGCAGTATCGCTTCTTGTCCTTTACTGTGATATTCTTTATCATCATTTCAAATTCTGGACCAAAAGTTTGAAAAACACTATAAAATCAGTGGAATTGGCACGTAGATAGGCAACCGTGCCGTTTCTATATGGTAATTTTGTTAAATATTTGATAGCTCTTAGTTGGCCATTCTCCCGGCTGATTGGTTGTATGCGCTTCTGTAGAATACTCCATTATTCCAGACTGTCTTATTGTGGCAGCTGAAGTGAAAGGGTTCTGCAAGCGTTTGCGTGAAACCTTCTTGCATAAATCTGAATTTTTGTAGCTGACAACTTTTTTCTATAGTTTCAGACAAAACTACCACAGCTCATTGAATTGAAGACATCATACCTGGAATACGGTGTATTATTGAGAACTGCAGTTTCGACCAGAAATGTAGCCTGGTCGAAACTGTAGAAAAGTGTTCATATGCCACTTCTAGCATCTCATTTGCGCAATCTTAGATCCCTGCGGATTTTGCTACAAGCTAGCAACGAAAAGAGTGCAGAAATAGTACATGAAGACGTGACGATCTCCAGTGGAAAAGAATCGACTAACTTTCGTATTTTCCTTCACCGTACCAAACAATACAGCTAACTTTAACTGAATTTCAGAAATACAGTAGCTATCTGTAATTGGCTCGCAACACTACTGTAGGTGGCTCACTCATACCATTAAATATCGCTGCAGACCTTGTTGATTGACCATTTTAGTGCAACAACACCCACAACTATTATAGGTCACCGCTTACAGTAGTCTAGCAAAACTCTATGTAAAATTGGATTTGCACTAGTGAACCGTAATCCCGGTTTTATTAAAATGGTGCTAGGAGAGAATACGGTAGTTTGGATACTCACATCCGCATCTTTCATTTTATCCAAGAAGACTACACCGAATTCTATAGAATGAAGGGAACAGGAAGACATTTTTGAAGGAAACATTTCAGTTAAAACAAATCCGAAACGGCGTGAAATGAATATTTTGAAACAAGGAAACAAGACGATTTGTATTCATTTTTAAATCGCTTAAAATTCAAATCATATTTCATCAGATGATAGATAGGCAAAATAATAGAGAGACACCAAAACTAGAAGTACAGTAACCTCGCCCTTGTTGATCATCTTACCCAATCATACCATCAGCACATTTTTAGACTAATTCGCACACCCCAAATAAAAAAGAAAATAACTCTGTCAACAACTACTACTTTCGCTTTTTTCATTTCTTTTTTTTTTCTTTCTTTTCCAACGTTTTGTGCTCGCAACCATTTCCAATTGAATTTTCAGTCAACACATTTCCTAAATCAGAAGAAGAGACCTTAACCGAAAACTGTCAAAACTTGCTTAATGGCTATTCGCTCCTGCGTGCACGCTGACCCTCGCACCGTTTTCTGATAAGGCAGAGAGCCCAGTTTTTTTGCAACGAAAATGCCGCCATTTCCTCCCTCGCAATGCCTCAAGCAGTATGCAACTTTTTGAGACATTTTTACGAATTCGCTTCAGCATGTGCCCCGTTTTCCAATGGTTTTCATTTATTTGAATTCTAAGTGTTCAAGATTTTAGTGGTCAGACGGCATTCGGATAACCAGCGAAGAGCCTCTAATACTTGTCAACTGTTCGGAACTTTTTTTTTTCAGATATCTAGATTTTCACGTTGCTTAAAGTTAATATATCTACATATTTCTACGCTTGTCTGTATGTCTGTCTGTCAGTATGTCTGTGTGTCTGTGTGTCTGTATGTATATATTTCTGTATGTATGTTTGTCAATATGTCAGTACGTCTGTATATCCCTATTTCTGTATGTCTATGGATCTGTTTGTCCGTATGGTTGTATGTATGTTTGTCAGTATGTCTGTATATCTGTATGTCTGCCTGTCATTATGCCATTATGTCTGTGTGTCTGTGTGTCTGTTTGTCTGTATGTATGTTTGTCGGTATATCTGTGTGTCTGTATGTCTATATTTCCGTATGTCTGCATGTATATGTGTCTGTTTGTCAATATGTCAGTACGTCTGTATATCCATATTTCTGTATGTCTAAGGGTCTGTTTGTCTGTATGTCTATATGCCGCATTTCTCAAGATAAATTCGGAAGCCCTGGAATCTCGACGATTTGAGATATGGAGACCTCTAATCTGTGCATCTGTGTACCTGTTCGTCCACTTCATCCCGCATCACACAGTCTTTACAAAAATTGGTCAAAATTCAGATTGATAGGGGGAAAAATGGCCAAAGTGCATTCATAAGTAGGGAGACAATCTTATCAGGCGAGGGTAAATGGGTATTTAAGTTTCTAAGCTCCGCCCCTCCTTTTCAACAATAAGGAGGTGATTGTGCTCCTCTACTTTCCAATTTCAATGGTTACCAACCGACTCCTGTCTTCCTCTGTTTTTTCAATTATTTTTCAGACAATGTGCTCAGATTTTCAGCTGTTTTTTAAGGCAAACTAATTTATTCGCGCGGCAACTTGCCGTCTTACATAGCATTACTGTTTCGTGCGACAGTATGTCTAACTCTACATCAACTTCTATCTCACGGCAAGTGGCCGTAAGCCCGCAAACGAAAAGATATTCAACGCAAGCTCAAAATTCTTTGAATAAATCTCTGAAAATTCATTTCTTTCCTCAAAATTATTTTTTTCTTATAAAAAATACCGTTTTTGTCAAATTTTGGCTAGAATATTATTGAATCGAAGACTGATAATGTCATTACCAGTTTACCAGTTTATCAGCAGTCAGTAAACCGCTAGCTTCTAATGTATTTTCAATTTTTTTTCTGGTTCCGTGAAAAAGTTAAAAAGTACCTATATTTATCAGTTATATCGTTTTGCCCTCTTCTTTTTTCTTCCATTTTTGTAAAGAAATATGAAGAAAGCAATTATTTTTTTTGGATCACGCGGCGTTTCGCTATGAAATTAGGACAAGACGCATTATCTGAAAAGTAGAATCAGCAAAAACTAACGAATTGCTCTTTCATTGGGCAGCAAATGGGCAGGAAGATCCAGTTGCTTTAGTCCTGCTCTTATTTGTTGTAATCTCTGTTTCAGGAACTCTACAAATATGCCATATTCGTTTGTGAGCTTTCATGCGTTGTTTTTCCAGAAGATCATCTGAAAAATGAGCGTCGAACCACCGGGTTGTACACCTTCTCCTCATGTATTTGAAGCCTCTCAACTGGCTACAAAGTCCGTGATCGTCTATTCGGACAGAGCTGAAGTGAAGCGACTAATTACGGTGGACTTGCCAAAAGGGAATCAGGAAATCGTTATACAGGTGAGGCTCCTCGCGTTTCGATAAAATCTTTTCCATGTCTTTCCCCACCAAAATCTGTCCACTGAAACCCACTCTATTCATTTCCCTTGCCATTGTTCATTTTCAAATGCGAAACGAGCAATACACCATAAATGCTGAATATTGAATCGCTGAATCGCAGTGGTCAGTACGTCACTGAACTCTCTTTTGCTTCCTCGTTGACACTGGTCATCACTTATCAATCATGTCGAACTGAAATAAGCGTGACATTAGTGTTTTCTTTGATAGTAGAATAGTGAAATAGCCGCCAGCTAGATGCGCCATAAAAAGGTAAAAACGATGGAAGTAATCTTCAAATGATTAAATTACTCGGAAAATCAACTACAGTTTCCATGTACAGCTTCCGCATTCCGCCACGAGAACCTTATCTTGGATTCACTTGTGTTTTAGTGTGGATAACAAACAAGACGTTTGCCTGAAGTACTGGCATTGAAATCATTAATATTCCGGTCATTCCGGGCTTCTAGCGCAGTGAAATCGGGATCTCACCATTCTCACCACAGCTCAACTTATTACGAAGGGATTATGAGGTGAAGTGAATTTGGTATAATCCAAAAATCACCCCACATAGAATTTAGTACTCAAGGAAACAATATAGTATAGCCCACCTCACCAGCTTCAAATCACAACAAGAATCCTATCATCCTTTTATTATAAACTTTAAAAAGTTGTTAGGGATTGGATCTTCCCGGTGGGGAGGGTGGTTTGATTGTTGAAGTATATCTACTCTCGTGCAACTGCCCCCGAAACAACGGGTAGGGAACGATTATTCGATATCGTTGTCCATCTTTTAGTCAACTCCAACAATTACTCCTTCACCGCTTCTGAAACGAAAAATGTGAAGCAATGAGGCGGGGGGGGGGGGCGATGCTTGGAGTATGCCAGGAATTCATATTCCAGATTTCATAATCCATATATCAATTTTTGACGATATAACGATATAACGTAGTGTTGTTTATCGGAAATAAAATTGAAATTGTTTGGAAAAATGAGCATTTTTCACATTAGAAACACTTAAACTTACACGCGCCTTCAAGAAAATTGGTCACAAATGAAGTCATTGAAAAATAGTAAAATAGAGCACAAGTCTAGTTTAGGTATTACGGTATTCTCATAATAAGAACAAAGGCTTTTACGATGGATTTCAAATGCAGAAAATAGTTTTGAAAATCGTTTCTGAATTTCTAGAGTTCGTGAAACAGTGAGTTAATCTAAAAATCAAAGTTCACTGATGTTATCAAAAATATTTGTTTATGTTGCATTGTTGCATGTAGCTATCTAATTTTGATTGACCCTTACTAAAAATGACCGTTTGTGGATCTATTTCCATTGTCATCACGCGCGCATAACAAGTATTGAGGTGACATCATCGTCATTAGAAAAGCAACTATTTCAATTCATCTGAAATCTAGATCTTGTTTCAGCGATACACGGTGCTCATCATTTTCTAGATTTCATATTTCACAAAGTGCCTGACTCAGAACAATTGCTATCCAGAATGTTCTATCTAAAATGTTCCATCTTAAAACTCAATGCTTAATGATTTCTGGCGTCTAGTTCTCTGAACCCTTAATATACTAATATTTCGCAGAATTCCGGAGAAAAGATGAGCATTTGTGATATGATAAGGTTGGATGCTGCTGAGCGCTTGGTGTCACTTAAGAGCTTGGAAATTGTGTAGTCTTCCTGGCGAGATTTCCTGTCTTCCTGGCACATGATACCCAGAAGCCTTGCCTAATGAAATCCGAAAAATAAACGTCTCGTTATTTTCTCCGCTGAAATTAACTCTTAATCTTATCGCGGTTGACCACTTACGCTCTGTCGTCGCCTCCACAATGATATGTATATTCAACAATCAGTTGGTTATCAGCGCATTTCTCCGAAAAATTGCAAGCGAGAGCAGTTTCGCTGAAATTCCTGTTTGTTTTCAGTATATTTTTCGACAAAATCATATTATAATGTCGATGCAGCGACTTCAGGGAACCAAACATTAGAGCGTACTTTGCACACGTGGAAGTCAACTTAAGGAAAAGCAAAGACTGCGAGTAATAAAGAGAATCAGAGATAGAGAGAAAGAGAGAAAAATTTATAAATTTTGATGGCTTAGCATACCGTACCATACTAGAATTGGCATTAAGGTCATTGAGAAATTTACCGCTGGAGACATTTCTCTATGTCAACAGGTTCCACTCCATCAGATGCCTCCGAAGCTCTATTTACTTAAAATTCCGATCTTTTTTCTCCATTTTCATTGTTTCTATATATATATGCATGTTTCATATAAAACTGTTATCTACGAGGACAGATAGCAAAAATAACATGCTCCTTTCAAACATTTCGACCTAATTGGCACCAATTTGTTTGTCTCGATTAGCACTTGCACTGTCGCCATTCTCAGCGACCCCCGCAAAAAAGAATGAGGTAAAAATGAAAGAAAGCGGGAAGCAGAGAAAAAGTTTCGAAAAGTGACGAAACATGCGAATTGTGGTGATAGGAAGAATGAATGGAGCAGGAGGGGGGGGGGAGAATTTTTTAATTTTGTACTTTGTCTGTAATTTCAGCTCGAAAATGTTAAACAACCAATGAAAATGGAATGACATTTCGCAAATTTTTACTGTTTCCATGTAGATTCGGAAATTTAGATTCGGATTCGGATTCGGATTCGATTCGTTTAGATTCGTTTAGATTCGTTTAGATTAGATTTAGATTCGGAAATTCTGAAAGCATACATCTCATTTTCAGAATGTCAGTGCAGTCATTGAGCGTCAATCTGTCAGAGTGGACGGTCGCGGCGTTCTTATTCAAGAGGTCCAGTATCAGGAGGTGCCAATGGATATGACACATGAGACCGACAAAATTGTGGAAATCGAACGGCAAAAGATTGAAGTCGAAAATGAAAGATATGGCATTGAAGACGAATGTAGCTCCATTAGAAAACGAATTAGCGTTCTGGATGGAGTCGCGGAGCAGGTAAGAATGAATTTAAAGAAAATACAGTATTCCATTGAAATTTTATATCTAAACGGTTTGAAATGAAGTGGTGTTCCTCCCTTTTCCAATTAGCTATGCTAACCGTTTTCCAGATCTCCTCCGGCCCTGCTGCTATGCCATTTTCTGCCCAATCATCGTCTAATCTATCAGAATCCGGTAGTCAGCCGACTTTAATCCGCCGGCACACTGTAACTGGCCAGGAACCGAACCCGCTAGCAATGAGCACAAGTTCCATGATGTCGAATGCACTTTTTTTCAATCATGAATCCCTGGATAATCTAGCCAAATTTCTGAGTTATTATGGTAAGAGAAATCGGGGAGCACTAATCCATCGAACTTGTTTTCGCTGGAATTTCGGGGGATAATTCTGTTGAACCCCCTGCCATTACTATTATAAGAACTCTATGTAGGTGAGACACAATGACAAGGATGATGGGTGTTTCTCTCGTGAGTACGTCTGTCACGCCTTAGTTCAACATTCTCAAATGACTCTCTTATTATTGGGGGTATAAAAGAGTTCACAATGACCCCCCCCCCCCCCACCAAACAACTGCAATCGAATGCTTCATAGATTCCAACATAACTCCCTCCCCCCATCCATTAGAATGTATCTTCAATTGTTTGACGGTATTTCGACAAAGTTTCCATTTCATTCTTCCATATTTTTGTTTGAGGCAAACGTGAAACTATTGTTCAAACATCACAGTTTCAATTCCACAATACGATTTTCAGGCGACGCCGTTCGAGAAATGAAAAAAGAATTGCGAAAACGCCAAAGAGAAACTGAGCGGCTGTCGGAGAAAATTGACCAATTGGACAGACAACTGGATCAGCTGAGATGTTTGGCAGAGTACGATTCAATCAAGAGGTATGGAGTCTTAAACAAAAATGTTTTTTAAAGATAAATACAAATTCATTTTTTACAATATGGGAAATCACCCGGTAGCTATAAGTGACAATAAGTTACACATTTTAAAAAGTTCTTCAGAATCCAAGAAATTAGTATCCTGGAGCTGTTCTTGGCGGAGGACAGTGATCGCAGGATCCCTTAGGTCCATCCAACCCTGGTTTGCCTGGCTCTCCGTCTGTTCCGTCTTTTCCTGGTTCACCATCCTTTCCATTTTGTCCTGGCTCTCCTTGTGGACCGTTCCTTCCTGGTTGCCCTGGTCTTCCATCTTGTCCTGGTTCTCCTTTTGGTCCCTGCTCTCCTGGCTCTCCTGGTTCTCCAACTGGTGAGGCGACAGTGCGTTGGACTCCTGGTGCTCCTGGAGCTCCGATCTCTCCTGGCTCTCCGTCGGGTCCATCTTGTCCAGGTGGTCCGGGTGGCCCCTTGTTTCCTGGGCGACCGGCTGGTCCTGGCTCTCCTGGAGATCCGCCTTCTCCATAGGGTCCCTTTGGTCCTGGTGGTCCAGGTGGTCCCACTGGAGATGGTTCACACTCGAAACAGAAATCATCAGCAGTCGGAACCTGTTGACTGTCTGCATCTTTTCCATTGACTCCTGGCTTTCCAGCATGTCCATCAGCTCCAGGTGCTCCATCGTCTCCGGGAGCTCCAACTGGTCCGGCAGCTCCGGTTCCACAAGAGCAGCACTTCCCATTGCTAGATCTCTTCTTTCGGAGAGTGGCCACAGAAGAATCTCTGTAAGCCGCCAGGCGAGTGTATTCCCCACGCAGAGAATCCGTACGGGATTTGCAGAAAGTAAGGTCATCTTGAAGACCAGATTGAATATTTTGAAGGTAGAGACATAGCATTGGAACCGCCATCACTACGGTTAGGGTAGCGACGGTTGAAGCGGCGATTCCAAAGAATGCGAACTTTTTGACAGACTGACGGTCCTCAGCCATGATGGAAGGTGGTTTAAGTTCTGAAATTTTCAACTAAAGAAATAGATCAGCTTTAACTTTGTAAGACTGCATATTTCTGAATATCTAATTGAGCTTCTATTAAGGAATTTTTCATGCTCCAGATACCTACAGTCTATTGATTATGGTAGAAAGAAGCACTCTTCATCATTAAAACTGGTAGATTCAAAATTGAACCGGAAAAGGAAATTTGAAAGTTTTTCTGTTTTTCAAAATAATCTAAAGGAATCCCGGTGTAAAAAAAGAACTGATTTTAGAAGACTAGCTGAAACAGAAAAGTTTTCAAACATGATTCTTAAAGGCCCTAGCTATGATTTGTTATTCTTCTCAATAATAACAATATAACATAATCAAAATCATAAAACCGTAATAGGCAATAATAACCGAAAAGAGATGAAGCGAAAGCCAAGACGCGGAAAACACTAAAAAGCTCTGATGATTCCCTTCACAGATAACCGTCCAGTCTTTTATATCTTGAAACGACGGCGTACTTGCTAAGCGATGGCGTGCGTCGCGCAACTCAACTAAAAAAAAGAGCCCCTCCTTCAATTCCACTGGCCTCCGACGTCTTCGAGTACAAAAAAGTTCCGATGAGGGGCAGGCAGGGGAGGAGAACCGGTTTTCTAAGGAGACTTCCTACCACGGTAGAGAAAAAAAAGCCGATATGAAGTGATTTGTATGTGATAGGCGGGCCTGCTTCTCTCTCCATCTCTCCTTCTCCTTTTCGTCGTTATGCTTCCATTCCGATCACCGGAGCTGTTATTTTTACAACTGAAGCGATTTTCAGCGTGATTATCTGTTCAACGAGGAGTGATCGAAAATGGATGAAACTGGCAAATTGATGATTTTTCACAAAAAAATCTGTGTTTACTCCTCTGTAAAATTCTGGGGAATTAATCATATTTCACTACTCTGTTTGAAGGAATGAGCAGGGATCTTATAGGTGGATAGCCGGTCTCTTCTATTATGCCTGCTCTCAAGGTTCCAATTGTCACTCTCCCCTCTCCCCCTTCATACTCACTCAATTAATTTTCATCAAAAATTATTCTTGAAAAATGTGAAAACCTGTTCGTCTGAAACGATTCTGAAGCGCTATGAAGTGTGCTCCGCATGTCGGGGAATAGAATTTTAAAAAACAGTAATTTTTATGAAATTCAATTGAAAAAGAGCTGTTCAATTGCAGAAACATCAGCATCGTCGTAGAAATGGAAGAAGCCGGCAGAGTGGAATTGTACATCACATATCAAGTGTACTGTGCCGCCTGGAAGCCATGCTACGACATCAGAGCGAGTTCTGCAGAAGAGGAAAATGACACGCAAGCAGGATCCACTGTGCAACTTTGCTATTATGGATTAGTGGAACAAAACACTGGAGATGACTGGAAAGATTGTGATATCGTCCTGTCCACGTGCTCGGCGAGCCTTGGAGGCTCACCACCGCCCCTCTCCACACTCTCCGCGTCTCTTCATTCGTGCAAAAGTACCAGAAGACATGGATCATCAGTGGTCAGAAGGAAAGCTCCTTTATCAGTGCCATCTGAGGAAGACATGGGATTTGGCTCATTTGATTATAATGATATTGTGGATGCAGCGGCATTACACAGATGGCACAATGGTATTCATAGTCGGAGCAGCGAGGAGAATAGTGTCATCACTCAAGCATTGGAAAATACAGTGTCAACGTGCTTCTCTATTCCGCGAGCTGTCACCATTTTGAGCAATGCTGTGGAGCACAAGTTGCTCATTTCGAAGGTAGGAGATGGAAATGTATACAGAAAGGGAGATCACCATTGAATAACCTTTGTCGGATTCTATGTTGGCTCAGCATGAAACAAACCTGGAAATCAGTTGTTTTAGAAGATTTCATACCAATTTCAGATCGATCTCTGTTGTGCATTCTCTCATGAAACGGTTCCATCGCGCTCCACAAGCGCCTACTTATCAGCACTTATCACAAACAGCTCACAACTTCCGCTTCTTCCCGGATCTGCCGCCGTTTATGTCAACAATTGTTTTGTAACTAAAGTAAATAAAAAGTGCATCATATATACAGTATCCTACGGTACTTTTTGTAGACACACCTGCGATTGGTGTCTCCTGGAGAAGAATTCCGGTGCAATTTGGGTGTGGACCCGTCGGTCAAGGTGGAATACAAAGCGCCTACTGTAACTTATGATCAGGTAGATCTTGAATTATAAGCAAATATTATAGCTTTTCAGCAATTGAAATTCTCGAAATTTATGAGTTTTCCAGGTGGGGTTTATGTCGAAAAGCACATTGATAACCCATGAGCAAATTATCAGTGTGCGCAGTGCAAAAGTTCGGCAAAGTGTTAAGATTACAGTGAAGGAGCAAATCCCAAAAAGTCACGACGACAAAATTAAGGTAAGCACTTTTTTTTAACCATATTTTGCTGTTTCAAGTGTTCATTATGAAGCGTAGTTGCAATGTTAGAAGTTGTTAGAGAACGTGTTAGAGGGCATAGAGCTCGTGTAAATTTGAAAAAAATTGCTCCACAAGATTCTCTTCCAAAAGTGTGCATTTGTCGTAGGTTTGTGTGCACACGCTCTGCTTTCGTTGACAATATGATAACCAACGCCATTTTAATGCTCCCCACGGTTTTCAACTAAGTTTTCTGATAAAATCGAAATATTTATTGAAAAATTTCACGGCAAAACTTCGGCAGGTGCGCAGCAGTAGCAAAAAATGATGGGGGGGGGAGCAGGGTGAGGACGACTCTTTTCTATAGTTAGGTTTACTGTAAATTAAACATTACAAACATGTAATTTTTCCGATATCCCAAGTGTTCCAGGTGTCAATCGTTTCGCCGGAAATCAAACACTCATCGTCGTCGAAACAGTCCACTCCTCGAGACGTTAGACTCAACAAGGACCACAATCTTGAATGGAGCGTAATATTGGCGCCAGGCCAACACATGCTGCTCCCAGTTTGCTACACCATTGAGCATCCGGCGACCGAGTCGCTCACTTATAAGTTGACCTAACCACCCATCTTCTTGTGTATTTTTGTGTTGCTCTACTGTTGTATATTACAACGATTTCCTCGAAATTATTCATGTTGCTATTCCTAATTTCAGTGTGCCCTTCGCATCAAACATCTTTAATCAAATTTTCAGTTTCCCTTGTGTCTCCTCATTATTTAATGTTGAATTGTATTTGCTTCACTCTGGTTGATGTTAGCTCTTTCAATTTTTTTGGCAGACGGTAATAAAACTTTTTGTTGAACTGCTACACCCTATGAGATTGGAATTTTTCAGGTGGAACCGAAGGCGTGTTTTTTCATTTGACGCTGGAGAAAAACCAGCTTCATACGCCGCATCTTGAGACAACATGCTTGGCGTATAACGTTTTTCAATAGAAAATTTAGTGCGTGACACTTTCTATAATGAAAGCTTAGCGAGCGAGGCCAGAAAGCCTTTAGTCGGCACGCCTACTTCATCGATCTTCTTTCAAAATGTTTCGGATCTCTCCGAGATTTTCAATGTTCGAGCTTTTCTGTTATTGGTCCTCATTTTGAAGAATGTTATCGACCAGCTTGTGGCGGTACGGATTGAGCGTGGCGTGCGTGAACCTGTTTCACAATATCATACGCCTAACAGTATATACGATTTTTACATGTATGGTGGCTAATTCCATTCAACCAGGCACCATCATCGAGATGGCCAAGAGGGAATGAACCCAAGTAACATCGGAAAAGAAAGCTGTTGGAATCTCATAGACAACCGATTGGAGAACCATTAAACGTTTTGATAAGTTGAATACGCTCAAGAACCGTTCAAAAAGCGGAATACCTCGCACTTCGATCATTCCTGTGAGAATCAAAGCCGTCAGGGAACGAATTCGTCGGAATCCACACCGAAGCATGATAAGATTGCGTCTGGAGCTTCGAATGAGCAATCCGTCAATCAGAAGAATAGTAAAAAGAGAGCTCGGACTGAATCTGTATTGTGTTCGAAATGCTGTAATTCTGTCGGAAAAGAAAAAGCTGACGCGTATCCAGAAGTGCAAATCTCTTCTTGCTGGCACTCGACAAAATGAATATCTGAAGATGCTGTAAAGCTCTTAACAGTGGAAAACGAATTCAACTCACAAAACCATCGAGTTCTTTCCTCGACAGCTGAGACATAAACACGGTAGAATGATCAGCAGAGCTTCACATCCTCAGCAAGTAAAGTGTAACAGTCGGACTCGCCTCATAACCCCGCGGATGTTGGATGGATGTTCCGGGTCAATTAAAAACCTCTGGGTGCGTGGTCACTTACAGTTTGAATTTTCAGAATGCTCTCCAATACCTTTGTTTGCCAGATTTTTGGATTATTACAATAGGATAAGAATTTCTAAGACCAATAAAACTCCGAGCCTTTGCTCAAGAGGACTTAATTGCCTCAAGTAGTTTTACGGTTGATCTCCGCTTTTCGTCATCAAGAAATTCAAACGGTTTCATTGATTTCCGCTTGTCGACATCAAGGGATTCGATAAGATAAGAATTATGGCAATGCGATAAATCTTTCGACTACGACAATTTTGTCTCAAAGACAGATACAACAGAGGTTGCTCGCCACACAATAAGAATTTACACAAGGACCAAAACGCGGACGGTGCAATCGTATTTCGAAGAGACGCTTTCGAAGATTGTGAATATGACAATGAGATCACTGTGACATGGCTCATGGCCGTTCACCCCTTATCATAAACCGTAGCATCAATAATGAAAGGACCGTTGACCTGAATCAGTGGGCATCGCTTACTGGAGATAAAAGACTGATTGATTAGCACAGAATGCCAAAAGACACCCCACACTTTGCTAGCCGACACTGGCACTGGGAACTCATCTGAGATTGTTCAGAGCTGTCTCTGAGTTTTCTTTTGGTTGCATGCTTAGTTCTCACAGTCCGAGAACAGTAATAGTTTTGTGCTTATCGAACATTCTGTCAACTCTCTGTCCTTTCCTTACCACACCAGTCCAATTAGATTTTGTCTAATTTTGTCTAATTTTGTCTCTTTTCTTCTATAATGACATCATTTTTGGGTTCTAATTTTATTCAGATTTTGAAAATCACATTTTTTTACTTTTCATTTTCTTCTTTTTCTCAAAATTCCAAAAATGTTCTCTGCGGTTTCCAAGCTGTGCATAAAATTAGTTTCTCAAATCCTGATCGAAGTCTATTGCAAGACCAAGGATTGAGACATTCACCATTTTTCAACCACTACTCACCAACTCAAACCAACTCAAACCAACTCACACCAATTCACACCAACTCACTCCCATGCACTTCCCTTTATGTTGCACTAGCACCTTGAAAAGAAACGAACTACCCATCCAATCAAACAGAATGGTTCAACGACTGTTTTTTTTCTTTTCTATCACGGCAGAAAAAAAATTACGAAAAATTTGAAGCGAAAGGCCGACGACATCGCAGTCTGGTTTTTCGCAACTCTTGCGTTATACAGTCCTTTTTCGGGACAGCAGATGTCGAACATCTGAAACGAACGATCAACATAAACACATTTCTGTAATCCGCACCTACATATTCTGCTGAGCAGACCTCAAGAAATTCTTTGTCGGTACAATAGATGATGTGACATTTACACCCTGGTTCCCAAGAGCGTTCACGCAGAGGAGAGGTCACACAACAGATGTTGCGCGTCTCACTTTAAGACAGGGGGCGTGGCCAAGGCAACTCATGGAACACTGAGACGAATGCTGTCTGGACACGCTCAGTAGATAGTTCAGATATGCCAACGAACCTCGAGTGAACACCATTTTGTATCACTGTCATGTATCCTTTTCTCACATTGTTCACTTACACTCACTAATCCAAATCACACTAACAATTGCTGTTCTCTTTTCCCTAATATTAAAGCTGAGATCTTTACAGAAACAAAGATTTCGTACGAACAACAAAACCGAGATCGAGACAAAAGAACCGCGAGGAAGAGTCGTCAATTGGAGCGAGTTTGGAAGCTCGACGAAGTCTACAACAGCAAAATTCGGACCAAGTCGACGACGTTTTATAACCACCGACCACCGATTCAAGTCAACCACTGCTGACCTACATTCCAATTACCATGCAACTCTCGTGCCTTATGGTAACAGCAATCCCTGGCTCAACAATTCCTTACATCATGATCTCAATTCACGATAAAGAACTTGTCGCCCTTTGGGATACTGGAGCAGGTGTCACTTACGTAAGTCTTTCTACTGCTTATCATTTGGGATTACCAATCAAGGAGAGTCGACCAAGAAATATCAAAACTGCAAATGGATCATCGTTCGCGATCATTGGAAGTTTTACGGCGCTAGTCCGAATCGCAGATATCCTTGTCGAATACGAGTTCCTGGTAGCACCTGATCACTGCTGCCCAGGAAATGCCTTATTAGGATTCGACTTCATGGAATTTCTGGACCGGAACGGAACAGCATTCAATGGAATCTTCGACCATCTCTAGGAAAGCTCTTCATTGACAACAAAGCAGTCAACATTATCGGCCCGGAGAAAGTTGTGTTCCCGAGCAGAAAAAAAAGGTGGTGCATTGAGTTAGTTATTTTTATTATTATTTGTTTTTTGTTGTGTATTTACCTAATTTCCGAATATTATGTATTTTTACACCATTTATGTTTACCTCCACCCTATAATTATTCATTGTTATAGAAAATTCTTTTTAATTCATGGCGCCTCATTTAATTGTATCAATCAGCCTTTACAGGAAATATGCCGAAATGTAGACGTAATTGTTTTTTTTTCAAGCTTATTAATCGTCTCTCTCACTCTTTTTCTCTCTCATTTTCATTAATTTTCTAATGTTTCTCAATCTCTCTCTCTCTCTCTCTCTCTCTCTCTCTCTCTCTCTCTCTCTCTCTTTTTTTCTCTTTCTTTCTCTTTATTTTTCTATTGTTCTCATTCTCTCTCTCTCTCTTCTTAGCCCCTCGGCCACAACTTATCCCAGCGAATCGTGATCAACAAAAATGCACAAAGGAACCCTGCACATGAAGAAAAAAAAGGACACTCGCCAAAATTGGACAAATGACTAAAATTGACAGGATTACAAAGATGCAGAAATCATCGGTTCAACACTCTGCAAGACGCCCATATTGAACTAAAGAAGAATACCGGAACAAAGAGTCGATCGAGGCGCTCGACTTAAGGAGCGGTGGGATGTAACAGTCGGACTCGCCTCATAACCCCGCGCGCATGAAGAATATACAGAACACTCTAGGCTCAGTGGTTGTAACCATAACTATAACCACGCCTACTAACCCCGTGTAGCAGGAGGACGTACAGAGGAGGATTGCTAGTCAGTTTGTGGTTGAGACTCGCAAGAGGATGGTGAGGCCTCGGTGTGGCTAAGTTGATCTCCCCCTTTCATTCCTAAATTCTATTATTATTATTCTTTATTCTATGCCTATTATATCCTATAATAAAGTCTGTAATAGAATCTATTATTAATATTCACTACACCATGGAACACTTGTATAAAAGGTTTTCCGTACAATCACCTGATGCCTCTCATTTTCGTTGACTTTGGGGTGAAAATCAACAGAAAGTTCCATTTGGAGGAGATTTTGAAGAAGTATGTGCTTCCATGGATCAAATTTTGGAGACCAAGAGATTTCAATAGAATTTTGCTCTCGCTCACAAGTCAAAAATCGCTCAAGCATGGTCCAACTTCTTTCGATTCATCGCCAGTTCCGAATGACCTCGTCGCCAGTCTTGAATTTGCTTGACTATTCCGCTTAGGGTGTTCTTCAGTCGAGGATCCAAGCACGCCCACATCTCAATTTGAAGAGAATTTTGAAAGCAGAATCGGCCAAGTTATCCCCAGAATACCTCCGTGCCACAGTAGACGCGTTTCCGAGGAGATTCGTGGGTGTTGTGAAGAACAAAGGCAGCTGCTGCATCGAACAACTTTGATAATTTAATTTTTAGAAAAGCTTCAAGAAACCATTGCTGAATTTTCTTCTTGATACGGGCCATTTCGCCAAACTTAAAGGCGCTCCTTGAAATGCCTTTTGAGCAAAAAAGTGCGAATTCATAGAGAAGATGCACACAAAGCTCCTGGATAAGCCCTGGATAAATGTTTAAGATACGAAACTTCAAATCATCTAGACACATCTCAAATTCTAGTTGACGAATCATCCACAGCAGTTTTCTTTACTAGAGTATGATAACACGCTCCCAGCAAGAATTGTCACTTTGGTTTTCTTAACACAAGATTTGATTTATTAAATCTTAATTTCAGACTGTTCCGATTGGTCTCATCGCCACGCCGTTGACGAACACATCAAGTCAAGGAAAAACAGGGAAAAATGAGGAATTGTCCACACAAAAATGAAGCGTAATTGCATAGAAAAGGTGAAAAAGGAGCGCCCAGGAGATGTTGATTCGTGAAATACGTTCAGTGTTCTCAAATTTTTGATTTTCATCAACTGAAATGAAGCAAAACGAGTTAATAGTGAGAGGGTTTCAGAGTGAAAAAGTAGCATTTTTTCGAATTTTATATCAAAAAAAATTATTTTGAGGAACTGACGGTACACAACAAATATCGGCGAGTTGCTCAGTAAAGTTCTGAAGGTGAAAATGGTAGGAAGGGAGAGGTGAGGTTAGGGGGAAAGGCGATCAAATATGGAAAAGCTAGGTGCTACAGTTATTTTCCAAATCGAATGTATTGGCTCTTCCTCTTCTCTGTTATCTGCGGCTCCAATCCGGCAGATCGGCCGAAACGAACAAATGCCGACTTGCGCTTTTCCATTTCCTGAAAAACAAACGGTTTCAATCATAATTTCTTGGTCCACCACGGGCTATTCAATTTCACAATGTTTAATTTATTGGCCACGCCAATTTTTATAGTACAAACCCAAAAAAATTCATTTTCAAAGTATCACTTCCACGTAAAATAGACAGGGGAATAAGGAAATCCGAGTTCAACGGAATTCCAAGTTCAACGGTATTCCGAATTCTAAGGAATTCTGTGTTCAATGGAATTGCGATGAGAATAGTGGAATTGTGCGTTTGAAAGAAGGAATTTTAGAAGGAAATGCTACTCACAAAAGTTCCGCAGTTCTGTTTTCAGTTTGGTACCTTGTGCCCCGACAATATAACTTAAACTGCGTTATTCTTCAAAAACATTTAAATGGAAAACAAATTGTTTGCTTAAATATAATATTTACAGCAGAAAAGATAGCTGAAGATCGTAATTTTACAACAGTCTCAACTATTTCCAAAAAAATAAAAGTGAAACGGTAATAACTGTTTTTTTGTTCCCATCATTTCTCTGAATTCATTGAACCCTCTTACCATTCCTTCCTCTTCTGATGCAGATCTTTTGCCAAATCTGACGAAAGCGCTCTTTCTCTTTTGGACCTCCTGAGCTTCGACTTGACTCTGACCGCCGACACTCATTCCTGAAGAAATAAGGCTTGAAAGTAATGAAAGAAAAATTAACATTTTTCCATTTTTTAATAATTTTCAGACAATTTTCAAAAGGCTTATTTCTTTTTTATGGAAAAGTGCTCAAATCTGACAAAATTTATCTAGTCGATACTCAGCTAAAGCAAAAAGTTAGCCGGGAAAAAGAGCTTAGAATGAAAAATGCAGGCAGTTTTCTCCAATCTCTTCTCCTATCAACTCTCTTACCATCTTGCAACAGATACTGCAATTCCACGAGACTTCCAGTTAACTCCTCTTTCAGCCGACACATGTGGAGAGTGGGAAACTTCTCGCAGAACTTTTCCGATTGAATCTCCTCCATTGATGCCCCGTTTGAGCTGGAAGCCAATAGCAAACAGGTGATAAGCACGAGTTTGGAGAGCATCTGGAAAACCGCGACTGGAATTCTTCAGAACGAGCATTCTACAATGGGCGAATCTCGAGAAAATGGGCGGAACGCCCACGAACACATGAGAAATGGATAAAAAATCGAGAAAATCGCTATAGCCTCGAAGTTTTTATATGCTTTCCACCGAGTCTAATGCACTTCCGCTTGCCGATTTCCGATTAACATCATCAGTTCATTAATAAATTTGACGAATCTCAGAAAAGAACTAACAATTCATATTTTTAACATCACTTCCTAATCGATTTTCTCAGGAAGCACTGAGAGGTGAGAGATTTCAAGAAATTGATTACCGTATCCGGATATTCACGCCTCGTTGAAGACATGAGGCATTGAATGGTATAAGCAATGGACTCCGCCTATTCCTCCAACTCTCTAAGATGGAATTGCAATAATTAGAATTCTAAAAGCGATAACGTTCTGATAATCAATTCTGATTTTTATGTGAATAAATGCAACTTTAGTCGCATTTCGATGCTTTTTACCTCTCTGAAATAGTTGCTCTCTGTAATTTTAAATCTCTAAGTTGATCACATTCACTAATGGAGGCCCACTTATGGTCAGTCGGCGGATTAAAATGATGTCAACAGGGAGCAATTGAAATATGAGCACCACTGAGCGGCTTAAACTGCACGGCGTTGGTTGAGATACCTATGTCTAAATTCGGAATGAAAAGTGCTCCCTTGAGCTGAATCTAACTTCAGCACAACTCAATGGTCCTGGCCACTAGATAGAGCATGTCAACTAAGCAGTGGTGGGAGCACAATATCGCTAGGTTTATTAGAAGTGCAGTCATCGCGAAAACAATTTTGATATGTCAAACGCGCTCCACTGATGATGAATGATATTTCAGAAAGTTCGACATTCTCTACCTTTCATAATTTTAAAGAATATGGTACGACTACTAGCCTTAGGGACTGGTATAGGGTTCCGCATAGAATAAGTGCTGGGTCATCAGAAAGAAGGCTCGACTGAGGTTTACTGTCAGCTACTAGAAAAAAAGGGTGTATGTACGTTAAGAATCAGATTTCACGACATGTTCAGCTTTAAAGAATTCTCGAATTTAGCAAAAAGCTTATTGAATTAAAGCAGATCTCGTCTTCAAGAAGCAGAGGAAAATAAGAAACTTCACTCAGATTCTCAATTTTCAATGTACTGCTCTTATTTATACCATGTTCTGCAAAATGGCCTAGCTCCGCCCAACGCCCATCAAATTATGTCACAAATTCTACGGAGAACTCCGAAAGTCGTCAAAAAACCATTAGAAAATGGCGAAATCCACGTTTTCTCGTCATTTTCCGGAAAATTTCAATGAGATCTGTGTGGCTGCCCTATTCCTATTTCGGGGCTCTCCACTAAACTCTGCAAGTGAATGATGGGTTTTTCACGACGACGTTCCGAAGAGAATCGGAATGAGCTATCGAATATAGCGTGTTTCCGTTCGGTCATATTTTCGGCTCGGTTTAGCTCTGACATTTAAAAAAAAGTCGGAGCAGCAAAAATTGAAGTGCAACTTTTTGAAAACGTTTCCTAAATCATTTTCTAAATCCTTTAATGAAATGAAAGAATCTTCCTTCTTTTTACAAACTTTCTGAAATCGTATTATATTTTAAATAATCTTCGTCGTTTTACCATTCAGTTTGCAGCATACTGCGTAAAATATTAGACAAATGGCGTATGCACACTAAGCATCAGACTTGACGACTGTTCAGTGTAGCTCTCAACATTGCATTTGAATAATCACTGAATAATTTCTCAAATGTCAATGAAATGAAATTATTTTTTAAAGTTTTTGCAGTTTATTTTTTGTGGATTTATATTATATACATATATATCCCACAAGCGCATTAAAAGAAGCTAGAAGTTTCACCGTTCGGAGGCCGCCATGTAATTTCATGATATTGAGCAAATAGTTTGCGTGCATCATGCGTCAAACTGGACGTTATGTGTTTTTATAATTAGAAACTGAGAATTCGAAGTGAAAAGCACATTCAAACTTCGAAAAAATTGAGCCAAACTGTATGCCAAGAGCAAGGGGTGCGGAATGAATAATAGGATGCGATTTTGCGGCAGGTCTGCCTCATACTCGTCTGAGAGAAGTCTCAGAAAGATTCCTGCCAAAAAACATAGAATTTTGAGTGTTCAAAGTTTGGCCTAGAGTTATGCGAGAATTGTGCTAGACTTGAGGAATTTTGCTGATTCCCTGTGAATAACTGAATTAAAAATGAACAGTTTAAGTTTAAGCCTTGCCTTATCAATATCTGAGGTATCAGATACTTGGCGCCAAATTTAGACAGACATACGACAACTCGCTGGCAATTGGAAAATTACAGTGAGTAATAGAAAGCTGCTGCGCAAAACTGCCGGCAAATAAAGCACAAAAATGTCTTGTTGCCGCAGACAATCGGCAAACGGCATCGTGTAGCGAAAGACATGGCTGCCCAGAATCCGCCATCTGGTGAATAGGAGAAAACGAATGTGCCGATGGAAATGGGAACCAAGTCAGAAAGCCATCTTATCAACGCTAAAACTCCGCCCCTTCTTCGTCGAAAATGTTCTATTTTCCGTTTCTTCTCCGAAATTGTGCGGACTCCAATCCCACGCTTCCGTCCGCAAAGCATTACCACCAAACTTGAGTCATTCATCCATCAAATGGCTCCACTGGAAGAACCACCTGATTTATAGACCAATTTTTTGGATGAAAAATACTGGTTCAATTTGGAGGAAAAGTGACGGGAAATTGGAATCGGACGAGCCCCACTTGCCACCGTTTTTTTTTCGTGTATTCTCTTTTTGGCGAGGAACTTTTCTTCATGACCGACACATTTCCGGCTGCAATTTAGCCATAATGGAAACTGGAGAGCTTCCTGAAACAAATGACGAGAGATTCGTTCATACGAATGGTTGCCTGCCATGATTCTGTCTTTTGTATTAGAAAGAGCCAACGCTGGGCATAGAGCTCAATCTGCTCACGACTGTCGGTTTGGAGTAACCTATTGCGTCGGTCAAAGTGCAAAGTAACTGATATTGTTTCGAGAATTCTCGGTTCCCTGTGCCCGTTTTTTTGGCGGAGCTCAGCTTGGCAATGGGTGGAGTATAGTTTTCTTATAAATTTGTTTTACGGAAATAATGCATTTTATGTCAGAATTTTCAGAACATAAGGTTCCAATCATCAGAAAATTCTGAAATTCTATCCATCTAGACATGCTGACTGGCATGAGGTTTTACGTAACATTTTGACAAGGGTGTACGCAGAATAAGCGCACAACTGGACGACAAAGCTTAAGAATTCTGGCATGTGAAGGGTTGAGAAACAGTTTCCTTCATAACGTTCCAAATGTATTTGCGCGCAATTTTTCTTTACCCTTGCGGTTTGCTGATTCTGGAAAAAACGGGTATGCACACTAACCATCAGATTTGATGACACTTCGATGAAACTCTTTTTCTTAATTCCCAAATTCTTGAGAACAGGCTAATGGGAAAGAAGGATCAAGTGAGGTTTACTGTCAGCTATTACGAAAAGTTTGTATGCACACTAAGAACAAGACTTCACGATCGAAAAAAAAATCCTGTTTTTGTATGCTGAAAAACTGAAAATTGAGAGGGTATACAATTGAAAAGTCTTCTTTTTAGAAATAAGAAAAAATCGGAATCAAATGCTTTTTTAATCAAGAAATTCAAAGGAAAACGCGCCAAAAGCATTCAAAAAATAAGCAAACGAAGCGGAAAATTGAGCATTTCCATATCAAAATTGGTGCGAAATAATGAATGAAAACGTTAAAAATTGATTTTTGAAATGTTTTTTTTTGAAAGTTTTTATTCAATTTTTGTTTAGGGAAAGCCTCAGAATTTATAGTAAATTTTCATTCGTTCAGTATAAAGCAGTGACGCTTGATAATTGGAGAAACCACATTAGGAAATGAGGATGGTCGGCAAAACAAAGTAAAATATCCAATTTGGGGCCTCTTTAGCCATGGAGGTCGAGTGGATAAGGTTAGGATTTCAAAGGGAATAGGGAGTAGCTCCTACACGCGTGGAAGAGGGTTTGGGACCGCGATTAACTCGTATTAGATTACACATGCGGTTGCACTATCATAGGTTGGAATGTATTAAGAAACACTCAAATTTAGGAGTCTGAAAGGAGCGACAATAGAGACCATATGACGATAAGGAGGGGGGGTGTGATATTCTTCGGCTATAATCTTATGCAACGTGAGTAGAAGCAGGGGAATAAGTCTTCGAAATGAGCTTTTCAGCTTAAACTGAGAGTTGTGTATTGTGTGGGAAGAAATGGGTGTTGTAACGTTGTATCAGTCGATCCGTTCTTTGTTCACATTGCTTGAGCTTCGGTCACAGCGCACCAACTTTTTCGGCCTTTTTCAATGGTGCTCCTATTTGGTTTCCATATCGGATTGATACTTCCTATCGATTGATATTTCAACGCTTGCTCTCATCCTCGTTGAACCAGGGAGTACCAAGGGAAAGTTGAGGAACCCATCACAAGAGGTGTCCTCCAAGATGATCCCATGTCACCAAACTTCCTCTCAGCTTGTCTAGAGCTCGTCATCGGTAAATTGCCCAGGAGCTATCTGAACGCCAGGAATAGGAATGATTTGGAAGCAGAACTCCACGGAAGAAGACGGACAGCCTGGGCAGCGTTCAACAACATCAACAACAAATCCAAAATTCTCACATGTCTCTGATTTCGAGCTCTATTCTTTGACATCATTGTTCTTCCCGCGCTCACGTACGGATCTGAAGCCTGGGCACAGGGCCTCGCTGAAAAAATTTGTGTGACGCAAGCATCACTACGTAGAAAGAAGATTAATGAAATTGACGCTCACGGAACAACGCCAAGGAGACGACATCCGAAAAATCTTTCAATTTAATGACCAACTTAATTAGGATGGGCCGGACACATAATTCCAAGAGCTGACGGAATATGGAAAAAACTGACACAAGAATGGATTCCTCGAGATCAAATACGACCTGTCGGACGACCCCCGATCAGAAGATCCGACTCACTACGACAAGAAGTCTCAATATATCGACGAAATCGAAGGAATACTTCATGGACCACCATCGCCCAAGATCGCAAGGCATGATTAGCTGTGATCCGTGCATAACCGATTGACGAATCGACCAAGTAACCCTCAATTACAAACTTTTTCAAAGTATATTCCCAAATTTTCATTTCTCGTAATATCAAAGCTTGAAACGCTCTTCCTCACACCTTCTTTCCCACTAAAATGTCATCTAACCTCTTCAAAATTAACATTGGACATCTTAATTTCTCCATACATCTCACTTTAAATTCCGTGAACTTTTGGAAATGCTCAAGTGCATCCATAATTATTAAGGCTTCCACCAAAGACGAAATAAGACCGTCTCGTTTCGTCTTCGTCTGCGTCTTGGATTCGTCTGCCGCAGAGATAGAAATTTTGTTGGTACACATGAACAACTTTATATTACGTAAGACGAATGCAAAGCGAACTGAAAAACGAACGAAGGCGAGACTTCTTTCGTGGAAGCCTAAATAATTATTGTTTTATTTTTCTTTTCTGTCATCTTGAAAATATAAGAGACTATTTGGCCCTTTTTCAATAAATTATTAAAGGTAACTAAAGCATACAAGTTTCTCAGAAAATCCGAGAGAGAATGAAAAAAAACTTTGGAAATAAATTTCCAGTTTCAAAAATGTTTCACTCTTTCTTTTAACAAATTCCAGCGAGTTGTTGTGTCTGAATTCTTCGATGACCGCTTTGCGAAAATGAATATTATAATTTCTTTCAAAAATTAAGAAATGCATCAAAAATACCAATAAAATCGATGCAATTCGACATTAAAAAAACATGCATTCAGAGAAGGAAAAGGCACAGGGAGTAACAATGAAACCAGCTCATGGAGTTGATGAAAATTGAGATCGGAAGTAAGAAAAAACAACAAAAAACGTTTGGAAATCAAATGGAAATGCGATAAAGTTTATATGTAAATGATCAACTGGTCACTGAGCATGCTTCGATACCGATATTGGAAAACCAATGAGAATTGAATAATTACACACATCCTATTGTCCCGGTGTTCATGTTTTTTCCAGAAGTGACATTTCTTCCTGAAAGAAAAAAAGAACAATTTTTTAATAAATATGAGCACTGCTTTAATGGGTCGCTTGAAGCGGGAATAATTCGAAAACAACAAAAAACATTATTTTTTAATGGAAAAAAAGCTTTGTAAATAGGAGAAAAGTACTTCTTCCAGATTGAAAATTCTGGAAAAACAGTCTAAAGCTGAAATGACAACCGGGGCGCCAGCGATTTTAAAAGTGTGAAATGCACATATTGGGAAATGAAATTTTGCTGAAAAGGGCTTGAAACATTTCCGTTTTTTTGAACGCGGAACATGAATTGTTTGTACTGAGTTTTAGACGAGTTTCCCTATAATTTCCAGTCATAGTATTATGAAGTCCCACCTCCTCGGCCACTGGTGCCACCAGATGTTGCCCAATCGGATTCAAAATCTTCGCTTGATCTATTAAAACAATGGACGGCTTTCTGACGTTTTCCGGAACCAGCATTGCCGACGGATCAGTTATTGGTCCAGCTAATGACAGATTTGAGTTGTGAGCAGATGAGTTGCGTGACATGTCGGAGAGGTCGGTTCTGAAATATTCAAGCATTCAGTGAGGCCCAGTCGCAACGCTGACATCCTCAATTGGCGTGAGTGTAGCTACGAGTAACTCTCGAATGCGTTGTTTCTTAGCCCTGATTCTCGCTTGACGCCGTATCATAAAGGAGAACAGAAATTTTTTTCGGCGTCTAGTGAGAAACTGGTGAACTATGCGAAGGCTGTTTTATTCCAAGACCACTGCTATAAAATTTATCTTGATGTTCAGATAGCGCGGTTAGAGCTAAACCATGCATGCGGGGGATTACCTATGAATCTATTAACCTGTCAAATGTTCAATTTCAGTCTTTCTTTTAAAATGCTCAATTAGAAAACTTACATTGGTTTTTCCCTTTGCATCAGAGAAGCTTTATATGCGTTGATGTATGCTGAGACTGATATTTCCAGATACGTACAGTCATCTTTGACCACCGCCGAATAATCAGGCTTGAACATCAAATCAGGCCGCCGTGCAGACAACTCGGAAGTGCCCACTATGCTCATGGTTCTTCCCAGCGTAGCAGCGCCCTCCACCAACTTTGCCATAATTTCTCCGCCGAAATGGTGCCATGGTCCTGCCTCAAACATCATTCCACTGGCACCAATTGTCACTTGGATGCGTCCTTCCAGAATCAAGATGTACTTATCGCTTGGCTCATCTTTGGTGTACACCTTTGCCAGTCGTGGCACAATAATAGCGTCGTCTCCCATGGCCATCAAGGAGGACACGTCGACACGACGGGCGCTATTTCTGATGAGCCGTTCCAGGACATTGGTGTCTAAGAATTCTTGGCGAAAGGCGCATTCATTCGAGACTAGCCATTGAAGTGCCACCATTTGCAACTGTAATTTCAGTTTTTCGTGAAAAAAAAGCTCTAAAAAGAATTCTAGCCCAGCCGGGACGGCAGTCTTTAGAAATCTGCTGCACATATGAAAATGGGTTTTGCCCGTTCCTATCTCTTTGTGACACCCAAGCTGAAGTTTGGGGTCTAAACCCGGACCATCTACTTTTATCATTTACTTCACGATTTTTAAGACGCCAAGCAGTGAAGTTAGACTTGTAAAACTGTACGTTCTACTCTTTAAATGACCAAAAGAGAGAGAGAGAGAGAGAAGTAAAGCTTGCGAAATGCGTGCGGCAGTTGCAGAAAATGGATGTCGAAAAAGTGTGCGTTGCATACTTTGAAAGACTACTCCACTCCCAAAATACGCAAAATAATGTGAACGATAATGATCATTCAACAAAACTTCCTGATTTCCTACCGTAATTCCGAAAAATAAGCGTTCAAGCTGAGGTGCTCACCTGCATCGAAATCATCGTCTGCGGCGCTTCATGATCCCCAAAGTATTTGGTAACATCTCTGTTTGGGTCTTTCTTGATTTTCACTTTATTCACGTTATCAGTGACGATGTCGAACTCATCGTTGATCTCCGCCTGAAAGAAGAATCTTTGCATATTAAAGGGGTGTGCACATGTTTCAACATTCACGATTGATTAGAGTTAGAGTTTCACAGAACTTCCTGCACCCTGTTCTCCATATCAAACGCAACAGCTAATTGTCAATCTGTAGGCACGTGGATTCAGGAGTTCATACAACAAAATGAAGATTTAAAAGACGGACGGTCCGTCTAGATGTAAAAGTACCCTACAGAGCTTCAATTTGCCGAACTCTTCCTACCTATAAGAACCATCTTGATTCTTTTCTCCGTGTATACAGTTTGTGTGTTTGAATATTAGCATTTCAAATAGTGCTCTATCGCACTGCTTCCATTTAGGACATTCGAGGTTGCCTTCAACCTGCCCTCCAGCTCACTTTAAGCGTTCATCTGCGAGTGGTTTTGTGATTGTGACCCATAATTTTCAAGGGACAGTTCTAATAAAAATTCATGTTTAAATTTAAAAAAAACAGCGAATGCTGAGTACATTGTTACGTCGAGCTAACATTGAGAAATCATTGGTCATGCGCAACCCGTATTATTGTGAAATGCTATTAAAATTCGCTAATTTTTCCATTGTTTTAATAAAGCTACTCACACGCCTCATTTTTACTTTTAAAAAATCAGCTAGTTAAACATAGCAAGACGGGAGAAAACCGGCGTCCTTGGTTCCTTTCTCACTTGCAGGCCGCATAGTATTTTGTATTTTCCATTTCCCAATTTGATGAGAATAGCCATCAATATCACAATATCACAAAAGTGATTAACTACAGAAATCAATGTCTAATTTTCCAAAATTCATTCTGACATTTTGAAATTGTTGGTGTTTTTCAACTGGAAAACAACAGTTTCCAAGATTTCATTTACTGCTACTGTACTTATCAGATCTGAATTCTATTTCCAGTTTCAGATCGTTTTCTATAAATTTCAAGAATCAAAAGAAGAAGCTCACCTGCAGAATTTCCTCAACAATATCCTCCAGAGTGACAACTCCGGCTAATTCATAAGTTGGATCGTGCCCATCGTCTCCATTTATCAACTTCTTGACCATTGCCAGGTGTCCATCCCCCTTTTTGAAGGCCTCCAGTAAGTTGGGAAGTGGCGTGTCGTTCATCACAAATTTCACGGGATGCTTATGATAGCCGCAGACAGTCTTAACTGTGAAGTTGTCATCCGGATCCAGTAGTGCCAAATCTTTGACAAAAAGCATATCCGTCACATTGTTCTTCTCACCGTATTGATACACTGGAATTCGGGTGTATCCCATTTTCACGATCTCCATGACAGTCTTTGCGTTGAGAATCGTCGTATCGGGAAGCATGAAGACGTCTTCTATCTTGGTCATCACATCCTGCACAACTTTATCCGCGATTTCCATCGCGCCTACTGCGATTTTCAGCTCATTCGACACCTGTCCATTGTCCGTTATTGACATTTTGATGAGCTCCATGAGACGTTTTCGGTCGTAGGCTTGCTGAAAACATTTACCATTGTCATGGACAGTATGAACAGTATCGTTTTCATGCACAGCATTTTATGCACAGGCCCGGTTGGCTCGAATTGCAAGCATAGGCAACATGCTTGCAATTTGAAGCCTCAAAAAAGCCTCAAAGCTGTGAAACAGACAAGTCGGCATGCTTCTGGCTCTCTTTTCTCTCTAGCGAAGCTTTTAAAAAACTCCAGAAAACTACAAAACTCCTTTAAAAAACTCTTTAAATATCCCAAAACAGCTATTTAAAGAAGAATTAAAATCTCACTAAAATCTCTATAAGTGCTCTTCTAATTTTCGAATTCAAAAATTCAATAATTCTCAGCTTACATATTCGTCACCCAGCAGACAGTCCAACAGCTTTGATACTGGCCATGCGATAGGGAAAGTGATCATAATGAATAGTTGAGTGATTTGAATAGTGTGAGCACCGACTTCGAGTCCCTTCCTGAATAAAGGAGTGAGTAGGAAATATTGAAGCTCTTTTTGCGGCTTTGTTAGGGATCCAAAACGTATTTTTCAATATTTTCGGTTTCAACGAATATATAAATTATTGAATCAAAATACGTAAAAGGCTCACTTGACACAAATACTCTGTGGTAGAATTTCTCCAAATATCACGATTCCAAGTGTGGAGCCAATGAGAGCATATATTCCCGTTGTCAACTCTCCCATCAGAATGGAAATTGCTGAGTTCACAATGACGTTTCCCAATAGCAAAGAGCACAACAGGAGATTTCCCTTTTTTCGAATCGGCAGAATTTTGCGGGCACACTTCTGCTCTTTGATAGCTCCGGACTTGATGACAAGCTCCAGCTCCTGCGGTGTCAACGACATGAGTCCAAGGGTGAGGCCGGAGAAAAGAGCCGACAGGCAGAGCAGAAATCCAATGCAGGCAATTTGAATCGGGAGCGGGAGGAAATATTCTTTCGGCGGTCGTTCTGTGGTCAGCCATGTCGAGATGTCGTCAAGCTAAAAATGATCTGCATTTTTTAAAGGATTAAAGTGAAAAGTGCGCGGAAAGCACCATTTATCTGTAAAATGCGACATTTTGCATGCAAACCATAAGCAAATTGGTACCAAATGTGGAAAAATAGCTAAAGTGGGTGAGACTTTGACCAAATTGAATTTTTCGTTCTAAATGAAGCCTCTTTAGATGGTGGTTTTTGCCGTCAGCATCCTCGACTCTCTCCCCATTTGCAATCCATTTCGTATAAATTTAGAAATGCTCGCATGCTTCGCTTAAATACTATTTCTTCGACATAAGCCTTGTGGGCGGGAGAGGCTGTGTCTTTGGCCGAGCACAATGAGCAGGCACCGAATCGAAACAAGATGGTCAGAAGAAAGGTTTGGCAGCGGACGCTACCGTGGATAACGGCGTCAGATTTGATTTGATTCAGTTTGTGCAATTTCCAATTGTTCTTACAAAACAGATTTGGTGATCTAACTCGCCAAAAAATGCTTCAAGACTTTGTGGAATCTCAAATTACAGTCAACCTTGAATATTAGATAAGCTAACCGGATAAATCTCTCCCAATGGCGGTGCTCCTGGTGCAACTTTCGGCTTGACACACATTTTATAAGCATGAACCATCTCGGGAAGCAGTTTCAATGTCAAATGAAACGTGGCTTTGTGATTAAAATGGATTTTGAAATGATTCAATGCGTCGATGACGTACGCCGGCTCAGAGCAGTTATTGGTGAATGTCCAAATGATTTGATGGATTTTGTCAAGATGATTACCATAGATAACCACCTTAAACTCCTCCTCAGGGGTGACGGAGCACACTCCGTGTTTGCTGAAAAAAACGAAGCAAATTTCAGAGCTATATATGCATTAACAGCGATTTTGCTTTTTTTTTGGTTTCAGCAATTCGAGAATAGTCATTAAAATTCCATTTTTTGTATTTTTTCAGATATACTAGTACTTATTCGATTTTATTTGAAAAAAAAAACCATTTTTCCTATAAACGTTTTCAGAATGGCTTGATTCTAGCAAGTTTCAATCAAAAACTGTAAATTATTGGCTGAAATTTCTGAAAATTATTGTTGCCTTTAAAAGTTGGTTTTCAGATATTCAAACAGCTTATAATCGCGTTTTAAGCAAGACTAAATAAATGTATTCGATGTTGAAACTCCGATTGTTAGTTATTTTGTCTAAACATGAAAGTAGTTGCATAACTTGGAAGATTTCTAGTCAAGTTTCCAGTCAGAATAAGCCCGAATAGAGTTTTTTAATGAACAAAACAAAACCTACTCATAGCCGAATGGATCATCGGCTGGAAGTTCCACTCGCATTCCGAAAATCGTCGGTGTTTTCAGCCCGATATTTGTGATGTTGTTGTTGGGGGATTGGGACTGGAAATGGGTGAATTTGAAAAGCACGAATGTACCAATCATGCCGGATTTAAGAACATGTCCAAAAGCGAGACAACTGTGGCCGCCGAGTAGGCTTCTTCCGAGTTTCCTAGGCCACCCTGCTTCAACAGTAAGACGGAAGGCATGTTCATTAAAACCTTGATGTTTTCTTTGTAGTTAAAGGGTCATAAATACCTTCATACTAGTGCAGCGCGACAGGCTGGCTGAGAAAATACAGAAGAATGTTACGCGACGGTCACAGTTTGCTATTTTAGCACATAGTAACACCTTTAAACACCTTCAAACATAAATAGGTCCGCACATCTTCTAGTTGCTTCTAACGTTGAAGATGGGTTTCAATTACTTTCGACAAAGTCTTCAGCACAATTTTCAGATAAATTGTCATAACTGTCGTCAAATCTAGCGCTTAGTGTGCATGGCCCTTAACCCAATATCTTACGAAAAACCTCACACAATCCGTTTTCAAAAAAGCAATAAGCAATTTTGGACAAACAAAATTATAAGCGTACGGTGGAAAATTTCGGTTTTGAATTTTGCCTTAAAATTTCAAATTTCAGAAGAATGAATTTTTCAGCGAAAAGTGGTGTTTCTCACAAAATGTTAATGACAGTTTTGAGTTTTAAGGAATTTCCAAAAAAAATAATTTTTTGGCCTGTAAAGCTCTCTGAGCCAATATTATAACATCTCATTCAAGGCAAGACAAAACTCAAAAGCCGCTCACCGGTGTCGTGGCATTTTCAATGGACTGAGACGAGGTGACAGTTGTTCCGTCGAAAATTTGCGAATCAGTGAAGCCATCGTCATTCAGCTCGTTTTGACCGTTCACCATGTCCCAAGCTGGTAATATGAGCAGAATGGCACAGAAGAGACGCACACATGACGTCGACATTCACGGGGCGACTCTTTTATCGAGGAGTATGCGATCTGTCTGAAAATTCAGGGAAATTGAGGATGCCAATTCAGAACGATTTTGACGGGAAACATTGGAAACAATGCATAGAACTGAAACGGTGAAAATTAAGAAACGGATTTCTAAACAAAGCGTGGTGAAGGAATAAAGAATGAAAAAGTCTCGTCCAACACTATGCCAAACTTTGATAGCTCATCATTTTAGCACAATTCTTGCACAATTCTAAGCCAAACTTTGAAGGCTCAACCTTCTAGCGCAACTCTCGCACAACTTTAGGCCGAACTTTGAAAGTTACCAAGTCTAGCACAAATCTTGCACAACTCTAGGCCAAACTTTGAAGGCTTACAATCCTAGCACAATTTTCGCACAGCTCTAGAACAAAGTCTGTCCACCAAAATCAAAATAAATGCTGTACAATGGGAATTTCGTTAGTATTCACTTTTAATCTTCAAACTGAAACACGATAATGGAAAAAAGAGCTCATTTTGGGCACAAAACTCTAAGAATCAAGTAGTATAACAGACAATAAAATCAAAGGCTTCACCTACATTTACCAATATTTTAAACAAACATGATACGGCTATCGCTTGCGTCGAGAAGGCGCGTGTCTTCTTTTGAATTGATAATAAATTACGATTCAAAAACTATTCATAAAGTGCGAAGCCCATTGTATCGGTCAAACAACAGTGGCCGACCGGCGGAAAGTATCGAGAAGCGAGACCACACCCTCGGTACCCCTGGTTGCCTTTGTTTGGAGCAAAACCCCTTTTTTAAACTTTAAATCAGAAGTTTTGAAACGCGATTGGCTGGTTTGATCATTTTCCATGCCCGACTATCTGTTATTCTTCCAAATCGGAATAATACTACTTTATAGTAAGGCTTCCACGAAAGACGAAGACAAAAAGTCATCTTCAAACGTCGATTCGTCTTCGTTCGTCTTTCAGTTCGCTTTGCATGAAGACAAAGATGAGACAAGACGGCCGAAATTTTGCCCAAATGGAAGCCTTACTCTATAGGTTGGAGAATATTTGACAAGCTTACGGAATCTTGCTGTGGTATTGGCAAATTGCCAGGAAATAATACACACTGCTTACCGCACCCAATCTGAATCTCCTACAGGTTACACTTTTTATACATGGCTGAAACATGGCTCAAAATTTAAAGAATCACAATAGTTTCCCGCGATCACATTTTTGTTTCGCGAATTCGCGCTTACATTCTTCAAAATTTTAAAAATGGCCCAAAGAATGCCGGGAATTATATTTAGATCTGTTTGAACTTCCAAAGTAAAATATTGAATTAGATCTATGGATGCGGCGAGGACCAGAATGGAACCACTTTAAAAGACAGCATAAGGTACACTGGCGGGCTCATCACTTCCTACAAAAAACTGAAGCCCAAAATGGCTCGGCTATACATATATTATAAGATGGCAACTAAACTGAATGGAAAAGTCACGAACCGCATTGGAAACCCTTAACAGTGGGGCACTGGATCAACAAGTTCCAAGCCCGCCACTTTCTGTGGGATCTCAACTATTATATTTCTCATTTATATAACACCATAGTCATCATTGATCTCTTCGATTTGTTCTCTTTTACGAACAAAAATTACCATTTTCATTAAAAGCTTTTTTTTTCACATTTGGTACCAATTTGTCATAGGTTTGCATGCGAAACATCGCGTTCTAAAGATAAATGATACTTTCCGCACATTTTTCACTTAAATCCCTCTAAACATGTTAATCATTTCATCCTGTGATCTGCCCGTTTCCGCCCGAATCATTCGTGCGGTCTTAAACAATTGCGTTGCTTGTCTTCTTTTGTCTTCCCAGAAACGAATCTTTGAGTTAATCAAGAAAATGGTAATTGTGGCTCGAAAAAGACCAAAAATCGAAGATATCAGTGAAAACTATGGTATTATATAAATGAAAAAAGTGGCTGCTGGCCTGCAACTAGTTGGCCCATGGCCCCGGATGTTAAACATTTTTAGATCGATGCGTTCCTTTTCCATTTTTATTTTTCAGACGTTACCTAATGAAGTATTCTAGACCTTGTTGAGCTACAATTTTAAAATTTTGTAGGAAGTGATAAGCTCACAATTGGCCCGCACGGTACTCTCCGGTTTTTGAAATAGAAGAATGCAAAGTGTCGCAAATTGTAGAGCACGCCGAGTTCTAAGCATTTACAAAGGAATCACAAAATATTGAGACAAGGCAATTTCGAAAGAGATACATATCAAAGAAACCAGTCCAACGTATTAAGGGATCCCGCAAAGCTGGCTCATTCCATCTTTAAAATTGAAATTATGGATCGGAAATGGTGGCAAATTACATATCTAGACGAGTAGACGAATTCCTCGAGTTTCGGTAATTGCAACGCATTTAAACACTGCGCAACATCGCTTTGGCTTGGCTAATCAAGAGCTTCTACACATGTTCTAAACTGTTTAAGCTCTTAAAGTTCACCGATGTTCTTAGAAAATTTGCTGAAATCTATAATTTGCATCATTTTCTAAACATGATTTCGATCCTTAAGAAAACTGTAAACCAGGATTTCAAGAATTGTCTTAGAGGAATCAAATGTGGAAAGCTACGGGTAGCTTCTTTTTTGTACTAAAAAGGAATTCAAATTCGAATTTCCTGTTTATAATTCTTAGTTCAGCTCATCATTATCTTTTCAGCCACATGGAAGTTTCATCTCACAACCTGCGAAGTTATGGGAAAGAAAACGGAGCGGCTGAAATTACGAAACGGAACAATATACTGAAAAATATTGGTAAAGAAGGTGTATTGAATTACCGAACGTACAACCTTCAAACTTCTGAAATAGCGCTACGAAAAAGAGAGACGCAGAGAGAAGAAGATGAAAATTGGAAATGACATTGAAACGATAAGAAGTAGACAGGCATATTTGGGGAATTCTGGTAGACGGAAGCAGTCAACGGTCAAATGGTTTTACTGAATAATTTGAAGATAAGCAAGGAAGAGTCTATAAGCTTCATTGAAATTGAAAATCGCTCTTGTCATCTCATGTAAAACACTTGGAAATTTTCAAATAGCCGGATTCCAAAGGGCATAGGAAAACTTCGGTCATCAAAATAGCTTCAATCTTACAGTAAGACGAAGTTCGAAAGAGAAGGTTTTAGGTTTCCGAAAATCCTCCGTTTCAGCATACTTAAAGCTGAAAATCGTTAGTTTTTAAAAAGTTTTTAATAAAAATGAATTATGGAGAACACGGGAACGGCTAAAACTGTCATTGACTTGGAAAATTGGAATTAAAAAAAAAACAAAAAAAATGAAAAATAATTGAACATAAAATGAAAACAAAAGAAGAATACGATAAATCTTGATTACTCTTCAAAAAGAGGGCACTGTGATACATCAGAAGGACGGGTTGACAGACAGAGAGGTTACAGACGTGGAAGCCTGCCGAAACAGCACACGGGCAGGCACGAAAGCGCAGAGAGAGAGAGAGAGAGTGGAAAATGCTTGTTTGTCTTTCATCTGCCGGACACCGTTGCAGCAGTTGAGTGAAACGAACGAAAAGCAGCGGCTGTGATGGCGGTGGCGGCGGCGGCGGCGGTGGACAGATAGGATACGAAAGAAGGCAAGAGGCCACTGAGGAGTTATTGAAGGACGGCGGCCGCCTGGTATTTTAGACTTACAGCCGCTGATTTTCAAATAGGATGACAGAGAGACGTCGATGATTGGGAAAAAGATAAGCAGAGGACAAACAGCAATTGACATTGAGTCGGAAAACAAACAATTTCCTGAGATCGGTAACATCTGAGTATCAAACAGCCTACGGCTCAACCGTCTCATGAGGTGTTGTCTAAGTCACTTTCAGGGAGACCTCTATTAGAACGGCCCGCGTTTCGCTATTCTCGAATTTTCTGGCACGGCAGAGAGTTCTGCAGAATTCTGCAGACACGCCGCATACAAATCTCAAAATTTCTTTTACAGTAGTCAAGCAGTTCTTCAGAATGTCCTCTCACCGGCGCAAAAAAGTTTTAAGCTACCCAACTCTGAGCATCACGCCCACTACATGTCCATCACTGCGCAATCCGTGAGCTTCCCTGTGGGGAGTATTGATAGACAACTAACTGAACGGAATAACTGGAAGACAACTTTTCCGAAAAAAAACGGTTCACCCGGATAGTAAAACCAAGCAGAATTCTTTATTCCAGTGGAGCGCCCTTGCATTTCACACATAACAGTAAGCAAGTTACGCACGGAATCTGTACCATATTCCAGAAAGTTCATTGCATTCTGACAGTTTTACGGCTGCAAATTTAATCTGAAAACAATGAATGGGACTGAAAAAGGGCTGCTTTCAGATAACACTTCAGCATATAAATGAGATTTTGAAGGCTAAGTGCAAACGTGCTCTAACAAATAGTGATTTCTATTCTGGTATCATTTCGAAAATATCCTTAACACAAGAGCACTTCTTCACCAACGGAGCGCATCTCGGAGGTTTATAAAAGTTTATACAAAAACAGCAAAAAAATATATTATGAGATGCAGTGGATAAAGTTCTCCTAGGGCATGCCTTATGTCCCTTCGCTGCTTTTGCTCTGCACGCACTCAAAAAATATTCAGGGCGCATGATTTGAAAAGAAAATTCTTATTTCCATCCCCCCCCATTCTTCCCAGTCCCTCTATCTGTTATATTCATTTTTTGAAGAAGTTGCTCTTTTCTTTTTTCAGGCTTCCGTCAGGTTGAACCGGTTGCTTAGATCTCCCAAGTTGGAGCAATGCATCTGATGAAATTATAGCGAATAGGTAAAAAAGTGGCCTGTTTCGCTGTTTTGCGGGACGCACCACAATCTCAAGGGAGTCAAGCAAACTTTGTTTTCTGTGAGCAGAATATCCTTTCAGTTGCTCAAAGCTTCAAGAGTGATTGGAGGTCCTTCTCATGAATGTAGTCAGAGTGGAGAGGGGTGCATGGGCGATCTCACCGTCACTCGTTCTCCTGTTCATCCAAATACGAATCTATTGTAGGCTTGACGGTTGCATAAGCTGTGCTTGAAAAAGCGATAAAATGTGATGGAGTTGTCGTTTATATTGTCTTGTCCGCAATCACTATGCTGGCACAAAACTACGCCGACTGCCCACTATTGAGTAAGGGGTAGGGTGAGGGCGGGTAAGTTCTTCAATGCTAAAAAAGCATGGAGCACGCGAAGCTATTTAGGCATAGCGATGGCACATAAAATCTCAGAAATAATTCCCCACCCCTATCTATGAGGGGGGGGGTTAATTCACTAGTAGTGTCATGTCCATTTTCACTATTTTACTGCTACAGAAATTCTATGAAAATCAAGAAAATGCGCTATATTTAACTTTGAAAACAGAAAAACATTGGACTTTCAAAGCCGTCGAAAGACCGCTTGAGCCACAGTAATGCCATCATAGGAGAGCGTGGCTTATGTCATCCTCCGCTTTTTTTCTCCAAAACACAGAAAATAAATGGAAAAAAGTGAGAGAAAAACGTGCAATTTTTGCAAAGAGTCCACGAAATATGCCCAATGTACTATTTGTTGCTAAGGAATGGTCGGTGGAGTGGAAGTGGCCATATAAACGAAACAAATAACGTCTATTCAAGCTTTGCGGAATAATTTGTCAGAAAAATGAAACAGAGAGGTGTAGAGCATTGCTCTAACGGCTTGCGTGGCCGAAAATGAGAATTGTATTAAAAATAAACAAATTTCTGTTGCGCTTTCAAAGCAAACAAAAATTGAAGTTTTCCAGAAAGTTCCAGAGAGTTTCAGCGTTCTATTATAGAATGCATAGATAAAGCAGAAAACAATGAGAAGATTCTTATGAAATGCATAGAACGCACGCTCATCCGTTTGGCTGAAAAGTTGTTGGCACTACCCACACTGGAGTCTGTTACATTTGCGGCAAGCTAAACTCTTACCACGAATACAGTACCACTTTCCTTTAAAAATAAGTATCGTATCACCACTACCTGATGCATTACAAAGATATTCGCCGCACCGCATTGAAAAATGTGGAGCTAATAGGTCTCCGGAGTTTGCATGGTTCGAAATGTGTCAGGTCTATGCAAAATGAAAAAGAATACCACACTAGCTGAGGAAAATGAATGGGAAACTTACAGATATCATTATTTTCGAGTTATCATTGAAATGAAAAGCAGGTTTGCACCGCTCGCCTACACTGATTAAGAAAGGGGAGGGCCGCCGTGTCGGAAAATCGACCACGGCCACCAAGTCCATTCGCTGCTGGGTTTCTCAAAACTTATTCAAATTTTCGTTTCAGGTGAAATGCCAAAGAGCTATTGCGTAATAATCAATAGACTACTGTATGATCGGCGTATGTTTCCTTCCCACCGCTTCTGTTTTAGATATCCGATTTTTTCCGAATATTTTCAGTAATGTATCGATTCTTTCATTTGAAACCGAACAAAAATCGAAAACTCGCAGCAAAAAATCTTGTTTTTAATGAAAAAAGAATCAAAAACCAATGGTTGCATTTCCGACATTGCAGTGGAGCGCGGTTGACTACCGAAAGTGGGCGGCTTGCTGCACTCGAAAGCACGTGAGAAATGGCAAAGTCATATGTGAATCTGAGGGAAAAAATGGAAAAGTTGATGTAGCGGTTATTAAGAATGTGTGGGAGCGACATTCTGGAAGCTGCCGAAGCATGGGTGCACCGGGAAATCGGTACACTGCTCTGAAATCATACTCTGAAAACTACTCTGAAAACTCAGCTAAAAAAGTTCTTGTTCAGAAGTGCAGAAGACGTCTTGCAGAAGACGTCCGGGGCTCGGAGAACAGTAAGGCACCACCCCCCTCCCTCCCTGAACTCAATATTCAAGAATGTCTGAAATCGAAAAGCTGAAATTGGTCTTTGTTTGAATGACAATTCAATTTTTAATGAGAATTCTGTTGATTTTCAGATTAATCGCCCAATTTTGAAAGAAATTGCATCGTTTTTTTTCCTGTGCGCTGCTTGTAATAGACATCCATGGAACGCAACAAGCCACATAACTCAAACTTAAACAAATGAAATGAGATACACATTTTACACAAAGAAAGGCGGTTTCTCAAAACAAAAAAAGACCAACGTACACTTGAAAAATAAAAAAAATGTCGCCGTGAAACGCATGAGGAATGAAACTCGGTTCTTTCTTCGCCCACTAAAGAGAGCCCAGCACTGCTGGCTATTTTGCTTCCGAACTGGCTGCGTCTCTTCATAAACGTATGCTATATCTGCTGTGAGATTGAGCAAAAGGGAAGAGGATCCAGAGAAGAAGAGAAAGGAATTGGAGAGAGAGAGAGAGGGATAGGGGACCTTGAGCATAGAGCAAGCACGCCGGTGCTTTATGACCAATGGTTTCTTCAATTTCTTAATTCTTTGAAAGTCGCATTGTAATTGAATGAAAGTTGTAAACGAAGACGACAATAAAATGAGAATTGCGATTGCAAATTCATCATGGTTGTGGTCTGGGCAGCACAGGACCGACGACGTGCCTACTCTTAAATTGGAAGTGATATGCTGAACATATTGTAAATAGGTTCTGTTTCCAAATTGATCTTCATCTATTACTCTTTTTCAATGGTTGCTCATGGAGCTCATTGAAATCTACAATTTTCCCTCTCCTTAGAGCCACAACTTCCATTTCAAACAGTTATAAGCCGCCATTAGCTCACTCGGCACGGCCTTGGTCACAAGTCTGATGTTCATAAGATGAACTTATATCAATGATGTTTAATAGCGATTTTTTGTTGTCGTATTCGATACAGCATCTCACAGAATACCTCATATCAGTGCGCAAGTGAAAGGATGCTTCACCTCTTTTAAAGTAAAATACGACTTCGAATTTCAAAATTCACTGTTTCATTGACCGATGAATACGGGAGATTATTCGGCGAGGGATAAAGACACATGCTGCAATATTAGACAAGCTGCTCTCTCAAACCGCATATTTTGCCATGGTAAAAGCTTGCATGGACCTAAAACTCGCCTAGATAATTTGTTTCAGATAGCTTTGGAACAGAGCAAATGAAGGTGGTGGAAAGATTTGGAAAAGCAAGGACCCTCATGCCAGTCAGTGAAACTCTGAAATGTCGGAGGTGTAGGAGACAGTGGAGATTTCCTGGATTGCTCTTTCATTACTCAGTTTTCAAAAGTACCAATTCAAGAGATTAAGAGTTAAAAGGAACTGTCGTCAAGTCTAGCGCTTTGTGTGTACATACCCCTTGCCCAATATCTTACGATAAACCACGAGCATGCCGCAAGCAACGAGATGCTCTACCTCTTTTTCTCTCCATGTTCTGTACGAGCGCGAGTAGTACTATTTGCTCATTTCGTTTTCATTTAGAGCATAATGAAATAATTACACAGCTGTAAACTTCTGGCCTGATTTAGTCTTTGATGATTGCGAGTGTGGGGAAGATGCCTTTCTTCACAATGTAAATGAGCAAAATGCCAGAAAAAAAATACAAAAAATGTTCGAAGATCATTTATTTTTGTAATTGGGGAGCACTATTTCTTGTCCAGCTCCTTTTTAGCGCCACGCATGAGAGTCATTGTGTGCGTTTTCTCTAATTGAGAATCATCATAGCATTTCAATTTGTACCATTTCCAGTTGATTGTTCCTGGTAACAATGTGTACGCCAAAATGCTGTGACCTTGGATAGAGAAACTATAAATAGCCCTCTTGATCCGCCGTTCATCGAATCATTTACCGTTTCTCACTTTGCTTGCTTTTTTTTTGGTTTTTGCGTTTTTAAGTTATTTAAGCGCGCTATTTTAAATCGCTTATTTTGAAAATCAGTATGTTGTTTACATAATTGCACTGATAGAAGCATGAAATGAAAATCTTCGTTTTTTAACTTCTTGATAATGAGAAGAACAATGGATTAATTTTTCGTAATTACAAAAAGACACAATTTTTACGCAATGATGAGTGTTGGTGGCTGGCGCACTTTTGGAGAATGTATTATTGTTTTATTGATTTATTGATTTTTCTGCTTTTGCTAATATTCAACTAGATCCGTTTAATTTCATGGCAATAACCGATTCTAGCAACGAACCGCAATTGCGGAAATCCATTCGAAGGGGAATGGAGCAAAACGCGTCTCGCAACAACTCGAAAACACGATGAAAAACGTCTAGAGACCTATTAATCAATACAAGGAGACTGGAACGCTTATTGTCGACGTGGGGAGAGAAATACCAATTTATGTCAGTACACCACGAAAGATCAAAGTTGCTCGGGAGAGATCCACAAAGAGATTCGCAAACTTACTGAAAAAATGAAAATTTACCGTTTTTTATTACAAATATTGCATAGAAAAGGCTGAAAAATGAATCTATATCGAGCGACGAAGACCGCGATTTTTTCGGCCAAAAACAAGTAAAACCGTCCCGAGAAGGGAAAACATTTGTTGCTTCGTACGCAGCGAAGAGACCATCTGGCTCTGAAGAATCTGGCTTGAGGACTATTTTCTGAGGAAGGAAAAATAGTCTATAGAATGTTTCATACGGCAGGAAGGATAACGATTTCTTCTGATGGAAAGTGGACCCTCGTTTTTGTTGAACAAAAAGAGAGAATCACCCAGGAAATCTATAAAAATGAGATCATGGCAGAGCACGTACTTTCTCCGGGGAACAACATTGAGTGTTCCAGCAGGACGGCGCCTGTGCTCACGCAGCCAAACTCACTGAAGACCAATGTGCCGTTTCGAAAAATGATTTCTCGAAAAATGCGTTTTTCGAAAAATTTCCGAAAAATTTGAGAATTTCTCGAAAAAATTTCCGGAAATTTCTCGAGAATTTCTCGAAAAATGTGAGAATTTCTCGAAAAAATTTTCGGAAATTTCTCGAGAATTTCTCGAAAAATGTGAGAATTTCTCGAAAAAATTTCCGGAAATTTCTCGAGAAATCGCGAAAAATGATTTGAATGGAAATACGACAAACAACGCGCTTTGCGTTATTTCGGAGTGTCGTTCGAGCTAGTTTATTATTATTTTTTATCGAAATTTTTTTTTCGAGAATTTTCGAAATTTTTTGAGAATTTCTCAAAAAAATTTTCTCGTTAATTTTTCAAAAAATTCTCGAAAAAATTCTCGAAAAATCAACGAGAAACATTTCTCGAGAATTTTTCGGAAAAATTTCTCGAAATGCTTTCGAAACGGCACACTGCTGAAGACGAAGACGAGACGGTCTTATTTCGTCTTTCGGAAGCCTTATTATCGGTTCGCGAGTACGCAAGAAACCGCTTAGAGATGGGGTTTGAGTCTCGTTAGGAAATTGGAGCGTTAAAACACGCCAATTTAAAAATTGAAAGAAAGCGCACACACTGCGTTTGTTTTTCTTTTCGAAAATTGAAATCGAATATTGGAATTTTTTTCTATTTATATTTTGCTTCGAAAATCATGTTTTTTTTTTAATTAATTTTTATTGTCAATTTTCTTAAACTGCTTATTAAACTGAATAAAGTATTATTTACCGGAATTAAAATGTTTTTTTTTTTCAATATTAGAAGTTTATATTCTTCAAATTAGTATCTTTTCACTTGCAGCTAATTGTTTCAACAGAAGTGATGAAGCTTATGGTAAGGAATACCTGTCAAATAAAATTTATAAATATTAATTTTCAGGTTTTTCGTGAGAAGAGGTTTTTTATGGTTAGACACGCGAGGTCGCTGAATGCTCCGGACGTTTTAGAATCTGGAGAATCAGCTGGTCAACCATCCGGGGAAGGATCGAGAGAGGATTCTGGAGAGAAAGTCATCGAAGGTAACTGAATCTTCTCCTTTTTCTCTTTTTTCAAATCATCTTCTCTTTCAGAAAATCTTCTCTTCGACGAAACGAACGTCTTCAGTTAAAAACAATGTTAAATATACTCTTCACGTCAGTCAGTGAATATACTTTTTTTATTTGAAAAATTGGAAAAGTCTATAAATAATTTGTAATTTATATGTTTAACTGTTGAATGATGTGTCATCTGCGCCAAAATGTAAAACTTTGGAGAATTTATAGAAAGAATGTGGAACTAAAAGCCATGCGTTTCTGTGTTCAATGTAGAAAAGAATAAACAATTGTTGTTTCTTAGTTATGTCGTCCTCGCCGTCTCTCGATCCTTCCCCGGATGGTTGACCAGCTGATTCTCCAGATTCTAAAACGTCCGGAGCATTCAGCGACCTCGCGTGTCTAACCATAAAAAACCTCTTCTCACGAAAAACCTGAAAATTAATATTTATAAATTTTATTTGACAGGTATTCCTTACCATAAGCTTCATCACTTCTGTTGAAACAATTAGCTGCAAGTGAAAAGATACTAATTTGAAGAATATAAACTTCTAATATTGAAAAAAAAAACATTTAAATTCCGGTAAATAATACTTTATTCAGTTTAATAAGCAGTTTAAGAAAATTGACAATAAAAATTAATTTTAAAAAAAAACATGATTTTCGAAGCAAAATATAAATAGAAAAAAATTCCAATATTCGATTTCAATTTTCGAAAAGAAAAACAAACGCAGTGTGTGCGCTTTCTTTCAATTTTTAAATTGGCGCGTTTTAACGCGCCAATTTCCTAACGAGACCCAAACCCCATCTCTAAGCGGTTTCTTGCGTACTCGCGAACCGATAATAGTTATCCATGTATTTCGAGTAGTTTTTCACATATCATTCTCAAAATAGGTGGACATTTGTAATTTTGTGTCCTGAATCCGATTTTGGCAAAAATTGATCAAAATCGTCATCGGTTATGGTTGGTTTAACCATACCTTATCATTTAAGGAAAAGGTGGACGTATATTCTTGCAGCGCACTTTATTACTCAAGGCGCACGTGTAAGTTTTCACGGACTGAAATCATGCTTGTTTTTAAAATCTAATTATATCATAAGATGTGAAGACACCACATTCCGTACCGCAATCGTGAATTCTGAAACAGTCGCAAAGTATCATCTTTCTAACTATTCACTAGATATTCACCTTGAAAATTTAAAGAAAAAATACAGATTCTCGTCTTGACCGCTTCGTAATAGACGAGCATATAAACGAGCATTCACAAGCAAATAATCAAAATTTCGCTCTGAAACCACAGTTTTTAATCTTCAATTGGTGCACCCTCTTATTTCCTTCTCACTCTTTATGCTCTACAAACTTTCGAATCTCTTCTGAATCCTTTGGTTTTCAGTTTTTAAGAATTGCTTGCTCAATCAAGAAGCCTGATTGAGACAGACAAGTTTCTCGTTTTCAACCTACAATCGGTCGAAGTGATCTTTAGCAGATCGTAGAGAAATTTTGATCTGTTTGGCATTAGAAATAGGACAAATCAATTACAGTAATTTAAGTTTCCTCTTATTTTCTTTAAAAAGTCAGAAATGGTTTCCGCACGCTCCAATTTCATATTTAGCGACATTCTAACTGGCCGGACTATTTGCGAAAGGAAGTACCTGTTGCACCACCATCTCAAAAGGACTAGTACGCTGCGATCCGCGTTTAAGCGTTGTGAGAGAAGAACGGATCGACAAAGTAACTAAGTAAGTAAGCCTTTTGGTATTTTCCCCAATGACTCCAGATGATTGTAGGTGACGATGGAAGAAGCGATAACTAAAGAGGAAATCTGGAAATTCGTGGCATACTCTTCTGTTTTCATCTTCCGTAACCGTCCAGCAGAAGAGAATGCGGAAGTAGATTATCGTGGGCACATAATTCACATTATTTAGCGCACAGGGAGTGAGCATAAAGGTAGCCGAATGACAGCAGGTTGGGCGACTAGTCCACATATCCCGTCCACATATAATCCATAGCGCTTTCGGGTAGCGCCGCCCTAACAAGCGAGCATCAGGCTCTTGCTCCAAGAATATCATTCGCCTATAGACAACAAATGGGTTGACATGTCAAGGAATAGTGGCGTCATGTCAAATTCACGGAAGGAAAGATTCCAAAGAAACCCTTCTGACGCTAACAATAAGAGTCGTGGAGAGCACCATCATCACCGGTTTCGCCCAGATAATTGTTTCTTTATTGGCGATTCAATTGATTGTTATTTAAGATAGCAAAGTGAAACCGAATTTGTTTGAAAACAAATCATTCGTTATGTTTTCGCTATTTCCTGGTCGCGAAACTGCTAAAATATGCAATAAAAACAATTTTTCATCTAAAAAAAGCATATAATGATGCATGTTGACATTTTCATTTTTTTCCCCCTATTCTTCTGTATGTTTATCTTTTTCTCAACTTTCCCCTTTTATTTGCACAGTCCATTCTTACCCCCAATCGCATCATCATTCACGCAAACGTTTTTCTTATTTTTTCAGACAAAAGTTCAAAAATTATTTGTTTACAGAAGTTTTTTTCGCATCTAAAACTGAAAAATCTTGTTAGTTTGTAATTAAAAAATTCTAAATATCGATTTCTATTTAATACATTCAACAATTTCGTGAAATAGCAACAAAATATATGCAAAAAAGCTCAAGTTTCCAATGTTTCGCAACAAGATATTCCTTTTTTTCTGCAAAAATAATCGGCATTTTGAAACTTTTCTTTCATTTTATGAAATAATAGAAGGGATTCCATGTATTTTACATTTTCAAAAACTTAATAAATAGCATAATGGAAATGTGGCCGAGCGGGCTCTCTCTCAAATCAAAATTTATTGCTAGAAAAGGGGTTTTAACTGTAGATCTAGGTAAGATCTTTAATTTTATTATATATGAGCAACTAAACATTCGAGAATCACAGCTTTGAAATAGAATTCATAAAGTGGGCGGGGCTGTTTGAGCTTCTAGTCCGTGTTTTGCTCCATCTATATACAGGGGCCTTCAATGTTTCTGGAGCAATCATTTTGATTTTAAGAGATATTAGATCAGCACGTTCCGTTCAGTCTGGTCCAAAAAGATCAATGAAACTTTAATCCATGTTTCGTTTCCAGACAAATTCAAGAAAGCATCTGAAGCATCTAGACACAATGGTATTGGAAAGAGAAGCGCCGTATTTTGGAATGTATGGAAACAACTATATGAGCCCGAGATATATTGTGAGCTTTATTTTGTGCCTTCTGGTAGTTGTCATGCTCATTGTCCTTCTTTGACTTCCTTACCTGAAAATTCTTCCAGGTGACTTCCCCGACGCCATCATATTTGGTGCAATCTGGAGACGTTGAATCAGAATCATCTAACTCATTCGCTCATGGCTCTTCAAGAGAAAGTCAGGCGTCCGCTTATTATCAAATTCGTGAGTCTCACTTTTGTGCTGAACTACCTGACTGAAAAAATATAGGAAAGGTCAGCAAGGGTGCGGAAATGGAAAAAGCCGCATTGCGTTGAGCCGGAACTCTCAGTGCAATAGAGCTCACTTTTTCATGCTTTATTAAACGTTTTTTTCCAAAAATTAACTGATGAGCTCTGTACATTATAGACAATAAGAAAGCGCGCTCTATCGCACGGACAAATCTAAAACCAGGGCAATCTTGTAGTTCAACTATGCAATGAAATCGATTTAATAAGGAAATAGATCCGTTACACAACCCCAATGCGGTAGAACGCAAACCCTGGTTTATGTATGACGACGCAAGGCAAATGTGGCAAATCCTATGGGTAGTCTATATGAGTCGCTGAAAAAGGTTGGAGTATGAAATATGAAATATCCTAAGCCACCACAGATGAACATTCTGTGTTTAAAGGGTGAATATCCACCAAAATTCCCGCGAGTTCTTATTAATATTTGCACTAAACTTGCACTGAAATTGTGCTTGAATTGTGGTAGCCTTGGCATAGGCATATCTTCACCAAAGCCTTGTCTGGAATTATGAATAACTCAGCCTTACCTTTCGTTTTTCTATGGTTCAGAAATGAAATGCATGTGTCATAATATAGACTAGCTAGAAACAGGAAACCACGAAAGGGAAAAGTGGCTGATAGTTTTCCATTTGCATCAAGAAACCACTGAGTGAAAAGAAGAGGCTCCACGTACCCGAAAGAATAGTATAGAATAGCAATTTTCATTTTCAGCACCTCCTTCTCCTGGAGAAATGGTGATTGTCCGCACGACTACAGTAACCAGAAATATGACTTCCATTCAACCAGTATACTCAACATTTTGATCAAAAATAAAACGTCTATTTCAATAAAAATCTGTATTTGTAGTTTCATTGTTCATTCATAAATACCATTTCAAATTTTGAGAAGCCTATATAAGCCAAGATTGCAAGCCTGATCCATCACTTTATGTGCATGCACGCTTCTCGGCATTCACACTAATTGTCAAGTTGTTTCAAATGTTTCGAAGCAATGGATAATGTCTAAGAGATCAGATCATCAAGAAGAGAATCACCCGGAACGGTGACGTCAGCATGAACAAGATGTCTGAATCACAGGATCCACCGTTAGGAGAATCGTGAAATTGGTCTTAGGACCGATCTGATCGTCGGTCCAGATGCAATCGGAGAGGAAGCACAACTCACAAAGTGAGCGCGCCTCTCCGATTTCATCTGAACAGATGAAAAGATCTTTACTATCAGACCGTTTCTTTAAATTGATATTTTGGATGCAGTTGACACAGAACCTGCGCCAACTGCATCCAAAATATCAATTCAACACCCCAAAACGTCACCAAGCATTCAAGGTTGGTAATGTTATGAGCTGGATTCGCATCCGCAGATTGATCTTCATCAATAGAAATGTGAAGATCAACTCGGAGGTTCACTAAAATCCCGTGTTGAAAACAGTATGCGGAATAAATAATAGGATGGGATTTTGAGGCAGGTCCGGCGCCGGTAAACCGCGCCCGACGCACACAGTGATTTTTATTTATTTTTATTACACTTCTTTTCAAGTTTTACCTCAATGTTTTCCCAGTTTCAGTCAATCGTGGGTGCATCTCCGTATTTGCCTAGGCACTTTAGCCAACGAGGTTTCAACCTTCAACAAGTTTCAGCTCCTGAGAATGGCTCGAAGTCCACCAAGACAGTGCTCGACGCTCATTTCCTAGAGTATTGGAACGGCTTCTTCGCCGGATCTCGCTCCGTTCGGCTTCTCTATATGAGTAATTTTGGAACAGAAGGTCTTGGCTCAAGGCCTAGAAGCATTTGGACGTTGACTACCTGCGACGCACGGTTTTGTTTGTTGTATTCATATAAAATCAAATGATAAACAAGCTGAATCAACTGAATGTGGCTGGAAACTGTATTGCTTAGGTCTGAAATGGCTGAAAATAAAAAGTTCTATACGGAATTCTGAAAGTTTATAAAAAAACAAATGCGAGAAATGAAATTTCAGAAGAAAAGATAAATAAAACTATACGAAAACAGAAGAAAACACTACAATTCGCTTTGCAGTGCTAAGCTACCAATTATTTGTGCATTTTCGCGTGAATTACAATGCTTTCTACAGTTTCATATGTCCTGAACACGTTTTTCTTTTGAAATCGTCGCATCTTGAGTTATGCTATTCACAAATAATCATCCTTATCCTCGTCAGTTGACGATGACGTGTGATCACTCTGAAAATTGGATTTCGGTGGACTGCCCATCCCGATGCGCGGACATCTTCACTTACAGTGATAATCTTATCCATCACTAGTGGAGCCCGCTTCCGATGAAAAATACTCGTAATTATGTTGTGTTGGAATCTTGATAATCTGAAAAAGAAATAGAGATTTTTCGAATTCCAGACAGCAGTGAAAGTAATGCTAAAAACCTGCTAAAAATTCCAGTCTCATTGTCCCCAAACTTGGAGAATACTGTAGCCGAGGCGTCAGATGGGCGTGATTGAACGGACGCTCTGCAAATTTCGAGTGGTTATTCGAATAAAGCATGTTTCAATTTCCCTTGAAAAGGGAAGCGGGGGTGTCCCTTTATATTCAAATACCGATAGAGTTGTAAGATAATCATAATGGGAATTTTCAGATTGCGGAAATAAGTTAATCGACTCTGAAATGCTCTGAAAACGTTTGACTAAATTTGTCAAACCTAAAACTACATTTTTTATTTAGTTTACTAGTTTCTTCTAGAGTTACTGTGAGAACGGTGATATCGAAAAGAAGACACTGAAATTTCACGGATTTCAAATGCTTTCTCACTGAAACACACATTTTTCAGAAAATTTCAGCTTCTGCTGGCTCATCTTCCTAATCTCAATGACCGTAACAAACCCCTTTTATGGGCCTTACTGTAAATTAAGAGATATACCTATTTTGAGTCAATCTTTGCTGCTGCTCCTGCTGACACACGGAATGCCGTTTTCGGTGCATTGCCATGACGTGTTGAGTGCGGAGCTCTCTGTTAATGTAGGCGTAGAGCACTGGGTTAGCAGCCGAGTTGAAGCATACCTGCAAATGAGGAAAACGAAAAACATGGTCGTTGCGAAAGAGCGCACTTAAGGAGGCAGTCAGAGCTCTCACAAAATCATGATTTTTCAGTTTTTCAGTTTTATCAAACTTTTTTCGATTATTATATTATAGAATAAAATATTTTCAATATGCGTGTCTTTGAAGAACTCGTAGTCAAAAAATTGGTTATTCCGCAAGCCTACCAATAAATGCGCCACAAAGAACATTGCAGAAAGTGCTGGAGTCATCCATGAAACAGCAATCAAATTGAACTGCGACATGATGTTCAATGTCCATTGGGGAGTCCAGCAGAGGAAGTAAAACAGGATTACAGCCACTATTCGCTTGGTGACCTGAAACACACAAATCTCTCCAACAGATATACAATTTGCCGCCCGGCAAACCACGCCCCTTAAACGAAAAGTGCCAGGATCAGTCAACTGTAATAAAGCTTCCACGAAAGGCGATGATAAAAAGTTGTCTTCAAAAGTCGAGTCGTCTTTGTTCGTCTTTCAGTTTGTCTTGTATTCGTCTTACGCAATAAACGCAAGACTTACGCAAGTCAGACGAATTCAAGACGAAGAAGAAGATCAGATGAGACGGTCGAAATTTCGCCCAAACGGAAGTCTTAAGTTGTAAGACTCGAAGAGGCGTGCGTTGAAAATTGCAAATCTAACTTCCACAATATATGTAAAGAAGATTCAAAATGTCAGCCAAAGAATTCGTCATATGACGCATATCAATAGAGCGCAGCAGCATTTTGTAGTCATTTTTGAAGCCTACATGTTTAGAATTTAAGAAAATACTCTCTTTGGACAATTTGGTCTAGCTAGATGCATCGTCCAGAAATCTCTATAAATATGACTAAAAATGTCTGAAACCCTCCAAACTTCTACGTTGACGCCGAATTTATTCGTTTCTAAAATGCTTATTGCAGATTTCGGAGCTGTTTTCGGCTAGCACCTGCATTCGGCATGGGCTCCCTGAAATTATGTGAGCCCCAATTAGAAAAATCACCTTCTTAACCCTAGTGGAGCTTCCATCCGGCTTGCTCATTGTCCCCCGTGCTCCGCGAATGTTCCGCGATGATTTGTGAAGCGCATAGATGACCTGAAAACTAGAATATTGGCTCTATTGAGAACGATTTCCGTGAGAATTGGAAAAAAAATGAACTATTCGAAATCCGATCCGGATGCTCGGTGAATCTCGAGATGTCGTGAAATAAGATCAGTATTTTTTTTTCAAAATTAGTCAGAGGTTGCCAAACGTTCGGTTGTGAAACGGCTTTTTGCGAAACGGCAAAATATCCCAAAATCATAAGTGTTTTTCAAAATTCAGCTGATGTTGATAACAACCAACTCTGAAACGGCTTGGTGCTGAAAATGTGATTGAGAAACGGTAACAATTCCAAAAAAGTATATTTATTAATATACTTTCAAACTGTGCTAAAAATTCTGAATATTATGAAAGAAAGGCTCCAGATATAATAGATTCTCAAGAATCGAGAGACCATCTATGATAATAGCACATCGGTTGATACCTGCGCATAAAAAATGATGATCAGAAATGCGGGAGCCGCAAAGCCAATGACAAATGTGTAGAGAGTGAAGGTGGCATCCGCATCGAACATGCATTTCGACATGGTTGTTCCCGCCAGATCTGCAGAACAAAGAAATCACCGTTTCAAAATGTTTATCTCAAGTCAAAATGATGAAAGGCGTTTAGTTTCACTTGATACCTGATGCGGCCAGTTCCACACTGCCATCTGCGAGCGGAACCATGTGCATTTTGTCAATATTCAGGACGGCTGCTTCGATGAGCACGGGGAGGAGGAGTACTGTGGCAAATAGTGTGCAAGCCAGCAGAACTTTCAGCGCAGTTGCGTTGCTTCGCATTCTTAAAGACAACTTTCCTCAGAAGCTTTTTAAGTTTCAAAATTCTTATAAATCTTAAGCCTATAGACGCTCCGGGCTACGCCAGAAGAAATAATTCACTTCTCAATGCAAAAAATTACAAAAATTACAAGGTTTTTATAGAACTCCATTGCAATGGAGAAAACTGATCTTTTTTGAGACCAAAAACAGGCTGAATGCTGATACAAATGCGCTCTAACTAAAAAACGATCTCGCCACGAAAGTAGTGTTGATTTACGAGAGCACTCTTTTACTGGTGGCTACTCGTTGAATTTATCCAAATTTGAGTGTCCTGTGGAGCGCACATGCATTTATGGAAAGACGAAGAGCTCGTGTGCAAAAAATATCGCGGACAGAAAATCGAGATAGAGCAAACATGCGGATTACAGATTCAATTGAAAGTTATTAAAGCTATCAAGCCACACGTCGTCTGTAAATATTCGGTTTGGCGAATATTTCAGAGCATCCCCATCATCAGGACTCGAGAAACAACCCGCGTGGACGCCGATTATCTCGATTTCTATTAGGGCTATTTGTGTTACGTTTTATCTTGTGGCTCGGATATTGTACACCACCAGCAAGCGCGCTCCGTTGAGAAATATGCCTAAAAGTAGCGTTGAAATAGGAGACACAGCGTTCATCAAGCCGTGTCATATTGAAAACTGTCAAAGTAGCAAAAGAAGTGAGCGTTCTGGGTAAAATGAGGTGAGACTGTTCGGTGGAGCGCAGTTACTTTCAAAAGTAGTGAAGATTTCATTCAACTTTTTGGCAATTCAAATTCAATGAAAGCTTTCAAACACCTACTTTATGGATTTCACAGGACTACAAACAGCCATATATCGATCCCAGCTGAGCACTGTCATCAAAAAAGAGCTCAACAACTTATTGACACTTTCCCCGAACCAATACACTTTGCACATCGCGACTCCGAATAGCCATTGCCCTGAAAATAGTTGACTAAAAAGCCAGATTTCCGAAATCTGGTTCTTCTATACAAATTTCGCGGAAATGTGATTTTGCGTTAGAAGTTTCGAGGATTGAACAGATTATAGGGTACCTTTCAGAAGGTCCACAACGAGGAAAGGGAGGTGGAGGATCACCAGAAGATCCACAATCGAGAGACCTGAAATGACTATGATGGAAACCAGATGAAATTTTCAAAATTTATATTTATAATAACTCTAAAAAACTCCTGTTTCACAAGTAGTATTTCAATAATCTGAGTTTATCATAACCGATTTTTAAACTGATTTTCTGTTCGGTTGGTGTTCATAATCAAGCCATCCAGACTCACCTAAGACATAAATGAAGACATGATTCGTGTTGCTCATCACTTTTCGTTTTCCCGCTTGCATATTCCTTTTCATGGAAGTCAAAATGTTGATGATCATCAGGATGACCGTCCTGAAATCGATGAAGTTGTTGAATTGATTTCATTTTCAATGAGTGCAACAAGGTTTGCGTAAATTTGGTTCAAGTTTGGTGGAGAATTGTTTTAAATTTGCTTCGGATCAAAGATAGTTTTACAATGTTGCAGGTTACTGGAAAAGATTATCCAAACACGAATAAGAAGCGCATGGTGTGAGTGCGAAAGGGGCAGAAAGCGCACTAATACTTAAAGCTACAGAGCATTTTCGCTTGCCCAAATATGCTGCAATAAGTAGGCAGATAGTGGGCATCAGAGAAGGGCGGAATTCCGGATTCCGCCGTTTTTTTTCATTCCGTCTTCCGGATTCCAGATTCCGTGAAAAAAAATGTTTTTTCCGTTTTCCGGATTCCAAGTTCCCAAAATCCAATTCGGGCGGAATTTGAAACACTTGAATTTGAAACAAAACATTCGAAACAGAACTCTGCAGAGAAGGGCGGAAATCCGCATTCCGCATTCCGCATTCCGGATTCCTCCGTTTTTTTCGTTCCGTCTTCCGGATTCCAGAATCCGTGAAAAAATTTTATTCCGTTTTCCGTTTTCCGGATTCCGAGGTCCCAAAATCCAATTCCGCCCTACTCTGGTGGGCATCTATCGTACGTCATACTGTAAGTGGCTAGCTGGAACTATAAAACTATGTGACTATTGTAATGGTATCAATGAACGTTTAATGTTTCACACATCTCACAAGTTTGCATCTATTAAAGACCAAACTGAGCAACTCAACCAACTTGTTTTAACTGGCTCACCCATTGCCAACCGTTCCAATTACAAACAGAACCAAGTATGAAATAGCCAACGCCAATTTCAGAGTTGTTCTCGATGAGTCATCACTATTTGTAGGTGGAGCAGTGACTGATGATACTGCAGAAGACGTTGTAGCGGCTGATAAGATTATGGAGGTGGAAACGTTCATTTTTGAGTGATTCTGTAATAAAGGAGTAAGATTAAATTACAAAAAGTGAATACTGACTTCAAAAAATATAAGAAAAACATTTAAAACAAATCGGAGAGCACTGATATTGAGTTTATTGCATTATTTGGAGACTTGGAAAGGAAAATTGGGGAGGTTCTTGGAAGCGAGACCTTTATAAATTATATGATATAAAAATACTGGCTGAAAATTACAGGGTTGTTCTGAAAGTGAGTATGGAGACAAAACACAGAAAAACTGAAAATGCATAATAAATTTGAAACAGAAAATGATGAAAATGAAGGAATGATGGAGATCATTTGGAGACGAAACCACGACAATAGTTAAAATTTTAGACAAAACGTCTCTCGTGGCCTAGAAACCCAATATTTTATTATTTTATTCCACAGAAATGATAAATCGCGTCATGCTGTATTAGGATAACTGAACGGATGCGTAATTTGTCGCTCTACTGAAAAAATTATAATTCGGAGAACCGGCGCGACAGCAAAGTCAGCCACGGCCGCCACGAACCTTAATTATTTGTGACATTCGCTCTATTTCTATAATATAATTTTTTTAGTGTTTCACAAATGCATTTTCTGGATTTCACCCATCTCTCAGGGATGCGTCAATATTTCTAGATTACTCCGTTTTGAATAACGCTCTTCAATGTCTCTACTCACTTCAGAAGTCATTTTTTCTGAACTCTGACAGCGAAAAATGCTCACTTGATAGGCTAAAAGCTGTAAGAAACCTCTCGAAAACCGAGAGAGATCGAACGGATATTGAGAGAAGGTTCTCTACAAGTATTTTCCGAATATTTTTATCAAAAGGCGTCTGAAAGAATAACGAGAAATTCAGCTGAGAGCTGATTGAAGTAAGTCATAGAAAAGCGTGATAGACACTTTAGAGTATTTTTAAGGCTTTCAAATGCTCAATACAGAGCTGAACTTAACGAAAATCTTGTATTTATAGTACAAAATTAAATTCACTCCCATAAAGTGAACCTCATTTATGTTAAAAGTTAGAAAAAGGAAAAGGATTCCAAAGCTATATAGTGCTATAATATAACAAAGGGATAGAACTATCTTCCTATGGCAACACGCTTTCAATCACTACCAACTGAGCTAAGAAGACACTCTTCCGTTTCTTTCTACTCATTATCACTAATCAAGAGTAGAAAAAAAAACGGAAAAAACGGTGGTCGTCTGGAAGATAATTCCAGCTTTCCTAGCCCCCCACCCCCATTTCTGCAATAGGATGGAAAGAAAGTGGCGAAAAACAAACGAGATGTGTCTTTAAACAGTTCTCTTATTTTGATGTTAAAGCATCATAACAATTTCTTATATCTTTATCATCCTACACTGGTACTGTAGTGAACTGATGACTTAGAAATCGGCAAGAAACTGTGACCTCCGGCCGCAGTTTTTCCATTCTTTTTCCTTGGTGAATATGGAGTCCCACTCTAACGAGCATCTTCTTTACTCTGAAAGTCTCCCTAAAGACGTTAACAACGTTCTCAACTTGTTATGGTAAAAAATTTTGAAGTTCTGGATATTTTCGAAGCATAGACGTGCAATTTTCGACTTTGAGGCTTACTACTGACCTCTTCTGGCACTTTTCGTTCAAGAGGCGTGGCTTGCCGGACAACAAGCAGAGCTGACTCAAATTTCTTTAAATACTCTCTTTAATCTCTTCTTTTTCAGCATAAGAGTTCCTTACTTAATGATTGGTGCGCACTCTTAAAGTACCTGTGGTAATAGAAGAGCATGTAGTATTTCGTGATTTAGAAATCAGACAATTAGTGGGTTAAAATATTGAAAGATTTCGATTTTAAAGTGCTCTTATATATGGCGAATAATAAGGATATTCGATTTCAATTAAAAAAACAGTTACGTTGAAATCAAGGTAAACAGTTTGACGTATCTAAAAATAGCATATCCAAATAATGAAATTGGAGATTGAGCAAGAGAGAGAGAGAGATAGAGAAAGAAGCTCTTTTTTGGATGCGCATTTCTCTATTCACCAGCCGGTTTAATGAAGTGTATCAAAACGGCAATTCTCACTTTTCCACAACATTAATTTCCGCATTTCTTTGAAACACATTTGGATGACGGAATAAAAAGTGTGAGAGAAGTGAATGAGCACACTTTAGGTGAGCTCCACTAGTTGAAAGTGAAGTTGAAGCGTTTGGGAATACGCTTCAAAGCAGAGAGTCGAGTATGCAAACGAGCTTGGAGATATTTAATGGAAAAGAACGTTCACTACCCCCTCCCCCTCCTCCCAAAAATGATCCTTATTTAACATTATTGCTCTTGTGTCTAGAGACGCTCGGAGTCCGCTCTCAATGCAGCACAATTTCCCTCCTAGTGCAGGTGCAATGCGATGCAAAAAGTGTGCAATACACGGAAAAAAGGGAGTCCTGCGAAGTTTGAATCAGCCCCACTGGAACCTTCCGTCTGTGGAAACGTGCTTTTCCTGGTTAATGTACACGAGCAATTACGGGGTGAGAACGGAGTAGGCCACGTGCATAAATTCAGGTAAACAATGACGGAGCAACTTTAATTAGTGTGCTCACAACTCACATTTTCTTGATGGTGAGGGTATAGATTCCAGCAAATCCTGTCAATAAGGAAATGAAATCATTAGAAACACAGACTAATTAAAAGGAGAAAAAAACAAAAAAACTGAAAACTTCAAAGTCAAAAGTTGGTCGCTTCTGTTGGGGCGGCGATCGGTGATCTGCAGGTGTCTCTCGCCGCAAAACATGGATGGTGCAAATTCAAACAGGGATGAGTGACTCTCGACGAGCTCTCCCTTGTGAGAATATACAAATTAATGGGAAATATGGAATAAATTGATAATACAGTGGACTTAGTGACCTCCATTGCGGAGAATTGGTAAATAATAACTCATGATTGCTCTAAATTTCTTCAATTTCACTGTATGTGTATTTCATTTACTATTTTTTTGCCTATTTTCGTTGTCCTGAAGCTCATTTCCAAAATTCTGGCTGTAAATTGTTTCATGGCAACACAGGATGGTCTGCATCGAAGTTTAGAAAATCACTGGGTCGACGGGCGCAAACCCAGCCGGCAATGGGCCCCAGTCGTTTCCTTTTTTACGAAATTAACTACAACACTGCAGCACACAATTTGCGAGGTTGGTCGAATACAATGAATTTGAAGAAGCCCGGTTAGGCCCGTCGACAGCAATTATTTGAAGCACTGAATGGCCAGCGTCTTGTTCGTATCTCAATGCACTTGATTTCTGAAGAGTGTAGAGTGCATCAGACTGAGACCCGGGACCGTCTGCACGAAAGGAGTTCAAGATGATAATGGCCTTTGCCAGCTTTTCTTTGGGCTATCACCCAAAGCAAAATGATTAGCAATTGTTTGATAAGGATTTTGAAAATGTTTAAATAAGTGCAGCATTGTTATATCGTCCTTAGTAATTCGAAGTAAGATATGCAAGCTATGGACATCCGGCCCACTGGAGGCCCATCTTCACCCAGTTGAGACACCGGATCTTCGTACGATCGCTGTCAAATGTGGTCCCATCTGCGTGTAACTGCTGGCTTGCTCGTTATGCATTCTGTCCATTTCATGAGCCCATCTTGGAGCCCGTCCCCCGACCCTCGCTTCAACCAAAGGTTACTGTACAAAATTTCTCATTTTGGACTCTGTAAATCTCCAAAAGTTTCCCACAAGTTTTGTTTAAAACTTGTTTAAAGGTGATTTAAAACTCTGTTAGACTTTTGCACTTTTGCTAAAAAAAGCATTATCTTTCTAATACATTCAGTATTCTGTGTCTAGAAATCTAGAAATTCAAATTGAAGTCTTAATGGACTCACGATGTTTCCAGTTTGTAGTTGGCCCAATCGCATCAAAGTTGATTTACCGTATGCGTCTCTCATTTTCACTTAATGCCATCTACGCGGTTTTCTCAACGGAGCGCATTTTCGGATCAATAATATATTTTTCACGAAGTACACATCTGAATATGGAATTCAACGAGATGTACATGAAAAGAAAATAAGGAATACATCATGGCTCAAAGAGCTCGGCGAGCCGAAAAAATTGAGTTAGACCCTCCTCCCCCCCCCCCACTCTTCTCATCTTCCCGTCTCCTTACTCATCTAACACATCTAACAAGATTTTCGCATTTAACCCGTCGCCCTATGATTTCTTTTCATATTTTTAAACTCTGTGAACGATTTGTCGTGATTCACTTGAACCTAGAAGTAAAAGAAGGCAGAACAGCGAACAATTGAGTGGGAAAAGTAAAGTATCAGTTTCCGGGTATCTGAAAACACCTGGAATAAATGTGGAAAACCAGATTTGAAAAAAGAGATAGAAAAAAACGGAAACGATGTAATTTGATAGCTTTTTATCAAAAAAAGTGGAAAAATAGAGCTTCTACTAATCAAAAAGGGGTAAAAAAAGAGAAAAGAATTGTTCAATTCCTTGCCTTTAATCAGAGTTCCATTTAAAAATGAATTAAATATGTGTGCTCTAGACTTGTTACTCGAGTGAAACTGTATATGTAAGGTGTCTTGGTGATGCACACCTGGAGTAGCTCCTTCTGGAAGAAAAAAGGATCGGAAGGTCCGAAGCTCTTCTGAGCGGAGAAGTTTTTAGAATAAAATGTCATGCTTAAAAGAGAACTTATCTAGAACCAGAGTAGGGCGGAATTGGATTTTAGGAACTCGGAATCCGGAATCCGGAATACGGAAAATATTTTTTTTTTCACGGAATCTGGAATCCGGAATACGGAATGTAAAAAACGGTGGAATCCGGAATGCGGAATGCGGAAAACGGAATTTTAACCATTAATGAGGGAATCAAATGATGTAAATGCGCTCTGTTCGCAAAAATTTTTGTGGGAGTTCAAAAAAGTATACTTTTCACAACAATTGAGAATAAAGTATTAAAACTCATAGTTGGGCGGAATTGGATTTTGGGAACTCGGAATCCGGAAAACGGAAAAAAAATTTTTAATGGAAAACAGAATGAAAAAAACCGCAGAATATGGAATCCGGAATTCCGCCCTTCTCTGTCCAGAACCCTGGTCATAGTGAACGGTGTATGTTCCCCCCCCCCCCCAAGAAAAAGCGCCGCACTTGACGACAGTTCCATGGTACTCTTCTCCTAGCATTTTTATTTTGGAGAAACTTAAAATGCAAATTAATTTTGAAATTTATCATCTCTCTCTCTCTCAACGCCAATATAACGTATAACGGGAAAGAGCTCATGATTATACAATAAATGTGAAAATGTTGAATTGTCCGATTGTATTTCGTGTATAAAATGAGAACAAATGCGTGCGTGCAGATAAATTTGAAAATTGACACATATGGAGTTATTGCTTCACGAAAATGATGAATTCTCTATACTTCCAATATCATTTCATTTTCTGTTTCGTCCTCATCATTTAAACTGGAAACTGGCACGCTACTAGTGGTATACGCCTGAGAAAAAAGGGAGACATAAAGGAAAAAAACATGGCTCGATATTATATCGAAATTTTAATGGATATGGGGTACACCTGCATATCTGATTCAAAAAAATGCATTTCTCGCAAGTTCTCGTCCAGTCTTTAAAATATGGCTTCCACGAAAGACGAAGACAAAAAGACGAGTCGTCTTTGTTTCTTCATGCATTCGTCTTACGCAATAAAAAAGTTGTCAACACACTGCGTCAGACGAATTCAAGACGAAGACGAAGATGAGACGGGACGGCCGAAATTTAGCACAAACGGAAGTCTTACTTCAAAGCTCCACACTTCTCGCCAAAGCTTTGATGGCTCACAAGTCTAGAGCAAGTTCACCACTAGTTTAAGACAAGTTATTCCCAAGACTTATGCTTTAACGAGTTTTGTTGATAATTCTATAATTAGGAGCAGGGTCAAAATGGCCGGTATGTAACTTTACGAAAAATGACGCAAATTGTAGATCTCGGTGAGTTTCTTCTTGAAACTTTGCAAATAACAAAGTATTCGGGTAATACAGTGCGGTCAATATCTATAAGACCCCCCTCTAATTGGGGTCTATCTGGAGAACGGAAAGAGATATCAAAAATCTGTAAGCGCCATTCGACTTTAAACACAAAAAATCCCTGGGGACAAAATTTCATAAAGATATGTACCGCTTTCCCTATAACAAGGACCCTGTAACAACAGAAAGGTGCATCTGCAAGCGGTCCTTTTTTTTGTGTTTAAAATCGAGTGGCGCTTACAGCTTTTTAATATCTCTTTCCGTTCTCCGGACAGCTGGATGGATTAGAGAGGGTCCTATAGATATTGACCGCACTGTACATATGATTTTGAAGTAATGACCGTACCCACAACATTGGTGGGTTATCACGCACGGGCGCCCCGGTTGTTTAAGGGCTTTCCCACTTGTTCCATAGTTTAATGCAATCTTTCCCTTTTATAATACACCGATATCTTCAATTTTAGTTTCTTTATAGACCCATTGCTTCCATTTGGAAAATCTTTGCGGGTCTTTGCAGGCTACAACTGTGCACAGATCTCAAACTGTTATATTCCTTCTTGAATGTTCCTTCAGAAAGTTTTGCAAAATTATAAGGAACATAAAAAATGAGTTTTATAAAGTTTCCGCAGAAAATTGTGATGTGCAGAACACAATTTTCGCATGAAATTTCTGAAAAAAATTCCGTTTTTTTCCGGAAATTGAAGAAAAACCCCAATTTTACAATTTCGAGTATTTTGCTTCGAAATTGTTGGTTAATAAACATTTATATTTCTACTTTTTGTCTATTAAATACATGATCCATGGAGCAATTTATACATTTCTTCTCTCCATCAGGCAGTAGACACAGGCATCAGCCGCACTCACCCACAGTAGGCCCTCGAAATCAAGCAAAATTGAATGATAATGACGAATTAAAGATAAAAAATAATGCGATTGATAGATGTTTCATTGAGATACGGTGCATTTTTTTTTGGAAAATTTCTAAAAATTTGCGGAAATTCGCGGAAATTGAAATATTTAATGAAATTTTTCGACTTTCCGCTTTACACATTGAACTGGTCTAGCGGTTCTTAATACGAATTTCCGTTTTTCAGAGTTCTCACTAGCAGAAGAACCTGAAAACAAGAAAACACATATCAAACAAGAAAGGAAGAGACGTCGAAAAATACTAATAAATGCAGGCAAACACAACTGAAAGACAAAATTATGCGACAATGGACACGTGTTCTTTTAAAAGAGTGCGAGGAGAGGGAAAGAGAAGGAGGCGGGGCGTTCTATTCTTGGTGTACTCCTGATGTCGGCGACAATGGTGAGAATACATTAGGCGAACATGCATCTAATTGGGAAACAATGACGGAATTTCTGATCGATTTTTTTCGGCATTCATCTTGAAATGTTGAATAAATTGAAACGACAAGGCTTGAAGACACCTAACTAATCTTTTTAAGGCTTCCATTTTCACGGAATTCCGAAATGAGCTCTTCGTTTTGTCTCCAATTGAACTTCCAGGGATGTCCGGTCGCTTCTTTCACCATATGATTTCATTTCAAAAAGTACATTCACTGTAGCAAAAGCGGAAAGAGCACAAATATTCCACCCTCCTTTTCGTGATGAATATTTGGAGACACCGGTGGTTCCCTTGCTGCGACTCCCTCTCTACATGCACTTCGTCAGAGTGTCAAACTTGGTACAAAAGTGCTCAAAAAGAAGGATATCGACAAGAATAATTCAAGAAGCTGGTAGTCGCCAAATGTAAAAATGTTAGAGTTGTTTTATCCTGCTTTGTGCTGTAATCAAAACGAAGGGATCCGGAATCGAAGAAACGCTAATCAATAATTGATTAGCTATTTATTGATGAGTATTTTGTTAATTTCCAGAGTTATTTGACGATTTTCAAATAGCTGTGCACCGTTTTCCCTGTTTCTGTAAATTGAAGAAGCTGGAAAACGAGGTGTCAAGTGTTATAACTGCTGAGAAACGGTGAATACTGTTTTAAAAATTTAGAAAAAAAAATAATGTAGAACGCATGCTCTGTTAGGATTTCTGAAAATCAGCAAAAAAAATGACGTTTTCCCAGCAAAAACCACCAGATAAAAAGTGTTTGTTGAACAAAAATTATTGGCGTTTGTGCGTGAAAATTCGATTTTTCGTCCGAACTTCTCCGACTTTTTTCATGAGATTCGGTGGATGTCAAGCGACCATAAACATTGAGATTTGGAACTGAAAGACATGGTTTATAGCAAATAATTTTTGTTGGAAAAACCAAAAATATACGCCTCGAGACGTTGTTCCTGTTCGGCTTCACTGCTGAAATGTGAAAAACGTGATAAACAGCGGAATCTGGCTGAAATTATAGTGAAAATCATTGGCAGGTGATAAAAATGAACAATAATTAGAAATATTATGGTGGTTTTCATGAAAATCGAAAGAAAACCAACAATTTTCAAAGAACAAAATTTGTCTGAGAATCTCTGATTTCCCGGAAAATTTCTCTAAATTATTTTTTGTATTCAAATTTTTGCAGTCTGCCAAAAGAATTGCAATAAATACGGTATCTAACTGGAAATTAGAAGTGCTTAGAAATGGTATCTCCAATTTCAATTTTCTGAAGCGTATAATGGAGCAATAATTGTAAGAAACTAGAAACAATTGTTTCAATTTGAAAAGAACATTGAACCATTCTGGAAGAAAAAAATTGCATTACGAAAGTTCACGAACTCATGCTCCTTTTGAGGTGCTCGAAGTGACAGAATGATCGCTTCGCCCTCACATCGGCCAGCATGCCGTGGCGAGACCCAGGACTACGCCACTAAAGTTCATTCTAAAGCTACTTGTTTTGAGCATTTTCAATTCGCGATTTAGAAACTTCCATAACACAGTTTAAAAAAGTAATTTAGGTGGCTGTACTGACGGCCACCAGTCCAGCTCTTCACTGCTCACTGTTCACTCAAAATTGTTCAGCTTTCGTTGTTCATAGTTACAGTGATAGTAGTTATAGTTGCAAATTTAAGTGATTTTAATGAAATAAGAAAATCGATCTACAATTAACTATCTTTTTCAAAGAGCAATCATGATTCTCAAGCTTTTAGAAGCTTCCCAGTTGTCAGCTCGGCTAGAGCCGAACATCAAGTAGTGACTCTCTTCATATTGGTCCCCAAGTATTAGAAATCTTGAACTATCTCAAAACAGCGAAGCTCGCAGACGTTCAGCATGTTTCAGAATCATGAATTTTCAATCTCTCCTTCAGAAGTTCAATTTTTGAATGATTCGTAATTTATATAAATTCATGGAACTCAAGGAGACCTACAATTTTAGGCAATTTGTATTAATAATTTCGATTTTGAAAAAAGTTATGAGACGGCTCGAATCGCATGTATAACTGCAAAAGCTAGCAGTTATATAGCCTTATTAAGCAATTCAAAAACTGAAGTAATCAACTTTCCATCTCATTTTTGAATCAATTGTTCTCTGCTTGTTCTAGCTAATCTTCTAAAGGTCACAAGCATCAAAGACGACTAGTTAGAACAAGCAGAGAGCAAAACTAATAAACAATGCATTCAGTTTTCTCCCCATAGGTCCAAATTATAATCTTTCATCTTTGCACCTGTGGCATAACGTGAAAAACAACAAAAAAGAATAAAACAAAACGTGCATTTTGGTATTCATTAGATTTGTCGTCTCCTGGGAAGCGAATTCATTCATTTATAGACCTTTCAGTTCGTTATGGATGGTTTGTGTGCATTTTAAATATTTGTCTATTTTAAAAATATTCCGAATCCTATTGAATCGTTTTAATATTCTGAAGTACCCTTCTGAAGTAGAAGATTCCAATTTTTTAATCTCAAACTCCAAATCTTATTCAAATAATGAAAAAGTAAGGGATGATTAATGCGGAAAACTCTGACGGAGACTAACCAATGTGCACTCAAAAATAGAAAAGGTTGTGTGTGCATAAATTATTTTTCATACAGAAGTAAAAGAAGACATTATTATCTGATTCACAACTCGATAAAATGCGGACCGAGAAGGCATCCACATCAATGTGAAACTGAAAGCCAGTTTCAGATGTGCCGGTGCATTCTCTTTGAAATTGCCCATTTTCCATTAAAAATGTGTTGGGCAATGTTAGCTCATGGAAATCGGGCCTTTGCTAGGTAACAGTTTTCATGTTCGGAGCACTAAATTCTTTGACAAACTTCAAAAGAGAGTTAAAACTGTCATGTATGGCTAATATCCCAGATATTTCACATATGACAGCAATAGGCTCCGAACTCGCATAATTGAAGAACCGGGCGCATATAGCAGCGTCAACGATGCCGTGATGCCGTTGCCAAACTGAGCAACATTCTGCCAAATCCATGATCACTCCTTGCTAGCATGCGGCATGCGTTTTTGAAAGATTTTTAGTAAGGAACTAGCGACTCTGGGCGAACTTAAACCAGTTTCATAGCGGAACTAGGCAAAATTCGGGTCGTGTGGAGTTTCAACGTGTAATCCGCGCAATTTCACCCGAATATTCCAGCTTGGAGCCATAATTTTAAATGATTTAGTCGTCCTTTTGCATACACTTTTTATTAAAGCCTACAAGCAAGAATTTCTAAAGAAGGGGGGGGGGCGGATGAAAACAGAGATGGAAAGGGTGCCCCATTGCTTTGTGCAGTGGGGCACTCCGAGCTCGAGAACAATATAGCTCCTTGAGCTCTGCACAGTATGACATTCACCAAGTTGGTGCAAGAAGTAGGCTCGATTCCAAACAGCTCGGGTACGCCCTAAATCAACTTGTCTGGTGGCGATTTTTTCAGTGGATTTATGTATAATACTTGTACCTTTTACTATAATGACCTTTTTTGCTCAGTAGTTTTCAATTTGCGAAAAGTTATGCACCTGCCCGTTTCTGCGCGGATACTCGGAACAGCCGTTTCTAATTATTATTAGAGAAAAACTCTCAGAAAAACATCAAAACCTTGAAGACAACTTAATGGAGTTTTGGCAATATTTTCAGAATGGCGTCAAGAGGACTCAAAACTCTGAAATCCATTGGTTATTTATTGAAAATCAGGAAAAATAAATAATCCACTTTCAATCAATGCCAAAGGTTGGCCGATTCAAATTTGAAATTTGAAATAGGATTTGCGAAAAGACGGAAGGAAAGCAATTAAAATGAATGGAACCTTCTCTTCTCCATCTTCAAACAAACGTGCATCCTCGTTTTATTTTTTATTTCAAAGGGCTTCTTGAAAAAAAAGAGTTTTGAAATGAAATATCGCAGATTTTCTGAGGAAAGGAAAAGCCATTTTGAAGTTTGGCTGCGTGAAGCACGGAGCTGAAATAAAGAAATAAACAGCGAAAGATACTTAAAATCGGGATCTTGTACCGTCACAAAAAAAATGATTTACTTAAAGATATTTCATTTTATCTGAAAATATGATGAGATATACTTCTAGTCATACCCCAGATCCTATCACATACGCTGTATTAGTAGCCCAATGAGTACCACAGCAGATTCCTAGAAGTCTGGAAGCGGTCCATCTGAAATGTTTACCTCCAAATTGTAGGCGAAATGCGTTATTTTTTCCAAAGTGTACCATATTTATAATGAAATTTGGGTAAAAAGAGGACACCGCCAACGTGTCAAATGAGCACTAAACGTGGGAGACAATCTGATTTGCACCAAAATTCATGCATTTCTCGTTTTACCCCCCCCCCCCCTTCAGCGCTTTTGGAACATATTTTACACTCTGTGGATTGATTGGCGGTGAACGTCGGCCAAATCCTGTTCAACTTTGATGTCCTTTTTGTTCCATATTGTCACTCTCTTGACTCTCGTTTGTGCTCAAATTTAGCAATCTGGCAATATGATGGGAAATATAAGATCAGAAATCGATCTTTTCGCTCTCTTTGTCATTCGTTGCATTGCTATTCAATGTACTGAATTCAGGTTATTATTATCCAGCAAAACTCGCTAGACAATAGCTTGTATATCTTACCGATTTCTACAGAAATATGCTCCAATAACCAAAGTTTCGAAAGGGGTACAGGGACTGAATGCGAGAGGCTGAGAATGCCGGACTGTTTAGCTCGCGAGCTCGGCAATTCTCGTATATAAGAAATGTGATCTGACAGTAGCTTAGTAGCGTTCAGATAGGTAGCTAGTGGGCTAGATGCCCAAAGTTTGGGCATTTTACGCCTGCTTTGGGTTGTGCTGCCCAAAATCTGGATATCTGGACCTAGGTATATTCGAGAATAAGAAAATTTATACTCCAGAAAAGCGGTTTTATATAAAATAAAAAAGCATTTGAAATAACAAAAATAGGGAATAATCAAGAAATAAGACAAAAGTAGTCCCGCCAGGGACATAAGGGACATGGCATTGTAAAAGGGAAGAGGGAGAAAGGAAAAGAAATGGATAAAAGGCTGTCAGTCTCGAAGCAGGGAAGCAATTTCTGGTGACGAATTTTCGGGATTTTTAAAGATTTTCACCCTTATTTGGCCCAGAACCTGAATATAGCCCTTCCCGGATCTGTATTCTTCTAGTCGCGAGCCAATAGTCAATTAACGGGCAAATTGACACCAGGATGTAACAGAAATAACTGGATGTAATCAGAGCTACTTAAAATCATTCAGTTTTGTTTGTTACAGACTTACAAGCCGGGTCGGTGCATAAATTTCTTTAACAGTAAAATGAACGGTTGCATGTTAAAGTTCTCGGCGAGATTTCTAATGATGGTAGTCGCAATATACAATTCTGAAATAAGATCGATGAACTAGCCGAGCAGACGAAGTCGGCCACCTATCGGACCCGGATTTTGAACGGCTTTTGGTCTGATGCCATTTTGTTCAATTAATTTAAAATTCACTCGTTTTATTACGAATTATGGACCAATAATCAGAATTTCGTGACTTTTTGCATTGTCTTTTTCGACCCGGATTTCAAGTATAATTTGTTCGATTCTTCAATTATTAGACAATGCGGTAGACAGAAAATTTCTCAATATTTTCAGCGTTCTAAAAAAGTTTTTGGATGAAGAAGTTGTGCAAGATAGCCACAAAAGTCGGTTGAATTGAATCGAAACATTCTAGAAAACGGCAAAAATCAGGAGAAGCTCTTCACGTGTCCCTGTCGGACAAGCAAGCATTTCAGACGAACTGAATTAATTTCAAAACAAAAACACAGGAACCGCCATTAGTAAAAAAACAAAGCGCCCTCCCGCCGTACGTCCTATTTTCCATGAAATTAGCAAAAGCGACATTTTCTCTCACATTTTCCCCTTGGACAAACTCATTCTCCCATCGAAATTATTTTTTTTATTTGTCAAAAGTGTTGAAACGTGAAAGAATGTGTAATTTCCACAATAAAACATTGAAATGCAAGAATGGCACGGTTGACCAGCGTTAGGCTAAATGCATAAGCATGAGACGATCGGAAATCAAATAATTGCATTCCGATTCATGTCTCCTTTCACAGTTTTCTCAAATTTCAGCATATTTTTCAGAGTAAAATATAAGGAAGTGACCTGAAGAAAACCATCTTGGTCCATCAGAATTACAGTGCTCATCGTGAAGAAGGGAGAGCAGCATAGTGACCCTCGTAGGTTACGTCGAGCGGCTAGTGTAATTCTAATAATTAAATTCAAATTGTTTTCTGTTAATAGAATAAAACACACAAGAGTATACAATTTCAGAGGTTAATCGCCTAGAAATATGGAAATTGAAGGAAGTTTCGACAAAGACGATGGAGGCTTTGGGCTCTGCCCGCTTACGGCTACGGTTGAATTTCTATATTTCTACTCGATCAGTCTCACAGCTATTAGATATTGATGTGTTTTCATGCATTGCCCTGGAAAAAAATTAGGTTTGTGTGTGATACGTCGTAAATAAAACAAGGCCACACATCATAAGTCATCGAGCATAGGACCCGTCTGCCTTGCGTCATTATTCTAACAAGCAGAATCGATGTTTTCCGTTACTGCAATATTATAAAACATGTTGATATTGACAATTTGAGAGGTTGATCGAAATGAAATATTGAAATTAAAGAAAGTTATGGCGCGCACCGTTGTGTGTCCATGTAGGAATAGAAAAATTTATTTTTTAAATTTTTTAAAGATGTTTTAGTAATAAAGAGTATGAAACTGGGCTAAACAGGTTAAACGCATTTTCCAAGCTGATGTTTATAGAATTCAGTCTAAAAAACTGCTGAAAATGAATACGGATGTTAGTAGAAGTTTGGCCTAGGCTTAGGCTTAGGCTTAGGCTTACGCTTAGGCTTACGCTTAGTCGCGCGTTAATAGGCAGACATTTGGCTGCAACTGGTGCTCCGATGCTCTCCGATGCTTTCGGTGAGCAATAAGCGATAAGTCCATGAACTATATGAGAGATGTTTCGATAAGTTGAAGGAGGTCAAAGAGCATTATGAGAATAATATGAACCCTTTGTCGCTTAAACGTTTATAGTTGTATTAGTCTGATAATCGCCCATCTGACGATTCGATGGCGAGAAAAATAATTCCTTTCTCATTCGACTTGTTTCGCTTATAGAAATGTACTATGGTCTTAAAAATAGCCGAAGAAGGCGGCAAACCACAAAGTTTCCAGAGAAAATTAAGAAATACGCAGTCCTTTAGGGAAGAGAAGCTTCCAGGAAGGCATTTCACTTGTCGATATGACCTAAATTGAGTTGATGTTTCAAAGTTAGATCTGAAGTCCCTTGTGCTTCTTTCTTTGCATCTTTTCGGCTATCTCACACCGCCCATCTTTCCAGTCAGACACTCAATTCGGTTACTGAGAAAAGAAGACACTTTTGTGGTTAGAGTGTGTCATCTGACGTAAATGTTTCTCGATGAACAAGATATATGTAGAAACATCAAAACACTTGAAAACAGGCATTTCACACGGTTCTTTACAATTTTGTATTTAATGAAATGACATCAGATTCATCAGATTTGTGTTTGAGCGTTCATTTATATGTGCACCTCACATTTGACTAGGCCATCGAGCAACCGGTTGAATTGAAACTGGAACTGAAGACTTTAAGATCCAATCTTTATAGCTGTCTACAATGTCTGCACTTTTCTTAAGATTCTTAATTTTTCGACGCTGAAAGCTCTAATTTGAAGACTAAAAACCCGAAGGTCGCGGCCTAGAAATGTAGGCTCAACTAATATTATGTACCTTCTGATTTTAATTGACCACCAAGGTCACAGGAATCACGCGTTGTTTTTGATTCACTTTCGATTCTCATTAGTTCCGTCTTCCGTGAAATATTTGAAAAACAAAAAAGCCATATTACTATGAACTTTCACCCTGACAAAAGAGCAAATGTATTTCCGCTTATTGTGAAAAGGAAGAAGGGAAACACATAAGCACTCAAGAACTAAAAGGGTAGCTCAGTTGGAGAGCCAACTGATGGATGATCTTGGTGTGGCTGTACGAAAATGTTTGGCCCCTACTAAACACGCTCCCACCCCCCCCCCCGGTTCCGTGTACAATGATAGTCACGTAATACGCTTCAGAACACCAGAAAATTGGTTTTATCAGTTTCAGATGTATGAATGACTCAAGATGCCTCCCTGAAAGTATTCTGCAATTGCCATGCATATTGTTCTCATTTGTTAAAAAACCATGAGTATACTGTTTTGAAATTCCAATATATGTGCTTCCTTTTTTAGTTTTTTATAACCCTTTTATTTTTGGAATTATTGAGCTCATTTCAAAGAATAAAGTCATCAGGAGTATACAGTTTATTCATTTTACTATATACGCAGTGAAAACTATTCCGGAGAATTTATGATCAGCTACAGAAGCTTTCAGCGAAACTGCAGAAGTCTAGAACAATTCTTCAACAAGTTTAGGGCAATTTGCACGAAATACTTGCGGCTTTTTGCTTACTATTAGCTATTCTGAATAAAAGTTCCTTTTATAAAGTACTTGAAACAGCAATTCAATGTAACTTTGAATATAAATGTCAAAATGAAGAAGACGAGTACTTTTCGCTCGTGTTTATATTGCAAAAAAGAATTTACGAGCGAAACTGAAAGTTCGCACTTTTTGCGTCTCTCTTCCATCTTCAACCACGTCCTCTTCTTCTATTCGTTTCTGCAAAACAAACGGAAATCCGAAGATGTATAGGATATATTAAGAATCAGAAGAGGAAGAAGGTTGACATTTAGTGTTGGGTGAATGTGTGCACAATAGATGGAAGGTGGGTGGAGCCAACTTGAAATACGTGAGATCTCCAACTGATTTCCGCATGCGCGTGATCCATTCGGAGCCGCTCCGATTACGGGCCGTGACGTAGGCTTCTTCAAGGATATAAGAATATAGGGCTTGAAAACGTTTTGCCAATGAACGTCGAACTGGAAGACTTTAAAGGCAGATGCTGTTGGCACGGCATCTATTGGTCACATTGCCAAACTGTATTTTCAGAATGCTTATTTTTATCACATAAATACGGAAAAACATAGAGGTTTTCAATGAATTCATCAGTTTTAGCTAGATCGTGTTAAACTGTCCCGTTTTTAAAGTAATGTTGCAAACTGCAGTTTAAAGTTTAAAATATAAACAATGATGGAAACATCTCAATGAATATCATTTCACCACATTCTCAGTAGTGTTACCGAATCGGCTTTCGATCATTATGTTGAGCAGTATTACATATACGCCGGCACACCGATATCAGAAAACTGACAGTTTAGCAATCATTCTTATATAAAGTGAATACAACGCGGATATCGTTATCTCTCATGTAGTAATTGAACAGCGGGAGTGCCGACGAGTTGGAAAATCGGCCACGGCCCCACCACTCTCTTCCATTTGAGATAACTTCTTGGACCACAAATCGTCCAAGATCGCAAGGCATAGCTAGCTGTCATCCGCGCCCACACAGGCGAATAACGGGTCGACTAAAAAACTAAGTAAGTTAATACAGTGCGGGTCATAATGATAGGACACCCCCCTAAAATGAGGATTCTGGAAAAACGAGAAATTTTCGAAAAAACTATTAATACCATTCGATTTCACGTCCAAAAAAACCTACAGTACTGGCCAAAAAGGTATTCACAAACAGCATAACTTTTCTGAAACTTCCCGGATCGATTTGATATTTTAAGGCAATATTTAAAACAGTAAAAGAAATTGATTCAACAACAAGAATAATCAAATTTTCGAAAATTTGAAAAAATATCGAAAAATTTATGAAAATGGCGAAAAACCGAAAAATGAAACTTTGACTTTCGAGATCTAGGAAAGACCGGTAGATGAAAAATAATTATAAAACATGATTAAAATAGTTTTATTACTTTGTTGGGTAGCCTTTGGCGTCGATAACCGCATGACATCTTCTTGGCATCGAGTCGAAAAGGGTGTCGATAACAGACAAGGTGATGGCCTGCCAGACAGATTGGAGTTGATCGAGTTTCTGATTGGCATTCGATGTACGGACCCCTCTGAGTTGTCTCTCGACATGCTCCCAGATGTGTTCGATCGGATTCAAGTCAGGAAATTGACTCTGCAAGTCCAGAAGATCCACCTGGCGGCGTCGAAACCAGTCCTTGATGTTATTCGATGTGTGCTTCGGGTCGTTATCCTGTTGGAAAATGAACGCCCGGCCCACATTAGACCGTGCCCAGGGTCTCATTGTGTTCTCCAAGATTTCTTCTTATAGAAATCGATCCATGATGCCCGTAATTCTTCTCAGGGGGCCGATTGAAGTCCCAGAGAAACAGCCCCAAACCATCACCGAACTTGACGGTTTGGAGCTGGTAGTTGGGATCGAACCGACATTCAACCGGACGGCGAATCCATTTGATACTGTCAGTACCAAACAGATTATACTTGGATTCGTCGCTGAACATGTGATTAGCCCAATCCTGGCGTCCCCAGTGCAGATGAGCACTGGCCCATGCTACGCTACGTTTCTCTCGGACTTCAATCGGCCCCTTGAGAAGAATTACGGGCATCATGGATCGATTTCTATAAGAAGAAATCTTGGAGAACACAATGAGACCCTGGGCACGGTCTAATTTGGTCCGGGCGTTCGTTTTCCAACATGATAACGACCCGAAGCACACCTCGAAGCACATCAAGGACTGGTTCCGACGCCGCCACGTGGATCTTCTGGACTTGCAGAGTCAATTTCCTGACTTGAATCCGATCGAACACATCTGGGAGCATGTCGTGAGACAACTCAGAGGGGTCCGTACATCGAATGCCAATCAGAAACTCGATCAACTCCATCTGGCAGGCATTGCAGGCAGGCAGGCCATCTGTCTGGCAGGCCATCACCTTGTCTGTTATCGACACCCTTTTCGACTCGATGCCAAGAAGATGTCATGCGGTTATCGACGCCAAAGGCTACCCAACAAAGTAATAAAACTATTTTAATCATGTTTTATAATTATTTTTCATCTACCGGTCTTTCCTAGATCTCGAAAGTCAAAGTTTCATTTTTCGGTTTTTCGCCATTTTCATAAATTTTTCGATATTTTTTCAAATTTTCGAAAATTTGATTATTCTTGTTGTTGAATCAATTTCTTTTACTGTTTTAAATATTGCCTTAAAATATCAAATCGATCCGGGAAGTTTCAGAAAATTTATGCTCGAAAAACTGTTTGCGAATACCTTTTTGGCCAGTACTGTATATGGACAAATTTTCATACCCGTACCTAAAAAATGACTTCAGTGGCACGCAAAAGTCTGAAAATAAGCCGGGTCAAATTGATAGGACACTTTCTTTAAAAAGTGGGAATTGTCAACTTCAAGTTTTTTTTTTGTTTCTTTTATACTTCCAAACCTTTTTATTTTTTTTCTCCACAAAGAAGATCAAGGTTATGGACTGGCCAGCTAACTCTCCGGATCTTAATCTGATTGAAAACGTTTGGGGAGTACTCGCCAGAGTTGTTTACAGACACGGTAATCAGTTTCAGACGGTTGCTGAGCTGAAAGAGAAGGTCACAGAAGAATGACACAAACTTCAACCGTCACTGTATATGAAAATGCGCTCTATTCTTTATCCGAATTTCGCGTAAAATGTATATTGCAAATTGTACATAAATCCGTGTGAAAAAAAGGAAAAATAAAAGTCTCAATGCGTCTCGTCTAGCTTCGTTCCGACTTGTCTTTCAATGGCGAAATCTGAACATCGAAATCATTCTTTGTTCCGCAATTCTGGTCTCGTCTCGTCTCGTCTCGTTTTGAGTCGTTTCGTGTCGTGTTATTATTGCTGTTTTTCGAAAAGCTCTATTATCGCCGTAAAAAAGTTCCGACATTTTTTCGAGCCCGCGAAAATGGGGATTTGAATTTAGAAGCTCCGCCCATTTCATCAGCGCATTTGCTATGCGCGATATATTTTTATCAGAAGAAACGAAAAAAAAAATTAATGACGCAAATTGATATTTAAACATTCGAAGAAACGTGTAAAAAAATTCACGATTAATACAATTTCGTTCTTTTAATCCAGTTTAATTCTGAAAATTCAGAAGAAAAAATAAGGAGCCTCTAAATTCAAATCTTGATTTTCGCGGGCTCGAAAAAATGTCGGAACTTTTTTACGGCGATAATAAATGTGCAAGAAATGTATAGCAACTCAAGATAACAATCGTAGCAGATTTGATGTAACCTCAATACAAAAAAAAGAAGAAGACAAGGCTCAGTACAGTAAAACTAGTAACGAAAAGAGATGGAACAATACTCTTTCGGTATTCTTATTCGAATTCTTTTCTGTTTGCATTTTTAGTAATATGAAATAAAATGATATTTTCATTTTCCTTTCTTCATTTCTATTTTCATAAAAAATAAGTTGGCAAATCAGAAGACCAATGGAGTTGGATTGGGATACGTTACGCTCCGAAGTGGAGAGCGATTCTTTTCAAACAACCTGTGAGCTAGCAAGGACCCTTGGGGTTAGTCAAGCCACCATTGATCGGGGCGTTGCACGCCTTGGAATAGTTCAAAAACTCGGACAAAATGTTCCGCACGTTTTGACGCAACACAACTTGGACACCCGTGTTGTTACCTGCTTAAATCTTCTCACGCTATATTGCACTAAAAGGATAAAGGGATCAAATTACTGGACATGAAAAGTGAGATAACAACGTGAGGCGTGCCGAGTGGGTTGATCAAGGCGGACAAGCAGCTGACGTTCCCAAACACGAAGTTCACGATAAAAACGGGATGTTGTCAGTTTGGTGGTCTGTTCGTGGTGTAGAGTATTGTGAATTTCTTCCTAATAGTGCTACTATAACAGCCGATGTCTACACTCGTCAGCTTCAAAAACTGAGACTACACGTGGAACTTGTTCGAGAAAAAAACTCCGCGGTCTATTTTCAACACGATAACGCGAGACAGCACGTTACAAGGAAGACGAAAGCTGAACTCGCAGGATATGGCTGGACTGTTTTGCCACATCCACCGTATACCCCGGACTTAGTACCCTCTGATTATCATCTTTTCAGTTATCTCTAACGACATCTTGTCGGGAAGAAATTCACAGCTCGAAAGGATATAGAAAATGAGTAGAAGTCACTTTCTATATCCTTTCGAATGCCGTCCTGCTAAAACGCCAGCACCTGGCGTTTTGGCAGGACGGCATTCGGAAGTTGGTGAACCGTCGGCAGACCGTTATTGATAAACATGGCCAGTATATGTACAGTGCCGTGCAAAATTATACGAACCGGGGTGATTTTTACCGAAACTCGACTTCGGATGATCCGATCGAGCCCAAAGTTTCAGGAATTGAGGAAAACGCTTTAAAAATAAGTTTGAATAACAAAAGAACGAATTTACTCAAAAAAAAAGTTTTTTTGAAAAAAAATTAAAAAATTGAAAAAATGGATATTTTGATTTTTGATATTCATGGGAAGAAAAAACAAAAATGAAAAGTTAAAAATCGGGGGAAATGATACGAAATGATTAAATTAACTTAATACTTGGTCGCCATGCCTTTGGCTTTGATAACCGCCTCACATCTTCTTGGCATCGAGTCGATCAAGTTCATCAGGGTCTGAAGTGGGAGTTTGGTCCATTCTTCCTTGAGTTTCTCGAATTTTTCGTTACAATTTTTTGCTTTTCTGGCTTTCAAACGTCTGCCAAGGACCTCCCAGAGATGCTCAATGGAATTCAGGTCAATGGGATTCAGATCGGCTTGGCCAGGTTGACTTGACGCTGTGCGAACCAATCCTTGAAAAAGAGGGAAGAGTGTTTCGGATCGTTGTCTTGTTGGAACAACCAACCACGACCTATCTGAGACCTTCAATATGGCAAAATTTCGTTTTCCAAAATGTCCTTGTACATGTACCCTGTACTTGTACTTCGTACTTGTCCTTATACTTGGAAGCAGCCCCAAACCATGACGTTACCACCACCGTTCTTAACAGTCGGAACCTGGTACTTGGGATCGTACCGTTTGTTAACTGGACGTCGTACATGAGTGATTCCTTCTAGCCAATCATCAAATACTTCGATTCGTCGCTTTACAGTACCTTATTCCACTGCTGAGGTGTCCAGGGCAGATGATCCTTCTCCCACTTCAATCGAGCCAGACGGTTCTTCTCGTAAATCATTTGCTTTTTCACTGGGCGCCTTCCGAAGAGTCCAGAATCACGCACACGTCTTTTGACAGTGTCGCTGGACACCTATAAGCCATATCAATTGAAATTTTTTGAGAAATGACCAAAAAACTGACCTCGACTCCATATTGGGCCTTCAGTTCCGAGTTGATGTACCTACTTCTCAGCCGCGGATTTTTCTTGCACATCCTGACAAAGATTCTGTCGGTTCCTGGTGATGTTTTCGAACGTCTTCCAGTACCTTTCGATCGGTTTCGAGTGTTCAAAGTTACCCAGATAACCGATTTAGAAGTCTTGAACTGCTTCGGGTGGTTGGGCATGTCTAGACCCATGTGACGACCACGGATGATAGCCATTCGCTGAGATTCTGATAAATTAGGTAAACCACGTGGTCTATCCATTTTAAATAACAATATTCATGCATAAAAGAACGATAATACTTTTAAAAAATGGAAAAAACCAAAAAATCGGATTTTACCGATTTTCGAAAAATTCAAAAATAAGTTCGCAACTGTTACTGCTTACCGTAGTTTATTATTCAAACTCATTTTTTAAGCGTTTTTCTCAATCCCTGAAACTTTGGGGTCGATCGGATCATCCGAAGTCGAGTTTCGGTAAAAATCACCCCGGTTCGTATAATTTTGCACGGAACTGTATATAATTTATTTGAGAGCGTTTCGATCAGTTATACAATAAACTTTTAAAACTGAAAATCCGTCAGGACTTATGAATCAGCCTAATATTTAGGAAGAGGAAGATTTGTTTTTAATGTGTGAATTCTATATACTCGAACAGAATCCTCTTCAATTTATCAACAATTTCATTTTAATATATTTTTTTTTCATTTCTCTATCCTCCGTCAAACGACAACATCCTGTAAACTTTCAGTGTTTCGCATCCTTCATTTCTCAAGATAAAGTTATGATTTTTAATTTTAAATTTAATCTATTTCCTTTGCTTTTTAAATAAAACTATTGAATTACCCAAGATTGTGCCAATATTCAATGGCTACCTAATCTTTGGCTATTTGATCAATGGCTACCCAGTTTTTTTCTGATTTTTAATCTTTAAAGACACTGATATTAGGTTGAACACAAAGTTATGTCGTTTTTATGTTGTTTACTTTTGTGAAAGATTTTTGAATAAAAGTTTTGGTTATCTGTGGTCGTGTTATATATCATTTTGAAGAGCGTAATTCGCTCTATCTACTCGTCTTATTTATTTTTCCTTGAAATAATTATGCCACTTTTTATAGCATTTCAAAAAAGCATGGATAAAAGGCAAATTCGAACGATTTTCTTGTTCCAGTTCAAACTAGGCCGAAACTCTGTCGAGACAACTCGCGATATCAACGATGCATTTGGCCAAGAAACCACTAATAAACGTACGGCACAATGGTGGTTCAAAAAATTCCGTAGCGGTGACGAGAGCCTCGAAGATGAAGGTCGTGACGGCCGGCAGTCTGTGATTGATAACGATCAATTGAGAGCCTTAATCGAAGCCGATCCTCTCAAATCGACACGAGAAGTTGCCGAAGAACTCGACGTTTGCCAAACAACAGTCGTCGTTCATCTGAAGCAAATAGGCAAATCAAAAAAGCTCGACAAATGGGTGCCACACGAATTAGACGAAAATCAAAAAATATCGTCGTTTTGAGGTGTCGTCCGCTCCTCTTTTACGCAACAAAAATGATCCGTTTCTTGACCGGATCGTAACGGTTCATGAAAAGTGGATCCTCTACGACAATCGACAACGTTTCGCGCTGTGGTTGGAGCGTGATGAGGCTCTCAAACACTTTCCGAAGCCGAAAATCCACCAAAAAAAGGTTATGGTGACTGTTTGGTGGTCTGCAGCCGGCCTCATTCATCACAGCTTCTTAAATTCGGGTGAAACGATTACAGCAGAAAAGTGCTGTCACCAAATTGACAAAATGCATCAGAAGTTACGACGTATGTGCCCAGCATGGATCAACAAAGAGGGACCAATTCATCTCCAAAATAATGCTCGGAAAAACCGACCTTGCAAAAGCTGAACGAATTAGGCTATGAGACTCTGCCTCATCCACCATACTCACCAGACCTCTCGCCCACCGGTTACCACTTTTTCAAGCTCCTCGACAACTTACTTCGCGAGAAATGCTTCAAAAGCCAAGACGATGCCGAAAATGCCTTCAATGAGTTCGTCGCTTCCAGAGACCCGGACTTTTACGCTATCGGCATAAGAAAACTTGTTTCTCGTTGGCAAAAATGTATTGATTCTAATGGTTTTTATTTCGATTAATAAATTTGATTTTTAAAAAAGTTATGGTCATTTAAAGTTGAAGGTTAAAAAACGACATAACCTTGTGTTCAAGTTATTTCCACTCAGTGGGTAACCAGAGTTTATTTTGTAGTTACCCCTTTTTTTTAAATCAATATCAAAATTAAATTTTTTGAATGAACAAAAATAACAGGATAACAAGAAAATTAAATGAAAACTTAAAAGAAAACAATATCATCATATTAAAAATTTTTGAAAATTCTATAATAAGGTTAATGAGAAATTATTTTTTCTTTGTAACAAAAGTGAAACCAAAATTCTCAAATGTGGGTTTCGCATATCTGTAAAAACGAATATAGTCTATATTTACAGAACTCTCTGCAACCTTTTTGATTTTTTCTCCTGTGGAGTTGAAGAATCCATTGGTGTTTTGTACGAAATCATTGAAAAATTCAAATCGGTCGGTTGCATTTGAATTTCTTCGGGTGATTTTAGTTGAGAAGAACTTCCATTTTTCAAAAATGTGAGAAAATCCGTTCCCTGTGCCAACAAATACATTCAAAATTTTTTGTGGAAACTCTTGACAAAAAAAAAACAAAAACAAAAACGTTTTTAAAAGTTAAAATTGAAACTCATATATGTTTAATTTGCGACAGCTGAATATGCTTTTTACTTGTTGATTTTATTTGTTTCTTGAACAAGACTATGATATTGTCAATCACAAAGCTATATATGTATATACAGTGCCGTGCAAAATTATACGAACCGGGGTGATTTTTACCGAAACTCGACTTCGGATGATCCGATCGACCCCAAACTTTCAGGGATTGAGAAAAACGCTTAAAAAATGAGTTTGAATAATAAATTACGGTAAGCAGTAACAGTTGCGAACTTATTTTTGAATTTTTCGAAAATCGGTAAAATCCGATTTTTTGGTTTTTTCCTTTTTTTCCAAGTATTATCGTTCTTTTATGCATGAATATTGTTATGTAGAATAGGTAGATCACGTGGCTCACCTAATTCATCAGAATCTCAGCGAATGGCTATCATCCGTGGTCGTCACATGGGTCTGGACATGCCCACCCTCGCGAAGCAGTTCAAGACTTCTAAATCGGTTATCTGGGCAACTTTGAACACTCGAAACCGATCGACAGGTACTGGAAGACGTTCGAAAACATCACCAGGAACCGACAGAATCATTGTCAGGATGTGCAAGAAAAATCCGCGGCTGAGAAGTACGGATATCAACTCGGAACTTAATTGCCAAATTGAAGTCGAGGTTAGTTTTTTGGACATTTCTCAAAAAATTTAAATCGATATGGCTTATAGGTGTCCAGCGACACTGTCAAAAGACGTGTGCGTGATTCTGGACTCTTCGGAAGGCACCCAGTGAAAAAGCAAATGATTTCCGAGAAGAACCGTCTGGCTCGATTAAAGTGGGAGAAGGATCATCTGCACTGGACACCTCAACAGTGGAATAAGGTACTGTGGAGCGAGGAATCGAAGTATTTGATGATTGGCTAGAAGGAATCACTCATGTAAGACGTCCAGTTAACAAACGGTACGATCCCAAGTACCAGGTTCCGACTGTTAAGAACGGTGGTGGTAACGTCATGGTTTGGGGCTGCTTCCAAGTATAAGGACAAGTACGAAGTACAAGTACAGGGTACATGTACAAGGACATTTTGGAGAAGGAAATGTTGCCATATGGAAGGTCTCAGATAGGTCGTGGTTGGTTGTTCCAACAAGACAACGATCCGAAACACTCTTCCCTCTTTTTCAAGGATTGGTTCGCACAGCGTCAAGTCAACCTGGCCAAGCCAATCCGAATCCCATTGACTTGAATTCCATTGAGCATCTCTGGGAGGTCCTTGGCAGACGTTTGAAAGCCAGAAAAGCAAAAAAATGTATCGAAAAATTCGAGAAACTCAAAGAAGAATGGACCAAAATCCCACTTCAGACCCTGATGAACTTGATCGACTCGATGCCAAGAAGATGTGAGGCGGTTATCAAAGCCAAAGGCATGGCGACCAAGTATTAAGTTAATTTAATCATTTCGTATCATTTTCCCCGATTTTTAACTTTTCATTTTTGTTTTTTCTTCCCATGAATATCAAAAATCAAAATATCCATTTTTTTCAGTTTTTTAATTTTTTTCAAAAAAAACTTTTTTTTTTGAGTAAATTCGTTCTTTTGTTATTCAAACTTATTTTTAAAGCGTTTTCCTCAATTCCTGAAACTTTGGGCTCGATCGGATCATCCGAAGTCGAGTTTCGGTAAAAATCACCCCGGTTCGTATAATTTTGCACGACACTGTATGTATATAATATATACAGTACCGTTCAAAAGGTTGTCCACTCTGTGGTTTTCGAACATAACTATTTTTCGAGTACCGATATGGAGCCAAAATTTTCACCAGTTGTTTCTAAGTAGGTTTGACGGATTGTGTCCAAATTTCATAACGAAATATAAAAAAATAAAATTTTTAGATGAAAAAATCGAATTTTGGCAAAAAAAATCAAAATTTGACCTTAATTTGCTCATTAGCTTAATTTGTTATGCTCGAAAACCACAGAGTGAACAACCTTTGTCACGGTACTGTATATATATATATATAAATCTGCTGAGATGAATTTTTAAAGATGGAAAATCAGAAAAAAACTAGGTTGAAACTAAGTAGTCATTGAAACTAGGTAGCCATTGAAACTAGGTAGCCATTGATAATCGGAGGCAAAAATAGCTAAAGAATATCAGGTAGCCATTGATCAAGTAGCCAAATATTAGGTAGCCATTGAATATTGGCCCCAAGATTGGCATTATCTTCCCCCTCCTCGACTTTTTTGAAGTCTCCACGCAGCTCCACATGGTTCGTTTCCTTATAGTCAGTACCCAAGGTTGGCGTTTTCAACTGAAAGTCTTGATACGGATGTTGATATGGTATCGCCGTTACTGTTTAACCGAAACAATAAAACACGTGTTTAGCAATCTCTTTCTACAAATAGAGGTAACAAAATGCAACTGGCACAACGGTAGAGAATGTCGTATAAATTCGTAAAATTCTCTCATATAACAAAACGATATTACGCTCTTTAAGGTATTTCAGAAAAAGCAAAGATCAAATCTTGTGATTCAAGTGTTTTTCCAGAATAAAATTCGATCAGCGAACAAGAGAATTCATGATATAGGAGACACACGACAGTTTGTACGGCTTCGCCGTCAATCGTACCCTCGTTTGAGGGTCTAGTTTAGAGAAATTTAATGCTAACGCCATGCTAGTGTACTCCCCGTGGAAAAGTGAAGCAGTGCTTTTTTTTTAGATTATCTTAAACTCAAACTGCTGTGAAATACATTGAATTATAACACTTATCGGAACAATTTCTATGAAGGAAAACACAAAAAAATGGAAGAAAATAACTTAAAAAATTCAAAATATTCTTGAATTCATCTTTTCCACAACTAGAACACACCCATGGCCTTCGCCTATTGCCTATAAATTGATAGCGACGTTGCGTAACAGTAGAATCTATTAAAGTGTACCAGGAAGAAATCGACGTGCTTTGGTGATGTTTACCCAATGATCCAACGACGTTTGCATGAATGCGACGGCCGGATTACAGAACATACATACTGTACTTCTCACTCGAATGATTTTCCACGTGGAAAATCAAGATTACTAAGTTTGCAGAAGTGATATAGCTAAAAGATTTCTTCCACTGACGATGTAGAGCGCGAACGGAGGGAACATGATTGATATACCACGATTCATTTGCCGCTACAAGTAAAATTGAAGTGAGCGACCATCAAACATGTCAACGAAAGTGCGATCTCGTTGCGGAAGCTGTGAGAAGCGTTTACTTCCGCATTAGAAAATCACGGGTCAGTTGTTTTACCAGTTCAATTGGCTTCAAATCATTTTTGTTTTCTATTCCGCCGGACAGTGAACCGATCTTCATCGATCATTGCAGCTAATGTCTTTAAAATCATTCTTTGAAAAAATTTGTATAACTAGGAGGGAACAGTATGCCTGTCAAGCCTGGTTGAGAACATGAGCAGCGTTTTCAGCACGGTATGAAACCGAAATTAAATGCGGACTGCTGAATAAAAAAAATTAATTCAGATATATATTCCTCGCTCATATTTACGTTCGTATTCTTTCTCATTTTACACATTTTCCAATTCTGATATGTGATCTTCAATCATTTCGGCTGCAAATGTCTTTAGAACCCGAACATCCACTGAATTAAGCAATTTTTACCCAAATTTTACAGTCGGCGGCACCGCTTGTTATCTTGAACTACTGGTTGTACTTCCTTTTTTCTTCATTATCTCGTACAAAAGATCAATTGATGAAAGATAACGAACAAAGAAAGAACAGAAAATGGTAGCGAAAACGAAGAAATAGTTGGTTATATCAACAACAAAAAAAGCAAATAAATATCCGATAAACAACGGACGATCGTTATTTTGGAGCGTCGTTGTAAAGGATATTTCACGTTCTATTGCTCACGGCTTGTAGAGGCTTCACTATTGTTTGGAAACAAAATTTCTCGCGGGCTTCAGATGCACAACGATCCGCGATGCTCTATCTAAGTGTTGACGCGATGAATAGAATTTGATACAGAGCTATTCGTATCACACCCATGCGTCGCTACTTATTTAACGCAGTACGAACGCTAGGTTGAACATCTTCAGACCATTTACCGTCAGAACTGGAATATGCATTCCTCAGATTTCCCTGACAGCCAGAGTTGATTGCAGCGAGAAAAGTTTCTAGAGTTCCTTGCGGGAAGACGCATACAGTAGCTCATTTCAAACTGAACATAACCGATTCAAGAATGATCACAAATTGTAGATCGCGGTTCGTTTTATTTAAAAAATATAAACACGTGAGTCCATTGAACATCCCTGCTTCAGATCAGACGGCTTTAAGTAGATCCTAACTCACAACTGTACGTATCACATGATAACTATCATCGGAGCATAAAATCATGGAGAGTTTATAAATTTTGGTGAAAATATCTAAACTTTTTGACACCGAGCTTGAAGCAAATGTTAATTGGGGCTCTTCATCTATTTTTCACGCACTTTCAGCATATTTACGGAGGTTTATTTTCCGTTTTTTGCCGTTTTCCTGAATACCGTTAATACATAGGAAGTATTTGAGTTTAGCGGTGAGGATACCTTGAATATTTAAAACTTAGAGTTTTTTGTCGTGAACTTCCAGTATTTTCTGTCGCTCTCAATGAGCTTTCGGTTCTCCCGGCTGAAAAGTAGCGAAAACAAATTGAATTTTTTATGAAAATCCAGCAAAATTCCACAAATTATCGTTTCTGTTTCTTTTAAACTTTCAGAAATTGCAGATAGCTGCCTGAAATTCAGTGAAATTCGCAGTATCAGAAGTCATAGGCAGTAGTGGAGCTTCAAAGAAAAAATGTGAAAATTCCCTTGTTAAGCATAAGTAATTTAAGTGCCAAGACTCACATTGTTTTCAGTCATTTTCAGTGAAATGGTCAAACAAAAAGATTCGACTTCCACCCTCGTCTTCTCATCACCTTTCATTCCTCCGCCCGCCGATACCTTTTCCTCTCCACCCCCACCCCTTTTCTTCCTATTTATCTCACTTTCACCTACACTTCAGAGTATTTCCGTATGTACCTGGAGTACAATAATTAATATAGAAAGAGGGGGCGGAGAGCTGGGGGGGGGTATGAAAAGGTATCACACTCGCTGTCTAGAATTTTTCGCCTTTTAAAGGGGAGGAAGGACATCTTGAATTCTATTTTGAAAACCGATTTTCAGACTCATTCCCTTCCTATAGCCTCTGTAATAATTTGAGCTAATTTTTGCACTTTTTTGCATATAACGAGAGAGTTCACATGCTGGAAAAGTTCTTTTCAGCGTTTTCTGTGCTGCTCTTCTTCGATTTCGTTGTTTTCTGTTTCATCAACAAACCATGGACGTCTATCCATCGGAATCCAAAACGGACGGCTCTTTACAATCACCGATGTCCGAAATTTCTGTGGATAGGTTAGTAATTGATTTTGATTTTGTTCTCTGGTGAGTACGCGAATCGTTTTTTATTCTCTGAAACTGATTTTTAAGAGTTTTCAGCTACGAATTACATTGAACTTGGCTGTTGTCAAGAGTGTTTGAATAATTGAAATTTCATTTAATAGAAAAAATAATGTTTGAGACTCAATTACCTCATCTTCATCTTTCTCAGCTTATAGTTTGCCACAATTCTAGATCAAAATTTGAAGATTCAAAAGTCTAACACAATTTTACTGCAATTCTAGGCCAAACTTAGTCTCCTTCTCCGTGTTTGATAAAAATCAGCTTGTGAAGAAGCCAGGCTAGGGTCGACGAGCTACGAATACACCCGCACGTACACATATAGTGAATCCAAAGCTTGTTATAGTAGCGAATAATAACAAGAATTCGATGATTTTGTAGACTTCACTTTATTTAAAATCGATCCAATGAAAATGTTCTGCGAATAAACCACGTTGGCGTCAAATTCAAAACAATCGCCAAAAGTGTTTTTTCAGTATCCATTCGCCACTGCACGATAGAAGAACGGAATGGCGTTCAATGTGGATATCGATAGGAATGCAGTTCGTGATCGGCGTCCAAATATCAGTCTACTACATGTCCATGTGGCCATATCTGTCAGGATTGGACAAAACTGCCGACATGGACTTTCTGGGATGGGTGGTGGCCGCTTGTAACATTGGGTGCACCATTGTGAGTCAGGGATAGTATAGTGACGGTATAATTTTGAAATGTCACTGCATATTAAGTATGTCTGAAACTCGTAGTCTCACTCTGAAATCTTCTTTTTTATTTGATCTTACATAGACGACTAGAGGTTACTCACTTTGGAATTTTGAGAAGTTAAGACAAGCGATGCTCCGTGGCAGGGATAGGGGATACGAAGAACACGGGCAGACTTATAACTTTCCTAAAACTGAAAATGATGGTGTGGGAAAGGTCGGAAATTGCAGAGTTATCGTCAAAGTCTTCGCCTCTCAAACCGATTCTCATGAGTACCGGCCATAAAGGAAGGATATAATGGTTTTTTGACCATATCTCATTTGATATAGAACGAATCAATCTGATTTCTTTTACAGTTTCTTTATCAAGCAACAATGTATCAGCTAAGAACATTCGGATTTGTGAGACTAATGCATTTCGGAGTAATTCGAAAAAGAACGAAAACAACAAAAACCCATAATTCTTCAATGAAACTTCGTGCTCTTAGAAATTGTTCTATCTGCGAGATTTCAATATTTTGTGGGAAAGCCATTTGCATCAATTATTGCCTGACATCTGCATTGCATGGAATGGATCATTGTGTCGATGGTTGATTGGGGAATCTTCTTCCACTCCTCCTGGAGAAATTTGAACTTCTTGTCGATGTTTGAAGCAGTTTTACCAGTCAATCTCTTTTCAAATTCCTCCCATAGGTGCTCAATGATGTTCAGGTCCGAGCTTTAACTAGGCCAATCCAAAAGGGTGACACCGCGGCGGTTGAACCAGTTGCGTATTTGATGAGAACTATGCAAAAAGGTGGCTCCGCTGATTGGTGGTAGAATGCTTTTGTAGTATGAAGAATGAGTAGAACCTCAAACTTGGGTAATTAAACCTTTATTATATAACTTTAAATAAGGTAAACAATATAAACGAAGGATAACGAATAAAGTATAACAAGGAAATATTGAAAGGGATAAAATTGAAGAGAGCTCTACTGGAGCTCTTTTATACTACACTATTTGAGAATATAGGCGGAACATTACAGTGTAACTGTATTGTGCTAAATGTCGGGGTTGATTGAATGCTCTGGGGAATAAGCGATTGCATGGGGAAATGTTACAATAAACTTAATCATTTGAGTGGTTGATGGGAAAGTGTGAGAAATGTTGAGGCTAAAAGCCTACAGTATACCATATTGTGGTTTAGAGAAGAGAATAGCTTTTAGATGCGTCATGTGGGGGTAAGAGTCAATCATATTAAAAGCTTTGATAAGAAAAATATTAAAAGCATTCAATATAAGTATTGAAGGAATTTAATATAAGAACGATGCTTGGGATAATTATCCTGCAGATACACAAAGGCACGGCCTACGCTAGAAAGTGCCCAGAGTCTCATGGTGTTCTCCAAAATATCCTCATATCAGTAGCGGTCGAGATTACCGACAATGCGCTTGAGAGAACCCATTCCCGTGGCGGATGAGCAACTCAAAACCATCTGGGCCAGAAGTCATCTTCATTGGACCCGCCAGGACTGGGCCAATATCGTCTGGTCGGACGAAAGCAAGTACAACTTGTTCGAAAGTGACGGTGTGAAGTGGATTCGTCGTCCTGTGGGCACTCGCTACCTCCCCAAGTATCAACTGCCAACCATTAAGCACGGTGACGGTTCCTGTATTGTTTGGGGTTGCTTCTCCGCCACGGGAATGCGTTCTCTGAAGCGCATCGTCGGTAATCTCGATCGCTACGGATATGAGAATATTTTGGAGAACTCCATGAGACCATGGGCACTTTCTAGTGTAGACCGTGCCTTTGTGTATCAGCAGGATAATAATCCCAAGCATCGTTCTCATCACGTGCGCAACTGGTTCAAGCGCCGCCGTGTCACCTTTTTGGATTGGCCGAGTTAAAGCTCGGACCTGAACATCATTGAGCACCTATGGGGGGAATTTGAAAAGAGATTGACCGGTAAAACTGCTTCAAACATCGACGAGAATTTCAAACTTCTCCAATGAGGAGTGGAAGAAGATCCCCTGAACAATCATCGACACAATGATCCATTCCATGCAATGCAGATGTCAGGCAATAATTGATGCAAATGGTTTTCCCACAAAATATTGAAAACTCGCAGATAGAACAATTTCTAAGAGCACGAAGTTTCATTGAAGAATTATGGGTTTTTGTTGTTTTCGTTCTTTTTCAAATTACTCCATTATGCACTAGTCTCACAAATCCAAATGTTCTTCGTTCTATATCAAATTAGATATGGTCGAAAAACCATTATATCCTTTCTTTGTGGCCGGTACTCATGAGAATCGGTTTGAGAGGTGAAGACTTCGACCACAGTAATTTTTTTTTTAATTTTTTTCTAGAAACGGCAAATTATCACATTATAATCTGTTTCTACTGATAGAAACCATGAGGACTGATAACAATGCTATCGAAGAAAAGGAAAAAGAGCTATTAGCTGTGGAAGTGATAGCATTACTGAAGATATTCCGCGCGATTTCTGAGTCCATCACGTTGATATACATAAGAGACGTACAGACAGGCAGCACACTGAATTGGTTGGATTTAGATTACCTAACCAATCTCTTTGTTTCTTAGGCTTTACGGTGCTCTCAACATTCCATTTTCAGACAAATCCACTCTATGGTCTCTGGAATCAGAAGACAATGTCATGCAAGTGGCCAACCATTACAGGATTCTTGATAGCCGCCATCGGACAAGTGATGTATGGGGCGATCAGTGAAGTGAAACAACACGGAAAATGGTATATGCTGGCGGCCAGAGTGGTCACTGGTCTCGGAGTGGGTAACATAGCGGCTCTCAGGGCATATGGAGCAACGGCGTCCACGCTACCCGACAGACTGAAGGCGATTTCCTATGGCACGGCTGGATACGTTTCTGGAATTTCTTTTGGGCCTGTTATCTCAGTGAGTTTTCATTTGTTTCCGGAACCATCAACGAACCGTACTTGCAATCCAGGTCGTCACATTACTCACTCTAATCATCTGAAAATTGCTGCTCTAGATTAAAGATCTAGCTTAAAATTTAGATATAGATTAAAGTTGTAGACCTCGAGCCGCGTGATAATAAAATTAGGTATAAATGTGGACTGAGTTGAGTGAATTGAACAACTAGACATGAGATTAGAAGCCGGATTCACATATTTCAGACACCCGAATACTTTAGTGTATCACTTAATAGTAATCTTTGGAGCACAAGCTTGCTCTTGCCCAATTCGTCAAGCTGGAATCTTTTCCAGTTTGTAATTTTTACTTTGAAACAGTTACACATATGCCATTGGCTGGATCGAGTTATACGTCTTACCCTTACAGCAAATATGTAGTGCATGTAAGCATCGAATGGACAACAGTTTGGTAGAAGATGCCCAACGCTTGAGAAGCTTGCGCCTGCTTTGAGCATCTAATCATTAAATTATGTGAGAAGTCGTTATAGCGAAATCTAATATTGGCGTTAGAAATTGAAGAATGAAGAACGCTTGCTTTAAAATATCACATGTTCGCAATTATAAAGTTTTTACTTTTCAGGCGTTCTTCACACCATTCGGAGAGAATGGATTCAATATCTGGATCCTCAAAATCAACATGTACACCTCGGCTGCCTACCTGATGTCGTTCATTTGTGTACTTGCTGCTGCCCTCATGTTGTTCTTTTTCCACGAGGATTATGCAGGAATCATTACAAAAAATGAGAAGAATGATAAAAGTACGTTTTTGCTCTCCAGAGATTTGCAGATTGCGTTCTTAAAGGAGGTCAGACGCCTCATCTTTCGCCGACTGATAGTGAGGTTGTTCGTAAGACATTCGGCGAAGAGTGTATGCACACTAAACGCCACACTTGACAGCAATTCGCCAACGCGGCAGCAATTATCCTCGCATTTATTTTCTTTGTGAACAGCGAAACCAGAGAGGGCTGATATCAGGTTTTGCGCGAGATATTGAGCCGCGATGTCTGTACACCATGCTCCAGAATTGACGACAGAAAATATCAGAGCGTTTTTGAATTTTCTCTGCGCCGCGCCACGTCCACAATACGCAAACACTGACGTCGAGAAAGTAGTATTTTGAGGATTTTCAGGTAGCCCGAACTACGTGGTAATCCCAAAGTTTGACCTCGTTCCTGCACTTGTCTGCATTTACTTATACATGATTGTGTGCATGATCGCAACTAATATTGAAGTGTAAGTGCCCGTTCTTTTCCCCGAACGCCGAAAAGTCGCACACGCGTATGCTTCTCAGAATGTCCACACCGCTGTCTACTGTACTTTATGACTGGAAAGATTCTGAAGCAATTCTATACAATGGAATCATTTTATCGGCTTCGTGCATCGTCTCCGTTTTGGTGAACTTTGGAATTGGAAAGTCTAGAATTGGAAAGATGTGCGTTGAACCCATTACGAGAGTTTTCAGTCCTTTTCTAAAATTTATTTCAGTAACAAACGAATCCAGATTCTGTTCGGATTGGGAGTATTCGTTGTGTTCCACTTGGTCAATTACCCTTGGTGGTTCTACTCGGGGCCATTGAACTTCTTGCCGCCAGGTTGGCTATTGACTTTCTTTTTCTATTATACACTTCTTCCTTATGAATCTGTTATTGCACGGAAAACATTTTCTTTTCCCGTGTCCCTCCCTTTATTCACGAAAATACCTACGGTTCTCAGGAGCATCTGATCGTTACAGTAGGATGGGACTTCAATACTAAATGAGCTGTTCTTTAAACTGTTCCTCCCCATATATCCGTACCCAGTTTAATAGGATCAGTCGCATCTCACTCAGGAACCCGGGAAAATCTACCCAGCGACCACATTTAAGGGGGGGGGGGGGAGGAGGTGCGAAGCACTTTCGTACATGACTATGCGGATTTGTTAAATCTCCATTGAGTTCAGTGCATTCATTTTTCAGCTAGAAAATGAAACCATTCAGACGCTTTTAAATTAATTCAATAACCTGGTGGAAGCTGAAATTTTCACATTCAAAAGGTTGGCGGTCTTTCACTTCAATCAGCAATTCATTGAGCAGCCTGGCATGAAACAGTTTTAGAAGTTTCAGATTTATACAATTCTTGTACTGTACCGTACTAAAAACAGCGTTTTTATGTAAGTGTATGTGTGTGTGTGTGTGTGTGTCATAGATCAGAAATGTGTATGTTGTTTTATCAGAACCTTTGTCTATACTTCCGAAAACACAGCTCCCCCTCCAGATGTTTAATTGATACTATTATAGTATATAAAAAATGTGACGTATGATGAATCAACTGATTTTTCTCCCAGGATCCAATACAACCATTGTCGGTGGATGTCTCAGTACCTACACATGGTGCAGCTCAACGACACGCGTTCCCATGCCGCTGTATATTTTCGCGTTCATCTTCTTCTTCGGTATTGCGTTCCCGTTTGTCGAATCGCCTTCCGCTGCATTGTACTCTGAAATTTTGGGACCACGGAAGCAAGGAACCATGCAAGGGCTGTTTAGCTTTGGAGGAAGTGTCGCACCATTCATCGCTTCCATTGTTATCACGTAAGTTACCGTTTGTTCAAAGTCATTTGGCTCCTAGAATCAAGCCATCCTCATCTCAATCGGCATAGACACTCATGTCGGGTTTCTTTTCAGATTCCTCTTCCAGCACACAGGTTATATATACGTCATTCTTTTTCAATCATCTACAATTTTAATTGGGATTATTTTAGTTTTTGTTTTTTATAATCGGCTGATTCCACTTAGATTAAAACCAAAGGATGGAAAATAAGCCGACAAATCATTTGGAACATATTGCATTAATAATCTGTTTCTTATTTTCCATTAGATAAGATGTACTAACTATAAGCATTAATGATTTTATTTCAATTTTTCAATTTCGTATGCATGTTGCTTTCTGATTTCTTCCTTTCTTTTTGATTTTATTTCTAGTTTTACGTTAAATAGAATCTCATATAAATTCACATTCAATTTTCACACATTTACTCACTTCTGCAAAAGTAATAAAGCTCAAGAGTAGTGTTTTTTGGTGAATTCCATTTTTTTTAACAATTCGCATGCAATTCTGATGAATATACATATGGGTAGCTGTTCGAGGAGAGCTTTGCTTTTTTAAGTGAACGGATATAAAATGTTGGTTTTCATTGGGCACTGTAGCAAAGTTTCAGACCACTTAAGGTTTAATCTCGATCAAATTCTGTCACATCTGCAATTGCAGATCGGAAAGCTCAACAGTTACCTAATAATCCAGAAAGCCGTTTTTCATCAGCTTGTGTATAGCCATTATGATAGATGTTTTATGAGATTATATTTTATAAGTCTTATTACATCATGCCACTAAAATTGTTTAGGGTACTTCTCTGGGTTTAAATCGGGTAGCCGAATCGCGGAAGCCATGGGGCGATAAAATATGTTCCAAGCACTTTTGGAACATATTTTACGTGTATCTTAATTGTTCACTAAATCAGAATCACTATCAGATTAATAATGTGGGTGGACATCATTTTGTTGTGTTATTATCGAAATCTTACTCAAAATTGGAATAATTCTTCTGATATTGATTCTTCAATAAACAGTGATCTTCGAGCACTTTCACAGGAACTGATGTATTGATATATCTAACGTTTAGGCGTGCGCCATCTTCAGGGATACTTCAATTACCCATAAAACAAAAATAAATATTTATATGCATGAAGAAGAGACATAATTAGCTTACTTACTTAATGGGCCACCATCGCCCCAGATAGCCACATGGCTAGCTGTGATCGCGCCCACACAGGCGAATAACGGGTCGACTAAATAATTAAGTAAGTTAATATATGAAAATGCGCTCTATTCTTTATCTGAATTTCGCGTTAAATGTATATCGCAAAATGTACAAAAATCCGCCTGAAAAAAGGAAGAATAAAAGTCTCAATACGTCTCGTCTAGCTTCGTTCGGACTTGTCTTTCAACGGAGAAATCTGAAAATCGAAATCATTCCTTGTTTCGTAATTCTGGTCTCATCTCGTCTCGTTTCGTGTCATTATTACTGTTTTTCCAACAGCTCTAAATGTGCGATAAATGCATGGAAACGCATACCCCCAACTCTCTTTATTTCAGGCTTTTCCGAAGATACTCTCATCTAATGAGATGCTCTAAGTATTTTAAAGAGATAACCGATTTCAGCTTTCATTTATTGTATAAGTGTCTGTTATGCTCTCCGGAGATTCGATGTAACATCAATACAAAAAAAAAGAACAAGAAAAGTCCCAGTATAGTGAAACTATGTAGTATGTAACTAAAAGAGATAGAACAATATTCGTTCGATATTGTTATTCGAATTCTTTGCTGTTTGCATTTTTAACTCTATGAAATAAAATGATATGAAGTCTATTTTCATAAAAAATAAGTTGGAAGATATGTTTGAAATGAGAAAAGTTCAATCGTTATCGTTCCATTAATTGGTAGAGCGCTAAGGTCTTATTGGCGACTTGGCGCGTTATGGCTCCGGAAGGACCGCTAGGACCGGGTCAATGATGACCCGGCTCCCCTCCGGCAGATACTCCAGTTGTCATAAACACTTTTCCTAACACACGTAACGAAGCACCGTGTCGCTCACAAGAGACGCCTATAATAAACGGTGGGACTTCTCGGGTTTCCTTAATTCATTATAAAATGCAGATCAAATGTGCTCAGAATGGAAAACTTCAGATGCGTATCATTGCGAAAGCGGAATACCGAGTGTGGCCCGCAATTTTCTTGTTTTCGGAATGCGGGCACAAAGCCGTAAAGTAAAACGCAGAATGCAGATGGAAAACATTAATTACAGAATGCGAAATGCAGAAACTTCAGAAAACTTAACTCAATGGAGGCCCGTTTTTTTTCAGTTTTACTGGAACTCTTCCTAGTATCAAAACGTCTGGAATCTGACATGTGAGATCTGACAATGATCACAATGATCACTTGTATTTTCGCATTGAATATGATTTGATTCTGTTGGTCAAAGTGAGAAGCAAGTATTTTTGGAACTGCCCGCCAAGTCTCACTTGAGATGTATCCTGGAGACGGTGGTGCTGCTTGCTCAAACGCTGAGCACACCTGACCTGCTAGCTGCCCCTCTCCAGGCTGCCAAGTTGCTGCGAATTTAACTTTTGAATGCAATTACAGATCAATTTTTCGAAATATCGAATTTTCATTCTCTCTACATTTAAAAATTCGAAAAATTCGAAGTTTCTCAATTTTTGGAAATAATCGCTCTTTTAATTAGCGATCAGTTAGCCTAGCTGTCGTCCTGTCTTACGCCTTATGTTAGGTGTAAGTTCCCTTTGCCTAATATCTTACGCAGCACCTCATGTGAACATTGGAAATTGCTGCAAGACACCGACGAATTTCTACAGAAAGCGGCAAGATGCCGTACAAACAAAACTAAATTGTTTGCCGCTGACAGATGTTGTTCATTGCAGCTTTCGAAAAATGCTCTGAGTATCATTCTACACATCAGCTTGTTTAGTTTCCATTTGTTTACCAAGCTTGCCATTTTTCCATTGAATTTTTCCATCCTTTTTTTGTTAACACTTGTGTTCCAGTTCATTTACAGCCGAACTTCCAAAAAGTCATTTAACATGCCACTAGCCAAAAGTCACCAACCAACACTTTTACGGCATTTTACGATAAAAGGTTTATCACTTTGGCCTTTGCAAAACAAGGTATCGGATGAACGAGAACATAACAGGTTCCTGACAAGAGAACAGTGCAAGAAGGCCTGGTGTCTTAAGAACATGTCGGGTACATCTGTGACGAAGCGCGACACATTTACCGAAGAGAACACGGAGGGAACAGCGAAAGCGGAAGGTGAGAGAAGCAGCTAGATCTGTGGATCTAGAATTTCGAGCCTTCTTTTTCCAGTTCTCAAACTGTGGAAACTGAGCCAATTTCGCTTTTCGGCCGGCCCGCTTTCGCCCGACCAGCATTTCAAAAAATGGCTGTAATAATGGTCTACAAATAACATCAGTTGAAGCTTTCGTGATAGTGCTGACATAGTCTTTAAAACTAATGGAGCATACGTTTTTAATGCTTAATTGTTGTAATTGTTGAGACTGCGTAAAAGTTTTCCCCTACAGCATTTTCAGCACATTTCAGTTTCCGCTGGAAGCCATAGAGCTGTAAATGTTTTCCTGATCAAATTTAATGATTTCTTGATTTTGTAGTATTCTTTTGATCTTTCTTCTGAAACAGTGAGTAATAAAGATAAGATGAAACGGGAAATATTTTCCTCTTTTTTTCCCTAGTTCCGTGTTTTTTTATAAATCAGAAATCAATGATTTTCAGATAACGCTAAAAGCGTGTGCATTACATCACTTTTTGAATTGGTTAATCAAAGTTCTGTTTGCCCAAAGGAGCTTCGGTGAAACACCGAAATTTCCTCTGTTCTCCCTGGTATTTTCAGTCGAATATTTAAAAAATCTTCGGGTGCAAAATGCCAAATTTCAAACTGCTCTCAGTTAAATCTTCTTCTCAAATCCAAATTTCACGCTTCTAGAAGCATCGATTCTCCCGATTTTCCTCGCAGCTCACACCGGGTACCGTAAGAGATCTGAATTGAGGCTCACCACCTTACACTAAAAACATTGAGTTACTGGGCTTATCAACGATTTCATTTTAATATATTTTTTCAATTTCTCTATCCTCTGTCAAACGACAAAATCCTGTAAACTTTCAGGGTTTCGCATCCTTCATTTCTCAAGATAAAGTTATGATTTTTAATTGTATATTTAATCTATTTCCTTTGCTATTTAAATAAAATTATTGAATTACCCAAGATTGGCATTATCTTCCCCCTCCTCGACTATCTTGAAGTCTCCACGCAGATCTACATGGTTCATTTCCTTATAGTCATTACCCAAGGTTGGCGTTTTCAACTGAAAGTCTTGGTACAGATGTTGATACGCTATCGCCATTACTGTTTCATTGAAATAATAAATCACGTGTTCTCCAATGTCATTTTACAAATAGAGGTAGCAAAATGTAACTAGTACGGTAGAGAAAGTCGTATAAATTCGCACTGTTCTCTCATCTCAACAAGACGATATTGCGCTTTTTAGGGTAGGTTCAGAAATAGCAAAGATCGAATTCTTTGATTCAAGTGTTTTTTCAGAAGGAAATTCAGAAAACGAGAGAATCCATCGCATCGCCAAATGATACAGGAGACACCTCCACACGACAGTTTGTACGGCTTCGCCGTCAATCGTACCCTCGTTTGATGGTCTAGTTTAGAGAAATTTAATACTAATGCCATACTGGTGTATTCCCCGTGGAAAAGTGAAGCAGTGCTGTTTTTAGATTATTTTAAACTCAAGCTACAGTGAAATACACAACTAGAGCACACCCATGGCCTTCGCCTATTGCCTATAAATTGATAGCGACGTTGCGTAACAGTAGAATCTATTAAACCTGTACTAGGAAGAGATCGACGTGATTCGGTGATCTTTGCCCGGTGATGCGTCGATGTCCGCATCAATGCGACAAGCATATTTTTCATTCGAATGATTTCCCACGTGGAAAATCAGGATTACTAAGTTTGCAGAAGTGATAAAGCTAAATGGTCACTTCCACTGACGATGTAGAGCGCGAACGTGGGGAACATGCATGATATGCAGCGATTCATTTGCCACCACAAGTAAAATTGAAGTGCGGTCTCGTTTAGGAAGCTGTGAGAAGCCTTTGCTTCCGCATCAGAAAGTCACGAGTCAGTTGTTTTACCTTTTCAATTTTCTTTAAATCATCTCTCTGTTCTATTCCACAAGGCAGTGAACCGATCCTAACCAAACTTAGTTGCTGATGGCCGGACAATTTGTCTTTAAATTTGTATAACTAGGTGGGAACAGTATGCCTGTCAAGCCTGGTTGAGAACATGAGCAGCGTTTTCAGCACGGTATGAAACCGAAATTAAATGCGGGCTGCTGAATGAAAAAAAAATGAATTCAGATATATATTCCTCGCTCATATTTACCTTGGTATTCTTTCTCATTTTACACATTTTCCAATTCTGATATGTGATCTTCAATCATTTCGGCTGCAAATGTCTTTAGAACCCGAACATCCACTGAATTTAGAAATTTTAAACCAAGTTTTACTGTCGGCGGCATCGCTTATTATCTTGAAGTACTGGTTGTATTTTCGTTTTTCTTCATTATATCGTCCGAAAGTAATTAACTGTTGAAAGATAACGAAAAAATAAAAAACAGAAAATCGTAGCGAAAACGAACAAAAAAACTGGTTATATCAACAACAAAAAAAGCAAATAAATATCCGATAAACAACGGACGATCGTTATTTTGGAGCGTCGTTGTAAAGGATATTTCACATTTTATGGCTCACGGCTTGTAGAGGCTTCACTATTGTTTGGAAACAAAATTTCTCGCGGGCTTCAGATGCACAACGATCCGCGATGAGTGTTGACGCGATGAATAGAATTTGATACAGAGCTATTCGTATCACACCCACGCGTCGCTACTTAGTTAACGCAATACGAACGCTAGGTTGAACATCCTCAGACCATTTACCGTCAGAACTGGAATATGCATTCCGCAGATTTCCCTGACAGCCAGAGTTGACCGCAGTGAAAAAAGTTTCCAAAGTTTCTTGCGGGGAGAAGCTGAGCTCATTTCAAACTGAGATTGTAACTTTCTTCATTCGTTTATTCTCATTTTGAAGAAAGTTACGCCCCGTCCCGTATTCAAATCTAGAAACAACAGAAAAAGTTGAAAAACAAATTTAAAAATGCTCTGATAACATGCTAAAAATAGCTCAATTGAGCTGAAAATTACGAGAAAATTATCAAAAACTTCATCGAAAATTTCAGCTCGTATTCAAGTTGGACGGAAAAACATACAGTTTGAAAATGTGTGTAAAAATATCTGAGATTTTTGACACGAAGCTCGAAGAAAATGTCTATTTGGGCTCTTCATTTATTTTTTTTACGCTTCATATAAGCGGGTTGAGTTTCAGTTTCAGTCTATTTACATTCGCCGACGATATTATTCTGATCAGTCACAGATCTGCGGAACTTCAAAGCATGGTCAATGATTTAGACAAAGTTGGAAAAACCATCGGACTAGAAATGAATCGCAGAAAACAGTGCGGATCTCATCACTGTCGAAAAAATCCCACTGTCGTATATCGACAAATACATCTACCTGGGAAGACTGGTATCCATGGACAACAATCTTAAAGCAGAAATAAGCCGAAGAAAAAGCTCAGCATGGGCGGCCATGGGCAGTACATATGAAAGAAGCTACTCAACTCATATCCAGCAAGAAGGTAAGATCCGAACTTCGATTCGACAGTTCTCCCTGCGCTCTGCTACGGATCTGAGACATGGGCGGATAACAAGACTACTTCTATGATTCTCACAAGAACTCAACGGCCCTAAAAATCATTATTTGGAACTAATCGAAGAGAACAACGGGAGCAGAATCTAAGAAGCACCGATCTTCGGCAAAAATCCGGCATCCGAGTCGCTGTGAAATACACAGCCACCGCGAAGTGCCGATGGGCAGGCCATGTCGTACGAAGACAAGACGATAGATGGACAAACCGAATCACCTACTGGTATCTAAGAGACGTTAAAAGAGCGTTAGGATGTCCTGCAACAAGATGGTCCGATACAATGAAGAAATTCAATACTCCCGACGAGAACTGGTCCCAAGTAGCACAGGACTGAAACAAATGGAAAGAGACGTGTGCCCGGCGCTGAGAACATCCCCGGCCAATTACCGGGCGTTCAAGTATCTAGGTATCCTATTTACAGTGGTTTATTTTCCGTTTTTTGACGTTTTCCTGAACACGGTTAATACATAGGAAGTATTCGAGTTTAGCGGTCAGGATACCTTGAATATTTAAAACTTGTAATTTTTTGTCGTGAACTTTCAAAACTTTCTGTAGCTTTCAATGAGCTTTTGGCTCTCCCGGCTGAAAAGTAACGAAAAGAATTGCATATTCTATGAAAATATAACAAATTGTCGACATGTCTGTTCCATTTAAGCGTTGAGGGATTACAGATAGCTGCCTGAAATTTAGTAAAACTCATCTATTAATTGTGGAGATTTTCAGAACAAAATGCGCAGTTTCAGAAGTCATAGGCAGCTGTGAATCTTTAAAGAAACAGTGTGAACATTTGCAGAATAACTGCATAAGTATCCATGAACCAATTCCCTTGTTAAGAATAAGTACAGGGTGGCAGCCATGTACTGCTACGCAACTTTGCGTGGATTCTGGCGCATGAGCACAAGTCGCTACTGTATCAATTTTATTTTTTATTAATTATTACATATTTATTATTATGTTTTTCAATTTTCTGGTCGCAACTTCCATTTTTAAGGTAATGACGGCTGCTTCACCCCATCGTGGTTCTATTATTAAAATGATGCAGCAGGGTGTGTCGAATTCGGAGATCGCTAAACGGCTGAACGTCAACCGAATGCTTGTTCATCGGACTGTCACTCGCTTCCACCGTCTTCGTACACTTGATGACCGTCCAAGATCGGGTCATCCTGTCACTGTGACGACGCCAAAAGCTGTGAACGCCGTTCAAGAAAGAATTCGAAGAAATCCGGAGCGAAGCATGAGGAAGCTTCAAAATGAGCCGATATTCTATGGGAATCATTGTCAAAGAGAAGATGAAGATGACTTCGTACCGTATGCAACACGGCGCATTCCTCACCGAGAAAAACAAAGCTCTCCGAATGCAAAAAGCACGAAAACTTCTTCACGGCACGCACTCAGGCACGCACCTCTCGACACTGTTCACAGACGAGAAAATTTTCACCGTCGAAGCTAATAAGAATGGCCAAAACCATCGGATTATTGCAAAAGACTTTCAAACTTCCTGAAAGAACGGAAAAATTCTCAATAAGACATCTCATCCGTCTTCAGTCATGGTTTTTGGTGGAACTTGCTCCGATGGCAAAACCCCGCTGATTTTTGTTGATTTGGGAGCCAAGGTGAACCAAACTTACTACAGAAAACACATTTTAGAGGCTGCAGTTCTTCCGTGGTCCAAATCGCATTACGGAAACCGACCCTGGTGCTTCCAACAAGACGGCGCACCGGCTCATCGCGCCAAGGCCACTCAGCAGTGGTGCAAAAACAATTTTCCTGAGTTCATCTCCTCGTCAGAATGGCCAGCGTCGTCACCCGACTTGAATCCTATGGACTACGCCGTTTGGGGATATTTGACCCAGAAGGTTTCCACCAAAAACTACGCTAATTTGAGCGCTCTGAAGGTCGCACTTGTGAAAGCCTGGGACGAAATGGATGCCAACTACCTGCGTGCCGTGGTGGACGCTTACCCGAAGAGATTGAGAGCGGTGGTGAAGGCCAAAGGAGGGCGATTTGAAAACTATTGTTAACACTTGTTTTTGTATCATTTCAATAAACTTCTGTCCAATTTTGGTGAAAATTGAACTTGTTTGAAGACATTTATAACGTTTAAAGCGTGTAACCGTATTTGGATGCCACCCTGTAATTTAAGTGCCAAGACTCATATTGTTTTCAGTCATTTTCAGTCAAATGATCAAACAAAAAGATTCGACTTCTTCCCTCGTTTTCTCATCACCTTTCATTCCTCCTCCCGCCGATGCCCTCTCCCCATCCATCCCCCCCCCTTTTCTTCCTATTTATCTCACTTCGCCTACACTTCAGAGTGTTTCCGTATGTACCTGGTACCTGTTCTGTTCTGTCGTGTCTGTAACACTTCGTCCATCTCTAAAAGTGATAAGAAATGGGAGGAGGACGATAATTAATATAGAAAGAGGGGGCGGAGGCTGGGGGGCATGAAATGGTATCACACTCGCTGTCTAGGACTTTTCGTCTATTAAAAAGGAGGGAGGAAATCTTGAATTCTATTTTAAAAACCGAGTTTCTGACTCATTCCCTTCCTATAGCATCTGTAATACTTTGAGCTAATTTTTGCACGATCGTTCGTATGCTGGAAAAGTTTTTTTCAGCGTTTTCTTCTGTGCTGCTCTTTTTCAATTTCGTAGTTTTCTGTTTCAGCAACAAACCATGGGCGTCTGTCCATCAGAATCCAAAACGAACGTCTCTTTATCATCACAGGTGTCCGAAATTTCTGTGGATAGGTTAGTAATTGATTTTGATTTCGTTTTCTGGGGAGTACGCGAATTTCTCCATTTCGTGGACAGCTTTGTTCAACTTTTCTATATCATTTTTTATTTAATTTTTGATAAGGAAACTTGGTTATCAAAATGAGAAAAGGCGCTGATCGTTCGCGTTTATATTCTCTGAAACTGATTTTTAAGAGTTTTCAGATACAAGTTACATTGAACTTGGCTGCTGTCAAGAGTGTTTGAATAATTGAAATTTCATTTAATTGCAAAAATAATGTTTGAAGCGCGATTACCTACCTCTCCTTCATCTTTCTCTGCTTATAATTACCGGCTAAAAACGGTTTTTCTGCGTCCAATGTTGCTTCAAACTACAAAAACGCCAAATGGATGATTTGCAACTGCGCGATTTTGCGTCTCGTGTGTCTGCCGCATCAGTCAGCAAATTAAACAACTTTGAACAGCATAATTTTCTATTAGTGTTTATTATTTTGAAAAACTGGTTTAAAAGTTCAATGTACAGCTGATTACTGTAGTTACAAGCAGCTCAGCAAAACTCCACAGGACTTTAAATGTTTACAAATCTAGCACAATGCTTCCTCAATTCCAGACCAAAATTTGAATGTTCGCCAGTATAGCAGAAGTCTTGCACAAGTCTTGAACAATTTTCCCACAAGTTTCACTCAAGACTTGTGGGAGACTTGTGCTAGACTTGCGGACTTTTGCAGAGAACTTTTTTTGTAGTTTAAAACAACATTAAACGCTGGCACCGTAAGACGAAATTTCCAGTCTTCCTCTCAATGTTTGGTGAAAATCCATTCAGCGCGCTTGGGTCGACGAACGACAAATACACCCACACGTACACATATAGTGAATCCAAAGCTTGTTATAGTAGCGAATGATAACAAGAATTCGATGATTTTGTAAACTTCTCTTTGTTTACAATCGATCCAATGAAGGTGTTCTGCGAACAATTAAACGAAAACCACATTGGCGCCAAATTCAAAACAATCGCCAAAAGTGTTTTTTTTTCAGTAAACATTCGCCACTGCACGATAGAAGAACGGAATGGCGTTCAATGTGGATATCGATCGGAATGCAGTTCGTGGTCGGCGTCCAAATATCAGTCTACTACATGTCCATGTGGCCATATCTGTCAGGATTGGACAAAACTGCCGACATGGACTTTCTGGGATGGGTGGTGGCCGCTTGTAACATTGGGTGCACCATTGTGAGTCAGTGATAGTATAGTGACGGTATAATTTTGAAATGTCACTGCATATTAAGTATGTCTGAAACTCTCAGTCTCACTCTGAAATCTTCTTTTTTATTTCATCTTACATAGACGACTAGAGGTTACTCACGTTGGAATTTTGAGAAGTTAAGACAAGCAATGCTCCGTGGCAGGGATAGGGGATACGAAGAACACGGGCAGACTTATAACTTTCCTAAAACTGAAAATGATGGTGTGGGAAGGATCGCAAATTGCAGATCTCGATAAATTCTATAAAGTCATTTGAAGTCATGCAAAACATGCACCCAAAACTATTTTAAAACAGAATAAAAAAGGGCGTCAATCCCTGCTGAGCTGCTAAAACACAGAGGAGCTTTCGTTTTAATTCAGCTTTGTTAAATAAAAAAAACCTCACTTTTCAAGTTGCGACGTTGCTCAAATCACACTTTTGATTTTTAAGAAAGTTGGATTTGATGCGTAATCAGCCCTGTTCGGATTAGACCGCCGCACAAATATGCGTTTTTAATTTTGCAAAATGAATCATTTAATCAATACAAACTACCGAAATATTCTCTAATAAAGCACTTTCTATGAACAGACATGGTCTTGAGGAAATAATGGGTAACTCACTTTTAATACAGCGGGTTGCAATGGTAACCTCTTCGTTGATCTAGATGATTGTTGCCTGTGACTGCACCTGCAAAAATGTTGTTTAAAGTGCGAAGATTTCAGACGTTTTCAGCACATTTTAGTGTCTGCTAGCTCATTTTTACCCAATTAGATTGCACATTCTTCATCTTCCAATGGGCATTGTAATCTGAACTGCTGAATTCCATTTTAGTCACGTTTAAAGGTCTCATGAAAATCAGTTTTGGAGGCGAAGACTTTGACCGCAGTGAATTTTTTTTCTAGGCGCGAAAAATGATCACATTATAATCTGTTTCTACTGATAAAAATGATAATGTTTCTACTGACATAAAGAGTGATAGCAATTTTATCGAAAAAAAAAAGAAAAAATCTATTAGCTATTGAAGTGATAGCATTACTGAAGACATTACGCGTGATATCTGAGACAATCACGTTGATATATGTACATAAGAGACATACAGGCAGACATTCCACTGAAATTGGCAGGATTTAGATTACCTAACCAGTCTCTTTGTTTCTTACGCCTTACGGTGCTCTCAATGCTCCATTTTCAGTCAAACCCACTCTATGGTCTCTGGAATCAGAAGACAATGTCATGCAAGTGGCCAACCATTACAGGATTCTTGATAGCCGCAATCGGACAAGTGATGTATGGAGCGATCAGTGAAGTGAAACAACACGGAAAATGGTATATGCTGGCGGCCAGAGTGGTCACTGGTCTCGGAGTGGGTAACCTAGCGGCTCTCAGGGCATATGGAGCAACGGCGTCCACGCCACACGACAGACTGAAAGCGATTTCCTATGGCACTGCTGGATACGTTTTTGGAATTTCTTTTGGGCCTGCTATCTCAGTGAGTTTTCCATTGTTTCCGAAACCATTAACGAACCGTACTTGCAATCCAGGTCGTCGCATAACTAACTTCAATCTGAAAATTTCTGCTTTAGATTGACTGCAAATTGTAGATTTCGAGCTGCTTGTCAATAAAATTATAATTGTGGACTGAGATGAGTTAATTGATCAACTAGACGTGAGTTCAGAAGCCGGATTCACATATTTCACACCCGAATACTTTAGTGTATCACTTAATTGATATCTTTAGAGCACAAGCTTGTACATAGAACTTGCCCAAATCGGCAATTTGTAGTCTTTTTCAGGTTGTAATTTTAATTTTGAAACAGTTACACTTGTGCCCGCGGCCGGACCGAGTCAATCCGGATTGCATGTCTTGTCAATACGTTCGGCTCATTTTGTTTCTCGTTTTCCTCTCTTTTCTGCAAGCACAGAAATCAAACTTTGACATCCATAGTTTATACGTTTTCCCCCTGCTGCAAGTAGTACATGTGGGCATCGAATGGACAAAAGTTAATCAGCGAATCAACGCAATGAGCTGTACAGTAGTCTTGTGGGATACGTCCTCTGTTTGTAATTAGTAGTTTGTTAGGGACAACAAAAATGCTAAATCTAATATTGGCATTAGAAATTGAAGAATGAAGAACGCTTGCTTTGGAATATCACGTTTCCAATTCCAAAGTTTTTACTTTTCAGGCGGTCTTCACACCATTCGGAGAGAATGGATTCAATATCTGGATCCTCAAAATCAACATGTACACCTCGGCTGCCTACCTGATGTCGTTCATTTGTGTACTTGCTGCTGCCCTCATGTTGTTCTTTTTCCACGAGGATTATGCAGGAATCATTACAAAAAATGAGAAGAATGATAAAAGTACGTTTTTGCTGCAATTCGCCAACGCGGTAGCAATGATCCAGAATTGACGACAAAGAATATCAGGGCGTAAAGTACATGTGAATTTTGAAAAAACTGCTAGAATGTTCTTTGAATTTTCTCAGCGCCGAGCCACGTTCACAATACGCAAACACTGACGTCGAGAAAGTAGTATTTTGAGGATTTTCAGGTAGCCCGAACTACGTGGTAATCCCAAAGTTTGACCTGGTTCCTGCACTTATCTGCATTTATTTATACATGATTGTGAGCATGATCGCTACCAATATTGAAGTGTAAGTGTCCGCTCTTTTCCCGAACGCCGAAAAGTCGCACACGCGTATGCTTCTCAGAATGTCTACACCGCTGACTACTGTACTTTACGACTGGAAAGATTCTCAAGCAATTCTATACAATGGAATCATTGAATCGATCACGTGTATCGTCTCCGTTTTGATGAACTTTGGAATTGGAAAGTCTAGAATTGGAAAGATGTGCGTTGAACCCCTTATGAGAGTTTTCAGTCCTTTTCTAAAATTTATTTCAGTGACAAACGAATCCAGATTCTGTTCGGATTGGGAGTATTCGTTGCGTTCCACTTGGTCAATTACCCTTGGTGGTTCTACTCGGGGCCATTGAACTTTTTGCCGCCAGGTTGGCTATTGCCTTTCTTTTTACACTTCTTTCTTATGAATCTGTTGTTGCACGGAAAACAATTTCTTTCCCTTTCCCATATATCCGTATCCAATTTAAAAGCATCATCAGCATCTGTAGCATCTCGCTCAAGGGAACCAGGTAAAAGCTACCCAGCGACAACATTTGGGGAGTGGGGAGGAGGTGCGAAGCTCTTTCGTACATGACTATGTAGATTTGTTAAATTTAAATTGAGTTCAGTGCATTCGGTTTTCAGCTGGAACTGAAAGCATTCAGCCGCCTTGAAATTAATTCAATGGTCTGGCGGAAGCTGAATTTCTTTTCAGATTTATTCAAGTTTTGTACCGTACCGTACCAAAAACAGCGTTTTTATGTAGGTGTAAGTGTGTGTCACTCGTCGTCGACGAGATCAGAAATATGTGACAATATTACAGCCTGCGTCTATACTTCCGAAAACACCTCTCCCCCCCCTCCCGATGTTTAATTACAATGATACTATTATAGTATATAAGAAATGTGACGTATGATGAATCAACTGATTTTTCTCCCAGGATCCAATACAACCATTGTCGGTGGATGCCTCAGTACCTACACATGGTGCAGCTCAACGACGCGTGTTCCCATGCCGCTGTACATTTTCGCGTTCATCGTCTTCTTCGGCATTGCGTTCCCGTTTGTCGAATCGCCTGCCGCTGCGTTGTACTCTGAAATTTTGGGACCACGGAAGCAAGGAACCATGCAAGGGCTGTTTAGCTTTGGAGGAAGCGTCACACCATTCGTCGCTTCCATTGTTATCACGTAAGTCTCCGTCTGTTCAAAATCATGTGACTCCTAGAATTGAGCCATCCTCATCTCAATCGGCATAGACACTCATGTTGGGTTTCTTTTCAGATTCCTCTTCCAGCACACAGGTTATAAATACGTCATTCTTCTTCAATCATCTACAATTTTCATTGGACTCATTTTACTTATTGTTTTTTACAATCGACTGATCCCACTTAGATTAAAACCAAAGGATGGAAAATACGCCTCTTACAAAAATGGAGTGTTTTATTCCATGTAATTTTGCTTTGAAATCCGATTCGGAAGACGACGACGACAAATCGTTTGGAACGTATTGCATTAATAATCTGTTTCCTTTTTTTTTCATTAACAAAGAATTGTTAAGCGATAATTGCTTTATTCAATTCTTCAATTTCGTCTGCATGTTTTTTTTTTGATTTCTTCCTTTCCTTTATTTCTAGTTATTTCTAGTTTTACGTACAATAGAATCTCATATCACTTCATATTCAATTCTCACACATTTACTCACTTCTGTAAAGGTAATAAAGCTCAAGAGTAATTTTTTTTGGTTAATTCCACTTTTTTTCAACAATTCGCACGCAGTTCTGATGGATACATGGGCAGCTGTTCGAGGAGAGCTTTGCTTTTAGATCTGAAAGGAAATAAAATTCCGGTTTTTATTGGGCACTGTCGGAAAGTTTCAGGCCACTATTTTTCAGCAAGGCAACCTTCAAAAGCACAACTCGAAGCACATCTACGGCTGGTTTTGACTGAAGTAGCAGTATTAGTTTGCTTGACTGACGGAGTAAATCTCGATACTTTAATCCAACCGCCCACCTCTTAGAGCGACACAAGGAATCTGTGAACTTGAACCGAATTCTATTCACAAATTTGATAATTTGATCATTCAGATGTCCTGACAGTTCATCTCGATGAATGTGATCCACACCCCCAGGCCTCCACGCGATGGATATGCTAGACTGACACCGATGGTAAATGTTGTCCAACACAACAACTTTTTTTATATCTCATTCAATTACGTCAAATATTCTTATAGCTTTGAAAATAGAACCTTTTTGGTTTTTAATTTTAAAACGTCTTTCGTCTTTCGATCCTCAAATCACAACAATGATCCATTGACAAACATTTATTCACATTTTATAGCCGTAAACAGCTTTAGAAATATACAGAAAACAGAAGCAGAAGATATTGAGAGTAGCTATAAACATAATATAAAATAGAAAAAATTGGATGTATAGAAAATTATGAATATAAATACTTTTAATACCCTCTGCGGCCTTTGAATATAATCAGGCCAGGCACTAATACATTTTTAATGGAAATCGTTTGTCACAATTAGACGCCAATCTTGCTAGACGCCTTGGCCTTTTTTCGAGCGGAACTATTCTGCGATACTTCCGATTTCTGAAAGAAAATTATTTGTTAATCAGCTACTAGATGCGACCACGAAATCGGTATTCCGCACTGTCAGATTTGACGAGTTTCGCGGCTTCCTATTATAAAAGTAGACAATATTTACATCGTCTTCAGATGAGCATTTTCTGATGACTTGAGATTAAGTTCAATATTATTTTAACGAAGAGAAAATGTTTTAAAAGATTAAAATAGAATTGAACGGTTTTTTTTAACTTTTTCATAATACTACGTATCCGTTTTAACTTTTAATGTTTTCAGTATTAGTTTGTAGCGCTTCATAATGTTAATATTAGATATTGAGCGATTGGAATGAACTGAGAAACACTATTGTCACGGGCTTTATTAGGTATGTTCAAATGAGCTCTATAATTATCTTAAATTAGTCTAAGCGTTACATTTTTGAACGATTTCTCACTTTTCTCAGCATTCCTCTCACTATTATTGAGGTGGTTTATGCACGCCGCACGCCAACTCACTTTTTCAATATTCGGAATACTGACGGATACTGAGGTTCCTGACGATTTAGCGTTATGTAGCGGAGAACAGATTTGAGGGAGGTAGAAGTGTATGAACAGAGCAATTAAATGAGGAATCATGTATAGCTTCCTGTAGAAGGAAAAATCATGTTGGAGCTTCTGAACAATGTTATGTGTGAAGCAACGGAATTACCTATACATAAAAAGACTCGGCCAGAAATGCATGACGTAAAATGGGAAGTGGACGTATCCTATGGCAAACTTGCTGACCAATATTCCAAAAATGTCATACGCCAGTTTGTAGGTTGGATTGCCAAGGAAACGATGGCGAATACATCGACGGAACTGAAAATTCAGAAATTTTAAATTTTGAGCACTAATAGATTTCGAAATCTGAAATACTTCGCAAATCAAATAGCAATCAGAAACAGTAATAGGAATTACGAAAAAAGTTGATAAATATAGCGATATTTGGCGTAAATTTGAATTGTATGTGGGTACAGAAACAGGAATCAACCTGCAATTACAGTTTCGTCAGTTATTCACATGCAATTCAAATTACCGGGAAATTTTGATAATTGAAGAATGGTTTGGAAGAAAAAAGTGAACAGCTGATTCATTTAGCGCGAAAACTGTTTTAAATAAAGAATTTGCTTTGCAGATAAAATCTACACAATAGTCCGCAGTAAGTATTTAGCCAGAGTGCCTATCATTAAACTGAACATTGCCAAATAATATTTGTAGATCCTAATTTTTACAATATATTTGTTATGAAGAATTTTCTGAAACCTGAAAAATTGAAATTTTTTTTCGAATCTAAATATTAGAATATTTTAATAGATTTAATATTTAATGTTTTATAAAAAGTATTAAAATATTTCATTTTTTACAATATACACTGCAATAAGTTTATCGGGATGCAAAAATAAGCAATCACCGGGCTCACCATTTTTAGGCCAATATTCAATGGTCTTTGGCTACCTAATCTTTGGCTACTTGATCAATGGCTACCTGATATTCTTTGGCTACTTTTGCCTTCGATTATCAATGGCTACCTATTTTCAATGGCTACCTAGTTTCAATGGCTACCCACTTTTAATGGCTACATGATATTTTTTGGCTACTTTTGCCTTCGAGTTTCAATGGTTACCTATTTTCAATGGCTACCTAGTTTGTAGCCATTGATTTAGTAAATACGGTTTCCACGCAAAAATGATCTAAAAGTCGAAAACTATTCAGAAAATGAGCAAAATTCAATTTAATTTTCAAAATTTTCAAAAAATTCAAAAGGTAGCCATTGATCAAATAGCCAAAGATTTGGTAGCCATTGAATATTGGCCCCATTTTTAAGCACTGAATCGCAGAAAATGTAAGAACTTACGGTAGCTGCAGACAGTGTGAACAAAGCACTAGTCAAAAACGATATGTAGTATCCGACTGCCAAGCCATGCCATACTGCACCAGTCACATAGACAGCAAGAGTACGGTACGGACCACTCACTCTCTCGTATACAACTCTTCGAAGCCAGGCAACTGTCCAGATATTCCAATTGTCAACCATCTCTTTGTAGTTTTGGCCAAGCTGAAACATTTAATGATGGCTGCTTTTCAAAGTTGAAAAAGGCTATTTTCACCTCAACTCTCAAAGGTCTGACATTCGTTGTTCTCGACCATTTTGCTTCAGACGTTTGCTCATCAATACCGTCAAACCCGAATCCGGAAATGTTGCAGATGGAGTCAGCTGAATAAAAAACGAAAATCATAAGACTTAGAAGAGAAAGTTATGAAAAAAGAAAAGAAGGGATTACAAATTTCACAAGTAGCGCAACAGGATATACCTAGAATCGCCCGTTCTAACTCAGTATTTAGTCAGTTTGTTTCAAAATTCTGTTTTTAAAAAAGCGTTAAACCATAAATTGTTATATTTTGCAGTTAAGGTTATAAAAATTTAAAGTTTCATTATAAATTTAATTTTCTGTTGCTTTACTTAATATCAAATCATAAAACTAACAAAAAACCTGTGAACTTAACTTTCATTCTTTATACTCTATGTTTCTCATATTTATAAATTTTTCAAGCGAGTTTTTGAGTTTTTCCCTGAAAAAAAAACAAGATAAACCGACAAAAAATCAAAGATGGAGAATTCCTATTTTCTTTGTTTTTAAAGCCAACCGTTCATTTTCTATACCGTCTTTACGCAAATCATTTTTGGTCCATTTGATTAGAAATCTGGAATATAGGAAGCGAATTGGGAATTCTAATCAAAGAAAAATCAGAAAAATTTAAGGGTTTCTATTATTGTGAGAAATCCGACTTTTTACATTTACTTGTCGATTTAGAAAATTTATCAATCCGATTCGGCATTCCTCAATTTAATTAGAAGATTCTCGAATCTACTAGGGTTGTTTTAGATCTATATGGTCTTAACTAATTGGCTAAATAAACTGTTTAATTAGACCAAAAATTATTTGCCTGAGCAGCGGCTCCGATCATCGGTAGTTTGCGAGAAATGTGCCGGTTTTGACCCGTTTGAAAAAAACTTTTTCGACAGCATAATAAGCAATTAACTTCTACCCTGAAACAAACTTTAATGCTTTGATTTAATGAAGTTTTACTTGATTAAATTTATTTAGAATTCTCCTGAAAACTATATTTTTTTTCAGGTGAAGCGGAGGAGAAAGTTTAAAGGATCAGCTATCAACGCTGCTCGGATACCATTTTTTTCTTGAAACCATGGTCTTCAACCAAAATACGGTGCTTTATAATTTCATTAACCGCTGTTCCATCGGAAGAAATCGATAATTATTGCTTTCACTCTCTCTCTCTCTCTTCTACCTTTATTTCTTTCTAGTAATTTGGTTTATATTCTTATTACTTACAAATGGTCCATGCAAAGTAATATGGCAGTCTGTGAACCGTCGAGGCCGACACTGAAATCAACCACCAAATGAATAAATTGTACTCATTGATAACTGGATCCGAAATTAAACTCATAGGCATATATGGACTAATTACAGCATAGACAACAGAAATCACAATAGCAGTTTCAAATTTTTTCATAGCCGTTGACGTTGGGCTATAGGGTTTTCCAGTTTTCTCATTTACCGGAACGTGCTTGAGATCGAGAAATGTCGACCACGTTGAGTAATGATTCATAGGACCGACAATAACAGTCTGAAAAAAATACTGATGTTTTAATGTGGTTTCCCAATTTCATCATTTTGAAAATATTTTGAAAACGTCCAGCCAGAATTCTAAGATTATTATATCTATAAAACAGGATATATAAAACAGGCCTGGAAGTTGAACATGAAAGAGGTGAAATCCAATAGACTAGGAATCTCTTTGACTGCATCTCGCTTTTGTCCAGAATTTAATTCTTTCTCATCTCTGCCCATGCCATCAGTAATTGCTGAAGCCAACAAGGTGATCTGAAAATGAAAATACAATCGGGCTTACGCCATATTTATTTTAGACTTACCTTGCCCACTGCTACCATCATACTTCCAGTAACATCCAAACAATATGTCTTTTGATACATCCATCGATAAGCATGAATCAGCAAGAGATAGCCCATCGAAAAAGCAAAAACTGCTCTGTAAATATAACATTTTACATCGGGCGCAATTACATTGCAGAAAATTTACTTGTGGACATGTCTCGGAGTGACGGCAATCATAAGAGCATAGCTACCGAATCCGTTAATTAATAAATGGATTATTGCACTTAAGAAATATTTAGAGAAGATTCAGATTACCACAAGTATTACTTACTTTCCATAACAAAAATATGTGAAAGCAAGTCCGATTCCAGTGGAAACAGAGGCACGGGTAAATCGACTGGCGGCCCGAAACTGTAGATGGAACCAGAATCCCAATCCAAAAGATAGCAATAGTACGGTGACGAAGTTTAGCTGAAATTCAAAAAAATTGAGTTTTCCACTCTGAAAAAGTGCGCAATTTTCCACTTCTACCTGATCAAGAGAAATTCCAGAAGCCCTTGAGATGGGTCTTAAAATAGTGACTGGATCGTAGAAAATGTGATTGTTCTCGTCGGGCTCATCGTTTAACAACGACATTTATTCTTTTTTTACACTCGCTAACTTAAAAAGTTTTGAGGAAAGCGGGTAAAAAACTTTTAGCAAAAATTTTATAACTGAAATAGCATTTGAAAATGCTTATGCCTGAATTAGTTTTTCCACGTTGACATTTGACCTTGAGCTACGGAGTTCACGCTTTTTATTCTATGAAAAAATTGTTTTTATAAGTTCATAGTTCTTTATACAGAATCTTCAAACACAATTTTTCAATTTACCTCCTACCAGACGGTTTACGCTTCCATTCGGCAACGAGTTTTATACATAAAGGAATTTAAAACCTAGAACATTGAGGCAACTGAAAATTATTATAATTTAAAGTCACGAGCTTAATTAGACAATGACAGAATCTATTAGGTTGAACACAAAGTTATGTCGTTTTTATGTTGTTTACTTTTGTGAAAGATTTTTGAATAAAATGTTTGGTTATCTGTGGTCGTATTATATATCATTTTTAAGAGCGTAATTCGCTCTATCTACTCGTCTTATTTATTTTTCCTTGAAATAATTATGTCACTTTTTATAGCATTTCAAAAAAGCATGGATAAAAGGCAAATTCGAACGATTTTCTTGTTCCAGTTCAAACTAGGCCGAAACTCTGTCGAGACAACTCGCGATATCAACGATGCATTTGGCCAAGAAACCACTAATAAACGTACGGCACAACGGTGGTTCAAAAAATTCCGCAGCGGTGACGAGAGCCTCGAAGAGGAAGAGCGTGCCGGCCGCCCGTCAGTGATTGATGACGATCAATTGAGAGCCTTAATCGAAGCCGATCTTCTCAAATCAACACGAGAAGTTGCCGAAGAACTCGACGTTTACCAATCAACAGTCGTTGTTCATCTGAAGCAAATAGGCAAATCAAAAAAGCTCGACAAATGGGTGCCACACGAATCAAAAGAAAATCAAAAAAATCGTCGTTTTGAGGTGTCGTCCGCTCTTCTTTTACGCAACAAAAATGAACCGTTTCTTGACCGGATCGTAACGGTTCATGAAAAGTGGATCCTCTACGACAACCGACGACGTTCCGCGCAGTGGTTGGATCGTGATGAAACTCTCAAACACTTTCCGAAGCCGAAAATCCCCAAAAAACCGTTATGGTGACTGTTTGGTGGTCTGCAGCCGGTCTCATTCACCACAGCTCCCTAAATCTGGGCGAAACAATTACAGCAGAGAAGTACTGCCACCAAATTGACAAAATGCATCAGAAGTTACGACGTATGTGCCCGGCGTTGATCAACAGAAAGGTGCCAATTCATCTCCAAAATAATGTTCGGACAAACCGACCTTGCAAAAGCTGAACGAATTAGGCTATGAGACTCTGCCTCATCCACCATACTCACCGAACCTTTCGCCCACCGATTACCACTTTTTCAAGCTCCTCGACAACTTCTTTCGCGAGAAATGCTTCAAAAGCCAAGACGATGCCGAAAATGCCTTTAATGAGTTCGTCGCTTCCAGAAACCCGGACTTTCACGCTACCGACATATGGAAACTTGTTTCTCGTTGGCAAATATGTATTGATTCTAATGGTTTTTATTTCGATTAATAAATTTGATTTTAAAAAAAGTTATGGTCATTTAAAGTTGAAGGTTAAAAAACGACATAACTTTGTGTTCAACCTAATATATTAGGCATAATTGGAGGCCCGCACCGCTTGTGTGTCTTTAATTAATTATTCTAATAAGGTTAATTAGTATTATTAGGCTACTTATTATTAGGTTACTTAAGCAATATAAACAATGGTAGAAAAATCTGGAATGTTCTGGTGTGTTCAAGAACTTTCTGGAATGTCTTAGAAACTTTGGAAAACAATGTTTAATTGAAGTTGCAGTTTTGCACATGTGAAGCTGATTTTTGCCATGTGATACACGGACATCAATATTGCTATTTATCTCAGCAAAATTTTGACTGTTTATATCGTTGTTAAGACAGTTTTGTAGATTTCTTGACTAGTTTTACAGTATCCCAAGCACCCAGCGACCTCCTAAAGATATGATTGCGAAGCGCTCGGGAGCCCATGACTCCCGCATATTAAAATAGTATAGACACGCTCTTTTGAGTTATTTAAAAACCGTCCTGGACAGATAGACAGAATCGGAACTATTCGCTTAATAATAAGCTGATAACGAGTTTTGCGTCATGGAACGTCACCTAACTCCAATTGCGTGTTAATATTTCTCAGCGTCTCCTGTCACTTCTGCGTTCCAATAGAGCGGACTTGCATTTTTTTACCCCGTTATTCCCGTTTTCCATCATTTAGTTAAAATCTACTAAATTTCCTGGATTTAAAAATTTCCTGGTAAAACACGTTATATTTATAAAAACGAAAACAAACGAAAAATCGGAAACAATTTTTTTTTCAGAAATGTTCCGCAGAATACCCATCGGAAAGGTTTTACAACGAAAGGTTCATCAAAAAACCAATGGGCTTATTGTAAGTCAATTTTTCCTATTGAAAATTCAACAATTTCGGTTTAGACAGCAACAACGAACTTGCAAAAACAACAAAAGCGACAGATAATATTCAAGATGGGGAATGAAACGCCGCCGCGGGTAGTAGGGTATTACGTAATGTAAGTAATACAAATCGCTGTGGTGAGAAATGAAAAAGAAGTAATTTTGATTGCAGATTTCCAGTAATTCCAGAAGAAACCGTTGAAAACAATTGCTTCATGTACAATATCGCTAAGAATGAAGATTGGCCGAAATTGGCGACTGCTGAGCCAAAGGTATAAATTTAATATTTTTATACATAATTTATAACGTCCGCGTGTATTGTGAAAAAGTTGATACAATTGAAGTTGAACGATTATAATAAAAGAGAAATTAATAAAAGTACATTATCTATAATTAGCGAGAAAAACGCGATTCAAAAAAAATATTAAATAAAAAGCTGTAAATGTGAAGACTCAGTAAAAAGAAATAAAACAATCCTTAATAGTCTTAAATTATTTTTTTAAACCATAATTTTCCTTTAAAGTTCTATATCTCGGTCAAAAAGTTATACATCAATCAGTGAAAATGTAAAATAACATGTTTTTGTGTTTTATCTTCTCGTTGTAATTTTCATATATATTTAGAAAATTCAGTAACATTATAAACTAACTGATTATTCTTTCAGGAAATGTATGAGGGTACAGTGAGAATGCTCATGGACTATGGAGCCACTGTCATGGAGCATACTGAACATTTGGCAAAATGTAAGAAAATGCATTTTAATTTTTAGAAAGAAAACATGAAAAACTAGCAATTGTTCCAAGTAAAACAGAATGATTAACAAAATTGATGTTTTTCTAAAAAAAATTTTCTGTATTTTAACAGAACACTAGTAAATCCTAGAATAAAAAAAAACATCTTTAAAAACACTAAAATAGCAGCCTTTTGCTGCATCATGGAAGATATGCTTAAAATGTCAGAAATATGTCTCTTATAAGTGAATATGATTATTCTTGCAATTTCTATAAAAGTCCTTATTTTTGTTTCCGCAATGGTTTCTCAATTTTGCAAATGAAACTAATTTTTTTCTCTAGTACCAGCCGAAGAGAGGACATTCGAGAACGTTGTCGAGCCGCTGCTCACCGAAGAATACGAAGTGAATTTAGCGTTTCAGACGCTTATTCTAAAAATGCTCACAGATTGGCCAACCTGTAATCGGAAGATCTTCGACGCCGATCTTCATCATGTCAGTAGGAACAGTTTGAAAAATTTCCCGATTCTATATCAGTATTTACGAAATATTTTACAACATTCAGATCAAAATTATGTGTGCTCGCGACCAGTTGGAAAAACTGACAAACAAAGATTTTCAAAATGCCATCAAGCAACTTTATGAATCAAAAGATGGGCTGTCCGAATGGCAGTACAGACTTTTAGAGTGGTATTTGTTAGAGGTATGAAAATCAATAAAAATAAAATTATCAAATTGGACATTAAGAAATTAATTTTTTAAAAATAAACAATTATGTTCTTAAAATTTATAACAAGTTAAAAAAAACTATTTTCTAATTTCTAGAATTTCACAGTATTTTTTCAGATCAAAGCTTCCGGATTGGACAAGCATGATGATAAAACGCGTAAAGTTCTCGGATCATGGAGCAAATTCGTTGATGAGTACAGAAGCAAGTACATGTAAGTATTCCTGAAAATTGTATTGGAAAATCTGTCTCCTTATAGTTAGTCGAGAGAACTAATATTTAAAATCTCTAGTTTTTCTTTTCAGCACTTTTGTTTTCGATGAAAAATATTACTATTTCCAGAACTGGTGTAATGTCGACCAACGATCAGCAGACTTTTGTGGTGACGGACCAAAAAGTGATCAAAGATGCTCCACCACATGTTCTCCAAAGACTTGCTGTTGATGAGTAATATTTTGTAAAAGTGTTTAACATATATCATATATTCAAAAATCAAGAGTATACGTATCAAATTTTTTGGCGAAACGGTATATTCTGACGGATAATTCAAAAATTGTAGGCCCAGCCCGTTCTATACTTTGCAGTTCATCGCTTTTTCAAATATATTTTCTATATCCAGGCAAAACTGGGAGTCAGGACCTTGGCGTGGATGTATGACACCTCATTCTATCTACCCATTCATGCAATACTGTGGTGATCGCCAACTCAGAGCCACAGCGTGGGAAAAATGGACGAGTAAAGCTGGATTCGATCACGACTTCTACAATAATTCCATCAATATTGAGGAACTGAGACATAACAAGTGAGTGTTACCAAAGAGAGCTTAGGTGAGCTGCAATCTCCTTGTTTATATCGAAATAATACTATATTTGCAAAACATGTTGAATTTATTACCGGGTCATACACGTCCGAGTCGAAGATAAAATGTACCTGATTTTTCTCGACGCGGTCCGTCGCATTTGTGCTTTTTTGATTACAAGATAAAAATGCTTGAATATATAGTGTTTTTCAGCGAAGGACTAGCCAAGACACTCGGATATGCTTCTGTCGCTGAGCACAGGCTATCCAATAAAATGGCTGCTTCCCCAGAAACTGTCAGAGAATTTATCGATGCGTAAGTGTCTTCAAGAAAAATGGTGTTCAGCTATTTTCAAAAATTGAATAAAAATAAATTGCACTCTTATTCTCAACATAGAGCTCAACTGGCACTCTGATTTCTAAAAAAAATATTTTAAAATTAAACTTTTGTAAAAATATAAACATTTAATTCCTGTTTGACGGATATTTTTCAGATATGCATTTAAAAATCATTCCATCCACAATCCTCCTTTTAATTTCCATGAACATTTTCTTCTCTCTGCAATCCCATATTTTTGCAGATTAACCCGTCGAATTCGTCCGGTAGTAATGGACCGTATGGAATCATGGAGTGCCTGGGCCGCTCGATGTGAACTGATCACTGGAGAGCTGCAGGCCTATGATATGCCATACGTGTGCAGAAAAGAGGCGGAGCATCATTTCGAGTGCGTTCATAGCGTAATTTTTCATTTAGGAGAAGTAATATTTTAGAGTAGACCCATTGGATTTGATGAATCACTTCCCATTCTGGCCGACATTCGAAAATATTACCCAGGTGGTTGGGCATATCTTCAACTTGGAATTCAAGGTGGGTATAACTATGATACGCAAAGCGACTGCGAAGTCAAAGTTTCAAATTCTAGGATATAACAGATAAGGGATTCGAAAGAGCTCATTCTGACGCTCGAATTTATTCAGTTAGCGACAAATTCAGTGGACAACACTACGGAAGGCTTTACCTCGATCCATACGATAGACAGAACAAGAGAGGCGGATGGAATGTCCTGCTGGCAAGACGTAAGTACGAACAATTAAAAACTTTCATACAACTGATGAATTATCGATATTTTGTTTCTCTGCTCTCAAAGTTATTCTATTGAAAATAGATTCAGATAAACATTCCAAACAAATGCTTCTAATTTCATTATCATATTCCTGTGGAGATTCAAATGGCACACAAATTTTTCAGCGGAATCAAAAGAACGAGGACTTGATAAGATTGTTTATTTCATTGGATCAGCCATCTCTCCAACAACCAATGGGCCCTCCCTTCTCCATCATCAACAACTTCAGCAACTTCTTTTCCATGTCAGTTTGCTGATCATTACATTTAAAACTCATTTTGTACTCATTTGTCCATCCGAGCGACCAAAAATCCATCTGGATATGATGAATGCAACAATTAGGATACCTCTATTTTCAGTTTGGTCGAAGTGTCCAACTCTTACTATCTCAATCCCCATATCGTGACATTGCAATCCCATGGGCTCCATTCTATGCTTCTGATTGGGATGCGGTTGATATGTTCCCTACCTTCCTTCAGATGTTTGTAACCAAACCGAACCTTTTGGCTACTCTCAGTTCCCCGCATCAGGTGAGCATCAGGTGCTAGGCAAAGCAATTGCTCGGTTGATAATTACAGATCACGAAAAAACCACTAACTGAAGAGCACGCCAACGCAGTAGCTCTGGCAATACCCAGAGCATCACTTTGGGAAACATACCGTACTCTGTTCTGGTCAGATTTCGACTTGTCTATATACGAAATGGAAGATAGAAAGCAAAAGTTCTGGTTGGATATGTACAAGCAAATGTATGCGGAGTACTTCCCGTTCCAAAGAGCGAAAAATGATTACCAACCGTGTTCTTTTACTCCCATTTTTGCCCTTCAACCACATATGAGTATGTATTATAGAAAGTTGTGGGCAGAGGTAAGAATAATAGCTTAAGATAGTCGTTTCCATCTTTCACTGTTACAGATGCTCGCGTTGGATATCCATGAAACTTTCAACGAGGAGGACAATGAAGTACAGACTGGTGAACGGTTAAAAACGGCAATTCTGAATAGAGGAAGTGGAGATGTGGCAAAGGAGTTGTACAAGAGATTCCAGGGTCGTAATCCATCTGTTGGAGCAATTTGTGATCATTATACTCCACCGATGTCAATTCAAGAGGAACGTGCGGAGAATGAGAGATGATGAAAACGAATTCATTCGACGATTTTTCTCGGGTTTCTTTAGACGCCTCTAAGGTACATTAAAAAATGGTGCATCACCTTTTGCGGTCCATTTACTGTAATATTATATTTATTATAAAGGGTACATCTAGTCTGTTTACTTATAGAATTCAACCTTTCCTCTTGAGAGGGTATACCGAACCGAATATTACAGGCATACAGTGAAAACGTTCTGCTCTATTTTTTCCATTTAGAAATCTTAACAACTCGCTACATAATTCTGAGTACAACGATGTAATCTTCGAACAAAATCGAAATAACAAATAACAATTCTATTTATGACATGGTTAATAGTGATCAAAATTACCACAAATCTTTTCAAACGTTGAAATGTAGTTTATAGCGAATCGAAGAAGCATCGTTACTCATTGGCTTATTTTCATATATCAAGTCCAGGTTTTCAATTTCATCTAGCACCGACTGGTTCCTGAAAGTATAATAAAGCAAAGTGTAAGAAAAATCTTGTGCTCCTTAAGATTATTCAACATCGTCTCGTCCCTTAGTTACCCAGAACCGAAAATATCCGAGACTGAGTATTAAAACTGGCACTTTATTTGATTTGAGCGAGAAAAGGTGATCTGTTGATATAATTTTTGCGTCTCTTTTTTATCTGTCATCGAGATTTGCAAAAGAAAATCGTGGCATCATTATCTGCAAATCTTTCTTCCAGAATACGGTACCAAAATAACATAAAGTGTTGAAATTCTTTATTGAACGCCTGGTGTGGGGATTCGGTTTCATGTACTCCCTGAAGAAGAAAAGGTCATACCCCATGAGAAATCTATCTAGATGCAACCCAAGAGTAAATATACACCATAGGACTATTTCAGCTGGTCGGCACATTTTCGACATACCCAAAGAGTGTGCGTCCCTTATTGTTTAGATGGATTTCTTTCTTTTTGTTTTTTCTTTTATTCCATTAGTTTGCAGAGTTGTATATTTAGGTGCATTCTTTTTTTAACTGTTTCTTGTTGCCTTTCTTTATTTTTGTTTCTCAAAAAAAATAATACTGAATTCAAGTTTCTTTTTGAATATTAAAACATTTCAAAGCGTTTCAACGCGATTTCCTTATCTATCCCTTATCCTCACCTCGGTTTTTACCTTTAAACTTTCAAATAATTTAGAAGCTTTTAATATATGTCGGGGCCAGCACAAAGCTCTTCTGGGCATGTCGAGACCCACGTGGTGGACGAGGTGAGAATTGATAAATGAGGTAACGTTCCAAAAAAAGAATACGTTCAGATTCCGGAGGCGCTAAACACTATTCTACTAATGGTCTTGAAGAATTTCTTCTCAAATGTAAGAACGTTTTTTTTTGAAGTTTTAAAGCAATCTGTATTCAAGAAATGTAACCCCACTGTAAATCAAAAGGGTGGACCTCTAAAATACGAGAGACTTGAGAACTAGCATGTTTCAAGAGCTGAATTTTTTTTTAATAATTCAGTGTTTGAAACAATTGTTTCAGGAGCATTTTTTAATTGTTTACCACATAATGCGAGCCCAATGTATACGAGAAGAGAATCTCAAAGCACGTCTGCAATTCGATCACAAAGTACTACGGCAACATCTAGCTTCTCTAAAATCTGAAAAGCTAGTTAAAGAGCGGACGATCAATCAGAAAAATGAGAACAATCGAACGATTACCATAATTTTCTACTACATAAACTATCGTGCAGTGCTGAATGTAGTTCGCTACAAAATTGATCACATGCGGCAAAAGCTGGAGTCCCGAGAGCAAATGGACACGAACAGAGCACATTATCGGTGTAATTCGTGTCAGAGTACATACGACGTAAGCGTTTCTTTTCAAAGTTGTTTAGTCATATATAATTATTCAAATTACTCTTACATAAGCTACACTGGAAGCACTTTTTTTCCAGAGTAAAAAACATTATCGTATTCTATACCTGCCTGGGAGTAAGTCCCAAGACAATCATCTGAGTTTAAATTACCGTATTTTATCATCTTTTAAAAAGCGTATTTTTTCCAGATGCTCGACATTAGCGGGATATTAAATCATGAAACGGGTAGTCTCATTTGTTGGAGGTGCCATGGAGAAGTGCAAGCGGATGAGACAGCAGTGCCTTCCCGAACAACGAGGTATTCAAACAAACTCATCATAAAAATTTTTAAATGCTAATAGTTTTCCAAAATCCTGCAATCGAAGCTTCACCAAACTATTCAATTTTTTTCTTATTTTTAGAACAGCAGTCGCCCGATTCAACGAGCAAATGACGCCATTGTTTTCCCATATCTGTGCTCTCAACGGTATCCAGCTAGCTCCCCATCTTCTTGAACCAGATATAACAAAATATCTCGAAGACGACAAAGCGCGAGAACTACAGCTTCAACAACAAATGGACTTTACTTCTGGAGGTGGAGGCCAACGAATACAGTTAGGAGGTGTTGCTCACTCTTATCACAACGCGGCGACGATTAACTATCAAAATGGAGATGCCGTATTTGTAGATTTGAACGCTGCTAGTGTTAAGTTAGTTAAATGGAGCAAATAATGTGAAAATCATTATTTCTTTGACGGTTTTATTCTTTGATTTCTTTCATTTCCAGGGGTCCTGTCGAGGAAGCCAAGATCATGCCAGAATGGCTGAAAGACACTGCTATAGGTGGAGAAGCCACACATAATGATCTTGTACTGGATCAAGCGAAGTTAGTTACAGAATTTTTGTTTAGGAATGTGTTGTTTCTCAACATTTGCCTATTTCAGAACGGAAGAAGAAGAAATGTCATCGAGTCAACGCCGATTCGGTCCTTCAATTGAGTATCTCCAAGAAATCGAATGCGGATCAGAAACCCCTACTGCCATTAAGACCGAAGAACCTCCAGAAAAACGGATAAAGGTCGAAGTCGACGAATGCACGAACGGCAACTTAGATAGCGTCAAAATGGAAGATGACGAGTTGAGTGAAGAGGAGGATATGGTTCACGTGAGAGGTCGAATGATCCCACTAAGCAAAGTGACTGCACATATGGTAAAAGGAGAAATGAGTGAACAGGACAGAGAGGAGTACTGTGCTGTTGTACAGGACCTGTTTGCCATTTTCTTTGCTGAGCAAGTGTTTGCTAGCTGACAAGTGTTGCTGCAATTTATGGTATTTTTTGTTAATTTTCCTTAGTTTTTAAAAAGTTGTGATTTCTTTTAACTTCTTCTGTATTTTCCAGAGAATCTCAATTTTTCTTCTCAAAAAATAATTAAGAATCCATTTATATCTTGTTTTTAAATGCATTAATTTGCTTGCGTGTTCATCATCAATATCCCACCACTCCCGTCAGTTTTTCACCTGTACTCCATACCTATCATGTCATCACACGGTTCAAAATTGCTTCTATTTTATTATTGTGTTTTGTTTTTTTTTCAACTCACAGTCACTTTAAATCTGTAGTATTATTATTTTTCTTAAGTATTATTTTTCAGTTATAAGTCAATTCTTTAAAAATAATATTATTGCTCTTTATGATGCATCATTTTGCAATTCTAAGAAAAATTCACTTCATTCTAGAGATTCTCCTTTCCGTCATGATGAACAGGGCGGGAGCGCAAACGCCAGGAAAGCTCAAAAGTGACCTCTTGGCCCGGCTGAATTGCGTATCTTTGCGGATGTTTCCGAATGATGTCGACTATTTGATTTCCGGGTTCCTGGAAAACATAAGTAATGAGCTTCGATCTTTCAATTCTCCGACCTCTTGGACAGTTCCCTTCACATCAATGTATCGAGTGTAATCATAATTAGCATAGTGGCACGAGATGGCTTTTCTGAATCCCTCCGACCGATTGGCGCCGGAACCATGAAACAAGTTCGGGTGGAAAAACACGGTATCCCCCGCGTCCATTTCCACGTATTCACGAGGAAGTGACATGTCGTAGTCCTTGATGGCATAATACGCCTTGTTAACCCCTCCCTTGTAAATAAAATTTGTGGAATTTCTTCGCATTTTGTAGCTTATTTAAAGTCCTACGACTTGGAAGATTGCGTGCGACGGAAGAATCGGCCACGCTCTAATAACCGCGAGGCAAACTGGGAGGGGAGCTTGCATGCGCAGCTCACCAAAGTCTTAGAAAAAGCACTAACAGTTTGCAAAATTGCGCAATTATTCAGTTTTACATGAAAATTTAGGGTGTAGCCTTTTCTGTCGCCGACAACAATCGTACCTAATCGTGCGATTTCACTTACCTCCCAATCTGGATAAGCATGCGCCTTTAATCCTTGAGTTTGGGATCCAGGAACGACTTGCAAACATCCATTTTTCTTGTTAATCCTCTCCATAGCTGTCCATGCGCATATCGTCAGATCCTCTGGACGCCATGGAAAATAGATGAGGTCCTGGTGCATCGGATGTCTGGAAGTGAGCTTCCCAGTGTCCGGAGGTTTATTGATGAGCATTGTGTGCATTGCCTGAATACGAGTTTTCGATGAGCTTCCGATGAGATCCCGAACGATTTCTGTGACTTTCGAGTGCTCACAGTAAGAGAAAAGCACCGGCTCCTCAGTGAAATCTTGCACTTTTGTGATGGTGTCAATGCCTAGAAGTTAAGAGGCTCCGTTCACTTGTCCGTGTTCTCAAACCTACTGTCCGGTGTAACTTTTTTTGCGATTGACACATCCTTCATCACCAACATACTCGCTGGTGGCTTCTTTTTTCTCTCGCAGATTGCCTGAAACATAAAGCAGAGGTGGTATTCTCAGATGACCGGTTTTTTAAAAACTCACATTGAATCTATCTAGATATTTCTTCAAATCCTCCTTTCCCACACAATTCTTAACGAGCAGAAATCCATTTTTCTGATAGAACTTTTTCTGTTCCACACTGAGAACATTACCAGGGCTCGACCAGTTCACTATTGACTCTGTAATTTAGTTGTTTCAGAAGTTGAAATCCGAACTTACTACTGGCAAAACCACGAGTCGAAAATAGGAAACATCTGAATGACTGCATTAATGTGAAAACAATGGCGATGAGTTGCGAGAATTCCAAATGTGCTTCGGTTAAATCTTGATTTTTGAAATGCAATATTTTTGATTATATATCGGCACGATACTCCATAAATGAAAGCAGAACAGATGACTTGGATTGCCTGGTTTTCTCTTTTTTTAAACGTCGACATTCTGCGTTATGCATTTTGAATGGTACAGCTGAAAATTGAAAAATTGAGAACCAGTCGTACCCCATCTTTTTTGATCAAGCACGTTTTGCTGGGCTTCTTGAAAATTAGCCATGCACTTTTTTCGGCAAATCGACTTCACACCTATCAGAAACCAGCCACAAAAATTCCAAAGAATATGGATATTTGTCTGTTATTTCTGAAAATAATACTGAAAAGAAACATTTGGTGTTTTTATTAAATTAAAGAAAAAGTATCCTTCGAGTAGAGCTCATTGCTCAGCTCAATGCCTCCCTGTGTCTCGGTATAACGTGTTTTGCTTCAATTTTGGCTGACTGCTTTTGAATTTAGCCGAAATAGATTCATGGAATATTAAAATAAAACTGTTTTTGAATGTCCTTGAAGGTTTTGAAATTTTTCGAATTTTTTTGAAATGGCATATTTATTTTAAGCTTAATCTTATAAATAAATAGTTCGATTCTGGATTTCCTGTTCATAATGCAGCCAGGAGACGTTCGGGAGACAGTGCCAGTAGCCACAAATTCTCCGGAAACTTATTAATATGAAGTGTTTATCGATTTCGGGTATATTTCAATAAACTCTCCCACCCCCCCCCCCAATTATAAATACCGGATAACCCCCCCCCCCACCTGAAAATGAGCTTATCAGGGCCAATGTCATATCTATTTCAACGCGTTCCTCCACCTTGCCTCCTCGAGCGTGGGAACATTTCAATATTGTCCCCCACCGCGTCTCCTTTCTGGAGTGGGGGGACTATATTGAAATTCTGGAGTGGTATAAAATTGCTTATCAAAAGCTTCGCTGAGTATCAAACGCGCAGGAAGCTGAAATTTAATTGCTTCTAATTATTAATTTTCTCTTTTTTTTCTGATTTTTTCCCGTTTTTCACATTTAATTTCTTTTAAAAAAATTTTATCGAAGCTTCTTATTTCTACAGTATGTCACTCTCGAAGTTAACTTCCATTTCTGACTTCCACACCTCGATTCCGGATGAAGAGACCGCTGTCCGTGTTCTTATGAACGAAAGTATTATTTCGGATAAAAGAATATGTAAAAAGTGCAATCAGCAGATGGAACTTCGAAAAAGAAATGCGACTTTTGAGGTAAAAATCTATTCTTAAATTAAAAAATATTCTCAAATTCAGTTCCGCTGTGGACTCAATAAAAGACAAGATTGTAGTACAGAAGGAATCAGGAAAAACACATGGTTTGACCGACCCAGAATTTCGTTGAAAGACGCTTTACTAGTGATCGTGATGTGGGTTAATAAAGGCTCATCCAAACAGATTGTCACAGAAACGAAATTGAGCGCAGCTACTGTAGTATATTTTCGTAACTTTCTCAGAGGCGCGTGCACGGAGTAAGTTTTCTTTGGTTTTTCGTTTATCTCAGTCTTTTTCATTTCTAGGATTCGAAAGAACTATGAACCGATTGGAAGACCAATACGAACTGTTCAAGTTGATGAGACAGCAGTGCACTCTTGAAAGTACTGCCGTGGGCAGAAGGAGCGAGAACTGACATGGATTCTCGGTGTGGTGAAAGCTGGTTCGAGAAAGTGTTTTGCTCAGATTGTACCTAACAGAGATCGAATCACTATGATTCCAATATTGCGGGAGAACATTGACTCAAGATCGGTTATCTGGACTGACTGTCATAAAAGCTACAGTACTCTCAATAGGTACAGTATCGGCCAAAAAGGTATTCGCAAACAGTTTTTCGAGCATAACTTTTCTGAAACTTCCCGGATCGTTTTGATATTTTGAGACAAAATTTAAAACGGTAAAAGAAATTGATTCAACAACAAGAATAATCAAATTTTCGAAAATTTGAAAAAATATCGAGAAATTTATGAAAATGGCGAAAAACCGAAAAATGAAACTTTGACTTTCGAAATCTAGGAAAGACCGGTAAATGAAAAATATCAATAAAACATGATTAAAATAGTTTTATTACTTTGTTGGGTAGCCTTTGGCGTCGATGACCGCCTGACATCTTCTTGGCATCGAGTCGAGAAGGATGTCGATAACAGACAAGGGGATGGCCTTCCAGACAGATTGGATTTGATCGAATTTCTGATTGACATTCGATGCACGGACTCCTCTGAGTTGTCTCTCGACATGCTCCCAGAGGTGTTCGATCGGATTCAAATCAGGAGATTGACTGGGCCAGTCCAGAAGAGCCACGTGACGGCGTCGAAACCAGTCCTTGATGTGCTTCGAGGTGTGTTTCGGGTCGTTATCCTGCTGAAAAACGAACGCCCGGCCAACATTAGACCGTGCCCAGGGTCTCATTGTGTTTTAAAAGATGTCTTCTTACACAAATCGATCCATGATGCCCGTAATTCTTCTCAGGGGGCCGATTGAAGTCCCAGAGAAACAGCTCCAAACCACCTCGGTTTGGAGCTGGTAGCTGGGATTGAACCGACATTCAACCGGACGGCGAATCCATTTGATACCGTCAGTACCAAACAGATTATACTTGGATTCGTCACCGAACACGTGATTAGCCCAATCCTGGCGTCCCCAGTGAAGATGAGCTCTGGCCCATGCTACGCTACGTTTCTCGGGGACTTCAATCAGCCTCCTGAGAAGAATTACAGGCATCATGGATTGATTTGTGTAAGAAGACATCTTTTAAAACACAATGAGACCCTGGGCACGGTCTAATGTTGGCCGGGCGTTCGTTTTTCAGCAGGATAACGACCCGAAACACACCTCGAAGCACATCAAGGACTGGTTTCGACGCCGTCACGTGGCTCTTCTGGACTGGCCCAGTCAATCTCCTGATTTGAATCCGATCGAACACCTCTGGGAGCATGTCGAGAGACAACTCAGAGGAGTCCCTGCATCGAATGTCAATCAGAAATTCGATCAAATCCAATCTGTCTGGAAGGCCATCCCCTTGTCTGTTATCGACATCCTTCTCGACTCGATGCCAAGAAGATGTCAGGCGGTCATCGACGCCAAAGGCTACCCAACAAAGTAATAAAACTATTTTAATCATGTTTTATTGATATTTTTCATTTACCGGTCTTTCCTAGATCTCGAAAGTCAAAGTTTCATTTTTCGGTTTTTCGCCATTTTCATAAATTTCTCGATATTTTTTCAAATTTTCGAAAATTTGATTATTCTTGTTGTTGAATCAATTTCTTTTACCGTTTTAAATTTTGTCTCAAAATATCAAAACGATCCGGGAAGTTTCAGAAAAGTTATGCTCGAAAAACTGTTTGCGAATACCTTTTTGGCCGATACTGTATTTCTGTGGGCACGACTCACTATCAGTTAACCACTCGGTGCAGTTCATCAAAGTAGCAGTAGATGGCACAGTTGTGAATACAAATTCTGTCGAATCGCTTTGGCAACGTATCAAGGCCCCTCTTGAAGAGTGCAACGGAACATCGGAAGCTCTTTTGCCGTCGTATGTCGATGAGTTCGTAGTTCGGGAAACGGAAGGATTAGAGTTCGCAAATCGCATTTGGACCTTCATCAAAAACTTCAAGTGAAGTTTTGAATTTTATTTCTCTTTATTGCTAATCTGTTGTTTTGTTGATTAAATTGTTTTGTTCACTGTTGATGACTATAATTCGTTTGATACTTTTATTACTACCATACTCTCTCCCATTTAAATAGAACCCCCCACCATTTAAATAGAAGCCCCCACCATTTAAATATGACCCCCACTATATTAAGATGACCTCCTAGGTGGTGGGCTATTCTAGCTACAATACAGTGGGGGATCGGAATGAAATCTGTCGGGGGGGGGGGGGGGGGGGATAATTGAAAAAATTCTAGGTATTTCAATATACACCCCCAAATCAACGGTGGGGGGATATTTCATTCCAATTAAACCCCCCACTGATATCATACCAATTAGGCCCCTCCTTCTTCGAACTTTCCCAAATTTCAACGGCGGTGGGGGGGGGGGGTTATCCGGGTAGTGGAGGGGGTTAAACAGGGTGGGGGGGGGGTATATTGAAATTTTCCCCGGATTTCGAATGATTAATAATTTTTTAAATAAAGCATTTCGTAAAAATTCAGAGTAAATTATGTATTCTGAAGTAAATCAGAGTCTCAAATTCACAAAAACTTGTAGTCCGAGAGCGAAGAGCGGTACTTCAAATTTTATCGAAAAGTCAATGTCAGCTTCAGGCTAAATATTCAAGTTGAATCTATGGATTCACATGCTAAAAATGATGTGGGAACACGCAACAATCAGTCTTATTTTTTTGTGATTTTTTTTTAGAAAATTAGAAAATTTTTAACTACTTTTCGAATTATTTATTTTGTTTAAAAAAAAAGAACATTAAGATGTTTACAATATGAAACAAAAATATTTACGAAATGAAAAGGAAAACGTGGAAATCAAAGGATTACAAGTTTGATCTCTGTCCGTTGACTTCTCTGGCACGAACTCTCCAGATATCTGCAAAATCCATTTGAACCGTGTTGGGGTCCAATCCATATTTGGTCAATCTTTTCTTTGCAAGCTCAATTATCTCCTCGGCCAAGTTCTCCTGAGTGGTGCCTTCTACATTCACATAGCGACAGATGTCATCGTTGGCGTAATGGCACGAGATGGCCTTGCGGAATCCTGAAAACACGACGTTGAAGATATTAGCACAGATAGCAGTTAATATGAAGATTTTGTCGAACCTTGAGTTCTGTTAGCTCCAGATCCATGGATGAGAATTGGGTGGAAGAATACAGTGTCACCTGCTTCCATTTCCACGTGGATACGAGGAGACGATGCATCGTAGTTTTGAATGCCGTGATAGGCTTTGTTAACACCACCCTGATAAATAAAAATGAAGTATTGGCCTTGTTTCACCTCACCATATAAGATCTTATTTCTTTTATCAAGCTTTCTAGATTTTCTAATTTAATCAAAAATTGGAAAAATAGCGGGACTAGTAGTTGAGGGCATCTAATTCCAGATTTTAGAAAAAGTATCGGCATGAAAAATAGCTGTCAGGTGCCTTCAAAAATAGGTAAACTATTTTGTAGATATTTTAGAGTACAGCTCCGCAATTTCTACTTGTGAAACAGCGGCTGAAGAGTGTTTTAAAGAAACATGGAGGATCGCTGCTTCGGCATTTACAATTCGTTTCGGAGTTAATGTTTTGGCAGGCAAAACAACGGCGATGAGGAAAGTTCTGAGCCAACTTCATCGATTTCATTCTACTTGCTGAGAGTGTATTGAAGAGTGAAGTCCGAAATTAAATGTTTATAGTAAATTGTTGCAGATCCTCAATTTTCCTCTGCGCCTTTAAAATAACAGTTTTTGCTACACATTTATCGGGTATCAATCAGACATTTTTTTGGCACCTGACGTCTTACATTTTCTTTTTTTTTCGTTTTAATCACTTGTTCAATCTCTAGTTTTTGAGTCTCTGTGCATTGTTAGACTCTGGGCTTTCATTTAGAATTAAATTTCGTCAAAGGAAAATCATTAATTTTGATTGATTTCAAATTCTATTTAAATTTTATGAAGGAATGCTCTTGCCGCAATATTTTATTCCATCTTTTTACTTAAATGCGGAATATCAGATTCAAAATTTCAGATGGACGTGTTCTTAAGTTGCTGGTAATACACCATTGGAACCGAAATCATTTTTAAGACGAGTGGCAACGCCGATATATAAGACTGATATTGTTCCAGTCACCTACCTCCCATTTTGGATACTCGTGGGGAAGAAGAACTCCTTTGTGGGTTCCTGGAACAACGACAAGGCATCCGTTGGCTCTGTTTATTTTCTCCATTGCAGTCCATGCACAGCAGATAAAATCAGCCGGGCGGAATGGGAAATACTGAAGATCTTGGTGCATCGGGTGGCGGGATGTGAGATTTCCTGTAAATGGCCAGTCAAAAAATGGTGGAACGTTGTCTCAAGAGTTCTGGTGAGCTCTTCTGTAGTGGCAAATACTCCCTTACTACTGTTTTCTATTTCTCTTTTTCTAAAATATATCTCTTCTACTTTACATTTCTATTTCGCTACTATTTTTTTGTTGGTCTTTTCGTAACAGGCCATTTCACAACTGGTCTTTTTCAATGTGCAATTCCTAGAGTTTTTCGAATTATTTTCTTTTAAAACGGACCGCGTAAAACAACCGGTTTTAAAACGTCTGAACTACAAGTTTCGGCACATCGTTATTTGAACCGTCATGTATTGAAACAGCTGATTACAAAAAGACCGATTGCGAAAAGACTTCAATTCAAACTAGCATTACATTAAAAAAGATTAGAAGACAGAGGACAAGTACAATGAGAATTTCTGTCCTATTGGATACCGTATGATTTGCTTAAAAGCGCGAAGCACTTTATTGGACAAAATTTGGCAAGCAGAAAAGTACGAGTTAAATATGAGGATTTTTCATCAAAATTCCTATTGACGTGCTGGTCAGGGCTGGTTTGCTCTTTACTTTCCAAGAATTGTAGTTCTTGGCTAATTTTTGGAGTTGAAAAATTTTCAGGTAATATTGAACTAATTAAATCCGTTGAGGTATTGTCTAAATATTATTTCTTCAGCATCAGCGTTGGCGTTTTTTTATGCTTCACGAGATTCTACTTCAACTACCGCCCGTTTGAAAATGAATGTGGACATGTTTCTCGACTCCAAAAAAACGTAAACACCGACGTAACAAATACTTAAGTTCACAAGATATCGTTTGAATGACTTACCGTTATCTGGTGGCTTATTGATGAGCATAGTATGCATAGCCATAAGATTGGATTTCGGGTTTCCAATCAAGTCCTTGACGACATCTACGACTCCAGGATACTTGCAGTATTCGAAAAGAACTGGATCGTCAGCAAAGTCCTGGATCTTCGTGATTGCCTTCTCTCCGTCTTTGAATTCAGATTTGGCGATTGAAATATCTTTCATCACCGTCATGTTATCTGGTGCCTTCACTTTCTTTTCACAGATATCCTGCAATCGTTTTGTGAATTCGAGAATAATAAGTTACGAAAATATCAAAAACCGTTAAAAGGCAGGGATTTAAAAAAAACTTGTCTGATTTCTGTTCCTGAAACAGATTTCCAAATTGCTTAAAAATCTCTGTGCTTGCCATTTTAAAAAAAATTGCGAATTTTATCATCCACGTAAGTCATCTCCGTTTCATACTCCAGATCGAGGACCCAGAAGTTTAAGTAAAACTTCTCTCACGTTTAGGGTAAGGGTCAGAGATGCCACAAACGTAAGTCATTGGTGGAGTTGTCAGTAGGCCAACGCTTCCACATGTCCCTTACTTGTTTTAACACAAATTTAAAATAAGCCTGCAGCATCTAGCGCACATCTCACTAACCAAATTAATGTTTTTTTTAAATATAAATATTATGAAACACTCCACGATTTGCGAGAAGGATCGAATAAAAATACTGAAATTGAAGAAAGTTGTGAAGGCGCCCCGAGGTGAGCCCTTTAGCAACTTTTGCTGGTTTTTTCAATTTGTACTTAAAATCAAAGTTCATACCTGGAATCTCTCTCTGAACCTTTTCAGCTCATATTGTGGAACACAATTTCGAATTAACAAATATCCATTTCTCTCGTAAAACTGGCGTTGTTCCGCAGTCAGAATCGAGCCTTCCCGATTGAAATCGATAACACCTCCAGTGAGCATGGTTTCTGAAACTTTCATTTATGATTTCATTGTTATTTGTCATAAGAAAATGAAAAATTAGAAGAGTCGTCAAGAAGGCTTAATCGAAATTCTACAAGTAGGTTTCCCGTATTTTTTTAAATTTCTTAAATGCACTGTGCTGCAAAAATATGGGCATTGAAAATTGTAGTGCCTTTTTTGATATTGTCAAATTACTCTGAAAATCAATAATTTTCAGAGTTTTTCGGTTCTGTATCTTTCGTTGTTTATGACAGTATACTGGAAGCAGTACTCCCTTGCGTTAAATCACGCTTGCGAAAAGCTTCGCGGGCCTAGCAACGTGCGGGGCTCGCTCATAGAGCCAAGTCAGTCGAGCCGTTTAGTACAATTTCCCGGTAACAATTTGATTTCTCCGTTTCGGGAGATCTTCAAGCTAAAGTACATTAAGGAAACGAGTTAATCATGTTGATCACCATAGACCTGCCTTCTGACTGTAATCAAGAACGAAAAGTTCAGAATCAAACAATTCCCATTGCTCACTGATTGCAAATTTTCTTATAATAGATTATTTAATTTTCAGAATAGTTTGAGAAAGCACCACCGTTTTCCCGGTGTCATAGTTATGCGGTACCCTCTAAATTAATAAAAATATACAAATTAGCAATGCTTAAAGTCCGATAATTTAATAGTATTAATTTTATAATTTTTATTTTCAATGAAATTTGCAGAAAGTTGAAAATTTAAAACTGATATTTCAATTTTCGTTAAATGCAATTTGCATGTCTATGAATAAATATTCATTTCCGGGCCGACAACGGGTGTGCTCATAGCTTTCATAAAAATGAGAATTATAGCTCGAAAGAGATTTTAAACTGTAGATAGCCGTCGTGTATTTCTTCAAAATTAATAAATTATAACCGTGAAACAAGTGGATACCGAAATAGAAGCGCTTAAATATTCGGTGCCGATTCAGTCGCCACCTTAGTGATTCTGTTAGTGATAGTGTTGGTGAACTTTATGGATTATTTTCTATATATACTTCAATTTCCGGCCCCCCATCTCTATTTGGAATAGTTATAAGACGAAATGGTTTGACACGGATCGCAAGTGTTCCCCTTAATGATTTTCTCTGTTCTGTAAGAGAGTTTTCCGGAATTCGCTTATTATTTCAAGCATAAAATAGATAAATAATCAGATTTTTGACGAATTTATATTCTGAAAACAGGGGATCTCATCTCTAGTGCTTACTTCTGTCAACTATATGTGAGCTGTCGTGGTTAAATAGCAAAAAACTTTAAAAATACCGTCGATTGAAAAGAAAAAATGGTTTTCGCTTTAAGCAATGAAAAAACTGATACTTGAAAGTAATCTATAGATTTTTCGAATTTTAAAAGAGCTGTCACTAACAATTAATATTTCCAGATATCCGCAATTTAGTCATTAAGAGTGTCGGAAAAGCGGAACAATAGATGATCACTTGAAACGCTGCTAATAAATATAACTTTGAAGGAAATACTCTTGATTTACATAGCTGCTGTGCTACTAAATTGAGCAATACATCGGGAAAAAAAAGAAATCACGCTAAAAATTTAATATAAAGCCACTAATCGAAATGAAAAAATGTCTAATTTTCGGCCTCCCATCGTTTGCAGTCGGTGGACATCTAATATGATACAACTTCAAATTGGCCAAAATAGAATCCGATAACGACTGGAGGGACTTTTCAGCAAACGCGAACGCAGTTTTTCAGGAAGAAAACGGGAATGGATAGGTGGGAGGGGAGTGGGGAGGAATAGCCCACCTTATCAGCACTTTTACTTCACACATAAATAGCTGAATGGTAATCTTATGTTAGGGGAGAAATACAGAAAAGTGCATAGTGTGACAGCTGCCACAGTGTACCGTTATCATACACTAACTGTTTTACCGTCTTGTCTTGTCACTGATATTTCGGAAATAGATTAATATTCACAGAGACAAAGAGAACGAGAGACAGAGAAAGCGAAGGAGATAAAGCAGTTTTAGAAGACGGCACGTTTTGCTGTGAATCATGCATCGTCAGACATTTCGATAGTCGACAACACTGCTTGTCAGATATGACGCCTACAAACTTGGTAAATCATATTAAAATAGACGCGAATGGGGTGAGCGGAGAACATCGAATATAAAAAAGAATTCTTAATGTTTTATCATAGTCTGGTAGTCTAGGGGTGAATACGGTAATTTGAGGCTAATACACTTAAAGAAAATTTAATGAGTGATGCCACACCAACAAAATCAGTCCGAAGTCCGCTATTCCGACCACTGTCTGAACCATGGTTTTATAATTACAACGAGATCTACAATTTTTAATTAATAGGTTTGGTTTTAAAGAAATTTAAGGCGTGTTCTGTACCCGACACAGATTCCAAGTAAACCTCAGTTAAGCTATCTTCGGAACATCGTTCAATTATAGTCGTAGGTGCATTTTCCTGAACATCCTGTTTGCATCGCACTATTGACACTAATCTTATAACGATTTTTCAGTTGCTGATGACAAATATCAATATTACAAAATGCACATATTGAAGGTATGTGCAAAATTTCTTTAAAATTCCTTTTTTTTTGAATGAAGAATGCTGGAAAGAGTAGTTCTTACTAGGGTGGGCTAGGGGTGATCCATACAATTACAACGTAGTCTGCTATTGAAGCCATAGTCAAAAATCAAAAAAACATCACACTCCAACAACAGTTCATCTAAATCGGAAACAGAAAATATCGTCTAATCTCGTTCCATCCGACCCCACATCCCACCCTGTTCTTGAGGATTAGAGCCCGGAAACATTATGGACTATTCCAGTGGCAACATGGTCGTCGCATTCCTTGAGCTACGTCATCTTCTGGGCTCCCGCAACAGAATGAGGTTTCTTATTGGTCGTGTTCTGTCAAGCTCCACCTGATTCGTCACTACCGTTTCACTGTAGCATGACGGTTTGATTCGAAAGTGGGGCAAATAGTAAAAACGCGTAAAAACTTGGTAAACATGCTGTTTGGTCTCTAACTATAAAGGTTGGAAATTAGGCTGAAAATATCTGAAAATCTTCACATTTATACTCTGGACGTACTAAAAGAATCGCTTTAGTTTTCGATTGTTCTCCATACTTCACTCATTTCCCTATTTTTACTACAACATTATGGCTTAAATAGGCTTCAAATCATAGTTATCCGAGCATTTTGAAACTCCAGAAATCAAATCAGGGGTTTTATTGAAACGATAGGGAATCATTACTTCTTAAGATTGATCGATTCGGCCGAATTTGGCTTCGATGACAGCACGAAGACATAGTTGATTTTTTGTCAGCCTCTTGGATGAAGACGCCAAACATTGGAGCGTCCGTCCTCTGTAATGAAGAGCAATGAATCCAAAATCGATTTGATTGATTTTCAGTTTGTAATTAGAGATTCTGAAGACATCTTTGACAAAGACGAGCCATCGCGTGCTACCGCTTCTTCTATAATCCATACGATATTTATCACATTCCAGACCATCTCGTTAGATGGCGATGGTAATCAGGGAAAATACGGTTTATGGAAACGAAAGAAAGGGGCTAAATTCAGAAGTTGTCAATTTCACTGCAATAATGTATTGAAGATAAAATGATAAACATTCTGAAACTGCCACTTCGCGGTTCCTGTTATTAAATTCTTTTTTGTCGCTATTTGGTACGATTCTTCGAATTTCAGACTTCAATTGAACATTTATTAATACGGAAAATATTAAACAGATAAAAAGTTAAATAGACTGGACAGCCATTATTATTATTATTATATTATCAAAATACAACAAAAACAAAGGAAATGTCAAACATCCAAAAATGTATTCGGATTCGGAGTGTATCGCTGACTCGTCGGCGAGTTATCCCTGGTAACTGAGTATTTCTTGCTGTCTCGAACTGGAGATTCTGGACATTTATGTTGTTGACGTCGTCTGTTGATGATGAAGACAGTGGTGAAGAGGATGAGAACGATGACGATGACGACGATTCCGATTGGAAGAATGTTGCTTGTGAACGGTGAATCTGTGGATCTGAAAATAGCTTTGTATTTTCAAGAAGAGAATTTTGAAAAGCAACTTACTTCTGAAAAGCGAATGATGGTTGTGTGGTAGCTATTCTCGAAGATTCAGAAGTCATAGGAATAGTAGTAGACGTCAGAATAGAGGTAGAATTCGTAGAAGAAGGAGGATTAATGACGGTCTGATCGCAATGCTCTCCAATATATCCAGCATCGCATTCGAAAACGGACAAAACCAGAAGAACAGTGTCCGAGAATACCAACGTCGTCAATCTGCTTCCATTAGACATACTCATTTGGAAAATCTGCTTCGATGGGGCACTTCCACGCCTTGCAATATCCAATTCCAGAGTCTGCTGATGAATTTTTGGATGAAAACTAACAGTTCGCGTGCTTCCCATATCCAAAACAATGTCTTGAGATCCGTGAGCAGTGTCCAATTGCAGGAACATCTGATTGGAGGCAGTGAATTCCAGACGAAGATGTCCTGTGGTATGAACCACTGACAACAGATAGAAGGAGAATGAGAATAGGAAGACGGAAGTTGAGAACATTCAGAAGTGGTGAAAGCTAATCAGACTGATTTCCTGTACTCTCCTACTGGTCCTTTTATACCATTTCTAGACGGATAGACCCCGCCCAATCTTAGGAATTATCATCAATTCTGAAGTCATCATCATCCAGGTCACTTACAGTGGTCCGTACAAAGGGGAATGATTACAAATGTGTCACCAGATGAGCAGGCTATTGATGAATACAGATAGAATTGTCATCAAATATGGAATATTATACGATTCTAATGTAATGACAGCTTTATGAATTGTAACCTGGATTTATAGAAAGAAATGTGAGCATTCAAAACAATTAGGAAAATAAAATAAAGCCCTACAGCGACAGAAAAAAGTAGAAATTGCTATTTCAAACTTTTCGGTGTTTTCCAAAATGGAAATTTTCACATGAAAATGTACGGGTACTTCTAAAATCTAGTCTCTTTGAACTTTCCGGTTGATTTTTTATTCCGAAAAATGTCAGAAAGTTTATGAAGAATTTGTTACGTCTAGACAGCAGAGTAGGGCGGAATTGGATTTCGGGAACTCGAAATCCGGAAAACAGAATGAAAAAAACGGCGGAATCCGGAATTCGGAATTCCGCCCTTCTCTGCAGAGTAGGGCGGAATTGGATTTTGGGAACTCGGAATCCGGAAAACGGAAAACGGAAAAAAATTTTTTTCACGGAATCTGGAATCCGGAAGATGGAATGAAGAAAACGGCGGAATCCGGAATTCCGCCCTTCTCTGGTAGACCGGTAGCCAATCTCCATTTTAAAATATTTGGAATATTCCGGAAAAGATAATTTATTAACATGTTTCTCAACCGTTTTCTAGAAGACATCCAGGAATGATCTTTACTGTAAAAAGATTTTGTGATTAAATCTCATTTGTGCTCTAAATGTCCTTCTACAATTTCAAAGTTTTAGTGAGTTGGACCATCTCATGGGGTGTCGTCCGAAAGGTCGTTTTTGGTCTCGAGGAATCCATTCTTGTATCAGTTTCGTCCATCTTCCGTCATTTCTTCGCATAATGTGCCCGGCCCATCCTAATTTTTTCTTTTTGATGTATATATATATATATATATATTTATGGCACAGGGTGTGCCATAAATATAGCGCCGCAACTTTGCGTAAGCTCTGGCGCATGCAGAACGTTTTTTGTAGCGCACAGTATTCTTTTTTTAATTAATTATTTTGTTTTTAACTATTCCTGAAAATTTCAGCAAATTATATTATCTTTGAAGGTAATGGTGGCTGCTTCTCCATTCCGATCTGCAATTGTAAAGTGTGCGAAGAAAGGATTGACTTCTTCGGAGATTGGTAAAAAGCTAGGAGTCAACAAATCGGTGGTGAATCGTACTCTCGTTAGCTTCATGGAGCTGGAACGTTGAACGACAAACGTAGAAGTGGTCGCCCGGTGTCTGTGACAACTCCAGATGCGGTCAAGATCGTCAGAGAGAGAGAATCAGAAGAAATCCGGAAAGAAGCATGAGATAAATGTCCACAGAGCTTGGAATGAGTCCCAAATCTCTCGAAGAATTGTCAAAAGCAAGCTGAAGATGAACCCGTTCCTGACTGACTGAAACAAAGCTTTACGCTTGAAAAAAGCCAGAGACCTCCTGAAGACACACGCGTTGGCACGCATCTCAAGGCTCTGTTTCCAGATGTAAAAATTCTCACTGTGGAAGTCAATAAGAACGGCCAAAACAATCTTATCATAGCTGTCGATTATGAGAGTGCATGTAAGAACGGTAAAATCCTCAATAAAACTTCTCATCCGTCTTCTGTGATGTATCTGTTCAGATGGAAAGACGCCATTGATTTTTGTTGATGTTGGAGCCAAAGTCAATAAGGAATACTATATTGAGAACATTTTGGTGTCGGAGGTGCTGCCCTGGTCCAAATCCCACTTCATAGACGGCGATTGGACTTTTCAGTAGGATGGAGCGCCGGCCCACACTGCGAAACTCAAACAACAGTGGTGCGAAGCCAATTTCCCCAACTTCATTCCGAAAGATCAATGGCCCGCTTCCAGCCCGAACTTGAACCCGATGGATGTCGCTGTTTGGGGATATTTGACCCAACAAGTATCCACGAAAAATTAAAAATTATCCAAATTTGGGAGCCCTGAAGACCGCCTTGACAGCTGCATGGGACAATTTAGACGCCTCATACCTCCGTGCCGTCATCGACTACCAGAAGAGACTTCGAGCAGTCATCAAAGCGAAGCGAGGAAGATTCGAAAATTGCTAATGCTATATTTTTTGTTATGTTTTAATAAACATTTTGGTTGATTTTCAGAAAAAAAACTTCCGATTTGAAGTTTTTACACCGTCTTGAATGCGGCGCTATATTTATGGCGCATCCTGTATTATATTTGAGTGGGTCCGTGACTTGGGAGATTTTTCGGATGTCTTCGCGGTGTAAGTCTTGTTGGCGTTGTTCCGTGAGGGTCATTCCTATTAATCTTCTTTCTAGTGATGCATGCGTCTCACGGATTCTTTCAGCGAGGCCCTGTGCCCAGACTTCAGATCCGTATGTGAGTGTGGGAAGAACTATGGTGTCGAAAAGTTGAGCTCGAATTCGGGGCAGGTGAGAGCTTCAGTAGTTCTTTTGAAGTTGCTGAACATCTGCTGCCCATTTTCATTTTTGCAGTTCTGGTTCTAGCTCATTTTGTGAGTTCAGTATTCTGAGTAATCCAAGGAAGACATACATACTCCCACGTCTTCGATTGTAGTCATGGTTGCGTTATCACTGATGATCACCGGATGCGTGGTGGCGTACGTGTTTCTCAGCACTTTGGTTTGTTAGTATTTATTTGAAGGCCTACTTTTTTGCACCTTTCTGTGAACTCTTGAATCATCTTGCTGGCAGTTCTTGGGTCGTTTGCGACGAGAATGATGTCGTCTGCGAATCTCAAATGGGTGAGATTTCCGCCATTGATCAATACAGCTGGCGACATTTATCGCATTTTTTCTCACTGATGACGGCTATTCATATTCATCTCTTCCAGCTTCACATGCTCTAATTGAAATTTACTTTTCTCCAACGTTCAGGTGTTGTTTGAATCTAAAATGCGCGTATCGCTTTTTGTGCACCAGAGTTGAGACTTCAGAAATCCGAAGGGTTATAATATATAAATTACAAGTTATAATGAAAGATGTAATTTTTACTACGGGAATATAGTTTCTTCATAATTTATTCGATGAAGGGCACAATGACCTCTTACTCATGCAGCAAAAATAAGAATATGTAAATAATTTTTGCTGTTTAAATGTAGAAAAAAGAGAGAAACTCTCAACTCTGCAGCACACTAAGCGATGAGACGCGCATTTTAGATTCAGGCAACGTCGGAAAAAAGTGAATTTCAATGTGTAGCTGGAAGAGAAATGAACAACCGTCATCAGTGAGAAAAAATTGAGATCAATGTCTCCAGTTGTATTCATTAATTCTCAAAAATCAGTTAACAGGTATAGGACATTTAGAGTACAAATGAGACTTAAAAGAATCACAGCATCTTTTTACAGTAAAGATCATTCCTGGACGTCTTCTAAAAAACGGTTGAGAAACATGTTAATAAAATTATCTTTTCCGAAATATTCCATATATTTTAAAACGGAGATTGGCTACCTCTCTACTTAAAACGTAAAACGTAACAAATTCTTCATAAGCTTTCTGACATTTTTCGGAATAAAAAATCAACCGGAAAGTTCAAAAACGACTAGATTTTAGAAGTGAACGTGCATTTTCATATACAAATTTCCGTCTGAAATAGCAATTTCTACTTTTTTCTGTCGCTGTAGGGCTTTATTGTATTTTCCTAATTGTTTTGAATGCTCACATTTCTTTCTATAAATCGAGGTTACAATCCATAAAGCTATCATTACATTAGAATCGTATAATATTCCATATTTGATGACAATTCCATCTGTATTCATCAATAACCTGCTCATCTGGTGACACATTTGTAATCAATCCCCCTTGTACGGACCACTGTAAGTGACCTGGATGATGATGACTTCAGAATTGATGATAATTCCTAAGATTGGGCGGGGTCTATCCGTCTAGAAATGGTATAAAAGGACCAGTAGGAGAGTACAGGAAATCAGTCTGATTAGCTTTCACCACTTCTGAATGTTCTCGACTTCTGTCTTCCTGTTTCCATTCTCTTTCTATCTGTTGTCAGTGGTTCATACCACTGGACACCTTCGTCTGGAATTCACTGCCTCCAATCAGATGTTCCTGCAATTGGACACTGCTCACGGATCTCAAGACATTGTTTTGGATATGGGAAGCACGCGAACTGTTAGTTTTCATCCAAAAATTCATCAGCAGACTCTGGAATTGGATATTGCAAGGCGTGGAAGTACCCCATCGAAGCAGATTTTCCAAATGAGTATGTCTAATGGAAGCAGATTGACGACGTTGGTATTCTCGGACACTGTTCTTCTGGTTTTGTCCGTTTTCGAATGCGATGCTGGATACATTGGAGAGCATTGCGATCAGACCGTCATTAATCCTCCTTCTTCTACTAATTCTACCTCTATTATGACGTCTACTACTATTCCTATGACTTCTGAATATTCGAGACTAGCTACCACACAACCATCGTTCGCTTTTCAGAAGTAAGTTGCTTTTCAAAATTCTCTTCTTGAAAATACAAAGCTATTTTCAGATCCACAGATTCACCGTTCACGAGCAACATTCTTCCAATCGGAATCGTCGTCATCGTCATCGTTCTCATCCTCTTCACCACTGTCTTCATCATCAACAGACGACGTCAACAACATAAATGTCCAGAATCTCCAGTTCGAGACAGCAAGAAATACTCAGTTACCAGGGATAACTCGCCGACGAGTCAGCGATACACTCCGAATCCGAATACATTTTTGGATGTTTGACATTTCCTTTGTTTTTGTTGTATTTTGATAATATAATAATAATAATAATGGCTGTCCAGTCTATTTAACTTCTTATCTGTTTAATATTTTCCGTATTAATAAATGTTCAATTGAAGTCTGAAATTCGAAGAAATGTACCAAATGGTGACAAAAAAGAATTTAATAACAGGAACCGCGAAGTGGCAGTTTAAATATCATTTTATCTTGTATAAATTATTGCAGTGAAATTGACAACTTCTGATTTTTGCCCCTTTCTTTCGTTTCCATAAACCGTATTTTCCCTGATTACCATCGCCATCTAACGAGATGGTCTGGAATGTGATAAATATCGTATATATTATAGAAGAAGCGGTAGCACGCGATGGCTCGTCCTTGTCAAAAATGTCTTCAGAATCTCTAATTACAAGCTGAAAATCAATCAAATCGATTTTGGATTCATTGCTCTTCATTACAGAGGACGGACGCTCCAATGTTTGGCGTCTTCATCCAAGAGGCTGACAAAAAATCCACGATGTCTTCGTGCTGTCATCGAAGCCAAATTCGGCCGAATCGATCAATCTTAAGAAGTAATGATTCCCTATCGTTTCAATAAAACCCCTGAATTGATTTCTGGAGTTTCAAATTGTTCTGATAACTATGATTTGAAGCTTATTTAAGCCATAATGTTGTAGTACGAGTCAGCGATACACTCCGAATCCGAATACATTTTTGGATGTTTGACATTTTCTTTATTTTTGTTGTATTTTAATAATATAATAATAATAATGGTTGTCCAGTTTATTTAACTTCTTATCTGTTTAATATTTTCCGTATTAACAAATGCTTAATTGAAGTCTGAAATTCGTAAGTTAGCTAAGTAAAAAGGGCAAAGTGTAATGTTTTTACAGTTTTTGGTAGTTCTGGAGAAAAACCATTGTTCTGCGCAATTTTACAAAATGTTCCTATTAAATTTGTTTGTCTAGCCTCTGCCTTTTCGCTCTTGAGCGCCCCCGTTGCTATGGCAGCAAACCCTTTTTCTTTTCTCCTCTTTCCAGCGCTCCCTTCCTCCTGAATTCTTTTTCTGATTCGGAAACACAATGCCTGATATAAATGAGAATAAGAAAGTTGCCAAGATTCTAGTATTGGGCCCTCCAAAGGTAAGTATGCCTTTTTTCTTTTGAATATGCAGAAATTCGATTTTTGGGCTAAAAATGGTTCACTACACAGACGAAAAAGTCGCAATCTGAATTCCCGACTAAATTTTGGCGTTTTTAATATTTTCTTTTTGCAAATTTGAATAAAAAGTATTAAGAATATCGCTTTTTTAAATCGTTTTTTCAGGCGGGAAAAACCACCCTTTGCACGTTCCTTGCCGATTTTATGGAGGATAGTTATGCCATGAAGAAGGGAGAAGATCCCAGTGATCGAGACAGAAAATTCGAGTTCGAGTTCATCAGTGTTTACAGACCAACTAAAGGTAATTATAAGAAACATGCAGAGTGGGCATTAAAATGCTTAAATTATTTCAAAATCGTCAAATCTAACTGAAAATCAATCAAATTCTTAAAAGCAAAGTGACACTTGATGATCTGAGCTTACCGCGACAACCCGAAGACCTATAGTTCAAAGAAACGAATGTACCGCTTCGAGATTACTCCGTTTAGTGGGGCCGCTTCATGCCGAGGTCCCGTCTCCTCCATGTGAAAGGGGAATTCCATGGGAATTCGAGAGATGACTACCAGCCTCTCACTGTAGACAGGCTCTAAGAGCAAAGGTCCCACAAAGAGTAAATAAGTACACCCTAAAAGCTTTGCAAAATAGAAGAAAAACTGAAACAGTGCAGAAAAAATCTTTCGGTTTTCCGCAAAACTTTTTAATCATAGTTCAGAACTCTGATTGTCAATATATGTATAACAATTTGGATAATTTTAGAATCATTCAACTATATTGAAACATCTTATTTTTTTCTGACAATTTGAAACCGATTTCTTTGACTTCAGGCGTCCGAATCCAGGAGTTTGAGACGCATGAATTTTTCACCGAAAGGGAGCAAAACGAAATGGGAGGTACTAGAAGATTGGAAGATTCGGAGATACAGTTATGGGACGTTAGTGGGGACAGAAGGTGAGATGGAAAAGCAAGTTCAAGACAAGTATACATTTAATGATCATGGAAACCGAATATTGAAACCTTTTCTAGAATATTGTAGTTTTAGGAGTTCATTATAATATTATTCGTCAAATTAAGTAAACTCTGTGAGCCTACTCACAAGCTTCCAGATACGAAGACTGTTGGCCTGCCATCAAAGAGAATGCTGAGGGCGTCATTTTTGTGGCGAATCCTGAAGAGCACAAAGGATCAGACCTACAACCATGGTTCTACGAGTTTGTAGAAAAGGAAAATATCGACTTGAGTTGCGTAATGGTCATTCTTAATGAACAGGGATCCAAGAAGACTAATCATGAACAAATTTCTGGTTTTGAGTTAGTTGTCTCTTTTGCGGTTTTCCAGCAAGAGTAGCTGAATCTTCATCGAAATTGTGGTTTTCAGAATCCTCCCGAAGCTCCGTGGAGTTCACCACGTGGCTCATCACTTCGGCTCCGAAGCGATGCAATTGAAAATGGAAGTCAACCAATTTATGGCAACTGTTCTGAAAATGGAGCAGAGAAAACGTGGATTTGGTGACGATTACTCGTTGGGAGATGAACCAATGGACGATTTTTAACCGATCATAACTTCGTTGATATAAATGAATACATTTAGTTGCTTTATTCTTAACAACCAGTTCGTAAAGGGAAACACGAGCACGAAAGAGAAAAAGTAACGGGTTCGTGAAAAAAAGCATACCAGTAGGGAAAATTAAAGTTAATGATACCAGAAAAATAGGTCGCCTAGATATATAAAAATACATTAAACGGATAAAAATGAGGTTTTTAAAGTAATTTTGCAAGTAACATTAAATATGAAGCAATGCACTACGGATGCCAAGTGGCACATGTCTCATTGAATCTTTGCTGAGAATTTTTAATTTCCATAGCTACATCTTCACAGAAGAAATTTTCGTAGTAATTTTGCAAATTCAAGAGATCCACACCTCCAACTTTCTTCTGAATCCATCGAACAGCTTCTCTAAGCGAAGGCTCCGGGTGAATCGGAGCATTTTGATACTTTTTGGCCATCTCGATCACTATAATTTCTTGACGAAGAATTTTCCAAAATGTGTCACGAATTTTGCTGAGATTGACGACTTGGCGAATTGCTCCGACGTGCTCCATACGTTGCCAGCGATCGTGCATATCGGAGAATTCAACACACGCTTTCTTGAAGGCACTCTGAAAAATGGCTTATTAAAATGAAAGCTCTAACTGTATGAAAATGAATACTTTCTCATCAGAGTAATTGGAAGATAAGTACAGAAATTGCGACCATATTTGAAATTTTAATATTGATCGGATTAACAAGGACTGCTGTATATATTAAAGGCGCACATATTTTGTTTTGAATTTTGAAATGATTTCATTTCGTTTTTCTATTTAAAATTGTGTAATTTTGTGTTGCTTATTTCAAAAAATTGAATCTATTGTGAAATCAATGCATTGCGAGCGTTCCAAAAAATCACCTCATGAACATCTGGTAGTCATGAAAACGAACCTTTACTGAATCCCTGCAATCTTGTTTTGATCCACTTCTCTCCATAATCCTGCCTATCTCAGCTTCTCTAATTTTGATTCCAACCACCGCATTCGGTTCTAGAATACCTCCTCGACACGCCTCATCTGCCACCATGTGAATAAACCCTCGATTAACATTCGAATCTAACACTGCCCATGCTCCACCTCTTAACTCCCCACCAGCCGGAATATATACAATAACTGGTTGTTGATATTGCGAGAGCTCATCGATAATGTGTGCTCCAAAAGAGAGCACTTGATCCGACATATCCTTTCGCCCACCGGAGAATCCACGAAGACTTGCAATTATAATAAGTGGAATAGATTCTCGATTGAAGTCAGAAATAGCTTGAGAAGTTTTGAAGGCGGATTCCGGATACCATACTTGCCCTGCTCTTGTGCTCACCGTTTCTTCGCTATTCTCTGCCCCTTCATCAGCCAATTGTCGTTTTTCAAAAGATTTCCATTGAGAAGCAATCACTCCAACTGGCAATCCATTCAGTTTTGCACGTCCAGTGACAATCGAAGCAGCCCATAAGGGACAGATTTCATCAAAAGAATCGGCGTCAAAAATTCCTTCTGATATTGGAAAAAGGTTTTTTTAACTATCAATTTGTAAACTCACGTTTGCCATTAATTCCTCCTATTAGATTTCTAACATCTAATTGCACATCTTCTTTTTTTACCTCGACATCTTCCAGACAGACATTTTCTGAATTTCCAGAAGATGCTAGACACTTGAAAAACGGAAACTCCATTTGTTTACTAGGAAGATATTGCAGCCAATTGATCAGTTTTCGAACACCTTCAAGATCAGACGAGACAGTAGCGTGAGCGATTCCGTTACTACTCATGATTTCGAAGCCACCTAACCGGTTGTTTGAGGCATAAACCTGAAATGCGGTAATTAGCAGGACCATTATTTTTTTTATTTCAAAGTGTAGCTCCCTTGTATTATTTATGTCTCATAGTTATTTTGTTAACTGTCAACTCACTTTCTTTCCCAATATAGTGTTTAACGCAGCGGCTCCTGTCAAAATAAGATGCGATTTTTCGTGTTGAATGACCCGTCTGGCCAATCTTGCTGTATAAGCTCCAATTCCAACAGATCTGCCAGTGACATAGCAATAGGTCGGAATTTGCTGATAAGCACGAGAAGTTTCTCCACCAATTGCTCCGGATCCCATGAGGTTCTCTACACCAATGTATTCGTTGGCTTTTCCTTTGACAGCCAATAGCTTCAGCTCATTTTCTCGTTCTTCGTAGACAATTTGTCCTTTTAGTCTCTCTTTTTCAGTAGCATCAATATAAAGATAATCGAAGTCATATCCGTTTGGCTTCAATTTCACTTTCAACCTATCCAAAACATCTCGGGCCAGACCTATTCTAGCACCAGAATTGCAGGAAACATTGATTCGTGGTATCTTTCTCTCCCTTGCAATTTTACTAGCCATTTCAAAAAGTCGGTGCTCTGGCAGGGCAAATGACCCAACCTGATGTGTTACATCATTTCCAATTAATACAAATTCCACGTATTCCGACCCTAATCGCAATTTTACTAGCCATGCAACCACTGAACAGGTGTTTAAGGCTTGAGAAGCGCGTCGTTCGAGTTCTTCTGAATCCGAGATAATTTTGATTTCATTGTTCTCGTCAACAATAAGTTCAAAAATCTGTATTAACGATTTCCATTTCTCATTTTCAACAAATTCTGAAGATGTATGCGATGCCATCAGCGCAAAAATCATGGGGAAATCGTAGATGTATGTTGTACGATTTTGTCTCGCTAAATATCTCTTGAAATCTCTTTTCGTTGGTGGCTTGAAGGTTTCATCTGATTCATCTGATATTTTATCGCACAAAAAAACTCCAAATTCGTTGACAAACTTCCAACTTTCTACGTCTCCATTGACAATGATCCTTGCGATTTCTGCTTTTTCTAAGCGATTCCAATTTTGCAAGATCAAGCTTTTCAATTGAAATACCGAAGGATTTCCAGAAAGTTCAATCTGATTAGCTGCAAATATAATTTTTGGAAATTCTCTGGAGAATATGGCTAGTTCCAAAAGCGCTTGATTCAGTTGCTGAGTTAATTCTTCATTTGAGTCATTTTTGTATCTCATGGATGCCACTTCATTGGAAAAATTTGATTTTTGTACGTCAATCTTGCAATTTTCCATGGAAAACTCTTGGTTTTGAATGATCCTGTACAATATCCGAGCGCATAATGGATAAACTGTCTTAAGGTGTTTCATATTGAGCATTTTCTGGAGAGCCGCAATAAAAGATTCAGAAATCGTAGATTCTGAAAATTGATTTATAATTCCGGCAATCAGTTTCTCTTTCATTGCAAGATTTTTGTTGGAATATATTATATTGACGATGTCTTCAATATCCTGGTTTCCAGATTTGAGAATATTTAAAACGGATTCGTCGAAGCAATCACTCGCGTCGAAATATTGTTCTGTATTCAAAAATTGCTCCAGAAGAGACACTGCCTGCTTTTCCGGAATTATGGCCTTTTTGTCGCGCTCACAATCCATGTGAAATAATCCGGAAAGCAAGCGTTCAACAGAATAATCCATGGGCCCACGACCATCCAAAAATAATTTAGCTCTCTCTAGCCCAGTTTTCTCCTCTGCTTTCCATCCGTTCATTTTTCCATTAAAGTTTTCTGTTGTCTTCAACTGATTCTGTATATGCTTGTCAATTTCCAAACGTCCCAAAATAGATCCCGGATTGATTAAATCTCCTTCTTTGGCAATGGGGATCAATCGTCCTGGGGAAATTTTCGTCACTACATCAAACACCACTTTCATTGATTCAATCTGCGCATATGTTTGACCGATCTGTAAAAATGCGCCGGGTCGAACCTGAAAAAAGTAAAATACCATGTTTTGAAAGTTGTTCAGCTTCTTACCTTGTACTTCAAAAACTTACCAGTGTATGGTGATCTCAAACAACTTATATCGTTTGTATCATTTTTTGGAGATTTCAATTTGTTGCCCCTGATTTTGATCAAATAAAAATGGTCAGTTTCATCCAACGTGTAATCCGAAGATTTTCCCTGATGAATTGCTAGTTTTTGATTGCCATATTGCAGCATTGTGACAGTTGTTTCTTGAAAACCAAGCCGAATGTGATATTTCGTAGAAGTCTCTTCGAAAACCGTTAGCTGAAATTTTTAAATAAATTAACGGGGCGGGCGGAGCCGATGGAGACAGACCGATATTTAGATAGGAAAAAAACATTCAAGAGCCGGTTCTTTGTAAAAGGGATAACGTTGGATAGAGCCACGTTTATTAAAAATACCGTGTTTCATATTTTCGCGATCTAAACAATCTATTTACCAAGTAATTCACATTTTCCAGTTGCAATTCGACTTTTGTAGTTCTCGACAATTCCACCGGAAGAACAATTTTACCAGATTTTAATTGGTTTTGGTATTTTTCGAAAGTTCCGCGTATTTTCAATTGACCGATTGCTGCAGCACTTATGGCGATGAGATGATTGATTGGAAGAGTAAGCTTCTGAAACAACTTGAGAGGATTGTAGAGAACTTCACAGTTTCTGTTGTTTTTATTCTATCGTTGTTACCTGTACTTCTTTACTTGCAATTCTTTTATCAAGCCATTGAGTATCGTACTGATTCAATTTAAACTTTTCTAGTGACAACAAGTCAATAAGATAGTCTGATTGAGTTGGAAACGTTGAATCGATGTTTAGATTACAAAGGGCGTGTTTCAGGTTGGCAATAGCTTCGGATCTGAAAAATCGATATTTTTTATGTCTTCAAATGCTTTTAATTCCGCTCCCCCGAAACATGTTATACCGATCTCTTCCTCTTGCAAAAACATGTCCAATTTGAGAATCAGCAAACTCGTGAACCGTACTTTTATCTGACAATGAAAAATAGGCCCATGCCTTCGATGTGTGATTGAACTTCAGTGATCTAACAGTTCCAATAGATGGAAGAAATCTATCATTGGGATCTTCACATGTCACTCTAGCAGCCATGCAGTGAACACCTCCATCTTTTCCTTCCAGTTCTCGTATTTTAAAATTTATAATATCCGGAATATCTCCCAATTTGCATCCCATTGCAATTTGAAGTTGTAGTGCTGGCAAATTAACATCGCAAATCGATTCAGTGCAAGGATGTTCCACTTGAAGACGAGGGTTTAATTCAAGGAAGAAGTACTGGTTAGTGGAAGGAACAAAGAGAAGTTCAATGGTGCCAGCAGAGTAATATCCGACAAAATTAGCAAACGCAATTGCGTCCTAAAAAAATAACTAATATTTTAAAATATCTTATAGCTTACTTACTTTCTTCATACGATTCATAATTTTTGCCGGTACGATGGTCGCCGGCGCCTCTTCAATCACTTTTTGGCATCTTCTTTGAATTGTACAGTCTCTTGATGAGAGAGCGATTACTTCTCCGTGTTGATCACCAACGACTTGAATTTCCACGTGGCGAGCGCCTTCCATACATTTCATCAAGAAAATAGGCGAGTTGAAAACCTACATGAGTTCGCTGATTTTTTCCTTTTTACTTGCTTTTAATTCTCACCTCCATTTCAACTTCCTTGAAAAGTCTTTCAAAGTCTTCCATCTTTTCACATTTTCTAATTCCTTTTCCACCACCGCCTTCCGATGCTTTAATCATCATTGGCACTCCTATTCCATATTTCTGAATCACAGCAAAGCCTTCTTCTACCGATTTAATGGTAGCTTGAGAACGTAGATTTTGGAAATGGTCTAAATCTACACATTCTTTAACTTTCACATCCTGTCCACTCCAAGTGACAGTTGGCATTCCAATGGATTGAGCAATGATGGTGCTAATGATTTTGTCACCTGAGATATATTGAACTTACGATCGACATATACTTGTTTACAGATATATTCTACTGATTTTTACCCGAAGCGATGATTGACTTTTCCGATGGACCGATGAATATTATATTCTTTTCCTGAAGACATCTGCAAAGCTCCGGTTTCTCTGAAGCGTGTCCCCATCCTACATAGACTGCATCTACCCGAGCTTCCACCGCTAAATGAGTGATGATGTCGCAATTTGCAAAGTTCCTGGAATTGGAACCTGCTGGAGCCATAATTATTTCATCAGCAAGTTTAAGATAATCTGAAAGCACAAAATCGTCATTGTTTCGTTAACAAGCCTACAAGACGCTGAATTCATTTCGTCTTCTGTAGCGATGCACACAAAGCTTATGACATCGGAAGTGCCGAATTGACTTTGAAGCCATTGACGAATGGAAATAAGGCACTTAACTGCGGCTAACCCGTTATTTGCTACTAGAACCTGAAAAGGAAAATTGCATATTACTGTATTTTAAACTATAATTTCCTCACCCTTTTAATACTTTTCCCCCCTTTGAACTGTCTAACGTACTCGTCCATTTTTTTAATCGATGTTCGAGCCGTTTTCGTGACCCAAGTCTGAAATTTCCTGAACCTTGGCTATTTTTATAAGAATAAAAATAAAAGAGTCGGAGTTGAGAATAGAGGAAATTTCATGGAAATATTTCAAACAGAAGCTTCAGCAGTCAAATAAGGCACGAAGAAAACAGTGGAAAGGTTTTGAATTCAGAAATGAAAATGGGAGAAAAACTGACTACACCGGATCCCCATTTTTCATGTTTGGTTTCTCGCATTAAACCTTGTTAATCAAGCAATGTTCTCAATAATATTTTAAAAACGCATTCGCAATAGAAGAGAACTCCAAGAATATTTTGGTAAAATAATAATCTTAAAGTTTAAAATATTTAGCATTTTGTTTTAAATTATTAATTTTATGACGAAAACACGAAAATTTAAAAATAAACAGTGTTGCGAAAATTTACCTGTTTTCCAATTTTTGAGAAGCGTTTCAAGCAATTTTTTAACGGAAATATTATAAGATAATATGGCACAAATTTGATCAACAGGAAGAAACAGAAAAATATAGAAGAGAATAACTCTGTTGATCACCGTGGTGCCACGAAATAACAGCTGTTTTTATAGAGCTGGTAAAAGCACATGCCCACGGATCACGACGTGAAGTCACGTGATAGATAATGGGAGTTAAACCAACAAAAATGGAACAACGAAGGATGTATTGAGGTTTAGAGAAATTGGCTGTTACTGTTTAGTTTTTACTTATTAGATTGAACTTAAAGTCTAAAAACGCTTACTTTCGTTCTTTTCACTAATTTCGAGCAATTTTAAAATTTTATTTTCCCAGAGCATCATCCTTGCAGATTTCTGTTTTCTTACCGTCGAAATAATCACTGAAGTTCAGGGTCTGCCAACATAAATACGCTAAATGGTCTATAATTTAGTGCTTATCTGCTTAGTAGCAGAAGAACATAAAACATTATTCAGAACACTTTCATCAATTTCTTGCATATTTCAATTCAGACAACGCTTATGATAGAGCAGATAACAAGCTGAAGTTTCAAAAGATTTTAGGTTAAATCAGTTATTCAACAGAACGGAATAGGCTTGACAAGAGATTTCCAGCCCTGGCCCACAGAGATCACGCAAACAGCTGAAAATCAAGTAATGTACAAAGATGCGAAAAAGCAACTAATAAAAATCTTCAGAAAACTCAAAAGCGAATTATACATTTCTTGTATGCATAAGAACAAGGTGGTGGAGTGTGTCCGGCGCCACTCAACGTAAAGCTGCTCTTCGGTTCCTCCACTAGTCTGGAGTCTCTCCTGGTGTTCAATGTTCTGTTGCTCAAGCTTATGGACATCGACCCAGGGGGAGGGGAACGCAGAAAATAATGGCAAGAAGAGGAAGAAGAGGGGAAGATGGATTCGCACATTTTCTGACTTTTCTTTTGCACGCTGCGTTTCTTTTAAATCATTTTTGCTCTAGCTTAAAGCTTTATATTGAGTATTAGGAACTAGTGAACTGCTTAGGTTTTTTAATTCTATTTTTTGAACTGAAAAATCGTAATATCAACTGCTTGGCATTTTTAGTAAGAATTATTAGAATAAAAATAAATATTCAGTAGTGATTTTATGTCGCAAATACGTAGATTTTTAACATATTTTTTATAGATAAAAGACCAACATTTAGCCTAAAAAAGAGGAAAAAAATAAACTTTGTACGTTTTCCCTCTTTTCCATGCGTTGGACTTCAGTAACGGCGAGTGCAAATGCGCTCCAATAAATATACGCAATTTACTCAGTTTTACTGTTTACGACGACAATTTTTGAATATTTTTCCAAGACTTCCATTTGGGTGGTGGAGTTTTTCGGCTTTTTTCGGCCGTCTCGTCTCATCTTCGTCTTTGTCTCGCCTTCTTCTTTGTTTTGAATTCATCTGACGCAGTGTGTTGACAATGTTTTTTATTGCGTAAGACGAATTGAAAGACGAACGAAAACGACTTTTTGTCTTCTTCTTTCGTGGAAGCCTTATATTTTTTCACGTTTTGAACAGAATAACTCATTATAATCAGCAAATGTGTAATTCTGACGTGTTCAAGTAAAAGTTATTATGGAAGGAAAAACTATTTAAAAAGTGGTACTAAAACTAAAAGTTTTAAATGTGTGTTTGTGCTTTTTCGTATTTGCGCGGAGTGTATTTGCATATGTCGTCTGCGAAAACCAGCGAACTAACGCAGCTCACATTAATAATTTAGAGAAGAACGGGATACATAACCTAGGGATTCTTTTTGAAGTTGTAAATCTATCATTTTCTGAAATTCGTTCTTTTCTGAAAATTTACACTTTTTTCTGAATTTGTTGTATTTTTTTCTCATTTTCCGGAAATTGAAATATTGAACTTCATCGCATATTCTTTACTTCGCATTTTTTTTCTTCCTTTTCTTGAATTTTCATGTATGATTTTATGTGACTCAATAAACCGAAAAATAGATAAGTGTGAGGTTTTAAAGATCTCCAAAATATTTCCGATAAAAATGTCGAACATTTGAGTCATATCGTCTAGGCGAGGTACGAAGTATTTCCGGTATAATTACCGGAACTGATGTAAGCTTCATCGCTTACATCAGTTTCAATCAATAGCATTATTCGCCGTTTTCAGGACTACTGTCAAAACCAAACTGATTCCATTTAATATTCTTTAAACAAATATTAATAATTCTTCCTCATTTAAAAATTTTAAATACTTTCTTATCATCTAAGCATAATTTCTTCCCCTTTTATACTATCCTCGCTTTAGACATATTTTCTTTAGTGGCACTATTGCCCAAATTTAACATTTTAGAAAACTACTTTACGAATTTTACGAATGTTTAATTTTAATTAAGAAAATTCTTTATATCAAGCACGACGGTAATGTTACGAAATTCCTAATGCGTGCCACTGCTTTAGCAAGAAAAATTCCTATAACTTTTCTGTAACGGATTTATGAAAAACAACAATTCTCCAGAATTTGTAATTTTAGGCAATGTTCTTCCTCCAGATTTATTTTTATCACATGGATATTTACATAGAAACAGCAACATTTTCTGAAAATTGGAGTAAGATGACAAACATGATCAAGTATTTGGATCAGAAGCGTCGCAAGCACAGTAAAACAGCCCAATTTATGGATCAAAATGAAGACGGCGCTCAAAATATTTGTTTTTAAAATGGCTGGACTGATAGACAGACAGAACTATTCGTTTAGTAATTTAAAGATAAGAATTGGTTTTTGAGAGCTAAATACATATTACGTAGCTGGAACACGATTGGAAAGAATTTGTGCTAGCAATATTGTATGCATCAATTCCCTAATAAGTAATTTTTAAAGTTATTAGTAGTACTGTGCAGAGCTGAATGAAATTCAAAATGAAAAATTGGTTTTCTTTTTCCATTTATTCAACCAATTAAAAATTTATTTTTTTCGACGAATATAATTTATTTTATTAAACCACGTGTTTTGCTTACTTGTTCTTCAGAATTGGTAAATATTCTGTACAACTCTGGTACAGTAATCCTCTCAATGCTCATTCCTCCTTCAGCCGAGTTAGACTCCATTCTGCTGATATGCGTGTTAGATCAAACATCGTACATTTTCCCCCGCTGTAAGACTTTTCTCTTTCACTGTCCCCTGTCCAATTGTCCCGTTTTTTTCTGCCATTTCTTACTATTTCCCTATTTTTCCTTTTTCTTTGTGTCTCCCATCTGAAACATGGTGATAAATAACATGGAAATATTCGTCAAGAATAACTGATAAAAAATAGACAAATGGGGAGAAAAGCCTTTAATAATCCGCAAGGAATTATAGCTCTCTAGTCTTTCTCGTGCCTCTCGTTTATGAAATCAGTTTCAACACTGTACAGAATGTTGAGAGACTTTTCATCTGCACTTCGTACTTTGTATGGTGGCTGGATTGCTAAGCCATTTGAAGAAATTTAGACTTTCTTTATTAATGAATCATGATGGAAGTGAGAATTATCTTTTGAACGATAGGTATTCTTTTAGGTTAGCAACAAAAAAAAAAGGAAAAAAGATCGACAGGAAATTGTTGAAAAAGAAGTTAGGCACCAACACCACTAAAATTTTTTTTTCTTTATTTAGTTTTCTTTTTATACCAATTGTTTGTTTTTAAAGTATGTTTTCATAATTAAATTAGGTCATCAACTTTTTTCGCCGATATCACTAGGAATAAACCCAAATCCAAAAAAAAACGCAAGTAGGGAATGAAAACAAGTTGGTGATGTAAGCTTTCCTAATTCAAAACGTACCCTTTCAATTTGCCTTTGTAGGTAACTTGTAGGGATTGATTCCGGTGTTTATTAGGAAAATATATTGTGCAGTTATAAGAATTGCTTATCACTCTGCTTCTGTATTGCATATACATCCTAAATTAAAATTATTGTTCATTTTTTTCTTCATTTTCTGAATAAATAAATAAATTTTTAATCTAACTAAATATATATAATATTCCGTACCGCTCTTATTGTATTCGTGCTAAAATATTATTTTTCCAAAATTTGAGCTCAGCCGGAAATTTGCTCTTTACCTGAAAATCAGGATTTAAGAATTACTTTTTTTGCTATTTCAGACTGGTAAATCTCGAAATGCTGGAACAGTGAAAAAATAAAGTTTTGAACAGTTAAAAGAAAATGCTCTAAGTTTCATAACGAAATTTTGGAAAGTTTATTTCATCCTTAAGCGTGAGACTCTTAAGGTACGCTGCACTTTAAGAGTATAAGTATAAGCTTAGTGTTTCTGTGGAATTCTCCTTTATAATAAAAAAATGATAGTTATATAAGTCTCCTTTTTTCTGTTTCATGATTGCATTAGGACATTTCCCACTCTCTGTTCATTTGAGCATTTTAAGCTTAACTTAGTGCATTTTCACTCCGACAACCCAGTTGCTAGGTGACAAGAGAGAGCAGCTGTAAGTTTCAGAAAAAAGGGCAGATTATTATTATTATTATTATCAATATGAGAACTTGTTTGTATGTAATCACGTTAGGATTATAAACACAAGCTTTTTTCTTATAAGTATTTTTATAGGATTTCTCAAGACTAGTTTCTGTCAGAAATGTTTCTACTGAAGAGCTCCGCGATTTCCGTAATTCTTGATTAGTAGTTCTAGTTAGGTAGTTAGTAGTTAGTAGTTAGTAGTTCTAGTTAGGAAATTCAATTTTTTTTTTAAGTGATGGAATTTCGGAAATCCGAATATTCCAGGCAGTTAATTTCTAGGGTAGAGGCGAGACATAGTCCGCCTAGCCCAGCAGGTGCACCTTTTTTATATTTAATATCGTTTTTTTGTCATAACTCGGCTCGTTGTTAAGCTGCAGCTTTTATGATTTCGATATTTGCAAAGCTCCACCATGCAAATTTCAGGAAATGCGAATTACGACATCTTTCATTTTCTTGTTTTTATTTTGAAATTTTGGTTTTTTTCGGAACAAACCGGAGAAAACGTAATCACGGATATGTATCAATGCAAGGGCATTCTCGAGAACACCATGAAATAATTTGAAACGTCTTTGAGCAAGACGATATTCCAAGCACATGTCTAACAATTAGTACAACTACATATATTAAACGCCGTCATGAGGAATTGTGGATTGACCGAGTATATCTCTTGACCTTAAAGCTGTAATGTCTGAATGGAGCCGAACAAAAATTCACTGCCCGAAGATTTTTGCCGTTAAGTTTTTCCCTACTTGATTGATAGCTTTTCGCTTCTTGATTATTAAATTTTACACAAGTTTTGTAATTCAATATATTTTTTTTTATTTTCAAACAAATCGACATTTGTGTTAATCGATTAGTTGAACTACGGTAATTCGGCTCTGAAAATTTTTAGGACCGTAGCTGAACTATAAGCAGCTTGATACCAAAAAAAGTTCAAAAGCACTGAGGAGACAATTTATAAGTATAAAAAATCTCGTTACATCTGTTACAGCTGTTATATCTTGGGAATCGGAAAATCGCAGAGCTCTTTGTTAGAATAAATGTCTGATAGTTTATCTTGAATAATTTCGTATGCTTCAAATATCATTTTTGAAGAAAAAAACGATTTTTTTTAAATTTTAAATTCTGTTATTTGTCTTTTTCTCAGTTAAAAAAAATAATTTTCTCATTTTATAATAAGATTCTCCACCACCACCTTTATGATTTCCAATATTTTACTCATTTTACACATTCTGATGTGTTTACATAATTCTCACCAATCATCCATCCACCATTCTCAAATTTCAACTTTCTACCTTTGCCTTTTTCTCTAAATCTCGAAATCTCGTTCTTCATATTTTCTGAAAATTTGTGTCAGTTTCTTTTGAATTTTATACTGCTATTCAATCTAACTAAATATCCAGGAGTTCCTATTAAATAGTTTGATTCAGATGCATTCATTTCCCGCTTCCCTTTCTCTTCTGCTCTCACATAAATATAAATGCATGTGTTCGTTCTTTTTTCACTTTCTCCAATGCGTTTTCTAAAAAATTCCTTTTTACAGACGCCTCTTTCATTAAATTCACCAAATTGTACATATTGTACAAACTGTTCAAATTGTACATGATTGTGATATTGGATATCTTCGTAATAATTATCAAAAAATAGCCATGTCAGCAGACATTAAGCCTGCTCTGAAAAGAGTCACTTCCAGACCAAATGTTAAGAAATTTCGTGAGTTTGTTTTTTTTTTGGAATTTTGAAAATCTAAAGTATCAACATAGTAATTAAATACTTGGACTCAACACTAATTGTGCCCTGAAAAGATAGCAGAGTAAGACGGAATTGGATTTTGGGAACTCGGAATCCGGAAAACGGAAAAAAAATGTTTCACGGAATGAAAAAAACGGCGGAATCCGGAATCCGGAATTCCGCCCTTCTCTGGTAGTCAGCCACCATCGAAATCGCCACGAAAACGGTTAAAACTGAGTGCTATTTATGAGGCTACTCCCGAAGAGAGCGAGAAAGTGAAAAAAAAAACAGAAAAATGTCTCCTAAATCATTAGAAACAATACTCGCCATCTTTATAAATGAATTTACGCTTGATGTATTAACCTATCAATTAAGTCATCTTTAATGATTCTCACCAAATTCATTTGACGGTAAAATTATTTACTGATGCTTGGAAGTTGTTGGAAGTTGATGATAATCTACTTATTATTAAGCGAATAGTTCTGTCTGTCCGTGACTCTGTCCAAGACGTTTCATTGAATAACTCAAAAGATCGTGGGTCTTTTACTTTTATATTCGGGATGGAGTCATGACCACCCGAGCGCTTCGAAACCATATATTCAGGAGGTCGCAGGGTATCTGGGATACTGTAGAACCATACACTCTAAATCTACATAACTGTCTTAAAATCGATTAAAAAAGCCAAAATTTTGCTGTAATATCAGTTGGCATGTCCGTATATCACATGTAAAAAATCAGCTTGATATCATTAAAACTACAATTTTTATGGACATTGTTTTCCAACGTTTTTGGAACATCACTATCTACTTATTATTAAGCGAATAGTTCGGTCTGTCCGTGACTCTGTCCAAGACGTTTCATTGAATAACTCAAAAGATCGTGGGTCTTATACTTTGATATTCGGGATGGAGTCATGACCACCCGAGCGCTTCGAAACCATATATTTAGGAGGTTGTAGGGTAGTTGGGATACGGCACGTGATGTTAATCTTATTTGGTTTTTGACGTTCTGCTAATAAATTGTTTTACTAACAAGTGGAAAAATTGAACGCCTACAATTATTTCTAAACGAAAGCCAGTGGAAGCCAGTGGAAGTCGCGGCGTAGCCGCGAACTTTCCGCTGGTAAGAAGTAGGTGAGAAAAAAACAAGAAAATTAATCAATTATTTTAAAAAATTTCTCAGCTTAAATTTGGCTTCTTTGCCTGAGTATTAAATGCTACTGTGCATTATAAGTGTAATCAATGAGCCAATAAAGCCTTAAATGGTCATTGACTACTCTGGAAGTGTTCCTTTTTTTATTTCTGCTGGTTGATAGTTTACAGGCTTTATTTCAACAAGATGGATATTAGCTACATTCAGATAAACTCCGCTTCATTTCAGTCTCATTTTTATACTCCCATTTAACGTGATCGTACGCTAACGTAAATAGCCGACACTATTTGGGAGAATGCAAACGCGCCCTACCGAACTTGCAAAAAAAAATGGCGATTTAAATTATGAAAATTTTCATTTGGATCGGAAATGAAACGTTTTTGTCACAGAAAAGACAGATTTAAAAAGAAACTATACAAATTCGAGTTAATATGGAAAGAATACGTATTATTATGCATTTTCAGAATTTTTCAAATGCGTGAACAGTCATGATACGAGAATTTTTCGCGGCTCGATTAGAACATAATTTAGATCCTCTTTTTCGGAAATATAAATAGTGATTTTTCGTAGAGCCATTGGAAGATTGCTTTATTTTCCTTATAAAGTTTTTTGTGATTATCATTTGCACGACGATTCAATTTCTCACTGCTTTATTATTGAATAAATTATTTTTAGAAAAACGTATTATAGTGGAGGACAGACTATCAACGCTTCCAGTTCTATTTTGATCCCAAAAAGAAAAATTGGACGCTGTTCTATTTGTGCACAGGTAGAGAACCTTCAATTAACTATTGGATGTTTTCTTGTATTTTGAGTAACAAGCAATGCAAATGTTCCCCGAATTCTTATTTTACACTTTATCCAGACAATTACGAAATTGAAATTGATTTAGATGAAAATTCCGATTAATTTTGACTACTTTTAATTTTTTTTTTAGGGTTTTAGGCGCTATGGTAGTTGAGGGGGGTCAATGGTTTTTAGTCATTTTTGGAGCTTTTTTCTTAACTTTTTTTGAAAATGTTTGTTGCTATTGTTAAAATATTTGTAAGTTGTTTCTTTCACGAGTGGCGCGTTTCAACGATGAGCAATTTTTGCAATTTTTTTGGATTTTTTTATCGCTTATTAGTTAATCATAACTTATATCTAATAACATTTTCAGAAAAAAAAAATCAAGAATAAAGCTCCAAAAATGACTAAAAACCATTAACTCCCACCAACTACCATAGCGCCTTTTTTAAAATTAAAATATGTTTTCTAGAAGAAAACTCATTGAAAAACAAAGAAAAACGATTGGATAATTTTAATAATTTAAATCCCCGCTTTTTTTCCTGCAAGTTCGGTAGGGCGCGTTTGCATTCTCCCAAATAGTGTCGGCTATTTACGTTAGTGTCGTGATCGTTGAAATCCTGATTCGGTTTTTAATGAAGTAAAATTTCGAAATGCCAAATGTGTTCAATGCTTTTTTTTTTTTACTGATGTTATAGTAATTTTCCTGCTACTAGCAATTTTGATGACAATTGAACAACAAGTAAAATTTAATAAAGTAAATTAGTGATAAAACTGTTAAGGCTTCCACTAAAGACGAAGACAAAATGTCGAGTCGTCTTCGTTCGTCTTGCATTCGTCTTACGCAATAAAAAAGTTGTCAACACACTGCGTCAGACGAATTCAAGACGAAGACCAGGATGAGACGAGACGGCCGAAATTTCGAGAGAAATTTTTTTTCACAGTATAAATTGAGAGCTTTAAGAAAACAAGGAATCGGTATCGTATTTCTTCTGATTGCGAGATTATGAAGTGGCCACAGTGAGTAACATTTTGAGAAAAGTGTAGTCAAAGAGCCATGACTAGTTGACTAGTTGTGACAAGTGTATTCCAAGAGTACATATTGTCAAAGAGACTAGTCAAAGAGTATTTGACTTTTATTTTTGAACCGGCTCGGCTCGCAACTGACAAAAACGAACTACAGAAACAGTTTTAAAAAGTGTCATCATTGAAACAAATATACGCAAGAATAGAAAAAAAGATGACTATTATAGTTCATTACGTTTCATTTTTTTTTATTTGATGAGCAGTTCGGGAACAGCGGTTTTTAAGCGATTAAGTTCTGAAAAATTCTTAATATATCGCCAATCCTGATGTGATCGTGGTCCTAGACACCGTCTTTACATGACAGTGCCATAGAAGGCATTGGCAAATTTCTTTAGTGTTTTTACAATGTTTTAATATCCTAACTGTGGTCTGAGATTTTCACCCCCAAGATTCCTCTGTCAATGAGATCTCCGAAAATTCAAGATTTCTGGCTTGCAGGCTGAGATTTAATGTCGCGGGCTAACACAATGCAGAATTTGAAACACTTTTTTATAAGTTAAAATGTTTTAATACTTTTAATTTTTCAGCCTTTTTCCATCCGTTCTCGCGGAGATTACACATATGTCTTCTATGTATGGTATGTCTTTATCAGTAATTTTCAGCAGATTCAAAATTCAAACAATTCTAATAAATGTTGTCGTATGTCGTAACTTTTTTAGACGGGTTTCTGCTGTACCACATTCATGAGAATGCACATCGCTATCACAATGACTTGTATGATAAATTCTACCGCCTTGGTACTAGAAACGGCTACATACCCTGAAGAAATTTTCAATAAATCTATGTTGGAGGAGGTTTGAATCTTTTCAAAATAAAATGTTACATTCTTGCATCACATCAGGTCGAATCAGTTTCCGTTGGAGTTTGCTCCTCGAATAAGGATATGAACAAAAAAGTCGTCGTTGATTATGGAGTTCGTTTTTTTCCGAATCACTTTTGAAAGTCCTTATATTTTCAGGGTCAACTAGTTTGGAACAGTCAAGAACAGAATCTGATATTTTCTGGGACTTTCTGGGGATCAATTATTACTGTCCTTCCTTCAATGTTCTTCATTAACCGATATTCTCCAAGATATGTTTTGCAAGCAGCAGTTGGATGTTACATTTTGATGACAGCTATCACTCCTTATATCGCCACAGCTTTTGGGCCATATCCAGTATTCATTTCGAGAGTTATAATGGGATTGGGTGAGGTGAGATACGGGGAATGTGTGTTAATATAACTTATGTTCAAATTTTACATAAATTTTGGATTTTAGTATTTTTTTATAAGCACTATACTCCGTTTGTGAGTCCGTGTGCCTGTAGTTCGTTAACCTCCGCGCTCTTTATTTGATTAATATTTAAACAATTAGATGAAATTATCTAAATTTTCTGAATTTTCAAATGTTCAACTATAAATAGAAGTTAATATTTTAACGGTTTACTCTTATTAATATCGTTTTTCCCAAGTGAATAACGATGACTGAGTTTAGAAAGTAGATACGCCACTGTGGCCAAATCGTCACAGTATTAGTTAGTCATAAGAAGTCAACGGAAGAAATAGTCAGTTCATTAAATATTAAAGTCAGAGAGGCACTGGGGAGGATCTGATTCGAGCCATTTTAATAATCAAGTATCATATTTCGATCTAGTTCCGCCTAAATTAACAAAATTATTCCAGGGCTTCATTCTTCCTGCGAATAACGCAATCCTTGCAAATTGGTTTCCAAGTGGCGAGAGAAGTACAGCAATATCCCTTTTTACAACTGGTAATCAAATGGCTGGAGCTGGAGGCAATCCAGTTGCTGCATCCCTTTGTGCTTCTTCTTTCGGATGGCCTTCAATATTTTATTTTGCAAGTAAGTGCGTTATTCTTTGCGTTATAAATGTGAATGAGAGCAAACGAACATTTAATTTATGGAAGTTGTGGAATATGTAGAAGAGTTAATTTGAATGAACTACATACTTATAAATTATTGTTTTAGGTATCTTCTCCACCATATGGTCTGTCTGCTGGTTTTTGACATCAGCTAATCAACCATCAAAATGTAAAGTCATGACGAAAACAGAAAGAGAATATTTAGATGCAAATGTTGTCAGAAGATCCAATAAAACTAATGTGAGTCAATTCATAATATTTAATATCACCTGTATAATGGTCGGATCATGTGGATCATGTGGATCATAATCGTGCCACATTCATAGACTTTAATAGCTTTTAAGAGACAATGTCTGAGAGATTCGACCACAGCTCAACTGCCCATAGTCACAGTCTAAAAAAGTTGTTTCAATTGATCTGATTTTTTATACAATGGGTACTTGTGATGCCCTAAGTACAAAACCGTATTCAGAATTAGGCTCCGCCCCCTTCGAGTTGAGATACGGTAGGGGTGTTTCGAAAAAATTTTTTTTTCTTTTTTGAGATAACTTCGATTTCTTTTCTGGAATCGATAACTGGTCACTTATGAAGCATTTTTGTAGTGAAGAACATTTTTCTAGCTCTTCTCCTTCCGACCAAAAATTTGAATTTTCGGAAAAAAATAGTTTCATTTCCGTATTGTGGAAAAACAATATATTACCGGAAGTGAGATCTTATTGGAACTTTATACTTCAGAGTATGGGTTACAAGAATTCATAACTGATTGACCGCAGTTTGGGTGCACAAGTCATTTTTTTCACAATTTTTGTCATTTTTCTACTGTTTTGGTACCATTTTTCCCATTTTTTGGAAAAAAAATTGTTTCAATTGGTCTGATTTTTTATATAATGGGTACATGAGATGCCCTAAGTACAAAACCGTATTCAGAATTAGGCTCCGCCCCCTTCGAGTTGAGATACGGTAAGGGTGTTTCGAAAAAAAATTTTTTTTTCTTTTTTGAGATAACTTTGATTTCTTTTCTGGAATCGATAACCGGTCACTTATGAAGCATTTTTGTAGTTGAGAACATTTTTCTAGCTCTTTTCTTTCCGACCAAAAAATTGAATTTTCGGAAAAAAATGGTTTCATTTCCGTATTGTGGAAAAAAAATTCATTACGGCACGTGACTTCTCATCAGAATTTTATATTTCAGTGTATGGGTTACTAGAATTCATAACTGGTTGGCCGCGGTTCAGCCGCCTTTTTTCCAAAAAATGGGAAAAAGGTACCACAACAGTAGAAAAATGACAAAAATCGTTTTAAAAAATTATTTGTGCACCCAAACCGCGGCCAATCAGTTATGAATTCTTGTAACCCATACTCTGAAGTATAAAGTTCCGATAAGATCTCACTTCCGGTAATATATTTTTTTTCCAAAAAATGGGAAAAAGTACTAAAACAGTAGTAAAATGACAAAAATCGTTAAAAAAGTGATTTGTGCACCCAAACCGCGGCCAATCAGTTATGAATTCTTGTAACCCATATTCTGAAGTATAAAGTTCCGATAAGATCTCACTTCCGGTAATATATTTTTTTTCCAAAAAATGGGAAAAAGTACTAAAACAGTAGTAAAATGACAAAAATCGTTAAAAAAATGATTTGTGCACCCAAACCGCGGCCAATCAGTTATGAATTCTTGTAACCCATATTCTGAAGTATAAAGTTCCGATAAGATCTCACTTCCGGTAATATATTTTTTTTCCAAAAAATGGGAAAAAGTACTAAAACAGTAGTAAAATGACAAAAATCGTTAAAAAAATGACTTGTGCACCCAAACAGCGGCCAACCAGTTATAAATTCTTGTAACATATACTCTGAAATATAAAATTCTGATGAGATCTCACTTCCGGTAATATATTGTTTTTCCACAATACGGAAATGAAACTATTTTTTTCCGAAAATTCAATTTTTTGGTCGGAAGGAGAAGAGCTAGAAAAATGTTCTCAACTACAAAAATGCTTCATAAGTGACCGGTTACCGATTCCAGAAAAGAAATCGAGATTATCTCAAAAAAGAAAAAAAAATTTTTTTTCGAAACACCCCTACCGTATCTCAACTCGAAGAGGGCGGAGCCTAATTCTGAATACGGTTTTGTACTTAGGGCATCACAAGTACCCATTATATAAAAAATCAGACCAATTGAAACAACTTTTTTTCCAAAAAATGGGAAAAATGGTACCAAAACAGTAGAAAAATGACAAAAATCGTGAAAAAAATTACTTGTGCACCCAAACCGCGGCCAACCAGTTATGAATTCTTGTAACCCGTACTCTGAAGTATAAAGTTCCAATAGGATCTCACTTCCGGTAATATATTGTTTTTCCACAATACGGAAATGAAACTATTTTTTTCCGAAAATTCAATTTTTTGGTCGGAAGGAGAAGAGCTAGAAAATTGTTCTTCACTACAAAAATGCTTCATAAGTGACCGGTTATCGATTCCAGAAAAGAAATCAAAGTTATCTCAAAAAAGAAAAAAAAATTTTTTTCGACACACCCCTACCGTATCTCAACTCGAAGGGGGCGGAGCCTAATTCTGAATACGGTTTTGTACTTAGGGCATCTCATGTACCCATTGTATAAAAAATCAGATCAATTGAAACAACTTTTTTAGACTGTGACTACTGGTGGTCGACCCTCTCAGACATTGTCTCTTAAATTTTAAATTCAAAGTGATAAATGGTTTTTCTCGTTCTGAAAACCATCCTTGCATGCCCTGATCAAAATACGCCTACTTTTTACAGCGATCTCTCGTGGTTCCCTACGGAAAAATTCTGAAATCCCCAGCGTTCCTTGCTCAACTTCTTTGTCAATTTGTAATCAATTCCGTTGTAACGCTTCTTCAAATTTATCTCCCCAACTACTTCAAAGATGTTCTTCATTTGGGAGTTATTGCTAATGGTACCTATACTTCTGTTCCAAATATAGTCAATTTCGGCCTGAAAATTGTATGGGGTATTAGTATTGACAAGGCAAAAGAAAAGAAGATTATCAGCGGAACATTTGCAGTCAAATTGTCGCAGTCAATTGGTGGGTCCTTTCAATAAATAATTTTATACTAAAAGTTCAGCTTATTTCAATTTACCATGTATAAGAATAAGTTGAACATGTATTTATATATTTTATTTCTCTTTTTCCAGCTAACTTCGGTGGTGCCTTGTTTCTGATTCTTATAACCTATTTTGTTGACTGCACTAATCCCACTCTCGGATTCTTCTTTTTCTGTTTGATGTAAGTCAAAAGTTTTTTCTATTAATCAGTTTTAGATTTCAATAATTTATAATAATGGATCTGTAACTTAAAAAAAAAAGAAAAAAAAATTTCTTTTTTTCAAAAAACGTTTGAATAGTAATATGTTCTTGAAGAAAGTTTGGACAAAAAAAGTGTTTGTTAAGCAAAAAAGTGAAGGAAATATTGTCTGGTGACAAAGCAAATTTTATATCACTCCGAATATCGCTTTTTGTGTAATTTGCTGCTTTTTTACTTTGAACACAACATAAAAATTGCTCAATTTCAAATAAAAACAATAGCTATGAGTATGAGATTTTTATTCTACAAAAAGTGCAAAAATTGAATTTCCAGAATGAAATTTAACTTGTATGGCGTTCTGAAACCCCAAGTTTTCAACGAGTGTCAAAAAACAACTGTAACATTAATCAAATGAAATTTATAGTGGATTTTACACTTCTTCGTTTTCGCAATTAGTCGATTATGGTCTTGGCCACAATTTTGAACTTCCAAATCCAGTATTTCTAACGAAAATAGGTACGACATCTGACTTTTTTGTCAAGTCTGTATTTTATTGGGTCGAAATGCACCCTGTACACTGACGTAGACTGGTCCGCATCCCTGAACGAGGGTCGCGAGGAGACATGAGGCCCACTCACCCCTAAAGGCTAGAATCCGGGTGTGATCGCTATTTTTAATGTATTCGCGCTTTATTGTCAACTCTACATTTTTTTTAATATTCGCCTCCATGTATGTGGTCTCGTTAAAAAGCAAGTATTGCTTGCGCGTTTTCCGTTCTCTATTAATTTTTTTAAAGAAAAACATCGACAGAAAGTTAAAACGTTATCAAAATATCCTATACCAGCGGAAAGTTCGCGGCTACGCCGCGACTTTCACTGGCTTCCACTGGCTTTCGTTTAGAAATAATTGTAGGCGTTCTATTTTTCCACTTATTAGTAAAACAATTTATTAGCAGAACGTCAAAAACCAAATAAAATTTACATCCCGTCCCGTATCCCTAGTACCCTGCGATCTCTTAAATATATGGTTTCGAAGCGCTCGGGTGGTCATGACTCCATCCCGAAAATCAAAGTAAAAGACCCACGATCTTTTGAGTTATTCAATGAAACGTCTTGGACAGAGTAACAGACAGATTCGCTTAATAATAAGTAGATAGTGATGTTCCAAAAACGTTGGAAAACAATGTCCATAAAAATTGTAGTTTTAATGATATCAAGCTGATTTTTTACATGTGATATACGGACATGCCAATTGATATTTCAGCGAAATTTTGGCTTTTTTTTATCGATTTTAAGACAGTTTTGTACAATTTGGGTGTACGGTTCTACAGTATCCCTAGTACCCTGCGACCTCTTAAATATATGAATGTGAAGCGCTCGGGTGGTCATGACTCCATCCCGAAAATCAAAGTAAAAGACCCACGATCTTTTGAGTTATTCAATGAAACGTCTTGGACAGAGTAACAGACAGACGGAACTATTCGCTTAATAATAAGTAGATATATGTACAGTGCGGTCAATATCTATACGACCCCCCTATATTTTGGGCGCACAGAAAAAACTGGAAGAGATATCAGAAAACGGTCAACGCCATTCACAATCAAAAATAACTCCGAGAGAGAAAGTTTTATATTTTGATCATTTTTCTTGACCGCGTACCATCCGAAAAACCAATATGCAAGCGGTCAATATCTATACGACCACCAGTGTGTCGTTTCGAAAAATTATTTCTCGAAAAATGCGTTTTTCGAAAAATTTTCGAAGAATTTTTCTCGTTGATTTTTCGAAAATTTTTCGAAAAATCCTCGAAGAATTTTTTCGAGAAATCACCAAAAATTATTTGAATGGAAATACGATAAACACCGCGCTTTGCGTTATTTCGGAGTGTCGTTCGAACTATTATCGCCGTAAAAAAGTTCCGACATTTTTTCGAGCCCGCGAAAATCGGGATTTGAATTTAGAGGCTCCGCCTATTTCATCAGCGCATTTGCTATGCGCGATATATTTTTATCAGAAGAAACGAAAAAAAAATAAATGACGCAAATTGATATATTTAAACATTCGAAGAAACGTGTAAAAAATTCACGATTAATACAATTTCTTAAATATATCAATTTGCGAAGAAAAAATAAAAATTCAACAAATATATCGCGCATAGCAAATGCGCTGAAATGATGATGAATGGGCGGAGCCTCTAAATTCAAATCCCGACTCGAAAAAATGTCGGAACTTTTTTACGGCGATAATAGTTTATTAGTATTTTTTATCGAAATGTTCTTTTTTTCGAGAATTTTCGAAATTTTTCGAGAATATTTCGGAAAATTTTTCGGAAATTTCTCGAAAAATCCTCGAAACATTTTTCTCGTTAATTTTTCGGAAATTTTTCGAGAAATTTTTCGAAAAATTCTCGAAAAATTTTTCGAGAAATCAACGAGAAACATTTCTCGAGCATTTTTCGGAAAATTTTCGAGAATTTTTCGAAGAAATTTCTCGAAATGCTTTCGAAACGACACACTGACGACCACCTCCCTTTTTTGGGTGAAATCGAAGCTTTTGGAGAAGGAAACCCTTCTGAACTCTTCGAATGACATTTTTCTGTTCTTTTTTGCTGTTTTTACTCAAGTTCTAATTGTTTTAGTGATGTAACTGTCTTCGGAATTTGAGCCTACTTATGCTCACACCATTTGAAAAACAAGATTCATATTTATTCTGAAATTCAATACAACAACGAACTATTTTATAAATGAGGAAATCAGTAACTGGTCTCTCCTCCATCCTTTTTAGTGACTTCGCAGACCCGATTCGGCATACTCGCGACGAGATTTTGGAGCTCCACGCTTGTTACACGATCCCATTCCTCTTGCACGGTGTCCTTGATCTCTTGGACGCTATTGAACTGACGTCCATTCTTGTAGACTCGACGTGCCAAGATACCCAAGTAATTTGGATAACCCAGATGGCTACAGAAGCTTCTGGAGAGACCTTCGAAAAGATCCAAGATTGTTCTCGCGTCGCAACTTTGGACGAGGGTCTCTTATGATATGGGGAGCGTTTTGTGATGGGAAGAAACTGAATCTACAGTTCATCACAACTCGCGAAACTTCTGATTCTTACCAGAAGACCCTTCAGAAAGCGATTGTCCCCTTCTTCAGAAACCGCCGTCGCTCACACATATTTCAACAAGACAATTCGCCAATTCACAAGATCAACTCCACAGTTGCGTGGCTCGCAGCCAAAGAGATCAAGGATATGAAGTGGCCAGCATGCAGTCCAGATCTCAACGCTATTGAGAACCTTTGGGGTATCTTGGCACGTCGAGTCTACAAGAACGGACGTCAGTTCAATAGCGTCCAAGAGCTCAAGGACACCGTGCAAGAGGAATGGGATCGTGTAACAAGCGTGGAGCTCCAAAATCTCGTCGCGAGTATGCCGAATCGGGTCTGCGAAGTCACTAAAAAGGATGGAGGAGAGACTAGTTACTGATTTCCTCATTTATTAAATAGTTCGTTGTTGTATTGAATTTCAGAATAAATATGAATCTTGTTTTTCAAATGGTGTGAGCATAAGTAGGCTCAAATTCCGAAGACAGTTACATCACTAAAACAATTAGAACTTGAGTAAAAACAGCAAAAAAGAACAGAAAAATGTCATTCGAAGAGTTCAGAAGGGTTTCCTTCTCCAAAAGCCTCGATTTCACCCAAAAAAGGGAGGTGGTCGTATAGATATTGACCGCTTGCATATTGGTTTTTCGGATGGTACGCGGTCAAGAAAAATGATCAAAATATAAAACTTTCTCTCTCGGAGTTATTTTTGATTGTGAATCGAATGGCGTTGACCGTTTTGTGATATCTCTTCCAGTTTTTTCTGTGCGCCCAAAATATAGGGGGTCGTATAGATATTGACCGCACTGTATATATTATTGAAAATGAAAATATAATGGTACCAAGAACATGTACTTCTGTTGAATTTAAAAAGATTAATACAAATAGAGAGCGAAGGAAGAATACTTAGTACTTGTTTTTTAATTTTTTGAGCAAAAGGGGGGATGGCTTATTTACTTTATTTTGATGTTCACTTCCAGGTATGGTTGTATGGGTACACTTGTCAGTGGATTCTACACTTCCCTTCTCTCATTAGCGCCGAAATATACCGCAACAATGTCTTCAATTTCTGTATTCTGTGCAATGTTAGGAAGATTGTCAACGCCGGCTATTGTTGGATTGATTAAGAAGGAGGTACGCTTTAGAAATCTGGTAAATGATCGGAGGAACATTATTTTTTGCTCAGCTGAAATATTTAGTATTTGATAGAGTTATTTCGAATCTGAATATTTTCAGAACACCCTCTCTGAATGGCAAACTCTGTTCCTTGTTTGTGCAGCTGCCAACATTGTTTGCGGACTTGTATTCCTGGTTTTCGGATCAGGTAGATTTAATTCATTTCTCGAAGCGACGAATACTTTGATGTTTCTTAATTTTCCAGGCGAACTTCAAGAATGGGGGCTTGAAGACGAGGCGAAGGAAATGAAGACATTGGCCGAGAAAACTCCGTTGGCAAGTATTCAGCATCTCGCTGCTGATTCAGAAGACCAGGATATCTACCAGTCAGCCCTGGATATGGATATTCCTGAAATTCAAATAAATGAAATCACACTGACGACCGAAGAAAGGCAGCGATTTCAAAGGAGAATTCGGGAGGATTCAATGTGCTTATAATCTTTTGTTTTATTTCAAAATATTTTGGAAGTTTTTACCATCATGTTAATGATCTCTTCTGTGTAGATTTTACGGCACCTCCTTGAATGGATGAAAAAAATAAGAAGAAGAAAGGAGGTAATCATAAATGGGTTTCTCTCCCTATTTACTAAACATTTCATTTATTATTGTAACAGTAATCGAGATCGTCAATAAGGCCAATAAGCGGCGAATCAAATTTCTGGTGTCTTCATTAAAAAATTGGGAATGGTCATCAACGATGTCTGGAACATTTAATTCTAAAAAAATATATTAAAAACTTAAACAAAAACTTCTGATTACCGGCTAGTTTCGGTTGGTCCAATAAGTATGGCTACAACTCTTTCAGATTACAGATTAGGAAGGTGAAGCACATTGAATGTTCGTCTCTTTCACGTAATTTTTATTTTTCTAATTTACGACAGCTTTCAAAGTTATTTTTTAAGTTGTAATTTTTATTTATGTTCCGAGAACCTTCATATTTCCAAGCAGATTTGTTTTATATAATACACATGGGCCGTCTTCTAGTTTTTTATTTTGCAGAAAGAAAACACTTATTTTTATTGTGGTTTTTAGAGTAACGTGTCGACACATCAGTCAGTCGACAAAGTCGAAAAATTCGATGTCGACACAGTCGACAAAAAGTCGAGGCGCTCGGCTAAAAATCGAACAAGAGTCGACTTTTGTCGACACGAACATTTGATGTCGAAAGTCGACAAAAAAGTCGACTGTCGACTGTCGACACTCAAAAAAGTCGACTGTCGAAAGTCGACAAAAGTCGACTGCCGAAAGTCGACAAATGTCGACATTTTGTCGACAAAAAGTGTGCACTTTCACGTCGCTGTGTTTGCGTATTTTGCAACATAATTCACGACATTCCCCATTTTTTATATGGTTTTTGAGCTTCCTTCCCCAGGGCTAGGATTTGATTTTGAATCGTCCTCAACCTAGAAATTTGCTAGTTGTTTCAAGTTTCGAATTACACTCACGCATTTATTAAAAAAAAAGAAATTGAAGGCAAATTCAAATAAACAATTTACAAATTAACAAATTTAAATTAAAAAAAATGTTAAAACAATTAAAATTAAAACAAAAAGTTGAAACAATTAAAATTAACAAATCAAAATTAAAACGAAATGTTAAAACAATTAAAATTAACAAATTAAAATTAAAACAATTCGAATAAAAAAATTAAAACATGTGGCCCAGAAATGACAGAAATTGGATGAAAGATTCAAGTCGAAGCACTTCGGCTTTTCCGAGGTCGAAGTTCCCCCACCAAATTATCTTCTTCTACATCATCCTCTGAATTCGATATTTCATCGTCGTCTTTCGGATGTTCCCTGATTTAGTCTAATATGTATATTCAAGCCAACTCTAACTCACTTCAGTGTTGATAATGCCAAATGAAGATGAATATTGTTCATCGTCGTCGATGTCAGACGATTGCGACGCGAAGAAGCGGCAATTTCTCCGCAACGGCTGTAAATTTTATTTATAATATTCATAGCAAAAGGCAAAAAACATTAACGCGGGATAAAAATATATTTGGTATTCGGTGTGAGCGAATACGCCATGTCGAAAATTTTGTTATTTTTACAAAAATGTATATTATCATCAAAAACTTCACAGAATAAGTGAAAAGTGGAAAAAAATACGAGAAAAAAAAACCATTGAAAATTGGAATATGTTGCAAATTACGCAAACACGCAGACGTAAAAATGCACACTTTTTGTCGACTTTCGATATTCGACTTTTTTTAGTGTCGACTTTTTTGTCGACTTTTTTGAGTGTCGACTTTTGTCGACTTTCGACAGTCGACTTTTTTTAAGTGTCGACTTTTGTCGACTTTCGACAGTCGACTTTTTTGAGTGTCGACAGTCGACATTCGACTTTTTTGTCGACTTTCGACATCAAATGTTCGTGTCGACAAAAGTCGATCACTGTTCGATTTTGTGTCGAGCGGCTCGACTTTTTGTCGACTGTGTCGAATCGAAGTTCGACCGAAATTTTGTCGAATTTCGTGTCGACACGTTACTCTAGTGGTTTTACAGAAAAATGGTTCAACAAAAATGAGCAAAACCGGTATCAGTTTTTGGCATCTTAATCAATTTCATTCTCCATTGGAAGAAACGTCTCATTTTCATAGAGATTTCCCTTGTCCCATTAACTCCCTTTACCTTCTGAATGCCTTGGCGTAAATGCCGGTGTTATTACACGTCACTGTTACAACGGATGACGTAATTGTTTTCCGCGGAAAGCAAATAACGTTGAGGAAGGCGGCAGATGCTTTATTGTTAGCAAATGCTAATTCTAGTCCGGATTTTCCAACGCCCATTCAAAGAGTTCTTCAATAGAAATGTTTCTATAATCCTACACTGCATGTCAAATCGATAGCAGTGCATGTCTTTTTGCCACCATTGGGAAAGCTGTAGGCAACGGAAGAAATGCGACAAAAATATTTCGCCTCGGTCCAAACGGGAGCGCTGAAAATGTGCAAGCTCATTTTAGGGCCGGCAATTCCACGTTAAAAATATTTCGATTTTTTAAATTCAAAATCACAACGCGGCTTCGGGAACAAAATTGTAAGCATTTTTTTGCGCACAATTTTTCTAGAAAGTAGCATTTAAGACACATGACCGAATTTTTATTTAAATCTCGATAGAATTTTTTTCGTATTTTTATTATTCGAACGTAATTGCTTTTTTGGCGGTATGGTATTATCCATCCGCGAGTACGTGATATTGCGTGTAGAGGCGGTGTTTGGGTCTAGCGCGTTTTAACGCGCCAATTAAGAAATTGTACGAAAGCGCACGCACTGCGTTTGTGATTTCTTTTCGAAAATTGAAGCGAATATTGGAATTCTTTTTATTTACAATAAAAATTAATTAAAAAAAACATGATTTTCGAAGCAAAATATAGAAAAAATTCCAATATTCGCTTCAATTTTCGAAAAGAAATCACAAACGCGGTATGTGCGCTTTCTTACAATTTTTAAATTGGCGCGTTAAAACGCGCTATCCCCTAACGAGACCCAAACACCGCCTCTACACGCAATAACGGATTGATAATAACATTATATTTACCTGACGTATAATAGCCTAGAAAAGGTATTTTCGATATTTCATTTCTAAAAAGAATGCTGCACCAAAATTTTACGTGTGGCTTTTATATTTTGTTCATGAAATTATAAGGAATGAAACCAATTCCCTTCCGAAAAAAAAACTGAAAAAATCGCCGAAATAAGCGAAAAAATTGTGCCCCCCCCACAACCGTAGAGCTGTCTGTACTTTTTGTGGCTAATTTTTTTATTTTTGACTCCTTTGGTAAATTGGTCAGTTTTTTAATGAAAGTATGTAAACAGAACAAATTGAGTCTCCGTTTCAATTGGCCTAATCTTCTTCTTTCGTTTGTAAAATTATTCGAACTGTGTAACCTGATTTTTGATTAAAAACCAAAGCCGCGGAATCGGAGGAAGCCATGGAGGCACATGCGAAAATCTGGCAATTCCACCTTCAGTTTTCCCGTTTTTAAATACTTGTTCTATCTTTTCAATCAATGCGCAGACTGTTTCGCTTACCATAAAACATTATTTTGTTAAAATAGCCTGTCGCATTCGTTCAAAATTTAAAGATATTTCTTGTTGAAGTGTTTCATTGAAAATTTTCGTTCAATTTCTCTCGAAAAACAAAATAAAAGTTTATACATTGTTGTTATGTTTATTGTACTCTTTTCTTCGAAACTCAGGAAAATCGTCCATTTTTATTTTTTTATATGCAGAAATGCGATTACTAAATTTCATCGCGGTATTCTCCTTATATACCTTCGTTTTCTCTCATGAACACAATGAGGACCATCACCATCATGAAGAAGAAGCCAATGCAATTCTATTCAATAAAGACATTGAAGAGCTTCACGACCACGATCACGCTCATAATCTGAAAGAAAACAATGTCGTTGAGCGGGAAAACCTCACAAGCTACGAGAACATTCAAAAATCTCAGCATAGCGTTCTCAAAGTATGGGCCTTCTCGCTGATCTCTGTTGTCGGAATTTCCCTGGCCCCTTGTTCTCTTCTCTTTTTTATTCCTGCCCAGGTACGTTTCAATAATTCCTCGAAAACAGTGATTGCAAAATTTGAAATTCTAATTAATTATCAATTTCAGCAAGTTAATGGTCCGTTCCTGAAAATTCTATTGGCCTTCGGTGCCGGTGGACTTCTCGGAGATGCTCTTCTTCACATAATTCCTCATTCATTGAACCCTCATGGCCATGGGAAGCAAGAAGATCACGATCATGGTCATGGACACAATGATATCCATAAGCATGATCACTCTCACAGCCATTCCAATCAGCTTCATGTCGGAATTTTTGTTATTGCAGGAATTTTAGTGTTTATGCTTGTAGAACAATTCGTCAGAATAGTGAAGGGTGGACACTGCCATTCTCATGAAAATAGACACATAGTCGCAGATGATCAACGTCATCTACATGATCATGATCATGAAGAAAAGAAGAATGAAGGAGGTGGATTGAAGGTAAATTGACTTTGGGAAATTTTAAACCTGCAAATTTAAAAATCGTTGTTCGCCTACCTGTTTCGGAGCTCTGAGGTTTTTTCTATATTTGTTCCGTTTATTCTTGAAAAACGAAAGTACTTTTCAGGAGATCAAAGCAAGTGCCTATTTAAACTTGGTTGCCGATTTTGTGCACAATTTAACCGACGGACTTGCTATCGGAGCTTCGTTTTCAGCTGGACATGCCCTAGGATGGATCACTGCTTTGACTGTTTTGCTACACGAATTGCCGCATGAAGTCGGAGATTACGCTATTCTCGTTCAATCAGGATTTTCTAAATATCAGGTGAACCTAATGATAATATCAAGAAGTTATTTTAATCCAATTTGTTCAGGCTATCCGCTTGCAAGCGGTCACTGCTCTCGGGGCTATTTTTGGATGTGTTTTTTCTCTTCTTGTATCGAATCCAGGAGATTTGAGCAATAATGCAGATAGCAGCATTGTTATGCCTTTTACTGGTGAGTGATTATTCAAAAATTGTGTTGAAGAAATTCGGATCAATTTCGAAAAATTATGAATAATTTTTACATAATAATTTCTATTAGGTTGATGGAAAAGTTATTGCGTTTTTGAACCTTCAACTTTAAATGACCATAACTTTTTTGTTGTCGAGGTGCTTGAAAAAGTGGTAATCGGTGGGCGAGAGGTTCGGTGAGTATGGTGGATGAGGCGGAGTCTCATAGCCTAATTCGTTCAGCTTTTGCAAGGTCGGTTTGTCCGAACATTATTTTGGAGATGAATTGGCCCCTTTCTGTTGATCAATGCCGGGCACATACGTCGTAACTTCTGATGCATTTTGTCAATTTGGTGACAGCACTTTTCTGCTGTAATTTTTTCACCCGAATTTAAGAAGCTGTGGTGAATGAGGCCGGCTGCAGACCACCAAACAGTCACCGTAACCTTTTTTTGGTGGATTTTCGGCTTTGGAAAGTGTTTGAGAGCCTCATCACGATCCAACCACTGCGCGAAAAGTTCGATTGTCGTAGAGGATCCCCTTTTCATGAACCGTTACGATCCGGTCAAGAAACGGATCATTCTTTTTTAATTTGCCTATTTGCTTCAGATGAAGAACGACTGTTGATTGGTCAACGTCGAGTTCTTCGGCAACTTCTCGTGTTGATTTGAGAGGATCGGCCTCGATTAAGGCTCTCAATTGATCGTTATCAATCACAGACTGGTGGCCGGCACGCTCTTCATCTTCGAGGCTCTCGTCACCGCTACGGAATTTTTTGAACCACCGTTGTGCCGTACGTTTATTAGTGGTTTCTTGGCCAAATGCATCGTTGATATCGCGAGTTGTCTCGACAGCGTTTCGGCCTAGTTTGAACTGGAACAAGAAAATCGTTCGAATTTGCCTTTTATCCATGCTTTTTTGAAATGCTATAAAAAGTGACATAATTATTTCAAGGAAAAATAAATAAGACGAGTAGATAGAGCGAATTACGCTCTTTAAAATGATGTATAACACGACCACAGATAATCAAACATTTTATTCAAAAATCTTTCATAAAAGTAAACAACATAAAAACGCAATAACTTTTCCATCAACTTAATATTTATTATTAGTCTCGAATCAGAGATTTAGACGTTGAGAAATTTAAACATTTTTCGTGTGAGAGGATACAAATTTAATTTAATTGTCTTTACGCTTTGTGCTTAATACTCGTACGTACACCCTTTGGCCAATTGTCATACGCAAAACCACTTCCAAACGAAGAGCTATCTCAACTCCTTGAAAGGAAATAAAATATTTAAACATTTATTCGTACTTTGCTCTCTAATTACTCAGTTTTTCGCATTATTCAAAAATATAAATTTAGAATTTCACGGTGTCTTTGTATTTTCCCGTCAACCTGTTTATTTAACACTTGTTTATAATCATGTAACTTCTCTTTATTATACTTGAACCGTAACAATTATTAACATATTGTTATTGTTGCATCATGAGATGCCATCGTGCCCGTCATCGAAAAAAAAACTATATTGAAAGTCTGGATCTTATGCTGTTATTCAAAAAAATGAAAACAAAAAGAAAAAAAAACTCTGTAACATTTTTTAATGAACCAACCAGGCTAAAAATGTCGGAACAAATAGGCCAAAACTTAAATAAACATTCTTAACTGATTCCTAACTGCTCGATACGTTTGAATCAATTCGTTGTTGTTTTTTCAAAGGCGTGTCCTGTTTTCAGTATTTTTAAAATTAAATTAAAAATACAAACGACTAATGAAAATGCATTGCTTTTAGCTGGTGGATTCCTCTACATAGCGACCGTTTCTGTCATCCCAGAGCTTCTCGAGTCTGGAGACCACAATAGTCTTTCGAAAGTTGCGAAAATGGCACAGAGTCTGTTGCATATCATGGCTATATGCATGGGAGTCGGTATGATGTATATTGTCAGCTTAATTGAATAGGTCAGTTTGGTTGAAAAGAAGGTACCATTCCTTTATTTCCATCTCAAATTCTCAAGACATCTCGCAACAACCAGAATTATCTGATTACTAACTACACCTTATTGTTTTTTTCTAAATATAGAGTCTGAATAATTTAACATTTCGTCATGTCAAGCTTAGCTCGCTTCCGGCTCACTTTCGTAACTGATTGTGTTCTGTGAAACTGGTATGACGTCATTCACGTTTCGTGATTCTTATAAATTCATCAACACTGGTTCAATGCTTTTTTGCTTTGCGGAAAAGAGAAAAAGAGAAGAGCACAGAATTAGAACTTGATTCCCTTTTTTATTTCTACTTTCCCATATTGTTGTTCTTTTTGTCTTGCACTGTCTTCGTCTCTTCCTCGCTGACCACCGCTTGCTATCTATTTTTCATCTCTTCTCCTCATAGCAATTTTATACATATTGTTTTATTTCTTTTTTTTTTCACATCTAACAAGGGTTTGCCAGAAGAATTCACAGTCAGGTGGTGCCCCGAAAATGTCGTATTTTAGAGAATAAGTCCAATTAAATTTTCGTACACTTCGTTCAACTTCGTGTGTGTGAAAACTTCTTTTAATCACCGGCTGCCCCATTCCATTTTTCCTATTCATACGGATCAGTTACATGGTCCGTCCTCTTTTTTTCTAGCTCTCGGCGGTTCTCCCTCTTTTTCTCTTATTATATGTATTTTGAAGAAAGTATAGTCGTGCTGGTTATTTTTTTTCTTGTTTAAAAGTATATTTAAGTTAGAATATAAAAAACCCGAAAATTTATTTACGTTACTTTTTACCGTTAGGAACGACTAAAAGTATTAGGGCAATAAGGACGGGAACTGATTATCCTTCGCTAATATAACGTACAAGTTAAAACAGGGGGGGGGGCTTTTATTAGGTTGAGCGAAAAGTTTTCGTAATTTTTTTGTTTCGTCATTTCTCCGTGCTAATTTAACTTTTTCTGATTCTATTTGTTTTATTTATTTAGTGCTTACTATGCATGGTTAACACACCTGTCAAACATACAGGTAGCGTTCAAAATGAGCGAGAATTAGCTTGTTGATCTCTAAGAGGTGTTTTTCTGTATGAGTTTCTCCAAGGTCGCAAATGCAGTGAAGCTTATCGTAATTTGTGTGCCGTGTTAGGCGAGAACTCTGTCTCTTACACTACCATCAAGTTTTAGTTCAAAAAGTTTGTCGTAAAGAACTACGATCTATGACATCCTGTCGTCGACTTGTGGATATTGACGCGGATATCTCAAGAACGCTGGAAAAAGAACCAAGAGCTACGTCACACAAGCTTGCGGCAACTCTTAAGCATCCTCGAAGAACTATCATTGATCATAATCATGAATCTGGAAGAGTGCCAAAGTTTGGTCAACTCGTTCCTCGCTTTTTGCCGGATTTACAAAAACAATAGAGTTGTGACCTGCCACTTTCTCTGCTCACTATAAAACGAACGACCGATCGGATTATGAATATTAGGACTGCTTGCAAAAAATGGGTGTTTTATGTCAATCATACTAGAAAAAGGCAATGGGCCCCGGCCGAGGAAACGACCAAAACGGACCTCAAAGGAGAACTTCGGGAGAAAAAATTGGTGCTCTCGTTTAGTGGGACAGTAAAGGCATAATCATTCGAGAGCTTTTTCCAGACGGCGCCATTGTCAACGCGGACCGATACTGTACTCAAATGAAAAAAGTGGTTCAGACTCATGAGTTACATCGCCCAAAACTTAAAACTTTCAGATGCTACATGACAACGCAATACTGCACACCGCTTTGAAGACCCGTCTGAAGCTCCATACGCTCGGAGTCCAAGTCTTGTGTTACCCACCGTATTCACCAGACTTCGCCCCAACTGATTATCATATTTTTCGTTCCCTGCAGAATCATCTTGGCAGGCAGAAATTCCATGATGGAAAGGATGTCGAGAAGTAGTTGGACGACTTTTTAGTCTCTCAGTCTTCTACGCAAATGGAATCGTTTAACTTCCATTCCGTTTGCAAGAAGTCATAAATACTAATAGTGAATATATCACACATTGAATCTCGTTTCCTCTGATTATATTTAGTTACGAAAAAAATTTCAAAAATTACCAAAACTTTCTACTCTGACAAAGTATGTTATCTGGATGGTAATAATATAGTGCTGTGCTTTTCGAAGGGCATTACTGCGGTTTTATTTTCTGCTAAATTTAGTTTTCAATTTTTGCCGCAATTCGCGACATTTTTAATACTTTTCTAGATATCGGTTTACGCTCAGAGCCTAGGATTTAGCGGTCACCGGTGAAAGCTGATTCATATGCAGTGGGGGGGGGGGGGGTGGGCTGAATTGCCCACCCCCCGGGCTTTTATATACTTGGATACTTACTTACTTGGACGCCCGGTAGGGGTCGTTCTCAGCGCCGGATACACGTCTCTTTCCATTTGTTTCAGTCTTATGCGGCTTGGGACCAGTGTCCGTCCGAAGTATTGAATTTCTTCAGTGCATCAGACTTAGGAAGCATGTTGCAGGATGTTGTAGGACGGCCTAATGCTCTTTTAACGTCCCTTGGATGCCTGAAGGTGGTTCGGTTTGTCTAACTATCGTCTTGTCTTCGTACGGCATGGCCTGACCATCGGTACTTCGCGGTGGCTGTGTATTCCACAGCGTCTCGGATTCCGGACTTTTGCCGAAGATCGGTGCTTCTTAGATTCTGCTTTCGTTGTTCTCTTCGATTAGTTCCCAATAATGACCTTTTTAGGGTTTCTTGAGTTCTTGTGGAATTATAGAAGTAGTCTTGTTATCGGTCCATGTCTCAGATCCGTAGCAGAGCGCAGGGAGAACTGTCGAATCGAATAGTTCGGTATCTTGCTGGATATGAGTTGAGTAGCTTCTGTGATACTGCCCATGACAGCCCTTGCTAAGCTTTTTCTTCGGCGTATTTAAGATTGTTGTCCATGGATACCAGTCTTCCCAGGTAGATGTATTTGTCGACATACGGAAGTGGGATTCCTCCGACAGTGATGGGATCCGCTCTATTCATTTCTAGTCCGATGGCTTTTCCAACTTTGTCTAAGTCATTGACCATGCTTTGAAGCTCCGCAGAGCTGTGACTGATCCGAACGATATCGTCGGGGAATCGAAGATGCTTCTTGCCGTCTATCATGATGCCTTTGTCCTCCCAGGCTTTTATATATACTAGGAAAATGAAAGTTTCTTGAACCTACCTTTGTGGAACGCCTGACGTGTTTCGTAAACGTGATATTTGACAAATAATAATTCCGTTTCAATTAATTTCGTTTTTTTTTCAGTCAAAAATGAGCCTCAATTTTTTTCTTAATATCACTTCTTGACTCCAGTGCTCTTCAAAAGTATAGACATCCCCTCGATTTTGGCTGTTCTGGGTTTTCTGTGCGAAATTTAAAAAATCGGCTAATGCGGTCAGTTCGGTCAGGCGTGTAAGAAAACCCAAATTTTCAAAATTGCTATCTGATCCGATGTTCGGCACTTGATCTAGAGTATTTAATTAAAAAATCGGCGCCGTCTAAAGTATAGAGAGTTTTTGGTATTGTTACTCTGGGGCCGAAAATGGGTATAAAACCCAGCTTTTTTCTTTTTTCTTGAACCTACCTTTGTGGAACGCCTGACGTGTTTCGTAAACGTGATATTTGACAAATAACAATTCCGTTTCAATTAAGGCGTCCACAAAAGACGAAAACAAAAAGTCGTCTTTCGTCTCTTCTTCGTTCGTATTTCAGTTCGTGGAAGATTTTGGGGTGATCAGCAGCTCTAATAGCTTCGAGTACAATAGACGAAAAATGTATGGGTCAGTCTTATTGGTCTATAGTTACCATGATCGGACGGGCACCCTTTCTTGTGCATCGGGAATACAAGTTTCGCAAACAAATACAGGTTTCGGTTTTCCGGGGTCGAGCAAAAATAGAAAAAAATCCCGTAAGACTTGCTAAATTCTAAAAATTTAAAATTTAATCAAGATTTCGTTTTTTTTTTAGTCAAAAATGAGCCTCAATTTTTTTCTTAATATCACTTCTTGACTCCAGTGCTCTTCAAAAGTATAGACATCCCCTCGATTTTGGCTGTTCTGGGTTTTCTGTGCGAAATTTAAAAAATCGGCTAATGCGGTCAGTTCGGTCAGGCGTGTAAGAAAACCCAAATTTTCAAAATTGCTATCTGATCCGATGTTCGGCACTTGATCTAGAGTATTTAATTAAAAAATCGGCGCCGTCTAAAGTATAGAGAGTTTTTGGTATTGTTACTCTGGGGCCGAAAATGGGTATAAAACCCAGCTTTTTTCTTTGTTTTTGCTGTATTATTATTTTTTCTTCAAATATGCCACGTGGTTCTCACTTATCCGCCGCCGAACGAGCTCAATTCGATGTTCTGATCGCTAAAGGAATCTGAAGATCTTCGATCGCCCGCCAGCTAGGAAGGAGTCTCAAAACTGTCTCCACCTATTTTCGCAATCCAACTTCTGGTCCTGCTCCATGTTCCGGAAGACCAAAGAAACTGCCCGGTTGCGAAGACCGCGCCATTCAACGCATTGTGTCCAACTCTACCAACTCTTCAAGAAACCATTAAGTCGGCATCAAGACTGGAACCCGACCACAAAGCGAAGAGAATCCAGTTCGCTCGCAAAAGCATGCCTACGAATTGGGAGAAGATGCATTAAGCTGGTTGGCTACCAAGCAATATTTAATAATGAAAAATGAATACAATTTGTTTCAGATCATCTTCTCTTATGGGAAGAAATTCAACTTAGTTGGCCCTGATGGTTGGAATCACTACTGGAGTGACATGAGGAAAGAGCCAAGAATATTTTCCAAGCGAAACTACGGGGCGGCTCGGTCATTGGTGGGGGGGGGGGGAGTATTCGAATATCTCCTCTGATAACTTTTCTATTACTATCATTTGTTGAAAAAATAAATTTGGTTCTTTTGTTGAAACTCTATTTTTAAAAATACAACAAAAAACAAGTGTCTCAATACTTTTCAGCCACCCTGTATGCTCAAGCGAGTTTTTTACCTAATTTCATCTAAAGGAAGCTGTATTGACTTTTGATTGTAAAAATCCTTGTTTTATAATAAAAATTGTTGTCTTATCTTATTTATTCTAAAAACTACCTATACTTTTGACGGCGCCGATTTTTGATTTATCTGCTCTAGATCAAGTGCCGAACATCGGACCGGATTGAAATTTTTCACCCATAGGTTTTCTTACACGCCTGATCGAACTGCATTAGCCGATTTTTTTCATTTCGTCCAGAAAATCCAGAACAGTCAAAATTGAGGGGGGGGGGGTGTCTATACTTTTGAAGGGCATTGTATATTGGCGTAGCTACTGTGCAAATTTCAGTTCTGCAGACCTTAGAATCATCAATAATTTTTAGTACTACCAAGCGCAACTGACACGCCATTAGAATTTACCGAGTGTTTTGGACAGCAAAATGTTTTTAAAAGAACGAAAATTTTTATTTAATCAGTGACGTGAGTTCAGATTTCAGTATAAAACTGTTATTTATGTAAAAACTGATAGCGAGCCATTTCTTCATTCAACGTGACTATTAGATGTTTTACCTTGGTAAGAGTGATCTAATCTGTGACCATTCATGTGTATTCTTATTTATATAGGTTTGTAACTCGTCAGAAGTTACTTTACGTTATTTTCCTGCCATTTTTCGTCATGAAGGAACATACCATTTTTTCATATACAAGCGTTTCTCCATTTATAATCTATAAAAATAACAGTTTTTATTAAATATCAGTTAATTTCCTTCAGAAAAAACTGTATTTACAAGAACAATTGTTTTTTGGCTGTGGTCAATATTACTTTTCTCATTTGACTGAAAGCATGTTATTCCTACTTTCAGACACTCTACCTCAACCACTACAACAAATTCGGATCAAGAATAGCTAAAGTTACATTTGTCGATTTTTTTAAATAATTACTTTCTCGCCATCACTATTTCGTTTTCTTAGTTTCCTGTTAAATTACCTTCCTAAATTTGTCCTTAAAAATTCGAAGCATCCAGATTTAGGAAGATTCGACGAAAGAAACCAAAATGGAAGGAAAAATAAAAGTTATACCAGGCTCGCTAAGAATTTGCATGCGAACCTTACCAAAATCACTTGAAAATCTCGAACAGTGTGTGAATTATTCAATTTTTCTGATTATTACTTTGCTATCATGAGGTGAACTAATATGCTGTTTTCACATCTTTTCGTCTAGCTTTTTTTTATTCGTTTTCGCTTACGATCTTTCTAAAGCGTCTGCATTCGTCACATCCAAGGTACTTTTTTGGCTATTTATTTTAAATTCGCAAGTGTTCAAATATTGCGTACTCTTCTTCTCTTCCATTTCTTTTTTCATTTGAATAGTCTTCCCTTTACTTTTCATATATTATTTACCGGTCCTTCTAAAATTATTCCGGATAATGCGAAAATCCATTTGTCCTTCCGATAAAGTAGGTTATGAAGAAGATCTTTGGAAAAAATATTTATATATGTACGGAGTTTCCGGTGATTCATCATTCCCTTATCTTTTTTCATTTTTTGTTTGTTCCTGTTTTTGCTTTATTTTGGTTTGTCGCAATCACTCATACAAATTTCACAAATTTTTGGTTTCGTCTGTTATTTGCTTTTTTTTCTTTTTCACATCATTAAGCGGTTCTTTTCTGCTAGCCTTAACAGAAAAGTGCAACTATACATTCTAAACGTTTATTCAGAGCTTTTTTCCATGAATCAACCATCGTCACTCGGTATTGCCGATAGCACACGTCCGAAAACAAATGTGAGGCTTACGATTTCTGCAAAGTCAGTTGATATTTAGAACAAACCAGCATTTACCGATTCTATTTCAGCAACCTTATGGACTTGGACGTCTTCACAAAATCTGACCCGATTTGTCTAATCTACGAAAAAACGAGTGGAAAAAAGGCCACGACAACTGAAAAGATCACTTTACCAACATGGCAGGATAAGCAATGGACAGAAAGAGGGCGGACTGAAGTAGTGATGAACAACCTGAATCCGCAATTTACGACAACTTTTCTTCTACCTTATTTTTTCGAGGAAACGCAGCTGTTTCGTTTTGAAATGTAAGGTAGATATAATGGTTAGGTGTGAAAAAAGACTAATTCTCACCATTGTGGTAGATAGAAAGTTAAGAAACGATGGAGCATAAATATGTAGTTAGAAAGTCGGATGTGAGGCGCGGTTTCGAACGTTTTCTGTATTTTCAAAACGTCTTCAATACCCGTTTATACGAAAAAAAATTAATTCAGCAAAAATGGAAAAAATTGAAAACCTAAACTTATTGACGGTTTTCAGGTCATATGTTTTCAGAAAAATTTTTTTCGTGATTGAAAGGAAATTTTGATTTAAAAGTGATACTGCCGTGCTAAGAATGAAGCGAAGGACTGCTAAAATATGAAATCTATTAAATAAAAATTATCTGTATAGTTGGCTCTATCTTCAGCACTATATATATAGCTTCCAAGTAATGTTGAACTGTTCAGATACGACGTTGACTCCAACACTGTTGGCCAAGATTTGTCAGCTCACGACTTCCTTGGCCGATTCGAGTGTGTTCTAGCTCAAATTGTGAGCTATTCTACTCTGAAAGCTCATCTTGGAAACAAAGAAGGAATTGGAGGGCAATGGAAAAATAAGTACTAGTTTGTTTTTTGCTATTAAAAGTTCCCGGAATCGGAACGAACAGTTATTTTCTTAGCAAAATTACTATATTTATACGGCTAAGTAAAATGAGTGTATTTTTTTAAAAGTCCCGTAATCTTCTTTCTCAGAGATAAAAACACGAAAACCGGTTCGATTACAATTCATGCAGAGGAGGACGAGACGTGCGAAAAAATTCAGTTTGAAGTGTGTGGAGAGGGACTTGACAAAAAAGACTTCTTCGGAAAATCCGATCCATATTTGAATTTCAAAAGAACATTCGACAATGGATGTGTTCATTTAGTTCATAGAACAGAAGTTAAACAAAAGACACTGAATCCTAGATGGGCAGCTGTTCAGATTAACATTCAGTCCTTGTGTGGCAAAGATGCTGATAGGTGGGATCGCCTAGTCTCATTTTTGCTAATTAAACGATTTTTCAGACCAATTATCATTGAGTGTTTTGATCATGACAAATGGAAAAAGTTAGTTAGCTCTTTCTTTATTTTTTCGGTGATGGTTGTGGCTTTTGTAAACTCTGATCACTTTTTTCGTGTTGTACTTATATTTTTGTCAATTACTTATACGCACCGCCCACCTTTTTAGGGGCGAAGAGCGGTCTCGTGAAGACAAATTTTCTAGAGACGATCTAATCGGAACTGCACAAACTACACTCAACGAGCTGCTCAGGGGAGCCGGTGGAGCATCAGAAGCTTTTGAGATTTCAGTAAATCGAGGAGTTTTTGTTCTTTTTCAAAATATAGTTTTCCAGATTATTAATGACAGTAAAAAAGCAAAAAAAGGTGATAAATACAAATCCTCTGGATCATTGAAAATTTGGAACTCAACAATTATCAAAGAGCCGACGTTCCTTGATTTCATATCAGGCGGAACTCAATTGGATTTTGCAGTTGCTGTTGACTTCACTGCATCGAATGGACCGCCAAAAAGCTCATCCTCACTTCACTTTATGTCTGCTGATCGACCAAATCAGTATGAACTAGCTTTGAGGTAAGAGAGTCCCCAAAATTACCTGAATTATAGATAGGTATACATGTTTCTATTATTAGTAAACTACTCGGCATCTACTTATTACTAGACGAATAGTTCTGTCTGTGTGTCTCTCTGCCTATCTCGGACCTTTTTTTGAATAACTCAAAAGAACGTGGGCCTCCTATTTTGATATGCGAGATGGAGTCATGGCCACTCGAGCACTTCGTAACTATATATTTAGAAGGTCGCTGGGCACTATTCACACAAAACTGTCTTAGCAACGATATAAACAGTCAACATTTTGCTGATATAGCAGTTTACTAATTACTAGATACATTACTTGAGTATCATAATAAGCTTTCAGAATTCACGAAAGAAGTTATGTTTCCTGGGGTGTTTGTATGCATTGTGTTCCGCAAAGCACGCTCCAGTTAAAATAAATATTTTTTTTCGAACAGACAATCTGTTTCTAGATTTTTTCAGATCTGTTCTTTCTATTTGCCAACACTACAACTCTTCAAAAACATTTGAAGCTTATGGATTCGGTGCAAAGCTCCCCAACCAGTCCTCCGTATCAGCCGTCTTTCCATTAGACTTGCAACGGGGCGTGTCTCAAGTCCTTGGAATAAGCGGAGTGATGTCTGCCTATCGCTATTCTTTATCGAATGTTCAGTTGTATGGTCCTACGAATTTTGCACCAATTATTAATACTGTAGCTCGGAAAGCCCAACACATGATGTATGACTCTGCGAGATATCAAATCTTACTGATCATCACCGACGGAATTATTTCAGATATGCATGCCACAATTAAATCAATTATTAATGTAAGTTTAACAAAAATTATATGAAATAAAATTAAAAACGATTTTTTCAGGCTTCCGGACTTCCTCTCTCCATCATCATCATTGGCGTTGGAAACGAAGATTTTGAAAAAATGCACGAGTTAGATAGCGATGATGTTCTGCTTCAACAAGATTCACGTGTCGCGCAGCGAGATATTGTGCAATTTGTGACAATTAGACAATTCCTTAACGACGGGCAAGGCAGGTATCTGGACCCCGACCAAGTTTTGGAAAATCTTGCTCGTGAGGTCCTCTATGAAGTTCCTGGACAGCTGACAGGATACATGAAGCAAAGAGGTTTCCAGCCAAAACCTATCGAAGATCCGTGGCCTCGGGACTCACCACCTCCTGAGTATGATCCAGTTTTGGATGTATCTGGAAGGCGTCCAGTTGCTCCTACTATAGGACTTCAGGTCTCACCAGTTATAGGGCAAGGAACGACAATAGAATACTTGAATGCCTCTGCACCTCCTATGTATTGATATTAAAGTAATTAACAGCAATATCACATATTCTATCATCATGATTAAATAGCCAATTCGACGCCATTATTACTTCAGAGCGTTTTTGTATCCTTGCCAAAGTCTTGTATAACGGAATATACTTTAAAATGTTCTTTCCTGATAAATTTATATCACTTTTCTTCTTTTGCACCCTACAGGTTTTCATCACTTAATAAATTAATCATTTTTTCATCAATAAATTGTTTATGAATTTTCTTTCTTTATTTTTCTATATATTTTTTCATATTTAGGAAATGTACATAAACGAATGAAGAAAATTTAAGTGACTTTGGGCTTACCCTGATGTGCACATTGATGATCTCATAGAAAAATTTGATGATATGGATGTTTTTGCAAGATTTACAGGCTCCTCAGAAGCTAGGTAGTATAAGAATGTTTATTAATAGAAGTACAGAAGTAAGATGTAAGGTAGAAAATGGTAAGGGTATAAACGTTTAATCCCAAATTTCTTTAGCTACAAGAGTTGTTAACTAAGGGCGGCAACGAAATTAGCAGCTCATTAGTCATGGCTTCGACGGAAATTAGGCTCGTGTTCAAACTTTTATAAAATTCAATATTGAACGAATATAAAGATACATTTTTGACTTTTTTTTTGGAAATATTTAGTTGATTGGGTCTCGGAGAGACTCTCATTTATATAATATTTAATTATAATGTTGATTTAAGCGTAGCGTAGTTTAACGGGATTATCGTTTTTTCAAACCTGTAATTTTCGTTGATTGCACGCGGGGTGATCAGCCGAGTAGGAGCGAGTTACTTCACTCAATGATTGAAGTTTAAAGCTGTCGAATTTCACCGTCCCCCAGAATTGTCCAGCTGATTTCCAGCCGTCTGATTGAGAACTCTCTATGAGCAAGGTCCCCATGCACCCTTACCGATTTTTTCATTTTGCTTACATCCAGTTTAATGTGAAAATTAGATTCACCAGGATCAAGATCGAGAAAATGCAAAATTTCATCCATTGTACTGAAGTAACACTTCTGCGGAATTATTATTTATAAAGCTTTGGAATGGTTAATATTTTGAATAAATTTTTAATTTTTTTAACATTAAATAGCACGTGGAATTATCTTTATTGTTAAGGGTGACAATAGATCAAGTAATGATGGTTAAACCAAGAAAGAAATATGGAGAATTATTTGTTTATTTCTGTGCCACGTTCTCACACTGCATAGAGAGGAGTCACATTTTAGAGTATGGCTGAAATCTCTTTGAACTGAACGCTTGTCTCGGAGCAGTTCCACCGGCGTAGACATACTTGACGAAAACGACTGGTTTCTGGCCTCGTCTGTGAACAGGATTCTGTCGTGAAGTGGCTCCCATTCCAGGCACGTTCGTCCTTTTGGCGGACACATAGATGGGTCGATTGCGAAATGATGATCCTGTGAGCAGGAGAGCGTTTGCGACACAATCCACTGCCGCGAATTCGACATATGCAAAGCTGAAAAGTAGACTTATTAATGAAAAAATGAATAAGAAGCAAGCCTACTTCTTCTGGCGTCCGGTAAATTTGTCCTTCGGGATCGTGACGCGCAACACTTGCCCGCAATTCGCGAAACACTCCTCGATTTCCTTTTCAGTCGACTTCCAATCGACATTGCCAACATAAACCGATCGGGAGTCAATTTCCCGTTGTTCTGTTTCAGTTGGCACCATGTATTTTGCTGACGCCTTCTGCACCTCTTCGATGGCTGAGAGCTCTATCATTTCCTCCTCGGTAACGGACATGTTGAGATAGTGTGGTTGTTTTCTGGAATTTAGTCATTTTAAACGAAGGAGAGCAATATTTAGACATAAAGGATTTGAGTACTGAAATTTACAAAAAGAAGAATTCGATGTTAATTACATAACGACTACAGAGAGCGCTACGCTGCAAGAATCTCCATATCGATGTCTAATAAGAAGAATTTAATTTCAAAATTCATCCGACTCCGTTTACTCCACCGTAACTGTAAACGTGAAATGAAGAATACGATGAACTAGTCGGACAAGTGTATCTCAATGAAAATTCCAGAATTGGAATTCCGAAACAGGAGCCAAGTTTGCACAACGAAAATAAAATACAAATTGAAACGACGACGGTAACAGACTGTAATAGTAGCAAACGAGGACGCATATAAACGCACGACCATCTCAGACGAAACAGAATGCTAAGAATGACAAGGGGCAATGCACAGGGGCTAAATCTGCGTTCTGCGTTCACCTAAATCATCGACTGTAAATACGGGTATTTTGGGAAGATGGGGGGGTCATTATGTGTCCAGCACACTCTAGTTTCTCTTTTAACGTTCGATAGCTGACCCGAATGTTTGAAGAATCGATCGCTTTCCTCGTTTGGCTCCTTTCTGAAAGCGGTGAGCTGTGTAATATGGGCCAGTTGGAAATTTTGAATCTTCTCGATCTTGAAATAAAACTGGATGATTTCGCGGGACAAATGAAAAGGTAAAGCTGTATGAGAACCTTGCTCATCGAAAGCTCTCAATCAGACGACAGGAAATCAGAATGAAAATCCTGGGGAATGATGGAATTCGGTAGCTTTAATCTTCAATTATTGCGTGAGATTGTCCAGTCGTGTAAACTTAAGAGTCGGTGATAGTTTATACATACATAGGAAATTAGAATGTGCATGGTGTGGTTATATGTGTCGCATAAAAGCGACGAGTAGAAACAGAACCATTTTGGGAAGGTGAGGGGGGGGGGTGTATTCTCGTTATTTATCGTCAGGAATCGAACATTAAAAGGGAAACTAGAATGAGCTGGTCACATAATCTGAAGGTACCCCCCCCCCATCTTCCCAAAATGCCAAGGACTTACAAACGATGCCCCTTGTCATTCTTACTATTAGCATTCTGTTTCGTCTGTGATGGTCGTACGTTTATTTGTGTCCTCGTTTGCTACTATTACAGTTTGAACGTATGGCACAATGGTTACTTACTTACTTACATACTTAGTAAGTCGAGCCTCGAAGATGAAGAGCGTGACGGCCGACAGTCTGTGATTGATAACGATCGATTGAGAGTCTTAATCGAAGCCGATCCTCTCAAATCAACAAGAGAAGTTGCCGAAGAACTCGACGTTGACCAATCAACAGTCGTTGTTCATCTGAAGCAAATCGGCAAATCAAAAAAGCTCGACAAATGGGTGCCACACGAATCAAACGAAAATCAAAAAAATCGTCGTTTTGAGGTGTCGTCCGCTCTTCTTTTACGCAGCAAAAATGAACCGTTTCTTGACTGGATCGTAAAGTGTGATGAAAAGTGGATCCTCTACGACAACCGACAACGTTCCGCCCAGTGGTTGGATCGTGATGAGGCTCCTAAACACTTTCCGAAGCCGATACTCCACCAAAAAAAGGTTATGGTGACTGTTTGGTGGTCTGCAGCCGGTTTCATTCACTACAGCTTCCTAAATCCGGGTGAAACAATTACAGCAGAAAAGTGCTGCCACCAAATTGACAAAATGCATCAGAAGTTACGACTATGTGCCCGGCATTGATCAACAGAAAGGGGTCAATTCTTCTCCACGATAATGCTCGAACCAACCGACCCTGCAAAAGCTGAACGAATTAGGCTATGAGACTCTTCCTTATTCACCGTACTCACCGTACCTCTCGCCCACAGATTACCACTTTTTCAAGCACCTCGACAACTTCCTTCGCGAGAAATGCTTCAAAAGCCAAGACGATGCCGAAAATGCCTTCAATGAGTTGAAAGTTAAAAAACGCAATAACTTTTTCATCAACCTAATATTTTATTTTCTTTGTGCAAGCTTGGCTCCTGTTTCGGAATTCCAATTCTGGAATTTTCATTGAGATACACTTGTCAGTCTAGTTCATCGTATGATTCATCTCGCGTTTACAGTTATAGTGGAGTAAACGGAGTCGAATGGATTTTGAAATTAAATTCTTCTTACTAGACATCGATATGGCTATGGTGGGAACTTTACCAGCGTAGCGCTCTCTGCAGTTTAACATCGAGTTCTTCTTTTTGTAAATTTCAGTACTTCCTCAAATTCTGTCTAAATATTGCTCTCCTTCGTTTAAAATGACTAATTTCCAGAAAACAACCACACTATCTCAACATGTCCGTTACCGAGGAGGAAATGATAGAGCTCTCAGCCATCGAAGAGGTGCAGAAGGCGTCAGCAAAATACATGGTACCAACTGAAACAGAACAACGGGAAATTGACTCCCGATCGGTTTATGTTGGCAATGTTGATTGGAAGTCGACTGAAAAGGAAATCGAGGAGTGTTTCGCGAAATGCGGGCAAGTGTTGCGCGTCACGATCCCGAAGGACAAATTTACCGGACGCCAGAAGAAGTAGGCTTGCTTCTTATTCATTTTTTCATTATGCCGCGTTCAAAGTTGATTTCAAGGAGAAATTTCCTGGAAAAACGCTGTCCAAAGCTGCCATTTTTTTTCCAGATTTTCCGGAAACTGTCGCAACGAGTGTTACCGTAGTTTGCCTCTTCCCTTCGAGACCACCGACCGTCGCACGATTTACGGCTCTTTTTTAACGCAATTTTTTCAAGTGTTTAACGTTTTTTTTCGCTATATTCGGCTGTTTTTTTCTGAATATTTCGCCTCAAATAATGGATTCTGACGGAGAAATCGTTGAAGACGTGATGGGAAAAGACGAAAAAAATACAAATTCGTCAAAAATCGATCATCCGGAAAATCTGGAAAAAAATGACAGCTTTGGACAGCGTTTTTTCAGGAAATTTCTCCTGGAAATCAACTTTGAACGCGGCATTAATAAGTCTACTTTTCAGCTTTGCATATGTCGGATTCGCGGCAGTGGATTGTGTCGCAAACGCTCTCCTGCTCACAGGATCATCATTTCGCAACCGACCCATCTATGTGTCCGCCAAAAGGACGAACGTGCCTGGAATGGGAGCCCCTTCACGACAAAAACCTGTCCACAGACCAGGGCATAAACCAGTCGTTTTCGTCAAGTATGTCTACGCCGGTGGAACTGCTCCGAGACAAGCGTTCAGTTCAAAGAGATTTCAGCCATACTTTAAAATGTGACTCCTCTCTATGCAGTGTCGGAACGTAGCACAGAAATAAACAAATAATTCCCCATCTTTCTTTCTTTGTTTAAACACCATCTCTTGATCTCTTGTCACTCTTAATAATAATTATAACAACAATTTCACGTGCTATTTAATAAAAATTTATTACATTTATTAAAATATTAACGTTTTAAAAGCTTTATAAATTATAATCCCGTCTTCGTAGGAACAGGACGTCCTAGACGTGAGCAGGGCAAAAGTTAAGAGTTGTTACACAGTTTCTACGGTAATTTCCAATTTTCCGAAATCGAGAGCTCCCAGCTCTTCACACTTGAAACATATCGATATTCAAACTGACAGAATTGGTCCAGAGTCGGCACTATGTAGTATTTCATCAACTGCCAAAATCAACGCGAGTGATCTATGCCGACTGAGCCGAATCGCCGAAATTTCCCTGAGAAAGGGCGCTTCAGTTAGAAGTTTTGAAAGTGTAATCCAAAAATAAAGCAACAAATAAATTATTAAATTTTAAAGCTGTCAATTAAATATGAGCTCACAGAGAGCATTTTTATCTCGGGACCTTCAGGAACTTTTCTCTTATAAAAATATGAAAAAAAATCTAAAATCGAGGGAAAATTACACATTAGCGAACGTTTTTGCACAATGAACAACTTCTGTTTTGAGTTTTTCAATAAGCAAAAACGCGGTGGAATTAGCAGGAAACGAACCTGTGATTCTCCTTTCTACATCGCCATTTAATCAAATTTTCAGTTTTCAGTTGGTTGCTTTGCCGACTGGTCGTGGAGAAACCATGTCTAAAACGATTCCAATTCACAGAATATTTGAAGAGGGACCTTGAAACCGCCTCCTTTCTGTGAGAAAACAGACGATTTAGTTGGGAGCAGCCCAATTCTTTTAGGGGGCCACTACCAACAAGAATTACGATATGAGTTGAGTAGCTTCTGTGATACTGCCCATGACAGCCCTTGCTAAGCTTTTTCTTCGGCGTATTTAAGATTGTTGTCCATAGATACCGGTCTTCCCAGGTAGATGTATTTGTCGACATACGGAAGTGGGATTCCTCCGACAGTGATGGGATCCGCTCTGTTTTCTGCGATTCATTTCTAGTCCGATGGCTTTTCCAACTTTGTCTAAGTCATTGACCATGCTTTGAAGCTCCGCAGAGCTGTGACTGATCCGAACGATATCGTCGGGGAATCGAAGATGCTTCTTGCCATCTATCATGATGCCTTTGTCCTCCCAGGTTTTTATATATACTAGGAAAATGAAAGTTTCTTGAACCTACCTTTGTGGAACACCTGACGTGATTCGTAAACGTGATATTTGACAAATAATAATTCCATTTCAATTAAGGCGTCCACAAAAGACGAAAACAAAACGTCGTCTTTCGTCTCTTCTTCGTTCGTATTTCAGTTCGTGGAAGATTTTGGGGTGAACAGCAGCTCTAATCTAGACGGGCACCCTTTCTTGTGCATCGGGAATACAAGTTTCGCAAACAAATACAGGTTTCGGTTTTCCGGGGTCAAGCAAAAATAGAAAAAAATCCCGTAAGACTTGCTAAATTCTAAAAATTTTTAATTTAATCAAGATTTCGTTTTTTTTTCAGTCAAAAATGAGCCTCAATTTTTTTCTTAATATCACTTCTTGACTCCAGTGCTCTTCAAAAGTATAGACACCCCCTCGATTTTGGCTGTTCTGGGTTTTCTGTGCGAAATTTAAAAAATCGGCTAATGCGGTCAGTTCGGTCAGGCGTGTAAGAAAACCCAAATTTTCAAAATTGCAATCTGATCCGATGTTCGGCACTTGATCTAGAGTATTTAATTCAAAAATCGGCGCCGTCTAAAGTGTAGAGAGTTTTTGGTATTGTTACTCTGGGGCCGAAAATAGGTATAAAACCCAGCTTTTTTCTTTGTTTTTGCTGTATTATTATTTTTTCTTCAAATATGCCACGTGGTTCTCACTTATCCGCCGCCGAACGAGCTCAATTCGATGTTCTGATCGCTAGAGGAATCTGAAGATCTTCGATCGCCTGCCAGCTAGGAAGGAGTCTCAAAACTGTCTCCACCTATTTTCGCAATCCAACTTCTGGTCCTGCTCCATGTTCCGGAAGACCAAAGAAACTGCCCGGTTGCGAAGACCGCGCCATTCAACGCATTGTGTCCAACTCTACCAAGTCAGTCAACAGCATCCAGACTGATCTTCGGCTTCCGGTGTCGAAAGGCACTGTTCTCCGAGCCATCAACTCTTCTGGACGTATGATTCAAGAGACCATTAAGTCGGCACCAAGACTGGAACCCGACCACATAGCGAAGTGAGTCCAGTTCGCTCGCAAAAGCATGCCTACGAATTGGGAGAAGATGCATTAAGCTGGTTGGCTACCTAGCAATATTTAATAATGAAAAATGAATACAATTTGTTTCAGATCATCTTCTCTTATGGGAAGAAATTCAACTTAGTTGGCCCTGATGGTTGGAATCGCTACTGGAGAGACATGAGGAAAGAGCCAAGAATATTTTCCAAGCGAAACTACGGGGCGGCTCGGTCATTGGGGGGGGGAAGTATTCGAATATCTCCTCTGATAACTTTTCTATTACTATCATTTGTTGAAAAAATAAATTTGGTTCTTTTGTTGAAACTCTATTTTTAAAAATACAACAAAAAACAAGTGTCTCAATACTTTTCAGCCACCCTGTATGCTCAAGCGAGTTTTTTACCTAATTTCATCTAAAGGAAACTGTATTGACTTTTGATTGTAAAAATCCTTGTTTTATAATAAAAATTGTTGTCTTATCTTACTTATTCTAAAAACTACCTATACTTTTGACAGCGCCGATTTTTGATTTATCTGCTCTAGATCAAGTGCCGAACATCGGACCGGATTGAAATTTTTCACCCATAGGTTTTCTTACACGCCTGATCGAACTGCATTAGCCGATTTTTTTCATTTCGTCCAGAAAATCCAGAACAGTCAAAATTGAGGGGGGGGGGTGTCTATACTTTTGAAGGGCATTGTATATTGGCGTAGCTACTGTGCAAATTTCAGTTCTGCAGACCTTAGAATCATCAATAATTTTTAGTACTACCAAGCGCAACTGACACGCCATTAGAATTTACCGAGTGTTTTGGACAGCAAAATTTTTTTAAAAGAACGAAAATTTTTATTTAATCAGTGACGTGAGTTCAGATTTCAGTATAAAACTGTTATTTATGTAAAAACTGATAGCGAGCCATTTCTTCATTCAACGTGACTATTAGATGTTTTACCTTGGTAAGAGTGATCTAATCTGTGACCATTCATGTGTATTCTTATTTATATCGGTTTGTAACTCGTCAGAAGTTACTTTACGTTATTTTCCTGCCATTTTTCGTCATGAAGGAACATACCATTTTTTCATATACAAGCGTTTCTCCATTTATAATCTATAAAAATAACAGTTTTTATTAAATATCAGTTAATTTCCTTCAGAAAAAACTGTATTTACAAGAACAATTGTTTTTTTGGCTGTGGTCAATATTACTTTTCTCATTTGACTGAAAGCATGTTATTCCTACTTTCAGACACTCTACCTCAACCACTACAACAAATTCGGATCAAGAATAGCTAAAGTTACATTTGTCGATTTTTTTAAATAATTACTTTCTCGCCATCACTATTTCGTTTTCTTAGTTTCCTGTTAAATTACCTTCCTAAATTTGTCCTTAAAAATTCGAAGCATCCAGATTTAGGAAGATTCGACGAAAGAAACCAAAATGGAAGGAAAAATAAAAGTTATACCAGGCTCGCTAAGAATTTGCATGCGAACCTTACCAAAATCACTTGAAAATCTCGAACAGTGTGTGAATTATTCAATTTTTCTGATTATTACTTTGCTATCATGAGGTGAACTAATATGCTGTTTTCACATCTTTTCGTCTAGCTTTTTTTATTCGTTTTCGCTTACGATCTTTCTAAAGCGTCTGCATTCGTCACATCCAAGGTACTTTTTTGGCTATTTATTTTAAATTCGCAAGTGTTCAAATATTGCGTACTCTTCTTCTCTTCCATTTCTTTTTTCATTTGAATAGTCTTCCCTTTACTTTTCATATATTATTTACCGGTCCTTCTAAAATTATTCCGGATAATGCGAAAATCCATTTGTCCTTCCGATAAAGTAGGTTATGAAGAAGATCTTTGGAAAAAATATTTATATATGTACGGAGTTTCCGGTGATTCATCATTCCCTTATCTTTTTTCATTTTTTGTTTGTTCCTGTTTTTGCTTTATTTTGGTTTGTCGCAATCACTCATACAAATTTCACAAATTTTTGGTTTCGTCTGTTATTTGCTTTTTTTTTCTTTTTCACATCATTAAGCGGTTCTTTTCTGCTAGCCTTAACAGAAAAGTGCAACTATACATTCTAAACGTTTATTCAGAGCTTTTTTCCATGAATCAACCATCGTCACTCGGTATTGCCGATAGCACACGTCCGAAAACAAATGTGAGGCTTACGATTTCTGCAAAGTCAGTTGATATTTAGAACAAACCAGCATTTACCGATTCTATTTCAGCAACCTTATGGACTTGGACGTCTTCACAAAATCTGACCCGATTTGTCTAATCTACGAAAAAACGAGTGGAAAAAAGGCCACGACAACTGAAAAGATCACTTTACCAACATGGCAGGATAAGCAATGGACAGAAAGAGGGCGGACTGAAGTAGTGATGAACAACCTGAATCCGCAATTTACGACAACTTTTCTTCTACCTTATTTTTTCGAGGAAACGCAGCTGTTTCGTTTTGAAATGTAAGGTAGATATAATGGTTAGGTGTGAAAAAAGACTAATTCTCACCATTGTGGTAGATAGAAAGTTAAGAAACGATGGAGCATAAATATGTAGTTAGAAAGTCGGATGTGAGGCGCGGTTTCGAACGTTTTCTGTATTTTCAAAACGTCTTCAATACCCGTTTATACGAAAAAAAATTAATTCAGCAAAAATGGAAAAAATTGAAAACCTAAACTTATTGACGGTTTTCAGGTCATATGTTTTCAGAAAAATTTTTTTCGTGATTGAAAGGAAATTTTGATTTAAAAGTGATACTGCCGTGCTAAGAATGAAGCGAAGGACTGCTAAAATATGAAATCTATTAAATAAAAATTATCTGTATAGTTGGCTCTATCTTCAGCACTATATATATAGCTTCCAAGTAATGTTGAACTGTTCAGATACGACGTTGACTCCAACACTGTTGGCCAAGATTTGTCAGCTCACGACTTCCTTGGCCGATTCGAGTGTGTTCTAGCTCAAATTGTAAGCTATTCTACTCTGAAAGCTCATCTTGGAAACAAAGAAGGAATTGGAGGGCAATGGAAAAATAAGTACTAGTTTGTTTTTTGCTATTAAAAGTTCCCGGAATCGGAACGAACAGTTATTTTCTTAGCAAAATTACTATATTTATACGGCTAAGTAAAATGAGTGTATTTTTTTAAAAGTCCCGTAATCTTCTTTCTCAGAGATAAAAACACGAAAACCGGTTCGATTACAATTCATGCAGAGGAGGACGAGACGTGCGAAAAAATTCAGTTTGAAGTGTGTGGAGAGGGACTTGACAAAAAAGACTTCTTCGGAAAATCCGATCCATATTTGAATTTTAAAAGGACATTCGACAATGGATGTGTTCATTTAGTTCATAGAACAGAAGTTAAACAAAAGACACTGAATCCAAGATGGACAACTGTTCAGATTAACATTCAGTCCTTGTGTGGCAAAGATGCTGATAGGTGGGATCGCCTAGTCTCATTTTTGCTAATTAAACGATTTTTCAGACCAATTGTCATTGAGTGTTATGATCATGACAAATGGAAAAAGTTAGTTAGCTTTTTCCTTATTTTCTCGGTGATGGTTGTGGCTTTTGTAAACTCTTATCACTTTTTTCGTGTTGTACTTATATTTTTGTCAATTACTTATACGCACCACCCACCTTTTTAGGGGCGAAGAGCGGTCTCGTGAAGACAAATTTTCTAGAGACGATCTAATCGGAACTGCACAAACTACACTCAACGAGCTGCTCAGGGGAGCCGGTGGAGCATCAGAAGCTTTTGAGATTTCAGTAAGTCGAGGAGTTTTTGTTATCTTTTTCAAAATAGTTTTTCAGATTATTAATGACAGTAAAAAAGCAAAAAAAGGTGCTAAATACAAATCCTCTGGATCATTGAAAATTTGGAACTCAACAATTATCAAAGAGCCGACGTTCCTTGATTTCATATCAGGCGGAACTCAATTGGATTTTGCAGTTGCTGTTGACTTCACTGCATCGAATGGACCGCCAAAAAGCTCATCTTCACTTCACTTTATGTCTGCTGATCGACCAAATCAGTATGAACTTGCTTTGAGGTAAGAGAATCCCCAAAATTGCCTGAATTATAGATATACATGTTTCTATTGTTAGTAAACTACTCGACATCTACTTATTACTAGGCGAATAGTTCTGTCTCTCTGCCTATCCCGGACCTTTTTTTTTTGAATAACTCAAGAGAACGTGAGCTTTTTACTTTGTTATTCGGGATGGAGTCATGGCCACTCGAGCACTTCGTAACTATATATTTAGAAGGTCGCTGGGCACTATTCACACAAAACTGTCTTAACAACGATATAAACAGTCAACATTTTGCTGATATAGCAGTTTACAAAATACTAGATACAATACTCGAGTATAATAATAAGTTTTCATAATTCACGAAAGAAGCTATGTTTCATGGAGTGTTTGTATGCATTGTGTTCCGCAAAGCACGCTCCAGTTAAAATAAATATTTTTTTTCGAACAGACAATCTGTTTCTAGATTTTTTCAGATCTGTTCTTTCTATTTGCCAACACTACAACTCTTCAAAAACATTTGAAGCTTATGGATTCGGTGCAAAGCTCCCCAACCAGTCCTCCGTATCAGCCGTCTTTCCATTAGACTTGCAACGGGGCGTGTCTCAAGTCCTTGGAATAAGCGGAGTGATGTCTGCCTATCGCTATTCTTTATCGAATGTTCAGTTGTATGGTCCTACGAATTTTGCACCAATTATTAATACTGTAGCTCGGAAAGCCCAACACATGATGTATGACTCTGCGAGATATCAAATCTTACTGATCATCACCGACGGAATTATTTCAGATATGCATGCCACAATTAAATCAATTATTAATGTAAGTTTAACAAAAATTATATGAAATAAAATTAAAAACCATTTTTTCAGGCTTCCGGACTTCCTCTCTCCATCATCATCATTGGCGTTGGAAACGAAGATTTTGAAAAAATGCACGAGTTAGATAGCGATGATGTTCTGCTTCAACAAGATTCACGTGTCGCGCAGCGAGATATTGTGCAATTTGTGACAATTAGACAATTCCTTAACGACGGGCAAGGCAGGTATCTGGACCCTGACCAAGTTTTGGAGAATCTTGCTCGTGAGGTCCTCTATGAAGTTCCTGGACAGCTGACAGGATACATGAAGCAAAGAGGTTTCCAGCCAAAACCTATCGAAGATCCGTGGCCTCGGGACTCACCACCTCGCCAAAATTTTGTATAACGGAATATACATTAAAATTTTTTTTCCTGACCAATTTATATCACTTTTCTTCTTTTGCACCCCACTGGTTTTCATCACTTAATAAATTAATCATTTTTTAAATGATTAATTTATTAAGTGATGAAAAAAATAAACTGCTTATGAATTTTATTTCTTTATTTTTCTATATATTTTTTTTTTCATTTTTGGGAAATGTAAACGAATGAGGAAAATTTAAGTGACCTTGGGCTTACCCTGATGCGCACATTGATGATCTCTTATTAGAAAATTGTTAGAAAATTTTGATGATATGGATGTTTTTACAAGATTTACAGACTCCTCAGAAGTATAATATTAGAATAGTATACGAATGTTTATTGATAAAAGTACAGAAGATGTAAGGTAGAAAATGGTAAGGGTATAAAATTTTAATCCCAAATTTCTTGAGCTACAAGAGTTGCTAGCTAAGGGCGGCAACGAAATTAATGTGAGGCAGCTCATTAGTCATGGCTTCGACGGAAATTAGGCTCGTGTTCAAACTTTTATAAAATTCAATATTGAACGAATATAAAGATCAATTTTTGACATTTTTTTTTGGAAATATTTAGTTGATTGGGTCTCGGAGAGACTCTCATTTATATAATTGTGCTCCTTTAAGCGTAGCATAGATTAACGGGATTATCGTTTTTTCAAACATGTAATTTTCGTTGAATACCCGCCGGGTGACAGCTAACGATGCTGATAATCCACCAAAAGGTTCCCGTCTCTTGATATATCCTGATGACGATCTTGACTACAATAGAGAAATGAACAAGCCAGAAAATGTTTATTAATTGGAAATGATAGCAGTTTCAGAAGACCTGTGGCGTCATGTTTCGCCGTAATAAAATAGAATAGACGGCTAACACTAACAATGTGATCAGCCGAGTAGAAGCGAGTTACTTCACACAATGATTGAAGTTGAAAGCTGCCGAATTTCATCGTCCACCAGAATTGTCAAGCTGATTTCCAGCCGTCTGATTGAGAACTCTCTATGAGCAAGGTCCCTATGCACCCTTACCGATTTTTTCATTTTGCTCACATCCAGTTTAATGTGAAAATTAGATTCACCAGGATCAAGATTGAGAAAATGCAAAATTTCATCCCCTGTACTGAAGTAACACTTCTGCGGAAATATTATTTATAAAGCTTTGGAATGGTTAATATTTTGAATAAATTTTCAATTTTTTAAAAATTAAATAGCACGTGGAATTATCTTTATTGTTAAGGGTGACATAGATCAAGTAATGATGGTTAAACCAAGAAAGAAATATGGAGAATTATTTGTTTATTTATGTGCCACGTTCTCACACTGCAAAGAGAACAGTCACATTTTAGAGTATGGCTGAAATCTCTTTGAACTGAAGGCTTGTCTCGGAGCAGTTCCACCGGCGTAGACATATTTGACGAAAACGACTGGTTTCTGGCCTCGTCTGTGAACAGGATTCTGTCGTGAAGTGGCTCTTCCAGGCACGTTCGTCCTTTTGGCGGAGACGTAGATTGGCCGGTTTCGGAATAACGATCCAGTGAGCATTAGAGCGTTTGCGACACAATCCACTGCTGCGAATTCGACATATGCAAAGCTGAAAAGTAGACTTATTAATGAAAAAATGAGTAAGAAGCAAGCCTACTTCTTCTGGCGTCCGGTAAATTTGTCCTTCGGGATCGTGACGCGCAACACTTGCCCGCAATTCGCGAAGCACTCCTCGATTTCCTTTTCAGTCGACTTCCAATCTACATTGCCAACATAAACCGATCGGGAGTCAATTTCCCGTTGTTCTGTTTCAGTTGGCACCATGTATTTTGCTGACGCCTTCTGCACCTCTTCGATGGCTGAGAGCTCTATCATTTCCTCCTCGGTAACGGACATGTTGAGATAGTGTGGTTGTTTTCTGGAATTTAGTCATTTTAAACGAAGGAGAGCAATATTTAGACATAAAGGATTTGAGTACTGAAATTTACAAAAAGAAGAATTCGATGTTAATTACATAACGACTACAGAGAGCGCTACGCTGCAAGAATCTCCATATCGATGCCTAATAAGAAGAATTTAATTTCAAAATTCATCCGACTCCGTTTACTCCACTATAACTGTAAACGTGAAATGAAGAATACGATGAACTAGTCGGACAAGTGTATCTCAATGAAAATTCCAGAATTGGAATTCCGAAACAGGAGCCAAGTTTGCACAACGAAAATAAAATACAAATTGAAACGACGACGGTAACAGACTGTAATAGTAGCAAACGAGGACGCATATAAACGCACGACCATCTCAGACGAAACAGAATGCTAAGAATGACAAGGGGCAATGCACAGGGGCTAAATCTGCGTTCTGCGTTCACCTAAATCATCGACTGTAAGTACGGGTATTTTGGGAAGATGGGGGGGGGGGGTCATTATGTGTCCAGCACACTCTAGTTTCTCTTTTAACGTTCGATAGCTGACCCGAATGTTTGAAGAATCGATCGCTTTCCTCGTTTGGCTCCTTTCTGAAAGCGGTGAGCTGTGTAATATGGGCCAGTTGGAAATTTTGAATTTTCTCGATCTTGAAATAAAACTGGATGATTTCGCGGGACAAATGAAAAGGTAAAGCTGCATGAGAACCTTGCTCATCGAAAGCTCTCAATCAGACGACAGGAAATCAGAATGAAAATCCTGGGGAATGATGGAATTCGGTAGCTTTAATCTTCAATTATTGCGTGAGATTGTCCAGTCGTGTAAACTTAAGAGTCGGTGATAGTTTATACATACATAGGAAATTAGAATGTGCATGGTGTGGTTATATGTGTCGCATAAAAGCGACGAGTAGAAACAGAACCATTTTGGGAAGGTGAGGGGGGGGGGGGTGTATTCTCGTTATTTATCGTCAGGAATCGAACATTAAAAGGGAAACTAGAATGAGCTGGTCACATAATCTGAAGGTACCCCCCCCCATCTTCCCAAAATGCCAAGGACTTACAAACGATGCCCCTTGTCATTCTTACTATTAGCATTCTGTTTCGTCTGTGATGGTCGTACGTTTATTTGTGTCCTCGTTTGCTACTATTACAGTTTTAACGTATGGCACAATGGTTACTTACTTACTTACATACTTAGTAAGTCGAGCCTCGAAGATGAAGAGCGTGACGGCCGGCAGTCTGTGATTGATAACGATCGATTGAGAGTCTTAATCGAAGCCGATCCTCTCAAATCAACACGAGAAGTTGCCGAAGAACTCGACGTTGACCAATCAACAGTCGTTGTTCATCTGAAGCAAATAGGCAAATCAAAAAAGCTCGACAAATGGGTGCCACACGAATCAAACGAATGGTGACTGTTTGGTGGTCTGCAGCCGGTTTCATTCGCTACAGCTTCCTAAATCCGGGCGAAACAATTACAGCAGAAAAGTACTGCCACCAAATTGACAAAATGCATCAGAAGTTACGACGTATGTGCCCGGCATTGATCAACAGAAAGGGGTCAATTCTTCTCCACGATAATGCTCGAACCAACCGACCCTGCAAAAGCTGAACGAATTAGGCTATGAGACTCTTCCTTATTCACCGTACTCACCGTACCTCTCGCCCACCGATTACCACTTTTTCAAGCACCTCGACAACTTCCTTCGCGAGAAATGCTTCAAAAGCCAAGACGATGCCGAAAATGCCTTCAATGAGTTGAAAGTTAAAAAACGCAATAACTTTTTCATCAACCTAATATTTTATTTTCGTTGTGCAAGCTTGGCTCCTGTTTCGGAATTCCAATTCTGGAATTTTCATTGAGATACACTTGTCAGTCTAGTTCATCGTATGATTAATCTCGCGTTTACAGTTATAGTGGAGTAAACGGAGTCGAATGGATTTTGAAATTAAATTCTTCTTACTAGACATCGATATGGCTATGGTGGGAACTTTACCAGCGTAGCGCTCTCTGCAGTTTAACATCGAGTTCTTCTTTTTGTAAATTTCAGTACTTCCTCAAATTCTGTCTAAATATTGCTCTCCTTCGTTTACAATGACTATTTCCCCGAGAGCAACCACACTATCTCAACATGTCCGTTACCGAGGAGGAAATGATAGAGCTCTCAGCCATCGAAGAGGTGCAGAAGGCGTCAGCAAAATACATGGTACCAACTGAAACAGAACAACGGGAAATTGACTCCCGATCGGTTTATGTTGGCAATGTTGATTGGAAGTCGACTGAAAAGGAAATCGAGGAGTGTTTCGCGAAATGCGGGCAAGTGTTGCGCGTCACGATCCCGAAGGACAAATTTACCGGACGCCAGAAGAAGTAGGCTTGCTTCTTATTCATTTTTTCATTATGCCGCGTTCAAAGTTGATTTCAAGGAGAAATTTCCTGGAAAAACGCTGTCCAAAGCTGCCATTTTTTTCCAGATTTTCCGGAAACTGTCGCAACGAGTGTTACCGTAGTTTGCCTCTTCCCTTCGAGACCACCGACCGTCGCACGATTTACGGCTCTTTTTTAACGCAATTTTTTCAAGTGTTTAACGTTTTTTTTTCGCTATATTCGGCTGTTTTTTTCTGAATATTTCGCCTCAAATAATGGATTCTGACGGAGAAATCGTTGAAGACGTGATGGGAAAAAACGAAAAAAAAATACAAATTCGTCAAAAATCGATCATCCGGAAAATCTGGAAAAAAGTGACAGCTTTGGACAGCGTTTTTTCAGGAAATTTCTCCTGGAAATCAACTTTGAACGCGGCATTAATAAGTCTACTTTTCAGCTTTGCATATGTCGAATTCGCAGAAGTGGATTGTGTCGCAAACGCTCTCCTGCTCACAGGATCATCATTTCGCAACCGACCCATCTATGTGTCCGCCAAAAGGACGAACGTGCCTGGAATGGGAGCCACTTCACGACAGAATCCTGTTCACAGACGAGGCCAGAAACCAGTCGTTTTCGTCAAATATGTCTACGCCGGTGGAACTGCTCCGAGACAAGCGTTCAGTTCAAAGAGATTTCAGCCATACTTTAAAATGTGACTCCTCTCTATGCAGTGTCGGAACGTAGCACAGAAATAAACAAATAATTCCCCATCTTTCTTTCTTTGTTTAAACACCATCTCTTGATCTCTTGTCACTCTTAATAATAATTATAACAACAATTTCACGTGCTATTTAATAAAAATTTATTACATTTATTAAAATATTAACGTTTTAAAAGCTTTATAAATTATAATCCCGTCTTCGTCAGGAAAAAGACGTCCTAGACGTGAGCAGGGCAAAAGTTAAGAGTTGTTACACAGTTTCTACGGTAATTTCCAATTTTCCGAAATCGAGAGCTCCCAGCTCTTCACACTTGAAACATATCGATATTCAAACTGACAGAATTGGTCCAGAGTCGGCACTATGTAGTATTTCATCAACTGCCAAAATCAACGCGAGTGATCTATGCCGACTGAGCCGAATCGCCGAAATTTCCCTGAGAAAGGGCGCTTCAGTTAGAAGTTTTGAAAGTGTAATCCAAAAATAAAGCAACAAATAAATTATTAAATTTTAAAGCTGTCAATTAAATATGAGCTCACAGAGAGCATTTTTATCTCGGGACCTTCAGGAACTTTTCTCTTATAAAAATATGAAAAAAAATCTAAAATCGAGGGAAAATTACACATTAGCGAACGTTTTTGCACAATGAACAACTTCTGTTTTGAGTTTTTCAATAAGCAAAAACGCGGTGGAATTAGCAGGAAACGAACCTGTGATTCTCCTTTCTACATCGCCATTTAATCAAATTTTCAGTTTTCAGTTGGCTGCTTTGCCGACTGGTCGTGGAGAAACCATGTCTAAAACGATTCCAATTCACAGAATATTTGAAGAGGGACCTTGAAACCGCCTCCTTTCTGTGAGAAAACAGACGATTTAGTTGGGAGCAGCCCAATTCTTTTAGGGGGCCACTACCAACAAGAATTACTTACACACATTCGCGCCAGCCAACCAGAATACTGCCGTCTCCGCGCGTTCATTCGGTGCTTTCATTCCGCTATGGCTTTCTTAACGGGCATCTTTTTAAAAGGAATTTTAAATAAGAACTTCTAATACCATGTTGTTTATAAGTCTTCTACAATTTCTCATGGTTTTACTGTTTTTTAACTCTGTTCTATCTTAATGAAGGAGCAAAAAAATTAGTTTGAAACTGCTCTAAACCTCATAAATTTCCATATCCACGACAAACAATAGGAAGAAATCTAGGTGGACTGTGAGTGGCGATATCCTTTCTGAGCTAAATGACGTTTGAGGTTTTTTAAAACCCCTCCCACCCCACTGAATTCTCCTTCTAGCTTGCAAACGCGCTCCAATCGCTTCTCTTTTTTTATTCCAGAATGTTTTTCCACTTGAACTATAGAAATTTCTGGGCTGTCAGCGTTTTGGGCCGTTTAAATTGCATAAAGCGAACGCAAGGTTATTAAATATTATTTCACCGTTCTCCTTTTTCAATAACATCTGCCGTTGTTTTTTCGCGGCGGAGAATTGATTTTGGCTTGAAAAAAGCCAAAATCAATTCTTCATTGCCTATTACGCTACCTTTGTGCACCTTCCGTTTTTTTAATATTTAATTTCACTCTGCAAACACTAATCGTGTTAACTTATAGAAAATGTCCAAGCACAATGCCATCGGAATCGATTTAGGAACTACGTATTCCTGTGTTGGAATTCTCCAATATGGAAAAGTGGAAATTATTGCGAACGAGCAAGGAAACCGAACTACCCCTTCGTATGTTGCTTTCACTGACAGCGAACGCCTTATTGGAGATGCGGCAAAGAATCAAGTTGCTATGAACCCACACAATACAGTTTTCGGTTAGTGTTGTTTTCAACTGGCTTGATTAGGTCTCACTAATTTTTGATTTACAGATGCGAAACGCCTTATTGGCCGCAAATTCGACGATCCCGCGGTTCAAGCGGACATGAAACACTGGCCATTCAAAGTTTTTTCCGCTGAAGGAGGAAAGCCCATGGTGGAAGTGGAATACAAAGGAGAAAAGAAAGTTCTGTCCCCCGAAGAGATTTCCTCGATGGTTTTGCTGAAGATGAAAGAGACCGCCGAAGCTTTTCTTGGAACTACCGTGAAGGATGCTGTCATCACTGTGCCAGCCTATTTCAATGATTCTCAACGTCAGGCCACCAAGGATGCGGGAGCCATCTCTGGCCTCAACGTTCTTCGTATTATTAACGAGCCGACAGCTGCGGCCATCGCATATGGTCTCGATAAGAAAGGAAGTGGAGAACGCAATGTTCTTATTTTCGATCTTGGAGGCGGAACCTTCGATGTTTCCATTCTCACTATTGAAGACGGAATTTTTGAAGTAAAGTCTACGGCTGGAGACACTCACCTTGGAGGAGAAGACTTCGACAACCGTATGGTTAACCATTTTGTCGCTGAATTCAAAAGGAAGCATAAGAAAGATCTTGCCTCCAACCCACGTGCTCTTCGTCGTCTTCGAACTGCTTGTGAGAGAGCAAAGAGAACTCTTTCTTCGTCTTCTCAGGCTGCAATCGAGATTGATTCGCTTTTCGAGGGGATCGACTTCTACACCAACATCACTCGTGCCCGCTTCGAGGAGCTCTGCGCAGATCTCTTCAGATCCACAATGGACCCTGTTGAGAAGTCTCTTCGTGACGCTAAGATGGATAAGAGCCAAGTAAGCTGTTGTAGCACGAACATGATATTGTTTTTTTGTTGTCCTCTTCTGTTCCGGCTCTAATTCCTTGTGGTTTCTGCCGATATAATATGAGGGAAAAAAATAAGGATTTAACCCTACTACTGCGCTATGTGCGTTTGCAGTTTCTTTTTCGTCCATACATTTTATCCTCCTATTTAGGTATTGAAACGGTATTTTTCAGGTTCATGACATTGTTCTTGTTGGAGGGTCGACCCGTATTCCAAAGGTACAAAAGCTCCTCTCCGACCTTTTCTCTGGAAAGGAATTAAACAAGTCGATTAACCCGGATGAGGCTGTAGCTTATGGGGCAGCTGTTCAAGCTGCTATTCTCTCTGGAGACAAGTCTGAGGCAGTTCAAGACCTTCTCCTCCTCGACGTTGCTCCTCTTTCACTTGGAATTGAGACTGCCGGAGGAGTCATGACTGCTCTCATCAAGAGAAACACCACAATCCCTACGAAGACCGCTCAGATCTTCACCACATACGCTGAAAACCAGCCAGGTGTATTGATCCAGGTATACGAGGGAGAACGTGCTTTGACGAAGGACAATAACCTTCTTGGAAAGTTCGAGCTCTCCGGAATCCCACCAGCACCACGCGGAGTACCACAAATCGAAGTAACATTCGATATTGATGCCAACGGAATCTTGAACGTCTCTGCCACCGATAAATCGACTGGAAAGCAAAACAAGATTACTATCACAAACGACAAGGGACGTCTCTCCAAGGATGACATCGAGCGTATGGTCAATGAAGCCGAGAAGTATAAGGCCGACGACGATGCTCAGAAAGAACGTATTGGAGCAAAGAATGGACTTGAGTCGTATGCTTTTAACCTTAAGCAGACTATTGAAGATGAGAAGGTGTGTTAATATTACTGCATTCACATAGATATATCCGGTTGTTTTCAGCTGAAAGACAAGATTTCGCCCGAAGATAAGAAGACGATCGAGAGCAAGTGCGACGAAATTTTGAAGTGGCTTGACTCGAATCAAACTGCTGAAAAGGATGAATTCGAACACCAGCAAAAGGATCTTGAACAACTTGCCAACCCAATCATTTCTAAGTTGTACCAGAGTACCGGAAGTGTCCCGCCAGGAGCTGCTCCAACTGGAGCAACCGGAGGAACTGGACCAACGATCGAGGAAGTCGATTAACCGTTTTTTTTTCTTTTTTCTTATTGTTAACTCTTCATTCGCCCCCCCCCCCCACCTCTACCCGAACTAGTAATATAAAGTAATGGAAGCATTCTGGTTAGTTGTTTTCTTTTTCTTACCTGTTTTATGAAGAATTTTATCGGAAGTTAACTCTCGTAACGATACATAACACTATATTTTACTCCATTTTTCCGACAGACTTAGTATTTTAGTGAGAATATTCTTCATAACGAAGCCTGCTGCCCCGAACAGAACTATCAGTGAAGATGCTTGTTGTAGGTTGTCTTCGCTGAAATTCCTTCCTGGACGGAATTCTGAAAAGATGGTTGGCTGCAGTATACCTATAGTTAATTGTAGGCCCCAGTTTCTGACAGATTTTAGCTATTTAAAGCAAAAGAAGCTTTCTGGTTATATTGGCATTGTAAAGTGTTCATATTCTATCAATGGTTTCAACTACTAGTGCCAGTGGAAGCAGAGCGAGTGACGCCGGTCATTAGACTGGAGCCGAAGGTTCCCTATATTCATTGAAACTGAATTTATCAGTCTCTTCATAACTAGCTATGAAATTTGGTATGCGGATGATCTCGTCTTGTCGGAAACCGATACTCTGGAGAAATACAATTGCCTTTGCTTGCTTCAGAGCATTATAAACATATTTTTAAAAATTTGTCGAGGACACTCTGGAATGTTATTTTTTTTAGATGTGTCTAACTTTTCTTTTCATTACCTTGAATAATTGTACTCATTAGATATCGGGCGATAAACAAAATAATAAAAACTTTAAAAGGTTTATTTATCATTCAAATTTTTTGAACACAAGATTAAAGACAATTTGATAAGAAGATAATGAAATATTAAGTGAGGACATGCATGTGAATAAGGACAAACAGAAAGATGCGCGAATACTGAAGATTAAGAAACATGCAAGATGAATTTGATATTTAAAAAAGGAAGAAAACATTTGGTGTGGGTTCAAAAAAGAATTTAACATTTGAATGATTCCGAAAAAATACGTCGGAATTTTGAAGAAGCATGAATAAAAACTTTTCTGAGTCCCGAGTGGATTCATTTTAAATTTTCAATATTAATGATTACCATTGTCAATTTTTACAAATAATTTTCGTGAAACGCGGATATATCGTTTGAATATGGAAAAGTTGGATGTTCATTTGGGTAAAAATCGGAATAGATCGAAATTTGCTCGATTTGCAGTTATTCGTTTAATCGCCGAAAATGCATGAAGGGTTCACGAGAAAATTGTTGGCTCGGAAACGGCATGTTTATAGAAAATAAATGGCACAGGAGGAATGGTAAAATAAACTGCCGCGAGATTTTTTACCTAGAACGTTTTTTTTTGTTAAGGGACATACATACCTCCTGAACTTGGTGGAGATAGATTTTCCACCAAGTTCAGAAGGATATTCAGGAATATACGGAAAATCAAACAATATTTTGTTTTCTACTCTTCAATTTCGAAGTCAGAGAACTAGGACGAACAAAATCAATGCGGGAAAAGTCGCCATTAATTTATTCAGATTCTGCTCACTTACGAACACCGATCGGCCCGGGCATAATTAGTAGAAAATTTTCTTCCCAAATTCGGCGTACACCTTTTAGAACAATTCTCGATTCATTCGAAAAATCGCTTCCTTATGCAATTCACGACTAATGACTAATGTTTCATAATGTTTCGCGACTAATGTACCATTTCAAATTGCTAGACAGCGATTATCCATCCGTCCGCCGTCAGAATTGCCATCGTCGTCGAATACGGAAGTTGCAATACCAGATCGTTTCTTCTGTAAATTTCTAGAAGTAACGTTTGAACTAGTGTTAATCATTATTTAAAAACAAAGAGCCAACAGTTATTTTTGATGACGAATACGTACGAGACGCAGACGAGTACACTTAAATCCCAATTTATTAAATACTTAAATCATAAATCCTTATTAATAAGAAATATTAAAATTAATAAACTTAGTTTTACATAAGCCGTAGTTTTTTTGGGAAGGGTAAAGACTAGATAATGGTTAGGAACAACGGAATCCAAAAAAAAAAGAATTAGTCGACCTCCTGGATAGTTGGTCCAGTTCCTCCGGTGGCTCCAGTTGGAGCAGCTCCTGGCGGGGCACTTCCGGTACTCTGGTACAACTTAGAAATGATTGGGTTGGCAAGTTGTTCAAGATCCTTTTGCTGGTGTTCGAATTCCTCCTTTTCAGCAGTTTGATTCGAGTCAAGCCACTTCAAAATTTCGTCGCATTTGCTCTCGATCGTCTTCTTATCTTCGGGCGAAATCTTGTCATTCAGCTGAAAAAAAACCGGATATATCTATGTGAATGCAGTAATATTAACACACCTTCTCATCTTCAATAGTCTGCTTAAGGTTAAAAGCATACGACTCTAGGCCATTCTTTGCTCCAATACGTTCTTTCTGAGCATCGTCGTCGGCCTTATACTTCTCGGCTTCATTGACCATACGCTCGATGTCATCCTTGGAGAGACGTCCCTTGTCATTTGTGATAGTGATCTTGTTTTGCTTTCCAGTCGATTTATCGGTGGCAGAGACGTTCAAAATTCCGTTCGCATCAATATCGAAAGTTACTTCAATTTGTGGTACTCCGCGTGGAGATGGGGGGATTCCGGAGAGCTCGAACTTTCCAAGCAGGTTATTGTCCTTCGTCAAAGCACGCTCTCCCTCGTATACCTGGATCAATACTCCCGGTTGATTGTCAGAATATGTGGTGAATGTTTGAGCAGTCTTGGTTGGGATGGTGGTGTTTCTCTTGATGAGGGCAGTCATGACTCCTCCGGCAGTCTCAATTCCAAGTGAAAGAGGAGCAACGTCGAGGAGGAGAAGGTCTTGAACTGCTTCAGACTTGTCTCCAGAGAGAATAGCAGCTTGAACAGCAGCCCCATAAGCTACAGCCTCATCTGGGTTAATCGACTTGTTTAATTCTTTTCCAGAGAAAAGATCGGAGAGGAGCTTTTGTACCTTTGGAATACGGGTAGACCCTCCAACAAGAACAATGTCATTAATCTGAAAAATAAATTAGCTAATTCGGGGGAGGAATGAAATGTGATAAAAGTGATCGTTCTATTAAACGACCTCTTTTTTCTATTTGAAAGTGACTGTTTTTAAATCATACTCCAATTATCGTCATTATCAATCAATATATTCTGATCAGATTATTAGCAATTAGTAGAGCAACTTAACTCAATTATTTCTTTTTCAGAATACACGCCTTCAACCAATGAACATTTCGCCCTATTTCCGCCAAACGTTTTGGCAGAACAGCTTGGGAAACGGCGTTGTTCCGCTGAGGTTGCGCGTTACGCAAAATATAATTAAGATTCTTCCAGAACTAATCAGAATTTATTGATTTTCCTTTGAAAACTTCCAAAATTTTTTAGCGAACCGGAATTGTTTCGATATTCTGCTTTATAGGATTCATACGAATCGGAAAGGAATCGACTGAATGGAGGATTTTCGGTGCAATCCCACGTGCTTTCATCCAAAATTAAAAGACTATATACAGCTTTAAATAACTTTATGGAAGGACCGTTTTTCTCCATTCAAATTTACAAAATAATACATTAAATCGCGAAATAAGCGACTGAAATCATCAATGTCAAACATAATAGCTCAATTTGTTACGAGTGGAATCATTCTTCAGCAAAAAAAGAATACGCAGCCACCCGAAAATCATATCCTAAAATTCTATTCTATAAACATAGGTGTCGAAAAGAAAGTGCTCTTAAATGGAAAAACAGTGATTTCATTGCGGGTCCGGAAACACAAAGCTATCAAAAATCTTTTCCAGTGAAACAGAAGCGAAACAGGGATTCTGCGTTAAGAAGTAACGCTCTTTTGAGAGTCAATGTAATGTCGTTATCCACCGCCATTTCATCAATGGAAATGACTGAGAACTTTTGAAATTCAAAATTTGAATATACAGGCTATTTAAGATTCCGTATTCAGCAAGCATTTTTCAAAACTACCTACTGCTACATTTTTGCTGATAAGCTTCTATACCAGTTAAAATAATTAAAATTTCTTACTTGACTCTTGTCCATCTTTGCGTCCCGAAGAGACTTCTCAACAGGGTCCATTGTGGATCTGAAGAGATCAGCGCAGAGCTCCTCGAAGCGGGCACGAGTGATGTTGGTGTAGAAGTCAATTCCCTCGAAAAGCGAATCAATCTCGATTGCAGCCTGAGAAGACGAAGAAAGAGTTCTCTTTGCTCTCTCACAAGCAGTTCGAAGACGACGAAGAGCGCGTGGGTTGGAGGCAAGATCTTTCTTATGCTTCCTTTTGAATTCAGCGACAAAATGGTTAACCATACGGTTGTCGAAGTCTTCTCCTCCAAGGTGAGTGTCTCCAGCCGTAGACTTTACTTCGAAAATTCCGTCTTCAATAGTGAGAATGGAAACATCGAAGGTTCCGCCTCCAAGATCGAAAATAAGAACATTGCGTTCTCCACTTCCTTTCTTATCGAGACCATATGCGATGGCGGCAGCTGTCGGCTCGTTGATTATACGAAGAACGTTGAGGCCAGAGATGGCTCCCGCATCCTTGGTGGCCTGACGTTGAGAATCGTTGAAATAGGCTGGCACAGTGATGACAGCATCCTTCACGGTAGTTCCAAGAAAAGCTTCGGCGGTCTCTTTCATCTTCAGCAAAACCATCGAGGAAATCTCTTCGGGGGACAGAACTTTCTTTTCTCCTTTGTATTCCACTTCCACCATGGGCTTTCCTCCTTCAGCGGAAAAAACTTTGAATGGCCAGTGTTTCATGTCCGCTTGAACCGCGGGATCGTCGAATTTGCGGCCAATAAGGCGTTTCGCATCTGTAAATCAAAAATTAGTGAGACCTAATCAAGCCAGTTGAAAACAACACTAACCGAAAACTGTATTGTGTGGGTTCATAGCAACTTGATTCTTTGCCGCATCTCCAATAAGGCGTTCGCTGTCAGTGAAAGCAACATACGAAGGGGTAGTTCGGTTTCCTTGCTCGTTCGCAATGATTTCCACTTTTCCATATTGGAGAACTCCGACACAGGAATACGTAGTTCCTAAATCGATTCCGATAGCGTTATGCTTGGACATTTTCTGAAAAACGGTTTTCAGGGACATTGTCATTTAATGTGAAAAGCGGAACTGGAGGGATTAACAATAAGCAAGAAATCGCAGGAAAAACCCAAAGGACATCTACGCTATTTTAATTTAAAAAGTAAAGCAAGCCCATTCAGCGGTAAGTGGGTGTTGTAAGTTCCAAAAATATCTGGTAGTACAGAAGTTTCTGGAGTTGAATTATAAAAAACATTCTGGAAAAATTAAGAAATACAATGGAGCGTGTTTGCAGTGTGAGACAAGCATTTTCATATAGTAAATTAAAATACAGAATCAGAAAAAGTTTTATTAATATACTAATTAGCACGGAGAAATTTGGAAACAAAAAAATTACGAAAACTTTTCGCTCAACCTAATACAATATGTTTTACCAGCGGAGAGTTCGCGGCTACGCCGCGACTTCCACTGGCATTCCACTGGCTTTCGTTTAGAAAGAATTGCAGTCGTTTCAGTTTTTCCTTTTTGTAATAGAACAATTTATTAGAAGAACGTCAAAAAAGCAAATAAATTTTACATCCCGTCCCGTCCATCCCGAATATCAAAGTAGGAACCTCACGATCGTTTGAGTTATGCAGAGAAATGTCTTGGACAGAGTCACGGACACACAGACGGAACTATTCGCTTAATAATAAGTAGATAGTTTAAAAAAACTAAAACAAAATGTGAGTTCAGATTAATGATAGGAAGGGATTATTTGAAGTGGTCAAGCGAGTATATGGGGGTGGAGGATAGGTTGAAATAAGGGGAGGATGAAGGAAAAAGTCGGAGAGGGTATCCAGAGTTCACATTGTTCTCGACGAAGGTGTAGATTGTTGACGAAGTTTTGGCATCTGAAATTGACGTCGGAACTTGTCCATGATGTGTTCTGTGGAATTGTGGAACTTCCCGTGGAAATGAAGAATAAGCTGACGTCCAATTGTCGAATTGGGGACGATTATGATGGGTGTTCTGGATTCTTCATCCATTTCTGCTAACTCCATCCGCCCTCTGCATACAATCAGCTTGTCTGTATTTTTTGTCAGTCCAAGATTAGTCAGCTTCAGAAGATTTTTGGCAGAGAGTAGTCTTTTGTGATCTTTGATTAGGAGTATCTACAGAAGTCTTTGATTGCAGCAGCACCAACAACTTTGGAAACATGCGAAGAACAATCGTATATGTTGTTCGATTTCTGAGAAGAATTTCCAATAATCTCGAAGAAGAAGCTAAGCTCCGAAGCTCGAAACACATTATACAGCTCCCTCTTGATACAACTCTTACTCCAGCAGAATTCAAAGCTGCTCCGGGTGATCGATTCCATGATTTCGTCACGTCTCATTAATGACATCTTCCAAAATTTCTTCAACTAGACGAAGATGAATCGCAAACTGCGGAACTGTTACTGTCGATGTCTACTAAGATCTCGGACTTTTATCCAAAATTAATTCTTGAGCAATTCGAGGAACAATTAGAGATTTATATTTGGGTAATCACTGTAAAACAATTCGATTTTGTTTCGATACGTGTAGCAGTTAGAAGGATGAAAAATTGATTAAAGAAGTCAGACCACGTGAAAAGAAAATATAATGGGCATTGGAAGAAGATTGTGAAGACAATCACTGCACACGATCAATTAATAGAATGTTTTGAACGAATGGAACGCTGAAAGTATGAAGAGATAGTCGACTTCAGTTTTTCTTAATTATTCCCGTCTCATTTCTTTTGGTTTAGTGGCTATTATGTTCTCCGGAGTTGCAGAAATGAATCAGAATTGGCAGTTAACGGTTCCCGAGATCAATCCATCTTTTAGACTCATTCACAGCTCCTATTCCCCACAGCTGTTGCTGTAGATTGCAGTGCATTCCAACCTTTTTCATTCTCTGTATTTATTTACCAGCGGAAAGTTCGCGGCTACGCCGCGACTTCCACTGGCTTCCACTGGCTTTCGTTTAGAAATATTTGTAGGCGTTCTGTATTTCCACTTGTTAGTAAAAAAATTTATTAACAGATCGTCAAAAACCAAATAAGATGTACATCCCGTGCCGTATCCCTACAACGGGTGGTCATGACTCCATCCCGAATATCAAAGTAAAAGGGCATTTAATTCGGTGGGTACAAGATTCGGGGGTACCAAGTTCATGATTCGGGGGGCACTATATTTTTGGGGTACAAAAAATTAATTTCGGATAAAAACCCGAGATCTTAGTAGACATCGACAGTAACAGTTCCGCAGTTTGCGATTCATCTTCGTCTAGTTGAAGAAATTTTGGAAGATGTCATTAATGAGACGTGACGAAATCATGGAATCGATCACCCGGAGCAGCTTTGAATTCTGCTGGAGTAAGAGTTGTATCAAGAGGGAGCTGTATAATGTGTTTCGAGCTTCGGAGCTTAGCTTCTTCTTCGAGATTTTTGGAAATTCTTCTCAGAAATCGAACAACATATACGATTGTTCTTCGCATGTTTCCAAAGTTGTTGGTGCTGCTGCAATCAAAGACTTCTGTAGATACTCCTAATCAAAGATCACCAAAGACTACTCTCTGCCAAAAATCTTCTGAAGCTGACTAATCTTGGACTGACAAAAAATACAGACAAGCTGATTGTATGCAGAGGGCGGATGGAGTTAGCAGAAATGGATGAAGAATCCAGAGCACCCATCATAATCATCCCAAATTCGACAATTGGACGTCAGCTTATTCTTCATTTCCACGGGAAGTTCCACAATTCCACAGAACACATCATGGACAAGTTCCGACGTCAATTTCGGATGCCTAAACTTTTTCAACAATCTACACCTTCGTCGAGAACAATGTGAACTCTGGATACCCTCTCCGACTTTTTCCTTCATCCTCCCCTTATTTCAACCTATCCTCCACCCCCATATGCTCGCTTGACCACTTTAGGGTTTCAATTAATATGAACAAACAAGAGTTTTTTATTCTTACGTTTACCAATCTTTACAGCGCAGAATAGCAGAAAATGTAAATTTTAAGAAGTATTCTTCTTTGAAACAGAAATATTATAGTATTCGTGATTGAATATGATTCGTTTAATATGTTTTTATCATATTAATTCTGTGTTTTTTCCGTTTAGCCTGAATACAAAAGCATTGTCTTTCTTTTCGTTAAAGATTCAACAAAACCAAACAAAGTTTTCATATCTACGAAAACTAAAAATATCCGAATCGGGAATCGCACTTCTGCTTATCAACGAGGAGTTGAACCGCAAAAAGACCGAAGCAGGAGTGTCAAGAGGAAGAGAAAAGACTCGAAGGAACCGCTGTAAATACACAGTTTCTCAGTCTCCAGTGGACAGGCAATTCAGAAAATTGGTTTGTTTTCTGCCCAATGTTTCAAACTAACTGAAATGAATCGTTTTCAGACAATTTCGCCCTATGATGAAGTCAACTTTTATGAAGTTTATATTTCTACTGATGGAATTGTTGACTATGATATATTGAAAAAAGTTAATTTAAAGCTAAGCCGTGAGAATTTGAAAGAGACATTGGATTTTTTTTGAAATTATAATAATTAAAAAAGAAATTATAATAATTCTTTTTTATAAACCAGTTTATTAAATCAGCATTCAATTGCTTACTTAGTTCTCTCTTCTGTCTTATGGACACTCCCTCCCGAATATCAAACTAAAAGACCCACGATCTTTTGAGTTATTCAATGAAACGTCTTGGACAGAGTCACATACAGACAGAACTATTCGCTTAATAATAAGTAGATTTATGCAATTTTGAATATAAAAAAAAAGGAAGCCTGTTTTAATGGAAAAATGTTTGAAGTAAGAACAGTTTTTCAAAAACGATGGAAGCGGTCGCCACTTACTAGGACTAGCTCATCTTGGATACCCCAAAACAAAAGTTTTCAGAAGAAAAACTAAACTGCCTCTTCTCTTCTAACCATGCCATTTTCTCCCATATTCTTTGAAAATTTACTAATTAAAAATTATGAGATTCATACAGAAATAGCTGCTTGGTTACCCCACCCCCCATCTCTTGAACTCCTTCTTTGATGGGTTTTGGTTCCCTAAAAAGCATAAAAATATTAAATAATTAATTTCAATTTATTTTGTCACACGAATATGTGAGTGCCCAGATAATGTGGGCAGTTTGAGAAGAAGATAAGGGTGCTTTGGAATAAAAAAAAATTTTAATTAAAAAAAAACAGAGATCAAAAGGAAAAATAATTAGTCGACCTCTTCGATCGTTGGGCCAGCTCCTCCGGCGGTTCCCCCTGGGGCACCTCCTGGTGGTGCACCGCCTGCACTCTGGTATAGCTTAGAAATGATTGGGTTGGCAAGTTGCTCAAGATCCTTCTGCTGGTGTTCGAATTCTTCCTTTTCAGCAGTTTGATTCGAGTCAAGCCACTTCAAAATTTCGTCGCATTTGCTCTCGATCTTCTTCTTATCTTCAGGCGAAATCTTGTCCTTCAGCTGAAAACAACAGGATATATCTATTTAAATTCAATAATATTTTACACACCTTCTCGTCTTCAATAGTCTGCTTAAGGTTGAAAGCGTAAGACTCAAGTCCATTCTTGGCTCCAATACGTTCTTTCTGTGCTTCGTCGTCGGCCTTATATTTCTCGGCTTCATTGACCATACGCTCGATGTCATCCTTGGAGAGACGTCCCTTGTCATTTGTGATAGTGATCTTGTTTTGCTTTCCAGTCGATTTATCGGTGGCAGAGACGTTCAAGATTCCGTTCGCATCAATATCGAATGTTACTTCGATTTGTGGTACTCCGCGTGGTGCTGGTGGGATTCCGGAGAGCTCGAACTTTCCAAGAAGGTTATTGTCCTTCGTCAAAGCACGTTCTCCCTCGTATACCTGAATCAATACTCCCGGTTGATTGTCAGAATAGGTGGTGAATGTTTGAGCAGTCTTGGTTGGGATGGTGGTGTTTCTCTTGATGAGAGCAGTCATGACTCCTCCGGCAGTCTCAATTCCAAGTGAAAGAGGAGCAACGTCGAGGAGGAGAAGGTCTTGAACTGCCTCAGACTTGTCTCCAGAGAGAATAGCAGCTTGAACAGCAGCTCCGTAGGCTACAGCCTCATCCGGGTTAATCGACTTGTTCAATTCCTTTCCAGAGAAAAGATCGGAGAGAAGCTTTTGTACCTTTGGAATACGGGTAGATCCTCCAACAAGAACGATGTCATGAATCTGAAGATAATGTTTTAGTAGGTAAATTGGGGAATAAAATGTAAGGTGGTCGCCTTTTTTATGACCTTAATGACTGTACTTCGCATTATATAAGCAAAGGATTCAAAAAACAGCAAAAAGGAGAAGCTGGAGTGTTACATAATAAAAAAGAATTTTATCTTACTTGGCTCTTATCCATCTTAGCATCACGAAGAGACTTCTCAACAGGGTCCATTGTGGATCTGAAGAGATCAGCGCAGAGTTCCTCAAAACGAGCACGAGTGATGTTGGTGTAGAAGTCGATTCCCTCGAAAAGCGAATCAATCTCGATCGCAGCCTGAGAAGACGAAGAAAGAGTTCTCTTTGCTCTCTCACAAGCAGTTCGAAGACGACGAAGAGCACGTGGGTTGGAGGCAAGATCTTTCTTATGCTTCCTTTTGAATTCAGCGACAAAATGGTTAACCATACGGTTGTCGAAGTCTTCTCCTCCAAGGTGAGTGTCTCCAGCCGTAGACTTTACTTCGAAAATTCCATCTTCAATAGTGAGAATGGAAACATCGAAGGTTCCGCCTCCAAGATCGAAAATAAGAACATTGCGTTCTCCAGATCCCTTTTTATCGAGTCCGTAAGCAATAGCGGCGGCAGTTGGCTCGTTGATAATACGAAGAACGTTGAGACCAGAGATGGCTCCAGCATCCTTGGTGGCCTGGCGTTGAGAATCGTTGAAGTAGGCTGGCACAGTGATGACAGCATCCTTCACGGTAGTTCCAAGAAAAGCTTCAGCGGTCTCTTTCATCTTCAGCAAAACCATTGACGAGATTTCTTCTGGGGTGAAGATTTTGACTTCTCCTTTGTAATCCACTTGGACCTTTGGCTTAGCCCCCTCGGCGGAAATGACTTTAAATGGCCAATGCTTCATGTCCGATTGGACAGCTGGGTCGTCGAACTTCCGCCCGATAAGACGTTTGGCATCTACAAATGAAGATAATTGAAGTAATGGTTACAAGTTAAAATGAAAACGACTAACCGAAGACAGTGTTGTGTGGGTTCATCGCAACCTGGTTCTTAGCGGCATCTCCAATCAAACGTTCAGTGTCTGTGAACGCAACGTAAGAAGGAGTAGTTCTGTTTCCTTGATCATTAGCAATGATCTCAACCTTTCCGTGCATGAAGACTCCTACACAGGAGTAAGTTGTTCCGAGATCAATTCCGACAGCGTTGTGCTTACTCATATTTTCTGTAAAACTGAAATTAGTGAAAAGAATGGAGCATAGCAAAGGCGACTATTAAAAAGTGAAATAAAACAACTTTAAACGGATTGTTGAGCTATTCTCTAGAAAATACATTATCTAAACTGGTAAATTCAAAAAATTTTCAATAAAAATTTGCCAACAAAACGTAGATATGGGGAATTTCTTTACAGAAAAGGATAGAGAACTGAGAATTTAGAAAGAGACTCCTGCGCAAAGAATGTTCGGGACGGAAAGAGGAGGAGAGAGCGCGCACCACTCTTTAGAGGCTTCAATTTCCTACCGACAACGAATAATTTATAGAAATAAATATCTTGTTTGAAAGCCTGTTCTAATGGGAACAAATTGGAATCCTATTCAATAAGTTTATCAAAATTTTCAAAAAAACAATTTTGGGCGGGGCGCCTAGACCGTCTGGAAGGTTCGCGGTGTGTCATGCTCGACGTCTATGCTTCTCGAAAATTAGCACTCTTTTTTGCTGCTAACTTTCGAAATCTAAATGAACTGATAGATTTTTCTAGTTCCATCTAGTGATCTGTTGAAATAAATAATGCGTATGAATAAAATTTAATTTTAATTTTAAATAAGAACACAATTAATGAATATCAGAAATTCATTAATTAAAATGCTGAGCCTCGAAGGAAGACTAATTTCTATCTTCTAGAGCGCGTTTTATAGACAAATTTCGGAAGTTCTCGAATGTTCTTTCTTTCTCATCCTTAATTCCTCATTGCTATTGACCTTTCAGACTCCTTGATAATAGTCATAAGTCACCACGAAATGTTCTCTGGTCACAACAGAAATTATTGCCGTTTCTAATTTTCGCAGGCCGTTTTTATCTGTTGTTATAGATAACATTGGTATACGAGAGCCGACCAAATCTAAACTAGAACTTTCTCCAAGGTGCGGACAGGTGGTCACGGTTCGAACGTCTGCTACGTACATCTATAAAAACACAAGATGCATGAGAATCAAAAAGCTAGAACGAGTAAATCTTTATTGAAATTAAATAAGAAATCAGATTAGTTGTTTTACAGGAAAAGTTCCTAGTCCATCCACTGGTGAAATGAATCCAGAGATTTTTCGCAAATCGAATAAAAGCGGGAGCTACACGGATAATAAAAATTGTAGCTTTTTGCTGGAGATGAGAAGAAGGCAATGCATGTGGCAACAACGTTTTTGCCGTTAATCTTTTCCTCATAGGGCTCGTACAGCCATTCTCTGAAACAAGGTAATTTCAATATTCTGTGCTACTATAAAAGCCGGATTCTGGTTTTAATTGTTAAGGAAATATTCAGGTTTTTTCCCTTAATATTTTGACAGTTTCTATTTTTGGCCCCGTCTGGGGATTGTTCACAAGAACAATAGCATTCTTCGCGTGTGTGTCATTTTAAATGTGTAGTACGCAAACACTGAACATTTTCCCCTGTTTTTTCGAACAGTGCACAACGATGACGGCCAGATTAAACGAGAAACGCCATTTCAGAGCAATTTTTTTTTAATTTTTTGCCTTTGGTGGAACTGGTTGTCTCGAAATGAATTGTGATTGTCGAAGCATCGTTCCTCACTCGTTTCAAGGCTGTTTCACCGGTAAAAGGTACTGAGCGTGCGCTTGGAAAATTTATGCTGAATAAACAACAATTTTAATTAAAACTCACAGCTCTTCTTCGACTTCTGCTCTGATCCAAGTAAAGTAATAATCGGGGAATAGATTTCTGACTGCCTCAAACTCAAATGAATCGTCAAAATCGAAAATCTTTGCCTCTTGGCTCTCGCAATTTCTCACTGCTTCATCGAAATTTAAAAAAGCTGTTTGTCTAATGTAGCACGTATTCTCAACGTTAAGCCAGCCTTTTGGGCATTTTAAATTTTCTGAAAATCGTAACCGTAATAGTTGAAAAATGGGAATTAAAACGAAAAACGTACTCTTGTCTCCAAAAATAGGATTTCCGCTTGCTCCAACAAAGAGAAAACCAGAAAAAAGCACCAGCTTACTGTATGAGGAAAACATGATGAATGAATAAGATTGAGCCGAAATCGCCGCGTTAAATAACAATGGGTCATATAGATAAGATAAGATAAGACCCATAATGTTGCGTTTCAGATGGTATCTAAAGTAATCAAGAATCATTTTAGGTTTCCGGCTGTTTTATCTTGCTCATACATTAAAAAACAACTTCATTTTGCGAAAAAAAGTAGCAAAAATGCAATTGAAAGAAAATTTAAAAAAAAATAAAAACGTTAAAGTTCTAAACGAGATCCCGAGTGTGAATAGAAAGAATCTTGGAGAGACATTCTACGAGAGCGAGGTACGGGTTGACTAGTGTTGCTGATCACTGTGGGTCCTGGAAAGCTGGAGTCAAGCGTCTATAAATCCAAAAGTGGTTGTATAAGCTATCTTTCAGCGAGCTCAACTCTCGGATCTTTGGCGGCTTCTTCAGTGCCAGTGCAATACCGAGACAGAAAAGACAGAGCTGATCAAACACCAAGACTATCACCAGCGAGTATGGCCAACGAATTTGACAGAGGCCTAACTGATATTTACGGGATTCACAGATCTCACGGACACGTGGATTTTCCCAGCCGTATGGGTAGATAATGCATCCAGATAGCATGAAAATGACTGAAATTTAAAAAATCGGTTTTGGAATCATCAAAATTTAAACTCACAAGAGAAAAAGTGTAACCAGGAGAATAAGATGAATGCGTGTCGATCACGAAGTAGTACAAGGAGCTGGAATAAAAAATTAGGAACCAATTAGCCAAACCGTTCTGCAACAATGCCAAAAATCATGAAACGAGTAAACAAAATTTTTAACACAGAAATTGAGCATAGAATTTTCGGGTTGCTGCATATTCTTTTTTTGCTGAAAAATGACTCTAATCGTAACAAATTGAGATATTATGTTTGAAATTTTCAGATTGATTTCTGTCGCTTATTTCGCGATTTAATGTTTTGCTTTGTAAATTTGAATAAATATAAAAACGGTCTTCCCATAAAGTTTTTAAAAACTGTATCTAGTATTTTCATTTTAAATGAAAGCGCGCAGGATTCTCGAGAAATGCTTCATCATCCCATGAATCCTATAAAGCAGGATATCGAAAAAATTTCGGAAGTTTTCAAGAGAAAATCAATAAATTCTGATTAGTTCTGGGAGAATCTTTATTATATCTCGCGTAACGCGCAACCTCAGTGGAAAAATGCTGTTTCCCTAGCTGTTCTGCAAAATGTTTGGCGGAAATAGGTCGAAATGGTCATTTGTTCCAGGCGTGTTTTCTGAAAAAGAAATAATTCAGTTAAGCCACTCTACTAACTGCTTGTATAGCTAATGATCTGATCAGAATATATTGATTGATGATGACGATAATTGGAGTTTGATTTAAAAACAGTCACTTTCAAATAGAAAAAAAGAGGTTGTTTAATAAAACTATCAGTTTTATGACATTGCATTCCTCAGAGTTAGCTAATTTATTTTTCAGATTAATGACATTGTTCTTGTTAGAGGATCTACCCGTATTCCAAAAGTACAAAAGCTCCTCTCCGACCTTTTCTCTGGAAAGGAATTAAACAAGTCGATCAACCCAAATGAGGCTGTAGCTTATGGGGCAGCTGTTCAAGCGGCTATTCTCTCTGGAGACAAGTCTGACACAAGGAATCGAAAAAGTTTTAAGGGCGGGAGCCTGCTCACAGAGCACTCCAACAGAACCAAGAGAAACATTCGAGGAGATCGAGAAAACCCATCTCGTACAGATGAACAAAAGGAAATACGAGGATTCAAACGAATCTATGAACTCGTCTAATGATTCCCGCTCGAGAAACAGTATTTCCAGAGAGTCTTCATCGAGTTATGCACCCATCTACAGGTATTAGTCCCACTGGATTACTCGTCGAACCGATGTAAAACAAGATGCGTTTTTTTGTAATTAAGGCCATCTGTCAAATGAATGTGGTAAGCATATGAGTATCGAGGCTCGAAGATCAATTATCAACCGAAAACGAAGCTGCCACCTTTGCCTCAATTATCATCCCAATACGACATGCCGCCGACAACGCACCGAATGCACTTTTTGCAGGAAAGCAGGAATACACGACACTACACACCACTCGGCTTTGTGCAAAATGCCGATGAATCGAGTCATGACAGAGACCGAAATAATCAACTATCAGGGAGTACCGAAAAATGACGCGGGACGCCGGGAGTGAACCCGAATCAGTTCTCTTTTATTAATCTTTTAATCTTGTGTTAGCTTATATTGCAAGTCAAAGGAACTCTTTCGAACAAGGTCACAACATTGTATAAAAGCGATCGCCTTTTGATCTTGCTACAGCAAAGACCGTATGTCGCGATGGACCATCTGTTCTACTTTCCCTTTTTTGTAATAGAACCCCCATTCTCAAAATGTATAAAAGAGCACTCCAAAGTTCTTTTTGTCATTTTTCTTCTTTGTTTCATTTTTGCATTATATGATTATCTTTATCCTTTTTTCTTATTATTAAATAAATGGTTTAATTACCCAAGTTTGAGACGCTAACTGACTGATGTACTATAACACATTCAATTCCAAAGGAGCTACTCACACACCGAGAATACTCCAGTTTATGGTGCATCGACGACATTTGTTGCGGACGTAAGCCCCTTACAGTCCGCAACTCCACAAACACACGATGTCACCCATGCGCCACCCGATCCGGTGCCAATCCAGTGTCAACCAATGCCAATCAGTCCAGTGCCAACCCAATCCAGTGCCAAGTCAAAGGAAGAAACGAGACGACAGGAACGTGAACTGGCCATTCGACCTTCATGACGACCACCGCCGACCACGCAGCCTAATCAGTCAAGGTCATCGGATCGGGTCATCGGAATGTCAACCATCTCTGCGAAGAGTCCCAACGAGTTCAGTTCGACTTCGGAGTTCGACTACACAGTTCAACTACACAGTTGCCCAGGGACAGCGGACCAACCTCTCCTCCGCCTTGCACCAACACTCCAGCCATAGCATCTCAACGATAGATTTGAATCCTGAGGAAGGCATAAGCATGCCGAACTGATTGAATAAATGAGTTAAAGTGTTATACAGTGTAGACTTGTTGGCCTGCGGGCAGGTATAGGAAATACAGCGGCGGGGTCTCCCACAACCCGACACACGCTGCAACATGGTGCATCGGACCTCGATAGAGCCCAAAATTCCTTTACTTGCACAAAAGCCCTCAAGTACTACTATTAACACCCATAGCACGTACTCACGAGAAGAACTCCCATCATTTCTATAGCTTGTGGACGGCAAGCGACGTGGCATATAGAAATGATCGGTATAACATAACCGTCACTAGACAACAGACTCTAGACAACCACTATTCACACTGAACCACACACCTAGTCTATTCTACACGCAGCAGTAGAATACCAGTCACGCGAATCACAAATTCGCAACCAAACACGCTCCAGGCACGCGTCACGCGAATCACAAATTCGCGTCCAACCACAATCATCCTCTGCGGGCTCTATCCCTCGGCTAGTTTCCAACTAGAGTACGGTCGGTCCACCCCTCACAACTTGAAAGGCAAAGATTGGGTCTGGAAAGTGGCGAGCTTGTTTTCTCAGGTCCAAGCCTCGTAAGGGTACTAAGGTTTCACTCACGCCGAACGGATCACTTGTACAATTTCTATAGAGCACAGAGCATCCGAGAGTTAACGCTGCTCCTGAACAAGCACTTTCCGCTGGCAAGGGCCCTAAATGTCACTGAAATTGTTCTGCTGAACTGCTGAAATGCCTGACTCCTTGTCAGGCATTAACGCGTATAATTCCATCGAAACCAAGGCGGTCCGGAACGCCGGAATTAACGGTCTCTGTGTGCGGAAGGCGAGCGATCTTCCCGGAGATCTCGGACGTCCCATAAGCTAGTGGGGACGGAAAACCCTAGCCAGTTGACAGTTGAGTTACCAACTCAACTCCCACCATATCAAGCAGGATGGCCATCAGTTCGCCGCCAGGGCTAAATATGGTCATCCACGAGAAAGCAATACCTGACATTACTCCACAATCAACGCTACCTAATAGCCAACACAGCGCCTTCAGACCACTGGGATATGATGAAAATGAAAACAGTCACGGATTCCCCCGGAACAACAACAGACACGCAAGGTCATAGCGTCACGGACGGCGAGGTCACAGAAGTCGACTAGAGCACAGCGTTCCGCAAGGCCACAAAGGTCACCGAGGTCGACCAGACCCCTGAGGTCAGCAAGGTCATAAGAACCATCTCAGGCAATCGCCTTTCATTATGACAGTCCGTTTGCGCATCCAGCAACACTATCCATCACCAATAAACTCTCACTATGACTAACAAAATTAGTCACGAGACACATACCACATCAGCAGCGGTAGTTCCGCCTACCATACAGACTCCACCACCGACTCCTCCGGCTGTCTCAATTCCAAGTGAAAGAGGAGCAACGTCGAGGAGGAGAAGGTCTTGAACTGCCTCAGACTTGTCTCCAGAGAGAATAGCAGCTTGAACAGCTGCCCCATAAGCTACAGCCTCATCTGGGTTGATCGACTTGTTTAATTCCTTTCCAGATAATCTAAAGCAGTTTGAATTTCTTTTAGACGTGGGACGAACGACGAGAAACACGACGAATTCTTGTCTCCGTCTTTCATGAAAGCCTATAGAAGTAAGTAGCGCGACCACAAAGTCAGAAAATGCAATAGCGATGAAGAATTTAAGATGAGCAAGAAAGATAATTCGAGAACTTGTTTTGGCGCTATCTTAGTTAGGGGGGGGGCAATGATTTTTAGTCATTTTTGGAGGTTTTTGCACCTTTTTTTCTGAAAATGTTTGTTGTTATTGATAAAATATTTGCAAGTTGTTCTATAATATTTCCACATATTGTCGATAGGAAATTCTGAGTTCTCTATCCTTTTCTGCAATGGAATTCGCCAAATCTACGTTTCGTTGGCAGGTTTTATTGAACATTTTTTGAATTTACTAATTTAGATTATGTATTTTCCGTAGAATAGCTCAACAATCCGTTTAACGTTGTTTTATTCCACTTTTCAACAGCCGCCTTTGCTATGCTCCATTCTTTTCACTAATTTCAGTTTTACAGAAAATATGAGTAAGCACAATGCTGTCGGAATAGATTTGGGGACTACGTATTCCTGTGTTGGAATTCTTCAATATGGAAAAGTGGAAATCGTAGCGAACGAGCAAGGAAACGGAACTACCCCTTCGTATGTTGCTTTCACTGACAGCGAACGCCTTATTGGAGATGCAGCCAAGAATCAAGTTGTTATGAACCCGCACAATACAGTTTTTGGTTAGTGTTGTTTTCAACTGCTTGATCAGGTCTCACTAATTTATGATTTACAAATGCGAAACGCCTTATTGGTAGCAAATTCGACGATCCCGCGGTTCAAGCGGACATGAAACACTGGCCATTCAAAGTTTTTTCCGCTGAAGGAGGAAAGCCCATGGTGGAAGTTGAATACAAAAGAGAAAAGAAAGTTCTGTCCCCAGAAGAGATTTCCTCGATGGTTTTGCTGAAAATGAAGGAAACAGCAGAAGCTTTTCTTGGGTCTACCGTGAAGGATGCTGTCATCACTGTACCAGCCCTCTTCAACGATTCTTAACGACAGGCCATCAAGGATGCTGGAGCCATCTCTGGTCTCAATGTTCTTCGTATTATCAACGAGCCAACTGCCGCCGCCGCAACCACCCGACTACCCAGTAAGCCCTTATTTTCTATCATTCTCGTTTGTTCCTTTTGACTAAGTACAATCGTGACTGCACCTTTATGTGCTCATTGTACATACGTAACAGAAGTGCAGAGTTGCCTCAAATATAAAGTATCCTTTTAAAAAAACCGCCATTGACAGCATAATAGTGCATCTTTCTGAGATACATAGACTTCTTGATTATCAAACGAATCGGTCATAGAACGGACGAACTTCGCGAAGGGCCAACTGAAATAACGTTCCTTTTCAAATTGGAAGATGATTAAAGTAGCAGTTGGTTGTCATTTATGTAACATTTCGAAAATGATCAAAGCGGCTCAAATGAGATGTGACATAGGGAAACATGGAGACGAGAGAACGGGGGCGAATAAATAATTAATGAGACTATTTGTATGGTCATTTGTGGGCGCGCTTTTCGAAATGTAATACGATGTTTCTATTCTCACTATTGAATACGGAATTTTCGAAGTTAAGTCTACAGCTGGAGACACTCACCTTGGAGGAGAAGACTTCGACAACCGTATGGTTAACCATTTTGTCGCTGAATTCAAACGGAAGCATAAGAAAGATCTTGCTTCCAACCCACGTGCTCTTCGTCGTCTTCGAACTGCTTGTGAGAGAGCAAAGAGAACTCTTTCTTCGTCTTCTCAGGCTGCAATCGAGATTGATTCGCTATTCGAGGGGATCGACTTCTACACCAACATCACTCGTGCCCGCTTCGAGGAGCTCTGCGCAGATCTCTTCAGATCTACAATGGACCCTGTTGAGAAGTCTCTTCGTGACGCTAAGATGGATAAGAGCCAAGTAAGCTGTTCTAGTACGAACTTGATAATGTTTTTTTGTTGTCCTCTTCTGTTCCGGCTCCGGCTCTTGTGGTTTCTGCCGATATAATATGAGGAAAAAAAATAAGGATTTAACCCTACTACTGCGCTACGTGCGTTTGCAGTTTCTTTGTCATCCTTACATTTTATCCTCCTATTTAGCTATTGAAATAGTATTTTTCAGGTTCATGACATTGTTCTTGTTGGAGGGTCTACCCGTATTCCAAAGGTACAAAAGCTCCTCTCGGACCTTTTCTCTGGAAAGGAATTAAACAAGTCGATCAACCCAGATGAGGCTGTAGCTTATGGGGCAGCTGTTCAAGCTGCTATTCTCTCTGGAGACAAGTCTGAGGCAGTTCAAGACCTTCTCCTCCTCGACGTTGCTCCTCTTTCACTTGGAATTGAGACAGCCGGAGGAGTCATGACTGCCCTCATCAAGAGAAACACCACCATCCCAACCAAGACTGCTCAGATCTTCACCACATACGCTGAAAACCAGCCAGGTGTATTGATCCAGGTATACGAGGGAGAACGTGCTTTGACGAAGGACAATAACTTGCTTGGAAAGTTCGAGCTCTCCGGAATCCCACCTGCACCACGCGGAGTACCACAAATTGAAGTAACTTTCGATATTGATGCGAACGGAATCTTGAACGTCTCTTCCACCGATAAATCGACTGGAAAGCAAAACAAGATCACTATCACCAACGACAAGGGACGTCTCTCCAAGGATGATATCGAGCGTATGGTCAATGAAGCAGAGAAGTATAAGGCCGACGACGAAGCACAGAAAGAACGTATTGGAGCAAAGAATGGACTTGAATCGTATGCTTTCAACCTTAAGCAGACTATTGAAGACGAGAAGGTGTGTAAAAAATTATTGAATTTAAATAGATATATCCGGTTGTTTTCAGCTGAAAAACAAGATTTCGCCTAAAGATAAGAAGAAGATCGAGAGGAAATGCGACGAAATTTTGAAGTGGCTTGACTCGAGTCAAACTGCTGAAAAGGAAAAATTCGAACATCTCAAAGAGGTCGACTAATTATTTTTCCTTTTGATCTCGACTGTTTTTTTTAATTAAATTTTTTTTATTCCAAAGCACCCTTATTTTCTTCTCTCAAACTGCCCACGTTATATGGGCACTCAGATATTCGTGTGACAAAATAAATTTGAAATTAAAGAAGGGAAAAAGGGAACAATAGAGAAAATAGGCTTGGAATATCAGGAATTAATGTCAAAATTTCAAATAATTTGCGTAGATTTACGAGAATATGCTGAGCCAGCGAGTAATTCACGAATACCGTTGTTCAAGATTGAACTTAAATTTTCAGCTCTACAGACATTTAATGTCTTAAATTTTAAAGAATATTCTTAAGATAATTCCAGAAATTAATTCTGTGGCGGCCCAACTCATTTTATAAGTTTTAGAACATTCTAGAAAATTGTGGACTGTTCCAGAAATTTGGAAAACAATGTACAGTACTGGCCAAAAAGGTGTTCGCAAACAGTTTTTCGAGCATAACTTTTCTGAAACTTCCCGGATCGATGCGATATTTTAAGACAACGTTTAAAACGATAAAAGAAATTGATTCAACAACAAGAATAGTCAAATTTTCTAAAATTTGAAAAAATATCGAAAAATTTATGAAAATGGCAAAAAACCGAAAAATGGAACTTTGACTTTTGAGATCTAGGAAAGACCGGTAAATGAAAAACTACAATAAAACATGACTAAAATAGTTTTAAGTTCCATTTTTCGGTTTTTTGCCATTTTCATAAATTTTTCGATATTTTTTCAAATTTTAGAAAATTTGACTATTCTTGTTGTTGAATCAATTTCTTTTACCGTTTTAAACGTTGTCTTAAAATATCAGATCGATCCGGGTAGTTTCAGAAAAGTCATGCTCGAAAAACTGTTTGCGAACACCTATTTGGCCAGTACTGTAGGTGTTCCATTCTCTCACACAAAAAGAGATTTGGAGCCTGCATCGTCACACCTTCCAATGCCTAAATAAAATAGGCCGACAATAGATGCAGTGAACACTGCCCCCCTCCCAGATTTCCCAATATACCGTTTTGTCTCTTGGGAAACTGAAAGTATAAAAGGCTGGTGGGCTCAACGTGAGTGCACACAAAACCTTCTGTCTTCCTTGTGTTTCATTCTCTTCACTTTCTGATGTCTACTACGCCATTTCGTCTTCTCGATTTACCATTTCTTGCAAAACGATTAGTTTTTCAGCACTTTGGATCTATTGAAATGTAAGTCTAACGATGCGGAATCATTTACGGATTCAATTATTTCAGATTCGAGATTTCGTTCACATCTTTGCGAGTACGAAGCGTTGAACTTCCATTACTTCAACTACGAGCCATCGAGCACAATATACGATTTGACGAAATTCCAGTTATTGAAACAGTAATCGGAAGAGACAGTATACTGGGAGACAAAGTATTGGAAATACACATTGATAAGTCAGAAAGCAATGACGGTGATGAAAATGATGAGAGAGTAATCGGCTGCCATCGTCTTAAAATAAGGTACTTTTCATTATTTGAAATTATGAATTTAATTAATATTTTCAGGAATAAATTTCCAGAAGTTCAATTAAGTCATCACAATGCTGAATTTGCCATCTCCGTCGTTTTTGATTACATTTTCCGTATTTTTCCCGGACCAATTAATATGTCATTGTGTCTCAGTGCTATCAATAATGTAACTGCTGTGTTACTAAATCCTCATTTCGCAAAATGCAAAAAACTGCGGATTCCTTGGGAATATGTAACTGATGAGAGTGACTTAGAACAAGTGCTAGATTTGGTTTCAGTAAGCAAGGCTATTAATGTTGATGTTCCGCAATTATCTGGATTAGAAATGAATAAAGTAAGACTCAATGTTTGCTATAGTGCTTTACCTTTATTTTTTCAGATCGATAATTTGGAATCTTTAATTCTAAACGATGCTAATTGGATGAGCTTACAAGATCTATGCTCTTTAAAATGCGAGAACATAACACTCAAAGAGCACAAATTTAATATCAATTGTATCGAAAAATTAGCGGATTGGTGGCTTAGTTCAAATAACACTACGCTGAAGACATTGCAGATAGGATGGGGTGGTTCGGGTCGTTTTGCCAAGGAATTTAGGTTGAACACTGAGAAACTGCCGTGGAAACCATGGGACCCAAAGAAAAGATCAAAATATTTTAAGTAAGCTTCCTATTATTGCTTGTTTTCAATAATTTTTGTTTAATTTCAGCATTCCTGACAGTCACTATTTCTCCAAGTTGGACTGTTCTAATGGATTCGATATAACCCGATCCGATGGACTCACAGCCACCTGTCTTCTCAATACTTATATTGAGAAAAAAGTTATGTTTCTCGTTTGGCACGATCCGTTTCCTGAAAAAACGCAGAATATAAGACTTACACACCAAATTTCCTCAGAGATAAATCAATTTTATTCAATTTACAATATATTATCAGAAGATGAAATGTATGGAGTTCTCGGTAAAGTTGCCGCGGAAGTTCTTCAAGGCAACTGGAAAGGCGACCCTTTTTATGTAAAAGAATACTTGCAAATGACTGGCGACGAGATATGCTCATTATACATGCTCTTTTTAAACCAAGTGGAAGGAATGAGAAGAGAACTTGCCCACTGGGCAAAACCCTGATTCACCATATATTCCTTTAAGCCTTATAGAATCCTGTAATGCAGCATTTTTCCCAGAACTTCTGTTGTTCCTGTTGTTTTTATTGATTCTATCTTGCTATGATGTCACTGATTTTAATAATTGTTTCAACGTAAGCTGTTAAAATAAAACTTTATATCGAAATTTTAAACTTTTTTATTTAATTATTTATCGACTACTTTCAAGAATATGCATATTGTAGCTGATCAAACCACGTACGAGTTTCTTTATGCGTTTCAACTATTTAGCCAAAGCTAAAGATCATGACAATTGAAAAATAGACAAAAATTAACATTTTCAGCTGTTCTTGTTCAAAGGTTTTGTATATAATGAGCAACGTTTATCACTTTCAAAACTTATATTTCATATACGTGCACTATCCAAAATCTGGTTAGGCTGCGGCCTGCTATCCATATGCTAACCAAGTCTGTTCAAACCGCCGGCCGGAGTTTGCGTGTGAAACAAAAAATGAAAAATCGGGTTTTCTGCTCATTTTAAAGACAATCCGCAAAAGAAAAAGTTAAAAAAAAATATTAAGCAATTACGTGCTGCTAAGCGTCTCGAGTTCTTTATTTGTGCATTCGCTTTTCCTAATTTGAGAAAAATTAATTTTAAGAAAGGTAAGACTAGGAAGAGGAGACTTTTCGGAAAGTGTTTAAGTTTTTCAGCGCTATCTTAGTTATGGGGGTCAATAGTTTTTCGACTTTTTTGGATTATTTTTGTTTCTGAAAATGTTATTAGACATACTTGAGTAAAACTAGCAATTTTTACAAAAATTTTATTGTCAGACAGCAAAAAAAATGCCCATAAAAAAGGAAAACAAGCAAATGACTAAATTACCGGATATTTCCTTGCGTTTTCGGCCCAAAACTCGTAAAATTTCACTTCATTATTGTATTTAATGCCACAACGCCACGCTTATTCAAATATAATTTACCTTTTTTTGTCATGATCCAATTAAACTTTAAGAAAAAAGCAAAATCAGAAAGGAAAAAAAGTGTTTCGTGAAGGAGAATCGAACACACTCTTCCAATATTCCCATTTTCCCCACTCGGTTGGTACAGTTGGGAATGCATAGAGGAAAGAGAGGGAAGAAAGCGAGGAAAAGACGCGGAACCCCGGATTTTCAGACCGAATCGTGGTTTTCGCGCCACGCTTTAAAAAACTTACAGATATTTTAACAATATCAACAAACAATTGAAATTGAAAAAAACACTAAAACCTCCATAATTAATTTTATAAAAGGATGAAGCATAACTATAATCGAAGAAGGGGAAAAGGAAACGATAAGTTGCGGTTTATTAATGAATAAATCGATTACAGCGGGTTACATCAAAAATACAAAAATCCATTGAAAGATACGGATTGTGCAGCAGCTTTTGGTATACAATTAGTCAAACTTATATGACCAAACTTACTTACTTAATTAGTTACTTAGTCGTTCCGTTCCTCGCTCACATAAATTCAGAGCGCGAATCATATCCCGCCTGTCCCTCCTGTCTTTTGCGATGGTTGTTCAGGATGAGCTGGTTTCCATGTCGGATTGATACTTATTTTTGCAAAAGAACCGACCATCTCAGATTCTTTGGGTTCAAAGCGGCCTTCGAACAAGCCGGAACACGCAGTCCTTTTCACTTCTTGGTATCCATTCTTGCATCAACGGGATCCATCTTTTTGAATTGTGGTGGGCCTCTAACACATCATAAATGTCTAATGTCTCCTCGATCAAGAGCATTGTGACGTTGATTTTTCTAGAAATGCATAGGACACTTTCTGCTAGCGCTTTTATCAAAGCCCAAGCGTATTTAGGTATAAGTGAGTGCATCAGTTGTACCTTTGTCTGAGTAATGTATAATGAAGTCATACTTTTCCACATCGAAATTTAAACATCAGCGTTTTCTTCCCCTGTGTCGCATTTTCGTTTCAGGGTTCATTTATACTGAAAATCTTCAAAACTTATTTGTGTGGCGTATGATTATGTGGAGAGTTGTATACTGACTTTTTGCACAGCTTTCTAAATAGAAGTCTGAAATTTCCAGACGTTTTCCTGCTCTTCCTCTATGAAGTCTCAAGCCCAACTGGTCATTTTTCTTCACCAGTTTAGCTGCGGCTGCCACTTAACGCTTTTCGAAAAGGATGAAGAAGAGTAGTAAAAATCGATAAAATGAAATAGAATTGTGGAAATCCGTGCAGCCAGCCACTGCTAGAGGGTTTTAAGATATGATTCAAAGTATGAGCCTATTTTTAGAAACTTTTGTGCTATTTTCTAAAAGTGCTACTTTGCAAGAAAGCGTTGTTATGATTAAAGGTCATCTATCCTAAACAGCTTCAAAATGTTTCTATTAATATAAAACGTTAAATGGTTGAAATTGAGCGTCCGATTCAATTTTCACTGTTCAAATACTTTTTTAAAATTACAATTAATTCCGGTTTAAATAACTAACTTATTCCGAATGTCCGAATTCTTTGAATTTAAAAATGCGGAATACTCTGACAATCGAAAAGACCGCTCCGCTCACCTCCGGTTTGCCAGATAGCAATAGATAAGGCTTAAAATTGTTCTTTTTTTCAATATTTTCAAATCTTTTTTAAACAGTTTATTAAATCCACTTATTCTGTCTATTTGATTGCAAGTCATTACGCTAATTGAAGAAAAATTCCCATTTTTTATGCATTTCGGGTTTCCCGTTTTCGAGGTTTTAAGCAAGCTGAGCTCAGCTAGCCGTCTAGAATTCCAACGAACAAACGTTGCTCTACAATCGCCGCACTGTTTTCGTTAATTTCCAGAAACGCATTATTCACCAAACTCGATCTCATCCAATATCGCATAACGCAAGTCAGCCTGCGCCTGATCCACCGGCATACATCACTCCGACTAACTTACAGCATTCGTCTTTGAGGAGCTAAAACTTACAGCTAAAGGGTTTTCTTCATGCGCATTGCTGTCTGTGAAGCAAGCGCTCATCTTTTTGCGATTACCCCGCGGGTTTTGGTATTCGCTTGTTTGTCTTCTGTAGTATTCAAATAAAAAAAAATCAAAATTTTATTAATAAAACAAAGGATAAACAACTAGAAAGAGGGTGAAACAAGAAAAAGACCACGACAATATGTTATCGTAAGTTGCACTTTCATGCGACCAATTTCTAAAGAGTTGTTATAAAAGCGGAGGTTGTTGCATAACTTTTAACTTCGAGAGAACGATTCCAGATACATCTTGCGCAGCTTTTCTGAAAAATTTTCGAACTAGGGAAGATCGAGCATTACACGACATCAGCATTAAGTGGATACATAGCTTTGCATTTTTTGTTCACATTTGCTTTCAAATTGTAAGATTCAAAAGTTGGAGCATTGCAGTGGCGAAAAAAAATAGTTCTCTTCGACAACTATGTCTTCTGAAGAGAATTTGCTCTCTGGGTTTTCAGAATGTGCCAGCGGCTTGTTTTCCGAACGCTGACTTCCACAGAATCTGTCGTTGGTATCCATATTTTGCGTTTTGCATCATTTTTTGTTTCTTTTAATGACACCTGGCTCCTCAGAACGTGCTTTAAATGCTCAAACTGCATTCAATGACCATCTTCCAACTCCAACATCTTCTGGTCTCCCTTAACGTTCCTTCCTCATTCGGAATGTGTCTCTGAGCTATCACCTCCCTCATTTCATTTGTCCGTTTCCCGAGACAGACTTTTTGCTCTCTCTGTACAACATCTTTTCTGAAAAGATTCAAGTCTTGCTCCTTTGCCAGCTTCCGTTTCACGCTGGCAGACTCATTGATTTAGATGTTTGATTCGATCATTGTTTCTTGGTGTGGAAAAGTTGATAGAATGATCAAGCTGACTAAGATCTCGCCTTATAATGTTCTTTCAGTACGCTCAGAACTTTCCGTTGCCATCCAGATCAATTCCATAACAGCAGCATTGATGTAACGGATTGTGACTTTGTTGCAATGGGTTCAGTAAATTGTTGCTCGCCTATTTTACTCAGTGGATCAATCAACACTTCGTTGTATGTATGCGGATTTATCCGTACCTCAAACTTGGGTAATTAAACCGATTATATGGGTATGAGCATATGAGTAAGCAATGGTAAAGATTAAAGGGTAAAAACAGCATTATAAGAATTAAAACAAGGTAAAGGAGTACAAAATCAAATTCCCCTTCCTTCAGGCATTTGAATGTGAACAATGTTTGAAGGAAGGTTTTTACAGAAAGTAGGTGGAGCATACCACGAAGGTGGTTAAAAGCTTTTGTATGAATCATTGTGTTAAGTGCGAATTCTTCAGATTGTAATATACATGGGAAATTCACCAAACTCGATCTCATCCAATATCGCAATTAAATCGCAAATCGCAAATCGCAAATCGCAAATCGCAAATCGCAAATCGCAATATCGCAACGAAATTAAATTACAGAATTAATTTATTCGTATTTTTTTATTGGTTTTTAATATTAATTCCTTTTGTCTCTAATCCTCCTCTATCACGTTGTTTATCATCTAATTCTCTAATCTCTCTGCGTTGCCCCCTTCCTGTGACGTCAGTTGTTTACTAATTTGTATAGCGTATTGCTAGGTGCAGGGCTGTTCTTTTTTCCGGCCGGCCGGGGGCCCGGCCTCGAAAGGTCGGCTTTTCCGCGGCTTTTGCAAAAGCGCTCTATTGCAAAAAAGCCGAGCCGGGCCGGCCGGGCCTCCGGCCAGCCGGAGTTTGCGCGTAAAATTATGCGTTTTTTCCGCATTTGCACACTTTGTATCAGATTTGACGACGATTCTTTATTTTTCATGTCGTTTTTATTAGAAATTCGTTGAATTATTATGTTTTTTTTTATACGGTTCTAAAAATTTATGTTTCAATGGAAAATTAATTGTTTAGTAAGATAACACGATTGTCCTTCATTTTTAAAGAATAGATTCACAAAAATCAATAAAAGCATGTCTTTTTTATTTTTTTTTACTTTGCCTTTGGCACTGATTACTGCCGAGATCATCACTCCTCCACCTTTGAAGTTTCGATGTGAGAACCGGGGTTTTTGTTTTCTCAAATCATGTCAGTAATCACGGTAGCCATCCTGTCTTTTTCTTACAAGGGAATAGAAATCCTCGAATAGAAATCTTCCTAACTTTTTTTTTAAATTCGACCACAGGTACTTTCGACTACGGAGAATTCAGTACACAGAGTGGCTATCTGCGCAAACTTCTGGAAATCGAGATATTACCATCTGAAAATCCGGAACTCCGCGCCCTTTCCTCGCCCCCTTCCGTCCCTCTCTTTCCTCTATGCACTCCCCACTGTTGAAAAAACAAGCGTCGGTGGCCGATGGGTAAAGAGGGGGATGCGACTACACAGGCAGATTGCAAAGTCTGAAATAAGCTCCACTGATGCATAAGCTGAGGAACAAGGGATGCGCGCACTGATGAGTCATCGGTGCTCCATCCTACAAGCATCGCATTCAAAAATGTTTGCATCGATGGTTCATTAAACTTTGAAAAAAAAATTTTTAGGCTGATCAATTTATTGTTAACTCAACAAATCAAAAATCGACAATGATGCATAAAAAGGAAAAAAACATTGAAATTTAGTCAGAGTCCATAATGATTTTCGCATTCGGAGAGCACCTTCTTAGCCCCTCGGCCACCGCTGCTTGTTTTTTCAACAGTTGGGAATGCATAGAGGAAAGAGAGGGAAGGAAGGGGGCGAGGAAAGGGCGATTTTCAGATTTTCAGATGGAAATATCTCGATTTCCAGAAGTTTTCGCAGATAGCCACTATGTGTACACTTCCAATCGGAAAAAGAAAAAGGTACGGCATTTCACGGAATTTTTATGTAGAATTTCTTGAAAAAGTTGTTTGAAGAAGTTTATAAATTTTTTCAGATAGTGAAAGCGAAAGAGAAACGACAAGTGAAATTAGCAACGATACAGAGGATGCGGATACTCCGGAAGAAGATGATGTAGTGTCTGATAATGATACACTCGACACGTCAGGTGTTGACGAAAATTTTACTGAAATACTACACGAAATCGAGAACAGTTTCGAAGACAATTCTAACAATAAGGATCAACATATTTGGAACTCCGGTGGCATAAGCTCAGGTATCTCTGTATTTCAAAAACCAATAACAGTTGTTAAGAGAGATTGAGAGAGGTAGAGAGAGTGAAGGAAAAAGAAAGAAACTGTGCAAGTATGACCAGAAGCAAAAAAGAAAGAGCTCGCTTATGAAATTCCGGGAAATGCTCGGCACCTGAGCACTCTTGAGACGGCACATTGCAACGGCACGTGTACCCAACATTACCAAAGAGGAAACTTGCCCAGCCGAAGTGCTCGAATGCAAAACGTGCAAGAAATGACAAAACCTATACGAAATTAAATTACAGAATTAATTTATTCGTATTTTTTTATTGGTTTTTAATATTAATTCCTTTTGTCTCTAATCCTCCTCTATCACGTTGTTTATCATTTAATTCTCTTATCTCTCCTCTGCGTTGCCCCCTTCCTGTGACATCAGTTGTTTACTAATTTGTATAGCGTATTGCTAGATGCAGGGCTGTTCTTTTTTCCGGCCTCGAAAGGTCGGCTTTTCCGCGGCTTTTGCAAAAGCGCTCTATTGCAAAAAAGCCGAGCCGGGCCGGCCGGGCCTCCGGCCAGCCGGAGTTTGCGCGTAAAATTATGCGTTTTTTCCGCATTTGCACACTTTGTATCAGATTTGACGACGATTCTTTATTTTTCATGTCGTTTTTATTAGAAATTCGTTGAATTATTATGTTTTTTTTATACGGTTCTAAAAATTTATGTTTCAATGGAAAATTAATTGTTTAGTAAGATAACACGATTGTCCTTCATTTTTAAAGAATAGATTCACAAAAATCAATAAAAGCATGTCTTTTTTATTAAATCTGGTTGAAAATAGCTCTTTCAATACGTGTGCATTTCCTTTTTTGTTTTATTTCGCAATCCTTCACTATATTATTTCAAGTTATACGTTAATTTCAGTCATTGGAAGCGATATTTCAATAGTAGCGGACGAACTTCAACATGAAATCTCCAGTTTTCAAATCGTGTTTTCAGCTTAGTTTTCAGCAGAAACTATTGTTGTTCTCTCCGCCAATAATTTCTCAGATTATTGTTTTCTCGCGAAGAAGGCGCTCAATTCGTCAACGTTATCGGCAAAAAAAGCAATCAACAATCCTTCTGTAAGTATTATTCTGCATAAACTAAGATTATATTTAAAAATTAAAAATTGTTTAAACTTTGCAAATTCAAAAAAATAAAAGATTTTATTAAAATTAATGGAATTAACAAAGTAAAAAAAGTTAACGAAATTCGCAAATTAACAAATGATGGCTGTGAGTAATCGATTTTTTCACTTCCATTGTACGTTCTCTACTTCTATTGCCATCATCAACTTTTCTAGAACTTCTAATTATCTAATTAATATTGGGACGATGACAATATTCCAGAAAAGATGAATCTATATTCTCTTGGATGAAGGATCCCTTGATTACGAGAAAATCTTCTTTGACTCTTCCGAAATCAGCCATGAAAGCAATCATTTTTGATTGAATTTCCGGCTTCACCTATAATTTATTGTTTTCAGCAATACCTAAGCTTCAGAATCTAACCAAATCTTGGAGTTGAGAATTCTCTTCTTCTAAAGAATTACACAAAGCTCTTCTTGTCGAACTGCGGCTTGGAATCAACGATTTCGGATCAGTATGAGAAGCCATATTCTTTCTGTAAGTATTATATTTATGATCTCTTTCTTACAGGCCTAAGGGCGAACCCATGTTGTATTATGGCAGCAAACAAATTCCGATACGTTTCAAGTTCCATTTGATATAGAGGTGCTCCTGATATAGCGAAAAACTTTGCTATAGATTTTGTCACATCCTTCTTGGTTGTGGGTGATAGTTGAAGATCTGCCACGTCATTCTCATTTTTTTTGTGCGCATCAATGTGTCGCCTGCTTGTATTATTAGATTTCATATTCAATAATAGAATTAATAAATGATTCAATATGTCACTCTTTTCCATTCTATGTCACTCTCTTATGTCACTCACTCTTTCTATGTTGGTTTCTATGTTGGTATGTTTGGTTCGGAGTCTTGTTGTTACAGTAATCCAACAATGAAAAATTCGCAATTCACGGTGATCCTTATAGTTAGAGTGAACAGCTCGTTATCAAACTTCTAGGAATTATTTGCAGGCACTTCGCAAGTTGTATTCTAAGTGCCAGACGGATCACTGTACGATTACGACATAACCAAAGGGTTGATTAAATAAAACTTAGCGCTCAGGTCACTGTATAAATATAAAGAAGCTTTTCTGAAAGACGATGCTCAATTGTATTCGATCCCGAATACTACTTCGTAGTAATATCTTTCATACCCAGATAACAGTTGTTTCACGCCTCCAGAAACCATACAATCTATAAAACCATGCCCACGCATGACAGCACAAGCTGTCGGCTCCCTTTGTTTCCCATGTATATTACAATCTGAAGAATTCGCACTTAACACAATGATTCATACAAAAGCTTTTAACCACCTTCGTGGTATGCTCCACCTACTTGCTGTAAAAACCTTCCTTCAAACATTGTTCACATTCAAATGCCTGAAGGAAGGGGAATTTGATTTTGTACTCCTTTACCTTGTTTTAATTCTTATAATGCTGTTTTTACCCTTTAATCTTTACCATTGCTTACTCATATGCTCATACCCATATAATCGGTTTAATTACCCAAGTTTGAGGTACGAATAAATCCGCATACATACAACGAAGTGTTGATCGATCCACTGAGTAAAATAGGCGAGCAACAATTTACTGAACCCATTGCAACAAAGTCACAATCCGTTACATCAATGCTGCTGTTATGGAATTGATCTGGATGGCAACGGAAAGTTCTGAGCGTACTGAAAGAACATTATAAGGCGAGATCTTAGTCAGCTTGATCATTCTATCAACTTTTCCACACCAAGAAACAATGATCGAATCAAACATCTAAATCAATGAGTCTGCCAGCGTGAAACGGAAGCTGGCAAAGGAGCAAGACTTGAATCTTTTCAGAAAAGATGTTGTACAGAGAGAGCAAAAAGTCTGTCTCGGGAAACGGACAAATGAAATGAGGGAGGTGATAGCTCAGAGACACATTCCGAATGAGGAAGGAACGTTAAGGGAGACCAGAAGATGTTGGAGTTGGAAGATGGTCATTGAATGCAGTTTGAGCATTTAAAGCACGTTCTGAGGAGCCAGGTGTCATTAAAAGAAACAAAAAATGATGCAAAACGCAAAATATGGATACCAACGACAGATTCTGTGGAAGTCAGCGTTCGGAAAACAAGCCGCTGGCACATTCTGAAAACCCAGAGAGCAAATTCTCTTCAGAAGACATAGTTGTCGAAGAGAACTATTTTTTTTCGCCACTGCAATGCTCCAACTTTTGAATCTTACAATTTGAAAGCAAATGTGAACAAAAAATGCAAAGCTATGTATCCACTTAATGCTGATGTCGTGTAATGCTCGATCTTCCCTAGTTCGAAAATTTTTCAGAAAAGCTGCGCAAGATGTATCTGGAATCGTTCTCTCGAAGTTAAAAGTTATGCAACAACCTCCGCTTTTATAACAACTCTTTAGAAATTGGTCGCATGAAAGTGCAACTTACGATAACATATTGTCGTGGTCTTTTTCTTGTTTCACCCTCTTTCTAGTTGTTTATCCTTTGTTTTATTAATAAAATTTTGATTTTTTTTATTTGAATACTACAGAAGGCAAACAAGCGAATACCAAAACCCGCGGGGTAATCGCAAAAAGATGAGCGCTTGCTTCACAGACAGCAATGCGCATGAAGAAAACCCTTTAGCTGTAAGTTTTAGCTCCTCAAAGACGAATGCTGTAAGTTAGTCGGAGTGATGTATGCCGGTGGATCAGGCGCAGGCTGACTTGCGTTATGCGATATTGGATGAGATCGAGTTTGGTGAATAATGCGTTTCTGGAAATTAACGAAAACAGTGCGGCGATTGTAGAGCAACGTTTGTTCGTTGGAATTCTAGACGGCTAGCTGAGCTCAGCTTGCTTAAAACCTCGAAAACGGGAAACCCGAAATGCATAAAAAATGGGAATTTTTCTTCAATTAGCGTAATGACTTGCAATCAAATAGACAGAATAAGTGGATTTAATAAACTGTTTAAAAAAGATTTGAAAATATTGAAAAAAAGAACAATTTTAAGCCTTATCTATTGCTATCTGGCAAACCGGAGGTGAGCGGAGCGGTCTTTTCGATTGTCAGAGTATTCCGCATTTTTAAATTCAAAGAATTCGGACATTCGGAATAAGTTAGTTATTTAAACCGGAATTAATTGTAATTTTAAAAAAGTATTTGAACAGTGAAAATTGAATCGGACGCTCAATTTCAACCATTTAACGTTTTATATTAATAGAAACATTTTGAAGCTGTTTAGGATAGATGACCTTTTATCATAACAACGCTTTCTTGCAAAGTAGCACTTTTAGAAAATAGCACAAAAGTTTCTAAAAATAGGCTCATACTTTGAATCATATCTTAAAACCCTCTAGCAGTGGCTGGCTGCACGGATTTCCACAATTCTATTTCATTTTATCGATTTTTACTACTCTTCTTCATCCTTTTCGAAAAGCGTTAAGTGGCAGCCGCAGCTAAACTGGTGAAGAAAAATGACCAGTTGGGCTTGAGACTTCATAGAGGAAGAGCAGGAAAACGTCTGGAAATTTCAGACTTCTATTTAGAAAGCTGTGCAAAAAGTCAGTATACAACTCTCCACATAATCATACGCCACACAAATAAGTTTTGAAGATTTTCAGTATTAATGAACCCTGAAACGAAAATGCGACACAGGGGAAGAAAACGCTGATGTTTAAATTTCGATGTGGAAAAGTATGACTTCATTATACATTACTCAGACAAAGGTACAACTGATGCACTCACTTATACCTAAATACGCTTGGGCTTTGATAAAAGCGCTAGCAGAAAGTGTCCTATGCATTTCTAGAAAAATCAACGTCACAATGCTCTTGATCGAGGAGACATTAGACATTTATGATGTGTTAGAGGCCCACCACAATTCAAAAAGATGGATCCCGTTGATGCAAGAATGGATACCAAGAAGTGAAAAGGACTGCGTGTTCCGGCTTGTTCGAAGGCCGCTTTGAACCCAAAGAATCTGAGATGGTCGGTTCTTTTGCAAAAATAAGTATCAATCCGACATGGAAACCAGCTCATCCTGAACAACCATCGCAAAAGACAGGAGGGACAGGCGGGATATGATTCGCGCTCTGAATTTATGTGAGCGAGGAACGGAACGACTAAGTAACTAATTAAGTAAGTAAGTTTGGTCATATAAGTTTGACTAATTGTATACCAAAAGCTGCTGCACAATCCGTATCTTTCAATGGATTTTTGTATTTTTGATGTAACCCGCTGTAATCGATTTATTCATTAATAAACCGCAACTTATCGTTTCCTTTTCCCCTTCTTCGATTATAGTTATGCTTCATCCTTTTATAAAATTAATTATGGAGGTTTTAGTGTTTTTTTCAATTTCAATTGTTTGTTGATATTGTTAAAATATCTGTAAGTTTTTTAAAGCGTGGCGCGAAAACCACGATTCGGTCTGAAAATCCGGGGTTCCGCGTCTTTTCCTCGCTTTCTTCCCTCTCTTTCCTCTATGCATTCCCAACTGTACCAACCGAGTGGGGAAAATGGGAATATTGGAAGAGTGTGTTCGATTCTCCTTCACGAAACACTTTTTTTCCTTTCTGATTTTGCTTTTTTCTTAAAGTTTAATTGGATCATGACAAAAAAAGGTAAATTATATTTGAATAAGCGTGGCGTTGTGGCATTAAATACAATAATGAAGTGAAATTTTACGAGTTTTGGGCCGAAAACGCAAGGAAATATCCGGTAATTTAGTCATTTGCTTGTTTTCCTTTTTTATGGGCATTTTTTTTGCTGTCTGACAATAAAATTTTTGTAAAAATTGCTAGTTTTACTCAAGTATGTCTAATAACATTTTCAGAAACAAAAATAATCCAAAAAAGTCGAAAAACTATTGACCCCCATAACTAAGATAGCGCTGAAAAACTTAAACACTTTCCGAAAAGTCTCCTCTTCCTAGTCTTACCTTTCTTAAAATTAATTTTTCTCAAATTAGGAAAAGCGAATGCACAAATAAAGAACTCGAGACGCTTAGCAGCACGTAATTGCTTAATATTTTTTTTTAACTTTTTCTTTTGCGGATTGTCTTTAAAATGAGCAGAAAACCCGATTTTTCATTTTTTGTTTCACACGCAAACTCCGGCCGGCGGTTTGAACAGACTTGGTTAGCATATGGATAGCAGGCCGCAGCCTAACCAGATTTTGGATAGTGCACGTATATGAAATATAAGTTTTGAAAGTGATAAACGTTGCTCATTATATACAAAACCTTTGAACAAGAACAGCTGAAAATGTTAATTTTTGTCTATTTTTCAATTGTCATGATCTTTAGCTTTGGCTAAATAGTTGAAACGCATAAAGAAACTCGTACGTGGTTTGATCAGCTACAATATGCATATTCTTGAAAGTAGTCGATAAATAATTAAATAAAAAAGTTTAAAATTTCGATATAAAGTTTTATTTTAACAGCTTACGTTGAAACAATTATTAAAATCAGTGACATCATAGCAAGATAGAATCAATAAAAACAACAGGAACAACAGAAGTTCTGGGAAAAATGCTGCATTACAGGATTCTATAAGGCTTAAAGGAATATATGGTGAATCAGGGTTTTGCCCAGTGGGCAAGTTCTCTTCTCATTCCTTCCACTTGGTTTAAAAAGAGCATGTATAATGAGCATATCTCGTCGCCAGTCATTTGCAAGTATTCTTTTACATAAAAAGGGTCGCCTTTCCAGTTGCCTTGAAGAACTTCCGCGGCAACTTTACCGAGAACTCCATACATTTCATCTTCTGATAATATATTGTAAATTGAATAAAATTGATTTATCTCTGAGGAAATTTGGTGTGTAAGTCTTATATTCTGCGTTTTTTCAGGAAACGGATCGTGCCAAACGAGAAACATAACTTTTTTCTCAATATAAGTATTGAGAAGACAGGTGGCTGTGAGTCCATCGGATCGGGTTATATCGAATCCATTAGAACAGTCCAACTTGGAGAAATAGTGACTGTCAGGAATGCTGAAATTAAACAAAAATTATTGAAAACAAGCAATAATAGGAAGCTTACTTAAAATATTTTGATCTTTTCTTTGGGTCCCATGGTTTCCACGGCAGTTTCTCAGTGTTCAACCTAAATTCCTTGGCAAAACGACCCGAACCACCCCATCCTATCTGCAATGTCTTCAGCGTAGTGTTATTTGAACTAAGCCACCAATCCGCTAATTTTTCGATACAATTGATATTAAATTTGTGCTCTTTGAGTGTTATGTTCTCGCATTTTAAAGAGCATAGATCTTGTAAGCTCATCCAATTAGCATCGTTTAGAATTAAAGATTCCAAATTATCGATCTGAAAAAATAAAGGTAAAGCACTATAGCAAACATTGAGTCTTACTTTATTCATTTCTAATCCAGATAATTGCGGAACATCAACATTAATAGCCTTGCTTACTGAAACCAAATCTAGCACTTGTTCTAAGTCACTCTCATCAGTTACATATTCCCAAGGAATCCGCAGTTTTTTGCATTTTGCGAAATGAGGATTTAGTAACACAGCAGTTACATTATTGATAGCACTGAGACACAATGACATATTAATTGGTCCGGGAAAAATACGGAAAATGTAATCAAAAACGACGGAGATGGCAAATTCAGCATTGTGATGACTTAATTGAACTTCTGGAAATTTATTCCTGAAAATATTAATTAAATTCATAATTTCAAATAATGAAAAGTACCTTATTTTAAGACGATGGCAGCCGATTACTCTCTCATCATTTTCATCACCGTCATTGCTTTCTGACTTATCAATGTGTATTTCCAATACTTTGTCTCCCAGTATACTGTCTCTTCCGATTACTGTTTCAATAACTGGAATTTCGTCAAATCGTATATTGTGCTCGATGGCTCGTAGTTGAAGTAATGGAAGTTCAACGCTTCGTACTCGCAAAGATGTGAACGAAATCTCGAATCTGAAATAATTGAATCCGTAAATGATTCCGCATCGTTAGACTTACATTTCAATAGATCCAAAGTGCTGAAAAACTAATCGTTTTGCAAGAAATGGTAAATCGAGAAGACGAAATGGCGTAGTAGACATCAGAAAGTGAAGAGAATGAAACACAAGGAAGACAGAAGGTTTTGTGTGCACTCACGTTGAGCCCACCAGCCTTTTATACTTTCAGTTTCCCAAGAGACAAAACGGTATATTGGGAAATCTGGGAGGGGGGGCAGTGTTCACTGCATCTATTGTCGGCCTATTTTATTTAGGCATTGGAAGGTGTGACGATGCAGGCTCCAAATCTCTTTTTGTGTGAGAGAATGGAACACCTACAGTACTGGCCAAATAGGTGTTCGCAAACAGTTTTTCGAGCATGACTTTTCTGAAACTACCCGGATCGATCTGATATTTTAAGACAACGTTTAAAACGGTAAAAGAAATTGATTCAACAACAAGAATAGTCAAATTTTCTAAAATTTGAAAAAATATCGAAAAATTTATGAAAATGGCAAAAAACCGAAAAATGGAACTTTGACTTTTGAGATCTAGGAAAGACCGGTAAATGAAAAACTACAATAAAACATGACTAAAATAGTTTTAAGTTCCATTTTTCGGTTTTTTGCCATTTTCATAAATTTTTCGATATTTTTTCAAATTTTAGAAAATTTGACTATTCTTGTTGTTGAATCAATTTCTTTTACCGTTTTAAACGTTGTCTTAAAATATCAGATCGATCCGGGTAGTTTCAGAAAAGTCATGCTCGAAAAACTGTTTGCGAACACCTATTTGGCCAGTACTGTAGGTGTTCCATTCTCTCACACAAAAAGAGATTTGGAGCCTGCATCGTCACACCTTCCAATGCCTAAATAAAATAGGCCGACAATAGATGCAGTGAACACTGCCCCCCTCCCAGATTTCCCAATATACCGTTTTGTCTCTTGGGAAACTGAAAGTATAAAAGGCTGGTGGGCTCAACGTGAGTGCACACAAAACCTTCTGTCTTCCTTGTGTTTCATTCTCTTCACTTTCTGATGTCTACTACGCCATTTCGTCTTCTCGATTTACCATTTCTTGCAAAACGATTAGTTTTTCAGCACTTTGGATCTATTGAAATGTAAGTCTAACGATGCGGAATCATTTACGGATTCAATTATTTCAGATTCGAGATTTCGTTCACATCTTTGCGAGTACGAAGCGTTGAACTTCCATTACTTCAACTACGAGCCATCGAGCACAATATACGATTTGACGAAATTCCAGTTATTGAAACAGTAATCGGAAGAGACAGTATACTGGGAGACAAAGTATTGGAAATACACATTGATAAGTCAGAAAGCAATGACGGTGATGAAAATGATGAGAGAGTAATCGGCTGCCATCGTCTTAAAATAAGGTACTTTTCATTATTTGAAATTATGAATTTAATTAATATTTTCAGGAATAAATTTCCAGAAGTTCAATTAAGTCATCACAATGCTGAATTTGCCATCTCCGTCGTTTTTGATTACATTTTCCGTATTTTTCCCGGACCAATTAATATGTCATTGTGTCTCAGTGCTATCAATAATGTAACTGCTGTGTTACTAAATCCTCATTTCGCAAAATGCAAAAAACTGCGGATTCCTTGGGAATATGTAACTGATGAGAGTGACTTAGAACAAGTGCTAGATTTGGTTTCAGTAAGCAAGGCTATTAATGTTGATGTTCCGCAATTATCTGGATTAGAAATGAATAAAGTAAGACTCAATGTTTGCTATAGTGCTTTACCTTTATTTTTTCAGATCGATAATTTGGAATCTTTAATTCTAAACGATGCTAATTGGATGAGCTTACAAGATCTATGCTCTTTAAAGTGCGAGAACATAACACTCAAAGAGCACAAATTTAATATCAATTGTATCGAAAAATTAGCGGATTGGTGGCTTAATTCAAATAACACTACGCTGAAGACATTGCAGATAGGATGGGGTGGTTCGGGTCGTTTTGCCAAGGAATTTAGGTTGAACACTGAGAAACTGCCGTGGAAACCATGGGACCCAAAGAAAAGATCAAAATATTTTAAGTAAGCTTCCTATTATTGCTTGTTTTCAATAATTTTTGTTTAATTTCAGCATTCCTGACAGTCACTATTTCTCCAAGTTGGACTGTTCTAATGGATTCGATATAACCCGATCCGATGGACTCACAGCCACCTGTCTTCTCAATACTTATATTGAGAAAAAAGTTATGTTTCTCGTTTGGCACGATCCGTTTCCTGAAAAAACGCAGAATATAAGACTTACACACCAAATTTCCTCAGAGATAAATCAATTTTATTCAATTTACAATATATTATCAGAAGATGAAATGTATGGAGTTCTCGGTAAAGTTGCCGCGGAAGTTCTTCAAGGCAACTGGAAAGGCGACCCTTTTTATGTAAAAGAATACTTGCAAATGACTGGCGACGAGATATGCTCATTATACATGCTCTTTTTAAACCAAGTGGAAGGAATGAGAAGAGAACTTGCCCACTGGGCAAAACCCTGATTCACCATATATTCCTTTAAGCCTTATAGAATCCTGTAATGCAGCATTTTTCCCAGAACTTCTGTTGTTCCTGTTGTTTTTATTGATTCTATCTTGCTATGATGTCACTGATTTTAATAATTGTTTCAACGTAAGCTGTTAAAATAAAACTTTATATCGAAATTTTAAACTTTTTTATTTAATTATTTATCGACTACTTTCAAGAATATGCATATTGTAGCTGATCAAACCACGTACGAGTTTCTTTATGCGTTTCAACTATTTAGCCAAAGCTAAAGATCATGACAATTGAAAAATAGACAAAAATTAACATTTTCAGCTGTTCTTGTTCAAAGGTTTTGTATATAATGAGCAACGTTTATCACTTTCAAAACTTATATTTCATATACGTGCACTATCCAAAATCTGGTTAGGCTGCGGCCTGCTATCCATATGCTAACCAAGTCTGTTCAAACCGCCGGCCGGAGTTTGCGTGTGAAACAAAAAATGAAAAATCGGGTTTTCTGCTCATTTTAAAGACAATCCGCAAAAGAAAAAGTTAAAAAAAAATATTAAGCAATTACGTGCTGCTAAGCGTCTCGAGTTCTTTATTTGTGCATTCGCTTTTCCTAATTTGAGAAAAATTAATTTTAAGAAAGGTAAGACTAGGAAGAGGAGACTTTTCGGAAAGTGTTTAAGTTTTTCAGCGCTATCTTAGTTATGGGGGTCAATAGTTTTTCGACTTTTTTGGATTATTTTTGTTTCTGAAAATGTTATTAGACATACTTGAGTAAAACTAGCAATTTTTACAAAAATTTTATTGTCAGACAGCAAAAAAAATGCCCATAAAAAAGGAAAACAAGCAAATGACTAAATTACCGGATATTTCCTTGCGTTTTCGGCCCAAAACTCGTAAAATTTCACTTCATTATTGTATTTAATGCCACAACGCCACGCTTATTCAAATATAATTTACCTTTTTTTGTCATGATCCAATTAAACTTTAAGAAAAAAGCAAAATCAGAAAGGAAAAAAAGTGTTTCGTGAAGGAGAATCGAACACACTCTTCCAATATTCCCATTTTCCCCACTCGGTTGGTACAGTTGGGAATGCATAGAGGAAAGAGAGGGAAGAAAGCGAGGAAAAGACGCGGAACCCCGGATTTTCAGACCGAATCGTGGTTTTCGCGCCACGCTTTAAAAAACTTACAGATATTTTAACAATATCAACAAACAATTGAAATTGAAAAAAACACTAAAACCTCCATAATTAATTTTATAAAAGGATGAAGCATAACTATAATCGAAGAAGGGGAAAAGGAAACGATAAGTTGCGGTTTATTAATGAATAAATCGATTACAGCGGGTTACATCAAAAATACAAAAATCCATTGAAAGATACGGATTGTGCAGCAGCTTTTGGTATACAATTAGTCAAACTTATATGACCAAACTTACTTACTTAATTAGTTACTTAGTCGTTCCGTTCCTCGCTCACATAAATTCAGAGCGCGAATCATATCCCGCCTGTCCCTCCTGTCTTTTGCGATGGTTGTTCAGGATGAGCTGGTTTCCATGTCGGATTGATACTTATTTTTGCAAAAGAACCGACCATCTCAGATTCTTTGGGTTCAAAGCGGCCTTCGAACAAGCCGGAACACGCAGTCCTTTTCACTTCTTGGTATCCATTCTTGCATCAACGGGATCCATCTTTTTGAATTGTGGTGGGCCTCTAACACATCATAAATGTCTAATGTCTCCTCGATCAAGAGCATTGTGACGTTGATTTTTCTAGAAATGCATAGGACACTTTCTGCTAGCGCTTTTATCAAAGCCCAAGCGTATTTAGGTATAAGTGAGTGCATCAGTTGTACCTTTGTCTGAGTAATGTATAATGAAGTCATACTTTTCCACATCGAAATTTAAACATCAGCGTTTTCTTCCCCTGTGTCGCATTTTCGTTTCAGGGTTCATTAATACTGAAAATCTTCAAAACTTATTTGTGTGGCGTATGATTATGTGGAGAGTTGTATACTGACTTTTTGCACAGCTTTCTAAATAGAAGTCTGAAATTTCCAGACGTTTTCCTGCTCTTCCTCTATGAAGTCTCAAGCCCAACTGGTCATTTTTCTTCACCAGTTTAGCTGCGGCTGCCACTTAACGCTTTTCGAAAAGGATGAAGAAGAGTAGTAAAAATCGATAAAATGAAATAGAATTGTGGAAATCCGTGCAGCCAGCCACTGCTAGAGGGTTTTAAGATATGATTCAAAGTATGAGCCTATTTTTAGAAACTTTTGTGCTATTTTCTAAAAGTGCTACTTTGCAAGAAAGCGTTGTTATGATAAAAGGTCATCTATCCTAAACAGCTTCAAAATGTTTCTATTAATATAAAACGTTAAATGGTTGAAATTGAGCGTCCGATTCAATTTTCACTGTTCAAATACTTTTTTAAAATTACAATTAATTCCGGTTTAAATAACTAACTTATTCCGAATGTCCGAATTCTTTGAATTTAAAAATGCGGAATACTCTGACAATCGAAAAGACCGCTCCGCTCACCTCCGGTTTGCCAGATAGCAATAGATAAGGCTTAAAATTGTTCTTTTTTTCAATATTTTCAAATCTTTTTTAAACAGTTTATTAAATCCACTTATTCTGTCTATTTGATTGCAAGTCATTACGCTAATTGAAGAAAAATTCCCATTTTTTATGCATTTCGGGTTTCCCGTTTTCGAGGTTTTAAGCAAGCTGAGCTCAGCTAGCCGTCTAGAATTCCAACGAACAAACGTTGCTCTACAATCGCCGCACTGTTTTCGTTAATTTCCAGAAACGCATTATTCACCAAACTCGATCTCATCCAATATCGCATAACGCAAGTCAGCCTGCGCCTGATCCACCGGCATACATCACTCCGACTAACTTACAGCATTCGTCTTTGAGGAGCTAAAACTTACAGCTAAAGGGTTTTCTTCATGCGCATTGCTGTCTGTGAAGCAAGCGCTCATCTTTTTGCGATTACCCCGCGGGTTTTGGTATTCGCTTGTTTGCCTTCTGTAGTATTCAAATAAAAAAAAATCAAAATTTTATTAATAAAACAAAGGATAAACAACTAGAAAGAGGGTGAAACAAGAAAAAGACCACGACAATATGTTATCGTAAGTTGCACTTTCATGCGACCAATTTCTAAAGAGTTGTTATAAAAGCGGAGGTTGTTGCATAACTTTTAACTTCGAGAGAACGATTCCAGATACATCTTGCGCAGCTTTTCTGAAAAATTTTCGAACTAGGGAAGATCGAGCATTACACGACATCAGCATTAAGTGGATACATAGCTTTGCATTTTTTGTTCACATTTGCTTTCAAATTGTAAGATTCAAAAGTTGGAGCATTGCAGTGGCGAAAAAAAATAGTTCTCTTCGACAACTATGTCTTCTGAAGAGAATTTGCTCTCTGGGTTTTCAGAATGTGCCAGCGGCTTGTTTTCCGAACGCTGACTTCCACAGAATCTGTCGTTGGTATCCATATTTTGCGTTTTGCATCATTTTTTGTTTCTTTTAATGACACCTGGCTCCTCAGAACGTGCTTTAAATGCTCAAACTGCATTCAATGACCATCTTCCAACTCCAACATCTTCTGGTCTCCCTTAACGTTCCTTCCTCATTCGGAATGTGTCTCTGAGCTATCACCTCCCTCATTTCATTTGTCCGTTTCCCGAGACAGACTTTTTGCTCTCTCTGTACAACATCTTTTCTGAAAAGATTCAAGTCTTGCTCCTTTGCCAGCTTCCGTTTCACGCTGGCAGACTCATTGATTTAGATGTTTGATTCGATCATTGTTTCTTGGTGTGGAAAAGTTGATAGAATGATCAAGCTGACTAAGATCTCGCCTTATAATGTTCTTTCAGTACGCTCAGAACTTTCCGTTGCCATCCAGATCAATTCCATAACAGCAGCATTGATGTAACGGATTGTGACTTTGTTGCAATGGGTTCAGTAAATTGTTGCTCGCCTATTTTACTCAGTGGATCAATCAACACTTCGTTGTATGTATGCGGATTTATCCGTACCTCAAACTTGGGTAATTAAACCGATTATATGGGTATGAGCATATGAGTAAGCAATGGTAAAGATTAAAGGGTAAAAACAGCATTATAAGAATTAAAACAAGGTAAAGGAGTACAAAATCAAATTCCCCTTCCTTCAGGCATTTGAATGTGAACAATGTTTGAAGGAAGGTTTTTACAGCAAGTAGGTGGAGCATACCACGAAGGTGGTTAAAAGCTTTTGTATGAATCATTGTGTTAAGTGCGAATTCTTCAGATTGTAATATACATGGGAAACAAAGGGAGCCGACAGCTTGTGCTGTCATGCGTGGGCATGGTTTTATAGATTGTATGGTTTCTGGAGGCGTGAAACAACTGTTATCTGGGTATGAAAGATATTACTACGAAGTAGTATTCGGGATCGAATACAATTGAGCATCGTCTTTCAGAAAAGCTTCTTTATATTTATACAGTGACCTGAGCGCTAAGTTTTATTTAATCAACCCTTTGGTTATGTCGTAATCGTACAGTGATCCGTCTGGCACTTAGAATACAACTTGCGAAGTGCCTGCAAATAATTCCTAGAAGTTTGATAACGAGCTGTTCACTCTAACTATAAGGATCACCGTGAATTGCGAATTTTTCATTGTTGGATTACTGTAACAACAAGACTCCGAACCAAACATACCAACATAGAAACCAACATAGAAAGAGTGAGTGACATAAGAGAGTGACATAGAATGGAAAAGAGTGACATATTGAATCATTTATTAATTCTATTATTGAATATGAAATCTAATAATACAAGCAGGCGACACATTGATGCGCACAAAAAAAATGAGAATGACGTGGCAGATCTTCAACTATCACCCACAACCAAGAAGGATGTGACAAAATCTATAGCAAAGTTTTTCGCTATATCAGGAGCACCTCTATATCAAATGGAACTTGAAACGTATCGGAATTTGTTTGCTGCCATAATACAATATGGGTTCGCCCTTAGGCCTGTAAGAAAGAGATCATAAATATAATACTTACAGAAAGAATATGGCTTCTCATACTGATCCGAAATCGTTGATTCCAAGCCGCAGTTCGACAAGAAGAGCTTTGTGTAATTCTTTAGAAGAAGAGAATTCTCAACTCCAAGATTTGGTTAGATTCTGAAGCTTAGGTATTGCTGAAAACAATAAATTATAGGTGAAGCCGGAAATTCAATCAAAAATGATTGCTTTCATGGCTGATTTCGGAAGAGTCAAAGAAGATTTTCTCGTAATCAAGGGATCCTTCATCCAAGAGAATATAGATTCATCTTTTCTGGAATATTGTCATCGTCCCAATATTAATTAGATAATTAGAAGTTCTAGAAAAGTTGATGATGGCAATAGAAGTAGAGAACGTACAATGGAAGTGAAAAAATCGATTACTCACAGCCATCATTTGTTAATTTGCGAATTTCGTTACTTTTTTTACTTTGTTAATTCCATTAATTTTAATAAAATCTTTTATTTTTTTGAATTTGCAAAATTTAAACAATTTTTAATTTTTAAATATAATCTTAGTTTATGCAGAATAATACTTACAGAAGGATTGTTGATTGCTTTTTTTGCCGATAACGTTGACGAATTGAGCGCCTTCTTCGCGAGAAAACAATAATCTGAGAAATTATTGGCGGAGAGAACAACAATAGTTTCTGCTGAAAACTAAGCTGAAAACACGATTTGAAAACTGGAGATTTCATGTTGAAGTTCGTCCGCTACTATTGAAATATCGCTTCCAATGACTGAAATTAACGTATAACTTGAAATAATATAGTGAAGGATTGCGAAATAAAACAAAAAAGGAAATGCACACGTATTGAAAGAGCTATTTTCAACCAGATTTAATAAAAAAGACATGCTTTTATTGATTTTTGTGAATCTATTCTTTAAAAATGAAGGACAATCGTGTTATCTTACTAAACAATTAATTTTCCATTGAAACATAAATTTTTAGAACCGTATAAAAAAAACATAATAATTCAACGAATTTCTAATAAAAACGACATGAAAAATAAAGAATCGTCGTCAAATCTGATACAAAGTGTGCAAATGCGGAAAAAACGCATAATTTTACGCGCAAACTCCGGCTCGGCCTTTTTGCAATAGAGCGCTTTTGCAAAAGCCGCGGAAAAGCCGACCTTTCGAGGCCGGGCCCCCGGCCGGCCGGAAAAAAGAACAGCCCTGCACCTAGCAATACGCTATACAAATTAGTAAACAACTGACGTCACAGGAAGGGGGCAACGCAGAGAGATTAGAGAATTAGATGATAAACAACGTGATAGAGGAGGATTAGAGACAAAAGGAATTAATATTAAAAACCAATAAAAAAGTACGAATAAATTAATTCTGTAATTTAATTTCGTTGCGATATTGCGATTTGCGATTTGCGATTTGCGATTTGCGATTTGCGATTTGCGATTTAATTGCGATATTGGATGAGATCGAGTTTGGTGAATAATGCGTTTCTGGAAATTAACGAAAACAGTGCGGCGATTGTAGAGCAACGTTTGTTCGTTGGAATTCTAGACGGCTAGCTGAGCTCAGCTTGCTTAAAACCTCGAAAACGGGAAACCCGAAATGCATAAAAAATGGGAATTTTTCTTCAATTAGCGTAATGACTTGCAATCAAATAGATAGAATAAGTGGATATAATAAACTGTTTAAAAAAGATTTGAAAATATTGAAAAAAAGAACAATTTTAAGCCTTATCTATTGCTATCTGGCAAACCGGAGGTGAGCGGAGCGGTCTTTTCGATTGTCAGAGTATTCCGCATTTTTAAATTCAAAGAATTCGGACATTCGGAATAAGTTAGTTATTTAAACCGGAATTAATTGTAATTTTAAAAAAGTATTTGAACAGTGAAAATTGAATCGGACGCTCAATTTCAACCATTTAACGTTTTATATTAATAGAAACATTTTGAAGCTGTTTAGGATAGATGACCTTTTATCATAACAACGCTTTCTTGCAAAGTAGCACTTTTAGAAAATAGCACAAAAGTTTCTAAAAATAGGTTCATACTTTGAATCATATCTTAAAACCCTCTAGCAGTGGCTGGCTGCACGGATTTCCACAATTCTGATTCATTTTATCGATTTTTCCTACTCTTCTTCATCCTTTTCGAAAAGCGTTAAGTGGTAGCCGCAGCTAAACTAGTGAAGAAAAATGGCCAGTTTGGGCTTGAGACTTCATAGAGGAAGAGCAGGAAAACGTCTGGAAATTTCAGACTTCTATTTAGAAAGCTGTGCAAAAAGTCAGTATACAACTCTCCACATAATCATACGCCACACAAATAAGTTTTGAAGATTTTCAGTATTAATGAACCCTGAAACGAAAATGCGACACAGGGGAAGAAAACGCTGATGTTTAAATTTCGATGTGGAAAAGTATGACTTCATTATACATTACTCAGACAAAGGTACAACTGATGCACTCACTTATACCTAAATACGCTTGGGCTTTGATAAAAGCGCTAGCAGAAAGTGTCCTATGCATTTCTAGAAAAATCAACGTCACAATGCTCTTCATCGAGGAGACATTAGACATTTATGATGTGTTAGAGGCCCACCACAATTCAAAAAGATGGATCCCGTTGATGCAAGAATGGATACCAAGAAGTGAAAAGGACTGCGTGTTCCGGCTTGTTCGAAGGCCGCTTTGAACCCAAAGAATCTGAGATGGTCGGTTCTTTTGCAAAAATAAGTATCAATCCGACATGGAAACCAGCTCATCCTGAACAACCATCGCAAAAGACAGGAGGGACAGGCGGGATATGATTCGCGCTCTGAATTTATGTGAGCGAGGAACGGAACGACTAAGTAACTAATTAAGTAAGTAAGTTTGGTCATATAAGTTTGACTAATTGTATACCAAAAGCTGCTGCACAATCCGTATCTTTCAATGGATTTTTGTATTTTTGATGTAACCCGCTGTAATCGATTTATTCATTAATAAACCGCAACTTATCGTTTCCTTTTCCCCTTCTTCGATTATAGTTATGCTTCATCCTTTTATAAAATTAATTATGGAGGTTTTAGTGTTTTTTTCAATTTCAATTGTTTGTTGATATTGTTAAAATATCTGTAAGTTTTTTAAAGCGTGGCGCGAAAACCACGATTCGGTCTGAAAATCCGGGGTTCCGCGTCTTTTCCTCGCTTTCTTCCCTCTCTTTCCTCTATGCATTCCCAACTGTACCAACCGAGTGGGGAAAATGGGAATATTGGAAGAGTGTGTTCGATTCTCCTTCACGAAACACTTTTTTTCCTTTCTGATTTTGCTTTTTTCTTAAAGTTTAATTGGATCATGACAAAAAAAGGTAAATTATATTTGAATAAGCGTGGCGTTGTGGCATTAAATATAATAATGAAGTGAAATTTTACGAGTTTTGGGCCGAAAACGCAAAGAAATATCCGGTCATTTAGTCATTTGCTTGTTTTCCTTTTTTATGGTCATTTTTTTTGCTGTCTGCCAATAAAATTTTTGTAAAAATTGCTAGTTTTACTCAAGTATGTCTAATAACATTTTCAGAAACAAAAATAATCCAAAAAAGTCGAAAAAACTATTGACCCCCCTAACTAAGATAGCGCTGAAAAACTTAAACACTTTCCGAAAAGTCTCCTCTTCCTAGTCTTACCTTTCTTAAAATTAATTTTTCTCAAATTAGGAAAAGCGAACGCACAAATAAAGAACTCGAGACGCTTAGCAGCACGTAATTGCTTAATATTTTTTAAAAAAACTTTTTCTTTTGCGGATTGTCTTTAAAATGAGCAGAAAAACCGATTTTTCATTTTTTGTTTCACACGCAAACTCCGGCCGGCGGTTTGAACAGACTTGGTTAGCATATGGATAGCAGGCCGCAGCCTAACCAGATTTTGGATAGTGCACGTATTATCGGTTCGCGAGTACGCAAGAAACCGCTTAGAGATGGGGTTTGGGTCTCGTTAGGAAATTGGCGCGTTAAAACGCGCCAATTTAAAAATTGAAAGAAAGCGCACACACTGCGTTTGTTTTTCTTTTCGAAAATTGAAATCGAATATTGGAATTTTTTTCTATTTATATTTTGCTTCGAAAATCATGTTTTTTTTTTAAATTAATTTTTATTGTCAATTTTCTTAAACTGCTTATTAAACTGAATAAAGTATTATTTACCGGAATTTAAATGTTTTTTTTTCAATATTAGAAGTTTATATTCTTCAAATTAGTATCTTTTCACTTGCAGCTAATTGTTTAAAATATAAATAGAAAAAATTCCAATATTCGAATTCAATTTTCGAAAAGAAAAACAAACGCAGTGTGTGCGCTTTCTTTCAATTTTTAAATTGGCGCGTTTTAACGCGCCAATTTCCTAACGAGACCCAAACCCCATCTCTAAGCGGTTTCTTGCGTACTCGCGAACCGATAATATATGAAATATAAGTTTTGAAAGTGATAATCGTTGCTCATTATATACAAAACCTTTGAACAAGAACAGCTGAAAATGTTAATTTTTGTCTATTTTTCAATTGTCATGATCTTTAGCTTTGGCTAAACAGTTGAAACGCATAAAGAAACTCGTACGTGGTTTGATCAGCTACAATATGCATATTCTTGAAAGTAGTCGTTAAATAATTAAATAAAAAAGTTTAAAATTTCGATATAAAGTTTTATTTTAACAGCTTACGTTGAAACAATTATTAAAATCAGTGACATCATAGCAAGATAGAATCAATAAAAACAACAGGAACAACAGAAGTTCTGGGAAAAATGCTGCATTACAGGATTCTATAAGGCTTAAAGGAATATATGGTGAATCAGGGTTTTGCCCAGTGGGCAAGTTCTCTTCTCATTCCTTCCACTTGGTTTAAAAAGAGCATGTATAATGAGCATATCTCGTCGCCAGTCATTTGCAAGTATTCTTTTACATAAAAAGGGTCGCCTTTCCAGTTGCCTTGAAGAACTTCCGCGGCAACTTTACCGAGAACTCCATACATTTCATCTTCTGATAATATATTGTAAATTGAATAAAATTGATTTATCTCTGAGGAAATTTGGTGTGTAAGTCTTATATTCTGCGTTTTTTCAGGAAACGGATCGTGCCAAACGAGAAACATAACTTTTTTCTCAATATAAGTATTGAGAAGACAGGTGGCTGTGAGTCCATCGGATCGGGTTATATCGAATCCATTAGAACAGTCCAACTTGGAGAAATAGTGACTGTCAGGAATGCTGAAATTAAACAAAAATTATTGAAAACAAGCAATAATAGGAAGCTTACTTAAAATATTTTGATCTTTTCTTTGGGTCCCATGGTTTCCACGGCAGTTTCTCAGTGTTCAACCTAAATTCCTTGGCAAAACGACCCGAACCACCCCATCCTATCTGCAATGTCTTCAGCGTAGTGTTATTTGAATTAAGCCACCAATCCGCTAATTTTTCGATACAATTGATATTAAATTTGTGCTCTTTGAGTGTTATGTTCTCGCACTTTAAAGAGCATAGATCTTGTAAGCTCATCCAATTAGCATCGTTTAGAATTAAAGATTCCAAATTATCGATCTGAAAAAATAAAGGTAAAGCACTATAGCAAACATTGAGTCTTACTTTATTCATTTCTAATCCAGATAATTGCGGAACATCAACATTAATAGCCTTGCTTACTGAAACCAAATCTAGCACTTGTTCTAAGTCACTCTCATCAGTTACATATTCCCAAGGAATCCGCAGTTTTTTGCATTTTGCGAAATGAGGATTTAGTAACACAGCAGTTACATTATTGATAGCACTGAGACACAATGACATATTAATTGGTCCGGGAAAAATACGGAAAATGTAATCAAAAACGACGGAGATGGCAAATTCAGCATTGTGATGACTTAATTGAACTTCTGGAAATTTATTCCTGAAAATATTAATTAAATTCATAATTTCAAATAATGAAAAGTACCTTATTTTAAGACGATGGCAGCCGATTACTCTCTCATCATTTTCATCACCGTCATTGCTTTCTAACTTATCAATGTGTATTTCCAATACTTTGTCTCCCAGTATACTGTCTCTTCCGATTACTGTTTCAATAACTGGAATTTCGTCAAATCGTATATTGTGCTCGATGGCTCGTAGTTGAAGTAATGGAAGTTCAACGCTTCGTACTCGCAAAGATGTGAACGAAATCTCGAATCTGAAATAATTGAATCCGTAAATGATTCCGCATCGTTAGACTTACATTTCAATGGATCCAAAGTGCTGAAAAACTAATCGTTTTGCAAGAAATGGTAAATCGAGAAGACGAAATGGCGTAGTAGACATCAGAAAGTGAAGAGAATGAAACACAAGGAAGACAGAAGGTTTTGTGTGCACTCACGTTGAGCCCACCAGCCTTTTATACTTTCAGTTTCCCAAGAGACAAAACGGTATATTGGGAAATCTGGGAGGGGGGGGGGGCAGTGTTCACTGCATCTATTGTCGGCCTATTTTATTTAGGCATTGGAAGATGTGACGATGCAGGCTCCAAATCTCTTTTTGTGTGAGAGAATGGAACACCTACAGTACTGGCCAAATAGGTGTTCGCAAACAGTTTTTCGGGCATAACTTTTCTGAAACTTCCCGGATCGATCTGATATTTTAAGATAAAGTTTAAAACGGTAAAAGAAATTGATTAAACAACACGAATAGTCAAATTTTCGAAAATTTGAAAAAATCGAAACATTTATAAAAATGGCAAAAAACCGATAAATGACTTTTGAGATCTAGGAAAGACCGGAAAATGAAAAATAACAATAAAGCATGATTAAAATAGTTTTAATACTTTGTTGGGTAGCCTTTGGCGTCGATGACCGCCTGACATCTTCTCGACATCGAGTCGAGAAGGGTGTCGATCACAGACATCGGAATGGTCTGCCAGACAGATTGGAGTTGATCGAATTTCTGATTGGCATTCGATGCACGGACCCCTATGAGTTGTCTCTTGACATGCTTCCAGAGGTGTTCGATCGGATTCAAGTCAGAAAATTGACTGGGCCAGTCCTGAAGATCCACGTGGGGGCGTCGGAACCAGTCCTTGGTGTGCTTCGGGTCGTTATCCTGTTGGAAAACGAACGCCCGGCCCACATTAGACCGTGTCCAGGGTCTCATTGTGTTTTCCAAGATGTCTTCATACACAAATCGATCCATTACGCCCGTAATTCTTTTCAGGGGTCCGATTCAAGTCCCAGAGAAACAGCCCCAAACCATCACCGAACCACCTCCATGCTTGACGGTTTGGAGGTGGTAGCTGGGATCGACCGACATCCAACCGGACGGCGATTCCATTTGATACCGTCAGTACCAAACAGATTAAACTTGGATTCGTCGCTGAAAACGTGATTACTCCAATCCTGGCGTCACCAGTGGAGATGAGCTCTGATCCATGCTATGCGGGGGATTCTATTCTTCTTGCTGATCGGTGGTTTCTAAGTTGGTCGTCATCCGTGGAGCCCAGCATGCTGGAGACGTCTTCTGACGGTTCTCAGGGATAGTGTGACTTTATTTGGACTCTTCACGATCATCTGTATGCCCGTAGAACTCCTCTGAGGATCCTTTCTTGAAGCTCGGACGATGTGATACGAGGTCTTCCAGGCGATCCACCAAGGCTCTCTGAACATTTTTCTCAATAACTATACTATTTTTGAACATTATCTCATCTTGAAACTGCTCCAAAATTTTCTCGATGGCACGTTTACTACAGTTAAACTGCTGCGCCAAGAGGTCCTTGGAACATCCAATTCTGAAGCCGATGACGATGGTTTTACGGATGTTCTGAAAGATGTTTTTCATTTCGAGGCGTCTGACCATGTCTGTAAACATTTTTAAATACAAGAACCCAAAACCAACATTTTTAGAAGCTATAATATCCAAAAATATAAAAATATTTAAAAAAGTGAAAAAATTGAAAAAAAAAATTTTTTTCTGGAAATGATGCAATTTCCTTGTACGCAATTTGTCGTCACCGTGTACGACATGTACAGTAAAATTTTCAGATCGATCCCTCAAATTTCAGCAAAGTTACAATCAAAAAACCGTTTGGGAATACCTTTTTGGCCAGTACTGTATTCATTCAACGATGCTGGATGTGAACCACCCACCCCTCCCCCTTTTAACTGTGACATGAATTCAATGCCGAAGGCAGTCTTCCCAATAAACAATATACCGTCTTGTTTCTTGGTACAGGGAATTGGGCTGAGAAGGGATGTAGCGGACGTTCTCCAAGACAACGTGACAGATATCCCTTCGTGCTCATATATTATCGGTTCGCGAGTACGCAAGAAATCGTTTAGACATGGGGTTTGGGTCTCGTTAGGAAATTGGCGCGTTTTAACGCGCCAATTTAAAAATTGAAAGGAAGCGCACACACTGCGTTTGTTTTTCTTTTCGAAAATTGAAATCGAATATTGGAATTTTTTCTATTTATATTTTGCTTCGAAAATCATGTATTTTTTAAAATTAATTTTTATTGTCAATTTTCTTAAACTGCTTATTAAACTGAATAAAGTATTATTTACCGGAATTTAAATGTTTTTTTTTCAATATTAGAAGTTTATATTCTTCAAATTAGTATCTTTTCACTTGCAGCTAATTGTTTCAACAGAAGTGATGAAGTTTATGGTAAGGAATACCTGTCAAATAAAATTTATAAATATTAATTTTCAGGTTTTTCGTGAGAAGAGGTTTTTTATGGTTAGACACGCGAGGTCGCTGAATGATCCGGACGTTTTAGAATCTGGAGAATCAGCTGGTCAACCATCCGGGGAAGGATCGAGAGAGGATTCTGGAGAGAAAGTCATCGAAGGTAACTAAATCTTCTCCTTTTTCTCTTTTTTCAAATCATCTTCTCTTTCAGAAAATCTTCTCTTCGACGAAACGAACGTCTTCAGTTAAAAAAAATGTTAAATATACTCTTCACGTCAGTCAGTGAATATACTTTTTTTATTTGAAAAATTGGAAAAGTCTATAAATAATTTGTAATTTATATGTTTAACTGTTGAATGATGTGTCATCCTTCATCCATCATCCATCATCATTCATCATCATCATCCATCAATCCATCCTTCAGACCGTCCTCATCATCGTCAGAATCTTCATTTTCTCGCAATTCTTCGTGAGATTCTGCATCCATTATTGTTTGTAAGTCGTTTTCGACGTTTACGACATGTTCAATCGTGTTCACGATTGTACCCTCTGGAATATTTTTGAGGAAGTCGATGGCTTGTCGTCGAACCTTAATAAATACTAAATACTAAAAAAATACTGAAAGTCGTAAAAAAACATACGACATCAATTTTATTGTCGACCTTGCCGAACTGTCTGAGATGGGTTTTCAGCTGGTTCCAGATGAGTTCGATGGGATTCAGGCAGCAGTGGTAAGGGGGCAGACGCAAGATCTTCACCCCAAACTGCTTTGCCATCTCGTCGACCTCATACTTGGTCATTGCTGTCTTCCCTCCATTTGCATTGATGAAAAGCTCAGCTTCTCTCCACAGCTCATCCCTATTCATTTTCAAGTCGTATGCGATTCCTTGGCTATTCAAAAACTCAGCGAGAGCAGGTTTTGAAGCATTTTTTGTTGGAATCTGAAATTCTGTGATGATCTCGGTTTTATCGGAGATGTGTAGTAAACCTTTAGCAACGGTTTGTTGTGAATAGGACAGTTGTCGATGACGAGAACTGCCTGTCTTCCAGTCGGTGCCGCTGCTGCAATCAAAGGAATGATAACTTCCATATACTTCTTGTATGCATCGGAATCCATTGTCTTGTGATAATCAAGCATCTGCTCCGAGGCAGGTCTCTTGGAAGTGATCACTTCGACGGATTCAGGCAAAATGGAGGATTCAGTGAGTACAGCTAGGACAATGGCTCTCACCCCCTTGTCACTAGCTGCCTTGAATCCTGGAACTGGATTTTTCAGACTCCCCATTCGAGCAAGCTCATATGCCGACTTGTGCTTTGTCACCCATCCCTTCCTCTTGGTCATCCCATGGAAGATCCAAGTCTCATCGAAGTACGTGATGAACGCCCCAGATTCCCTCATTTCCGCGATCTCTTTGAGATATCTAGCTCTCCATTCAATCAAATCATATCGAGCAGAAGTCATGGGATTGTACGTTTTGATCTTATGTACAATGTCCATGTCTTGCAGGATTTTGCGAAGAGTAGTTCTTTTGAATGGAAAGCTAAACTTGTCTTTGAGATCGATCAAAAGTGATTGAAGAGTGAAGTTGGAATCTGTGCTGTAACATTCTTCGATGTGATCTCGGATTTCCTTCTGCTGGGATTCCGTGATGAGTTCTAAAATTTTTTTGTTTTTGCACATTTCCTTCTGCTCTTCCTTTCGTGTATCTTTCGGAGTTGTATCCGACAAAGCCTCCGCCACCTTCTTGCTCACTGTGCTGTATGCAATACCGAGAATCGTTGAAGCCAAAATTTTCGGATTACTGAAAATGGTGTCGCGCGCTTGTTCGCCTAACTGTCTTTTTATTTGTGACAGATGCTCCACTACGAAAGCCACCATTTTCACATCTTTGTCTTTTATACCAGGGCCACAAATATGGGAGCAATCGGTAAATTGCAAATTTCGGATGGCACTCCCCAATTTCCGATCCGACTCTTCCTGCACTTTTTTCTGTCTCTCTTCTTGTGTCTAGAATATTTTTTGTCTAATGAACCTTTGTTAATCCACGTAAAAATACCTCCATTTCTTCAGCTATTGTTTCAGTAGATTTGTGTCTAAACAGCATCTGGTTCTCAGGACCTTCTACTTTTAGTTCAATAATTCCATGCAAGGACGAATCTAATTTTTCTAAAACTTTTTTTGTTTTCTAAAATGTTCAAGTTCAAGTCACTTTTTTCTTCTTCATTCAACAAGCTTCTTCTCATCAGATGAACTCTCCCTTCGATTCGCACTTTGGCGAACTTAGGCTCCAGCGGCGAGGATGACATAACTGAGAAACAACAATTGTTTATTCTTTTCTACATTGAACACAGAAACGCATGGCTTTTAGTTCCACATTCTTTTTATAAATTCTCCAAAGTTTTACATTTTGGCGCAGATGACACATCATTCAACAGTTAAACATATAAAATACAAATTATTTATAGACTTTTCCAATTTTTCAAATAAAAAAAGTATATGCACTGACTGACGTGAAGAGTATATTTAACATTTTTTTTAACTGAAGACGTTCGTTTCGTCGAAGAGAAGATTTTCTGAAAGAGAAGATGATTTGAAAAAAGAGAAAAAGGAGAAGATTTAGTTACCTTCGATGACTTTCTCTCCAGAATCCTCTCTCGATCCTTCCCCGGATGGTTGACCAGCTGATTCTCCAGATTCTAAAACGTCCGGATCATTCAGCGACCTCGCGTGTCTAACCATAAAAAACCTCTTCTCACGAAAAACCTGAAAATTAATATTTATAAATTTTATTTGACAGGTATTCCTTACCATAAACTTCATCACTTCTATTGAAACAATTAGCTGCAAGTGAAAAGATACTAATTTGAAGAATATAAACTTCTAATATTGAAAAAAAAACATTTAAATTCCGGTAAATAATACTTTATTCAGTTTAATAAGCAGTTTAAGAAAATTGACAATAAAAATTAATTTTAAAAAATACATGATTTTCGAAGCAAAATATAAATAGAAAAAATTCCAATATTCGATTTCAATTTTCGAAAAGAAAAACAAACGCAGTGTGTGCGCTTCCTTTCAATTTTTAAATTGGCGCGTTAAAACGCGCCAATTTCCTAACGAGACCCAAACCCCATGTCTAAACGATTTCTTGCGTACTCGCGAACCGATAATATATTATAGCAAATTGAATTGAAAAATAGACAAAAATTAACATTTTCAGCTGTTCTTGTTCAAAGGTTTTGTATATAATGAGCAATGTTTATCACTTTCAAAACTTATATTTCATATGCGTGCACTCTCCGAAATCTGTTTAGGCTGCGGCCTGCTATCCATATTTCCAGGGCTGTTCAAACGGCCCATCATTATTTTCGGCTGGATCAACTCTAGGGATGAGCCGAATTGTTTATACTGAAGATTCCTCGTTCTTCCCCAAATCTCTTTACGATCCTTTATATAAAGTGTTTGGCGCCTTCATGTTTTTCGGAATCGCATTTATTCATATTCATGGAGCTCCACTCTCATTGGCGTCAACAAGATGACAACTGTCCGAGAAGCGAAATCAAATCTGGAATCGTTGGTGTCTTGTGTTTACGCCTTCATTCTGATGTTCTCCTTGATGTTTTCAAATTATTTGGCTATTCCTCCATTTGTCTTATTTGTTAAGAAAACTCTTATTTGTTAAAAAAAAAACTTTTATTGTGTATGAAAAAGACGCCTTTTTATGAATATGTATTATTATATTTTCAGATGACTTTCTCGATGACCTATATTCTCCTTTTCTTTGATTTTCTTTTTTTCGTCTATCTGTCCAAGACGTTTTTTTTTTGAATAACTCAAAAGAACGTGGGCCTCCTACTTTTATATACGGGATGGAGTCATGACCGCTCGAGCGCTTTGCAACCATATCTTTAGCAGGTGTCTGAGTACTTGGGAGACAGAAGAACTTTACACAAAAAATCTATTGAACTGTCCTAACAACGATATAAACAGTCAAAAGTTTGCTGATATAACAATCTGTATGTCCGCACTTATCAAAAATCATCTTCATATGCGCAAAGCTACAACGTTAATAGACATTGATTTCCAAAGTTTCTAGAACACTCCAGAATGAGCCAAAATTGTCTACAATTGTTTATATTGTTTAAATAACTTTGCATGTTACATAATGAAAATATTCTCTTTTCTCAGAAAATACACTGCTGGCCATAAAGGTATTAATAATCGGTTTTTTCGAGATTATTTGGCTCACAGGTGAAGTGCGGTTATGAATTTCTTTTTGCATGTTTTCTAAGATAAATCACGTTAACTGAAACTTTGATTTCGAAAAAAAATGTAAATTTTGAAATATTATAACAATTTATTCGAAAATTGGAAAAACGAAGAAAATGACACTCTTCACAAAATGAAGTAGGAATGATCTGATTGAAAAGCAGAGATCAGAAAAATGGTTGGAAATGATTTAATACTCTGTGGCAAACTGTACTCGAGAATTCGAGCACTACGGATTTTTGATGCTCTTTATAAATTTTTCTGAGGGCGCATATCAATTTAAATTTACTGTAAACGCGCGCTAATGGCACGCCCCTTCTTGCTATTCCTTATTTGCTTAAAGGCGCACTCCCCCGGTTGACTGTGGGATCTCACCCCGCAAGGAAAATACTGTTGTTTTTGTTCATTAACATCTCTTCGTTTAGTATGAGGGAGTTATTTCTTCTATTGTTACTTTTTTCTATCTAATTTCTTTGTTGACTTTTGTATTGTACCTTTCTTTTCTTCTCTTTATAATTATCATAAATGGTTTAATTACCCAAGTTTGAGGTAGCGACAAGGCTTAGCCGATCGAGTTCATACAAAATCTGGGAAGCTGTTCACGAAATATTTCCTATTGAAGAAATATGGACTTTTAGTAGGTGTTTCATGATAGAAACTTGAAATAGGCTTAAAATTCACACATCAGGAAAAAAACCAAAATTTTATTTAAAAAAAAAGGTTTAAAAATGTTCCACAAAATCATACGTTCATTTGCTCAAAACTGTAAAAGAAAACTGAAAATAACAGACGACTTATTACGTATCGATATTGGCAACCCTCCATATTCTTAGGTACAAAGCAAAGTTTGACTTTGCCTTTGGCACTGATTACTGCCGAGATCATCACTCCTCCACCTTTGAAGTTTCGATGTGAGAACCGGGGTTTTTGTTTTCTCAAATCATGTCAGTAATCACGGTAGCCATCCTGTCTTTTTCTTACAAGGGAATAGAAATCCTCGAATAGAAATCTTCCTAACTTTTTTTTTTAATTCGACCACAGGTACTTTCGACTACGGAGAATTCAGTACACAGAGTGGCTATCTGCGCAAACTTCTGGAAATCGAGATATTACCATCTGAAAATCCGGAACTCCGCGCCCTTTCCTCGCCCCCTTCCGTCCCTCTCTTTCCTCTATGCACTCCCCACTGTTGAAAAAACAAGCGTCGGTGGCCGATGGGTAAAGAGGGGGATGCGACTACACAGGCAGATTGCAAAGTCTGAAATAAGCTCCACTGATGCATAAGCTGAGGAACAAGGGATGCGCGCACTGATGAGTCATCGGTGCTCCATCCTACAAGCATCGCATTCAAAAATGTTTGCATCGATGGTTCATTAAACTTTGAAAAAAAAATTTTTAGGCTGATCAATTTATTGTTAACTCAACAAATCGAAAATCGACAATGATGCATAAAAAGGAAAAAAACATTGAAATTTAGTCAGAGTCCATAATGATTTTCGCATTCGGAGAGCACCTTCTTAGCCCCTCGGCCACAGCTGCTTGTTTTTTCAACAGTTGGGAATGCATAGAGGAAAGAGAGGGAAGGAAGGGGGCGAGGAAAGGGCGATTTTCAGATTTTCAGATGGAAATATCTCGATTTCCAGAAGTTTTCGCAGATAGCCACTATGTGTACACTTCCAATCGGAAAAAGAAAAAGGTACGGCATTTCACGGAATTTTTATGTAGAATTTCTTGAAAAAGTTGTTTGAAGAAGTTTATAAATTTTTTCAGATAGTGAAAGCGAAAGAGAAACGACAAGTGAAATTAGCAACGATACAGAGGATGCGGATACTCCGGAAGAAGATGATGTAGTGTCTGATAATGATACACTCGACACGTCAGGTGTTGACGAAAATTTTACTGAAATACTACACGAAATCGAGAACAGTTTCGAAGACAATTCTAACAATAAGGATCAACATATTTGGAACTCCGGTGGCATAAGCTCAGGTATCTCTGTATTTCAAAAACCAATAACAGTTGTTAAGAGAGATTGAGAGAGGTAGAGAGAGTGAAGGAAAAAGAAAGAAACTGTGCAAGTATGACCAGAAGCAAAAAAGAAAGAGCTCGCTTATGAAATTCCGGGAAATGCTCGGCACCTGAGCACTCTTGAGACGGCACATTGCAACGGCACGTGTACCCAACATTACCAAAGAGGAAACTTGCCCAGCCGAAGTGCTCGAATGCAAAACGTGCAAGAAATGACAAAACCTATACGAAATTAAATTACAGAATTAATTTATTCGTATTTTTTTATTGGTTTTTAATATTAATTCCTTTTGTCTCTAATCCTCCTCTATCACGTTGTTTATCATTTAATTCTCTTATCTCTCCTCTGCGTTGCCCCCTTCCTGTGACATCAGTTGTTTACTAATTTGTATAGCGTATTGCTAGGTGTAAAAGGCGCTCTCCCCCTTTGCCTAGGATATCCCGCACCGCAGTGAAAATACGGTATTTTGTTCCCACGCATGTTTTCAAGCGTGGGATTTCATCGCCCTAAATTTCACTTTAACATTTTTTAAAACTTACCTTTGTTTTGTTAAGTTTCTTATATTTTTTTTATACATAGTTACTCTTTTGTCATTATTATTTTGTTGTTATTTTTGTTATCAACCCTTTGTTGTACCTCTCGCATTGAGTCGGCTCATGCGTTCAGTTGTATTTCAATGCTTTGTTTCACCCGAATCAGATTTTTTTAAAAACCTCTCAGCAGAATATAATTTTTTTAAATCAATATTGCGCTATTTTTGAATTTGTTTACAGTTTGAACAGCGACGGAAATATCCCTCTTAGATAGCATAGATTTCAAACACTGAAGTAATTTTTTCTAGTTTATTTCAAAACAAGAATAATCAAAAACTCTACGTGATCATCAAAACAATAAATGTACATCTTCTGTCTTTTCAGTCGTCCATACCCGTCAAATTTTTAGTGATTGTTCGAGTTATAGATTGAGCAAAAAATAACCAAGCACAAGTGAAAAGCATTGTTTCCTTTACTTGGCTCACGTGACTTTTCTTTTTCGAACGAAACCGTATATTTCATCACTTGTATCGCGTACAATTTTTATAAACTAAACTCGTTGTTATGAATAGCTCACACTACTGATTTGGTCGTGCTTTCTCTTAAATTATTGTCTTGCAGCACCTGGCTCCAATTCCCCGAGAAACGATCCACGAATCAGTTTGAAGAGGAGGAAGATTGTGGAGCGCAAACTAAATTTTTCTTTTTCCTTTTGTTGCTTTTGATGTTTTTTTGTTAATTTTGTTGTTAAGGTTTTTCTTGTTTTTAAGTTTGCTGTTATTGTTAATTTAGCTGTTTCCTTCCCAGTTTTCTCCTTCCGTTAAACAATAATAAGGTAAATATTACTGGACATTTTCTGTTCTTAAATTCCTGCACACGATACGTCCATGATAAGTCTATAATGAGTGCGCCAGTCGCGGCAGGTCTATAATTGATTCATCATAGGCCTATAAGCGCAGTAGACCTATGATAGACCTGCAATAACAAGCTGGCGCTGCCCCTCTTCGAGATGCGTGCGCCTCATCCTGGAGCTATGATAGACCGATCGCGCTTCACCTGTGTATCTTGTTATTGTAATTATAAACGCGCGCTAACGCCCCGCCCCTTCTTCCTCATCCTATGATAACGAAACTTGCTATTGGTTTTCGACTCGTAATCTTGTTTTAATTTAATATTAATTTTTCTTGCGCTCTACCTTCGATTTGATTTTCTCTCTTTATCTTATAATTTCAATAAACGGTTTAATTACCCAAGTTTGAGGTCGGCAAGACACACGCACCCCAATCAACCCTGAAAAGCAGAGAAGGGCGGATTTCCGGATTCCGCCGTTTTTTCATTCCGTCTTCCGGATTCCAGATTCCGTGAAAAATTTTTTTTTCCGTTTTCCGTTTTCCGTTTTCCGTTTTCCGGATTCCGAATTCCCAAAATCCAATTCCGCCCTACTCTGATGGAAAAGTCCAGAACCAGAGGTCAGCATACAATATAGTGACATATGACTATTATCAAAAAGTCAAAAATGCAATAGCGATGAAGAATTTAAGATGAGCAAGAAAGATCATTCGAGAACTTGTTTTCTATAATATTTCAATATATTTATTGTCGATGGGAAATTCTCAGTTCTCTATCCTTTTCTGTACAGGGTGGCTAATAAATAGTGTTACGCAACTTTGAGCGGATTCTGGCGCATGAACACAAGTCGCTACCGTATTAATTATATTTTTTTATTGATTATTACATATTTATTACTATGTATTTCAATTTTCTGGTCGCAACTTTTTTTTAAGGTAATGACGGCTGCTTCACCCCATCGTGGTTCTATTATTCAACTGATGCAGCAGGGTGTGTCGAATTGGGAGATCGCTAAGTGGTTGAATGTCAACCGAATGCTTGTTCATCGGACTGTTGCTCGCTTCGTACACCTGATGACCGTCCAAGATCGGGTGGTCCTGTCACTGTGACGACGCCAAAAGCTGTGAAAGCCGTTCGAGAAAGAATCCGAAGAAATCCAGAGCGAGGCATGAGGAAGCTTGCTAAAGACTTCAAAATGTGCCAACAATCTATGGTAGTCATTGTCAAAGAGAAGCTGAAGATGACTACTTATCGTATGCAAAACAGCGCATTCTTAACCGAGAAAATCAAAGCTCTCCGAATGCAAAAAGCAAGAAAGCTTCTTCAAGGCACGCATCTCTCGACACTGTTCACAGACGAGAACATTTTCACCGTCGAAGCTAATAAGAATGGCCAAAACCATCGGTTTATTGCAAAAGACTTTCAAACTGTCTGTAAGAATGGAAAAATACTCAATAAGACATCTCATCCGTCTTCAGTCATGGTTTTTGGTGGAATTTGCTCCGATGGCAAAACCCCGCTGAACTTTGTTGATTTGGGAGCCAAGGTGAACCAAGCCTACTACAGAGAAAACATTTTAGAGACTGGAGTTCAAATCGCATTACGGGAATCGATCCTGGCGCTTCCAACAAGATGGCGCACCGGCTCACCGCGCCAAGGCCACTCAGCAGTGGTGCAAAAACCATTTTTCTGAGTTCATTTTCTCGTCAGGATGGCCCGCGTCGTCACCCAACCTGAATTCTCTGGACTACGCCGTTTGGGGATATTTGACCCAGAAGGTTTCCACCAAAAATTACATTAGTTGAAGCGCTCTGAAGGTCGCACTTGTGAGAGCCTGAGACGAAATGGATGCCAACTACTTGCGTGCCGTGGTGGACGCTTACCCGAAGAGGTTTAGAGCGGTGGTGAAGGCCAAAGGAGGGCGATTTGAAAACTATTGTTAACACTTGTTTTTGTATCATTTCAATAAACAGTTGTCCAATTCTGGTGAAAATTGAACTTGTTTGAGGACATTTATAACGTTTCAAACGTGTAACACTACTTATCAGCCACCCTGTAAAGAAATTCCCCAAATTTACGTTTTGTTGGCAGATTTTATTGAACATTTGTTGAATTTACTAATTTAGATTATGTATTTTCTAGAAAATAGCTCAACAATCCGTTTAACGTTGTTTTATTTCACTTTTTAATAGCCGCCTTTGATATGCTCCATTCTTTTTACTAATTTCAGTTTTACAGAAAATATGAGTAAGCATAATGCTGTCGGAATTGATTTGGGGACAACTTACTCCTGTGTAGGAGTCTTCATGCACGGGAAGGTTGAGATTATTGCTAATGATCAAGGAAACAGAACTACTTCTTCTTACGTTGCGTTCACAGACACTGAACGTTTGATTGGAGATGCCGCGAAGAACCAGGTTGCGATGAACCCGCACAACACCATCTTCGGTTAGTGTTGTTTTCAACTGGCTTGATTAGGTCTCACTAATTTTTGATTTACAGATGCGAAACGCCTTATTGGCAGCAAATTCGACGATCCCGCGGTTCAAGCGGACATGAAACACTGGCCATTCAAAGTTTTTTCCGATGAAGGAGGAAAGCCCATGGTGGAAGTTGAATACAAAAGAGAAAAGAAAGTTCTGTCCCCAGAAGAGATTTCCTCGATGGTTTTGCTGAAAATGAAGGAAACAGCAGAAGCTTTTCTTGGGTCTACCGTGATGGATGCTGTCATCACGGTGCCAGCCCTCTTCAACGATTCTCAACGACAGGCCATCAAGGATGCTGGAGCCATCTCTGGTCTCAACGTTCTTCGTATTATGAACGAGCCAACTGCAGCCGCTATTGCCTATGGACTCGATAAAAAGGATTCTGCTGGAGAACGTAATGTTCTTATTTTCGATCTTGGAGGCGGAACCTTCAATGTTTCTATTCTCACTATTGAATACGGAATTTTCGAAGTTAAGTCTACAGCTGGAGACACTCACCTTGGAGGAGAAGACTTCGACAACCGTATGGTTAACCATTTTGTCGCTAAATTCAAACGGAAGCATAAGAAAGATCTTGCCTCCAACCCACGTGCTCTTCGTCGTCTTCGAACTGCTTGTGAGAGAGCAAAGAGAACTCTTTCTTCGTCTTCTCAGGCTGCAATCGAGATTGATTCGCTTTTCGAGGGGATCGACTTCTACACCAACATCACTCGTGCTCGTTTTGAGGAACTCTGCGCTGATCTCTTCAGATCCACAATGGACACTGTTGAGAAGTCTCTTCGGGACGCTAAGATGGATAAAAGCCAAGTAAGATTAAATTCTTTTTCTAATGTAACACTTCAGCTTCTCCTTTTTGCTGTTTTTTAAATGCTTTGCTTATATAATGCGAAGTAAAGTAATTAAGGTAAAGAAAAAGGCGACCGTTTCGTTTCGCTTCGCATCAGTTTTTTGTGATCCTTACATTTTATTCCCCAATTTACCTTCTAAACCTGTTTATCTTCAGATTCATGACATCGTTCTTGTTGGAGGATCTACCCGTATTCCAAAGGTCCAAAAGCTCCTCTCCGACCTGTTCTCTGGAAAGGAATTAAACAAGTCGATCAACCCAGATGAGGCTGTAGCTTATGGGGCTGCTGTTCACGCTGCTATTCTCTCTGGAGACAAGTCTGAGGCAGTTCAAGACGTTCTCCTTCTCGACGTTGCACCTTTTTCACTTGGAATTGAGACAGCCGGAGGAGTCATGACTGCCCTCATCAATAGAAACATCAACATCCCTACCAAGACTGCTCAAACATTCACCACATATTCTGACAATCAACCGGGTGTATTGATTCAGGTATACGAGGGAGAGCGTGCTTTGACGAAAGACAATAATCTGCTTGGAAAGTTCGAGCTCTCCGGAATCCCACCATCTCCACGCGGAGTACCACAAATTGAAGTAACTTTCGATATTGATGCGAACGGAATCTTGAACGTCTCTGCCACCGATAAATCGACTGGAAAGCAAAACAAGATCACTATCACCAACGACAAGGGACGTCTCTCCAAGGATGATATCGAGCGTATGGTCAATGAAGCAGAGAAGTATAAGGCCGACGACAATGCTCAGAAAGAACGTATTGGAGCAAAGAATGGACTTGAGTCTTACGCTTTCAACCTGAAACAGACTATTGAAGACGAGAAGGTGTGTAAAATATTATTGAATTTAAATAGATATATCCAGTTGTTTTCAGCTGAAAGACAAGATTTCGCCCGAAGATAAGAAGACGATCGAGAGCAAGTGCGACGAAATTTTGAAGTGGCTTGATTCGAATCAAACTGCTGAAAAGGAAGAATTCGAACACCAGCAAAAGGATTTTGAACAACTTGCCAACCCAATCATTTCTAAGTTGTACCAGAGTACCGGAAGTGCCCCGCCGGGAGCTGCTCCAACTGGAGCCACCGGAGGAACTGGACCAACGATCCAGGAGGTCGACTAATTCTTTTTTTTTTTTGAATTCCGTTGTTCCTAACCATTATCTAGTCTCTACCCTTCCCAAAAAAACTACGGCTTATGTAAAACTAAATTTATTAATTTTAATCTTTTTTATTAATACGGATTTATGATTTAAGTATTTAATAAATTGGGATTTAAGTGTACTCGTCGGCGTCTCGTATGTATTCGTCATCAAAAATAAGTGTTGGCTCTTTGTTTTTAAATAATGATTAACCCTAGTTCAAACGTTACTTCTAGAAATTTACAGAAGAAAGGGTCTGGTGTTACAACTTCCGTTTTCCACAGAGGTGCCAGATCCGTTGGATAATCGCTGTCTAGCAGTTTGAAATGGCACATTAGTCGTGAAATGCATAAGGAGGCGATTTTTCGAATGAATCGAGAATCGTTCTAAAAGGTGTACGCCGAATTTGGGAAGAAAATTTTTTATATCTATACCCGAGCCGATCGGTGTTCGTAAGTGAACAGAATCTGAATAAATTATTGGCGATGTTTCTTCCGCATTGATTTTGTTCGTCCTAGTTCTCTGACTTCGAAATTGAAAAGTAGGAAACAAAATATTGTTTGATTTTCCATATATTCCTGATTATCCTCCTGAACTTGGTGGAGAAAGATTTTTCCTTAACAGAAAAACTCGTTCTAGAAAAAAAATCTCGCGGCAGTTTATTTTACCATTCCTCCTGTGCCATTTATTTTCTATAAACATGCCGTTTCCGAGCCAGCAATTTTCTCGTGAACCCTTCATGCATTTTCGGCGATTAAACGAGTAACTGCAAATCGAGCAAATTTCGATCTATTCCGATTTTTATTCAAATTAATATCTAACTTTTCCATATTCAAACGATATAACCGCGTTTCACGAAAAAAATTATTTGTAAAAATTGACAATGGGAATCATTAATATTGAAAATTTAAAATGAATCCGCTCGAGACTCAGAAAAATTTTTATACATGCTTCTTCAAAATTCCGACGTTTTTTTTCGGAATCATTCTGATGGCAATTTCTTTTTTTTAATCCCACACCAAATGTTTTCTTCCTTTTTTAAATATCAAATTCATCTTCCATGTTTCTTACTCTTCAGTATTCGCGCATCTTTCTGTTTCTCCTTGTTCATATGCATGCTCTCACTTGATATTTCATTATCTTCTTATCAGATTGTCTTTAATTTTGTGTTCGAAAAATTTGGATGAATAAATAAACATTTTTAAGTTTTTATTATTTTGATTATCGCCCGACATCTAATTAGAACAAGTATTCAAGGTAATCTACTTATTATTAAGCGAATAGTTCTGTCTGTCTGTGACTCTGTCCAAGACGTTTCTTTGAATAACTCAAAGGATCGTGGGGTTCCTACTGTGATATTCGGGATGGAGTCATGACCACCCGAGCGCTTCACATTCATATACAGTGCCGTGCAAAAGTATACGAACCGAGGTGATTTTTACCGAAACTCTACTTAGGATGATCCGATCGACCCCAAAGTTTCAGGAATTGAGGAAAACGCTTAAAAAATGAGTTTTAATAACAAAAGAACAAATTTGCTCAAAAAAATGTTTTTTTGAAGAAAATTTTAAAAATTGAAAAAATTGATATTTTGATTTTTGATATTCATGGGAAGAAAAAACAAAAATGACAAGTTAAAAATCGGGGGAAATGATACGAAATGATTAAATTAACTTAATACTTGGTCGCCATGCCTTTCGCTTTGATAACGGCCTAACATCTTCTTGGCAACGAATCGATAAAGTTCATCAGGGTCTGAAGTGGGATTTTGGTCCATTCTTCCTTGAGTTTCTCGAATTTTTCGGTACAATTTTTTGCTTTTCTGTCTTTCAAACGTCTACCAAGGACCTTCCAGAGATGCTCAATGGGATTCAGATTGGCTTGGCCAGGTTGACTTGACGCTGTGCGAACCAATCCTTGAAAAAGAGGGAAGAGTGTTTCGGATCGTTGTCCTGTTGGAACAGCCAACTACGACTCATTTGAGACCTTCCATATGGCAACATTTCTTTCTCCAAAATGTAATTGTACATGTACCCTGTACTTGTACTTCGTACTTGTCCTTGTACGTGGCGTGGAAGCTGCCCAAAACCATGACGTTACCACCACCGTGCTTAACAGTCGGAACCTGGTATTTGGGATCGTACCGTTTGTTAACTGGACGTCGTACATGAGTGATTCCTTTTAGCCAATCATGAAATACTTCGATTCGTCACTCTACAGTACCTTATTCCACTGCTGAGGTGTCCAGTGCAGATGATCTTTTGCCCACTTCAATCGAGCCAGACGGTTCTTCTCGGAAATCATTTGCTTTTTCACTGAGCGCCTTCCGAAGAGTCCAGAATAACGCACACGTCCTTTGACAGTGTCGTTGGACATCTGTAAGTCATATCGATTGAAATTTTTTGAGAAATGTCCAAAAAACTGACCTCGACTCCATATTGGGCCTTCAGTTCCGAGTTGATATCCGTACTTGTCAGCCGCGGATTTTTCTTGCACATCCTGAAAATGATTCTGTCGGTTCCTGGTGATGTTTTCGAAGGTCTTCCAGTAGCTTTCAATCGGTTTCGAGTGTTCAAAGTTGCCCAGATAACCGATTTAGAAGTCTTGAACTGCTTCGCGAAGGTGGACATGTCCAGACCCATTTCACGACAACGGATGATAGCCAATCGCTGAGATTCTGATATATTAGGTAAGCCACGTGATCTATCTATTTTAAATAACAATATTCATGCATAAAAGAACGATAATACTTGAAAAAAAAAGGAAAAAAACCAAACAAATCGGATTTTACCGATTTTCGAAAAATTCAAAAATAAGTTCGCAATTGTTACTGCTTACCATAATTTATCTTTAAAATTCATTTTTTAAGCGTTTTTTCAATCCCTGAAACTTTGGGGTCGATCGGATCATCCGAAGTCGAGTTTCGGCAGAAATCACCCCGGTTCGTATACTTTTGCACGGCACTGTATTTAGGAGGTTGCAGGGTAGTTAGGATACGGGACGGGATGCAAATTTTATTTGGTTTTTGACGTTCTTCTAATAAATTGTTTTACTAACAAGAGTAAAAACAGAACGACTACAATTATTTCTAAACGAAAGCCAGTGGAAGCCAGTGGAAGTCGCGGTGTAGCCGCGAACTTTCCGCTGGTATTATTGAATTTAAATATACAGTACTGGCCAAAAAGGTGTTCGCAAACAGTTTTTCGAGCATAACTTTTCTGAAACTTCCCGGATCGATGTGATATTTTAAGACAACGTTTAAAACGGTAAAAGAAATTGATTCAACAACAAGAATAGTCAAATTTTCTAAAATTTGAAAAAATATCGAAAAATTTATGAAAATGGCAAAAAACCGAAAAATGGAACTTAAAACTATTTTAGTCATGTTTTATTGTAGTTTTTCATTTACCGGTCTTTCCTAGATCTCAAAAGTCAAAGTTCCATTTTTCGGTTTTTCGCCATTTTCATAAATTTTTCGATATTTTTTCAAATTTTTTCAAATTTGATTATTCTTGTTGTTGAATCAACTTCTTATACCGTTTTAAATTTTGTCTCAAAATATCAAAACGATCCGGGAAGTTTCAGAAAAGTTATGCTCGAAAAACTGTTTGCGAACACCTTTTTGGCCAGTACTGTATATACCCGGTTATTTTCAGCTGAAAGACAAGATTTCGCCTAAAGATAAGAAGAAGATCGAGAGCAAATGCGACGAAATTTTGAAGTGGCTTGACTCGAATCAAACTGCTGAAAAGGAAGAATTCGAACACCAGCAAAAGGATCTTGTACAACTTGTCATTTCTAAGCTATACCAGAGTGCAGGTGGTGCACCACCAGGAGGTGCCCCAGGGGGAACCGCCTTTTCGTCTTTTCTTCGTCCTGAGTTCGTCTTCGTATTGACTTTTACTATTACGGCAATATTGATGTCGAAATCGTTGTTTAATCGTTTTTTTAAGCATCTCTAATTCCATTATCCCTTTATGTGAGTCGCGCATATGTTATTGTTATTTTTATTGTAAATGCGCGCTAGCGCACCTTCTTAAGTCATCTTATGATGACGACACGTGTTATTGTTTTCGACAGACAACTTTGTTTTGAAATTATTCATTTTTCTCTTCACATTGTAAAATAGGCGTAAAATTTACACATCAGAAAAAAATCAACATTTTATGAAAAAAAGGGTAAAGAATTTTCCAGAAAATAATACGTTCACTTGCTCAAAACTGTAAAAAAAAGGAAGATAACAGACGAATGATGATTAATAATCGATGGGACGACCATTCTGTCGAGCAACATCAAGAATTCGGTCATCCATAGACGAATAAAGACTATCGAGCAGCTGTAGGTCCAATCTTTGCCATGCTTCAATGATAGAGCCTTTTTGAGGGATGGAATGTTCGCATAAATTTTGTTTCCATCGTGGATTTTCCCTACCATGTATCCCCAGACATTTTCGATGATGTTTATGTCAGAGGAACAGGCCGGCCAATCGATAATCGGGATTCCGCGGTCACCTATCCACTTGATTGTGCGTCGAGCCCGATGAAATAGAGCTCCATCCTACTGATAAGTGAAACTTTTGGCGCGATTCCGACGGATAAATGGTATTATCGGATCACGAGTACGTGGTTTGTCGTATAGAGGCGGGGTTTGGGCCTCGTTAGGGGATAGCGCGTTTTACCACGCCAATTTAAAAATTGTAAGGAAGCGCACACACTGCGTTTGTGATTTCTTTTCGAAAATTGAAGCGAATATTGGAATTTTATTCAGTAACTGGCGTGATGAGTATATTTAACATTGTTTTTAACTGAAAACGTTCGTTTCATCAAAGAGAAGATTATCTGAAAGAGAAGATGATTTGAAAAAAAGAGAAAAAGGAGAAGATTCAATTACCTTTGATGACTTTCTCTCCAGAATCCTCTCCCGACCATTTCCCGGATGGTTGACCAGCTGATTCTCCAGATTCTAAAACGTCCGGAGCATTCAGCGACCTCGCGTGTCTAACCATAAAAAACCTCAAAACCTGAAAATTAATATTTATAAATTTTATTTGACAGTTATTCCTTACCATAAGCTTCATCACTTGTGTTGAAACAATTATTATCGCCTTAAAAAAGTTCCGACATTTTTTCGAGCCCGCGGAAATCGGGATTTGAATTTAGAGGTTCCGCCCATATATCGCGCATAGCAAATGCGCTGAAATGATGATGAATGGGCGGAGCCTCTAAATTCAAATCCCGACTCGAAAAAATGTCGGAACTTTTTTACGGCGATAATAGCTGCAAGTGAAAAGATACTAATTTGAAGAATATAAACTTCTAATATTAAAAAAAAAAACCATTTAAATTCCGGTAAATAATACTTTATTCAGTTTAATAATCAGTTTAAGAAATTTGACAATAAAAATTAATTTAAAAAAAAACATGATTTTCGAAGCAAAATATAAATAGAAAAAATTCCAATATTCGCTTCAATTTTCGAAAAGAAATCACAAACGCAGTGTGTGCGCATTTGCGATTGCGTTTTTTAAAGCAATTATGAGTTTTTTACACTTTTTGAACTCGATTCGGATCGTTTTTTATTTTTAATTTGTTTCTCGTCTAAACCTCCACTCTCTCACTTGTTGTTTTCACTAAGTGTAGAAGGCGGTCTCCCCCTAATTTTGAGGATATCTCACCCCGTAAGGAAAATACGGTATTTGTTTCCCACGCGCACGGTATAATATTTTGTTACTTTTTCAAGCGCGCTCCATTCTCCATTCCAAAAGTGTCTCTCAGCGAGAGAGTATTGGCTCGTGTAGTCGTACTCTCTCGCTGAGATATACTCGCTGAGATACTCTCTCGCTGAGAGACACAGAGTTTTCGTGTCAATGGAGCGCGATTGAAAAAGTAACAAAATATTATACCGTGCACGCGTGTTTTCAAGCGTGGGTTTTTCTTTTCTAAATTTACTTTATTATATTAAGCTTACCTTTGGTTTTAAGTTTTTACAAACTTTATTTTTTGTTGTTTACTCTTGAATCAAAACGCTTTTCTCTAGAAATATCGATAAAATTTCAGGTGATCCCAGCAGCAATGTCAGATGCTTGGAACTTTTTCGACAAAGTTGAAAATGAAACGAAAGTACGATGTCGGAAATGCAACCGAGTCTATAAATGGAAAAATTCAACAACGTGCATGATTCAACACATCCAAGGAAATCACGCCGCCGAACTACAAGACATCCAAAATAAGAAAAAAGGCAATTCTAATTTGCGGACTTTAAATTTTTTTGTTTTTTTCGAAACGATTTTATTGTTAAAATGTTTATTTATCTTATAATTAATAAATAAAAAATTTGAAAATTATAGATAAATCGGAGAAATTTTTTGAAAAATGCAATTTACTAAAAAACAGTTAAAAAATACGATTTTAAACCGCCGCCGAAGGCATTGATCGGTAGAGTGCATTTTCTTTATTTTTGCATTATTTTTGTTGATTCGATTTAATCGATTCGATTCGATTTTATTCGAATTGAATCGAATCGAATCGATTCCAATTCGAATAAAATCGAATTTAATCGAATCGATTCAATTATAAAATCGAATTGAATCGAATCGATTCGATTTTATTCAATCACGATTCGAATCATGTTTAATCGATTGAATCGGTTCAAAAATTGCCGATTTAATTCGATTCAATCGATCAATTCCAAAATCGACACGACACACTACTCTTCTTATCACGTATCGATATTGGCAACCGTCCATCTTCTTTGGTACAAAGCAAAGTTTGACTTTGCCTTGGGCACTGATTGCTGCCCAGACCATCACTCCTCCACCTTTGAAGTTTCGACATGAAAACCGCAGTTTTTCTTTTCTCAAATCATGCCAGTAATCACGGTAGCCATCCGGTCCATCGCAATTAAATTTCTTCTTATCACTGAAGATAATCTGAAAACAAAATACCAGTTTAAGAAAGTTACACTAATCCTTACCTGTTTCCAATCAGTTCTTTGGTTCTTCTTAGCAAATTCAATCTGATTTTCTCGGTGTTTGGCGGTCACATTTGAAGCCTTCCTCATTTTTCGGCGTCTGATGAATTTGCTCTTCGAAAGAACGCGGCGAACAGTTTCCACAAATACGGAAAGTCCAAATTCGCTCTTGATCTTTGAGCAAGTGACCTTAGAATTTGACGCTCTGCGGATAGTTCTTTGCTTGTCTCGTCCAGAAAAAAGAGATGGACGACCAGAAGACTTCTTTATACCATAATCAAGTGGATTTGCAGCATATCGATTGATTAAATCTAGGGAACGCTTCATTTCTTTAGATATTTGACGGTGCGAGAGTTTTTCAGCCAATTTGGTGTCAATTAGTCCTTTCTCATGTTCATTTAGAGGTTTACCTTTCGGCATGTCTTCTAAAAGCAGAAAAACGATAAGTAAACAGATTAAAACCAAGTTTAAAGTTCGAAAAACGACAAAAAATAAAAGTGAACGTATCATTATGTGGAAAAAAAACACCCATTTTTCGAATAATGTCGAATTTCTCGATTGCTCAGTTGTATTTTATTTTCGTTCCAGGACCCATAATTTTATTTTTTAAAGGTATTTCCATATCATATATGATAAATAATTAGGAATTACAGAAAATCGAAATTTTGAGATTTTTGGGGGTGAACGTATAATTATGTGGAGCTTGCTGTATTTGCTGTAAAAGGTTTAATTACCCAAGTTTGAGGAGCGACCGCGACAATAGACAAGACGAGGTCGATCCGCGACCACCTGTCCGCGCCTTCGAGATTGTTCTACATATAGATGTCGGCTAATTATTTTTTCTTTTGATCTCGACTGTTTTTACTTTAATTAAAGTTTTTTTATTCCAAAGCTTCCTTATCTTCTTCTCTCAAATTGCCCACGTTATCTGGGCACTCTCATAATCGTGTGATGAAATAAATTTGAAATTAATAATTTAAAATAATATATATTTCATTTTTAAACTTTTTAGAGTAACAATAATTCCCTTTAAAGAAGGAATTAAAGAGAAAGGTTGGGGGGGGGCAAGCTACCGTAAAACAAAAAAAAAAAAGGAGAAGCTGAAGTGTTACATTAGAAAAAGAATTTAATCTTACTTGGCTTTTATCCATCTTACAAGGGAACTGTTTTTAGATAACGTTTGAGAATTTTATGAAAATTGGTACACAGACACTTTCGAGCATGCTGAAAACCATGGCAAACTTTGTTTTTGCCTAAAACTCTCCAGAAGCTGAATATTCGCATCTGAAGTTTCATCTGAATTTTCATCGCATCTGAAGTTCTCCCCCCATCTCGGGACCTCACTCTTCTCTATGCTTCCATATCATCCGTTTCCGGAAGCAGCGGTGGTGTAGTGGCAGTGGGATGGTTTGGAACCCTGGGGGTCCCAAGTTCGAACCCTACTATGGAACATTTTTTTTGTTTCTTGTAATTTCATTTTCTAGAGGTCTCCAGAGCACATTGGTCTCGAATGGAACTTGTAGAATTCTGAAAAAGGGTATATGAGTTGTGTTTAATTGCTTTTTGATCTCAAAGGCTTCTACTCTAAACTTTAGAAAACAACATAAATATTCGGCTTGGAGGATGGCTTGGAGGCTTGGAGGCTTGACGGCGTCAATTGCTGTCGTGTCTTTCCAAGTGCTCCAGGAGTCGACGATCAAAAGAATATCTTTGGGCATAGACGAATCGAAAACCACTTTTTCGAAGAAAGTCACCATGAAAATCCTACATGATAACGTTCTACGCTATCTTATTGCTGACATCATAAGGAAGAACAACATTTGCATTGGAAACTTTGTCGGATCAGATAGTTGGCTGGCTGGATGGAAGAAAATGTACGGAGTTTCCTCCAGGAAAATCACGAAATTTGTGTCTACCGTTCGACCCAAGACTCGCGATCAGATTGAGAAGGATTCCAAGGATTTCGTGAATTCTGCCAACCAACACTTCCAACACCCATCCAGCATCTACAATGCTGATCAGAGTGGATTCCAGCTCGAAATGAACACAGCTCGGACTCTTACTTTTAACGAATCCAAAGATGTTCACTGTGTTGTTGGAAGTGTCTCTTCAACTACACATTCATACACAGTACTTCCCTTGATCTCCGCATCGGGAAAAATGCACCCCAAATTATTCATTAATTTGAAAGAACCCAAAGGCCGATTTCCCAAGAAAGGTCTTTTTAAAGCATCAAATCTGAAAGTCACGTGCCATTCCAGTCACATCATGACTAAAAACAACATGGTGACTTTCTTGGTTGGTGTTGGTTGGCAGAATTCACGAAAATCTTGGAATTCTTCTCAATCTGATAGCGAGTCTTGGGTCGAATGGTAGACACAAATTTCGTGATTTTCCTGGAGGAAATTCCGTGCATTTTCTTCCATCCAGCCAGCCAACTATCCGATCCGACAAAGTTTCCAATGCAAATGTTGTTCTTCCTTATGATGTCAGCAATAAGATAGCGTAGAACGTTATCATGTAGGATTTTCATGGTGACTTTCTTCGAAAAAGTGGTTTTCGATTCGTCTATGCCCAAAGATATTCTTTTGATCGTCGACTCCTGGAGCACTTGGAAAGACACGACAGCAATTGACGCCGTCAAGCCTCCAAGCCTCCAAGCCATCCTCCAAGCCGAATATTTATGTTGTTTTCTAAAGTTTAGAGTAGAAGCCTTTGAGATCAAAAAACAATTAAACACAACTCATATACCCTTTTTCAGAATTCTACAAGTTCCATTCGAGACCAATGTGCTCTGGAGACCTCTAGAAAATGAAATTACAAGAAACAAAAAAATTTTCCATAGTGGGGTTCGAACTTGGGACCCCCAGGGTTCCAAACCATACCACTGCCACTACACCACCGCTGCTTCCGGAAATGGATGATATGGAAGCATAGAGAAGAGTGAGGTCCCGAGATGGGGGAGAACTTCAGATGCGATGAAAATTCAGATGAAACTTCAGATGCGAATATTCAGCTTCTGGAGAGTTTTAGGCAAAAACAAAGTTTGCCATGGTTTTCAGCATGCTCGAAAGTGTCTGTGTACCAATTTTCATAAAATTCTCAAACGTTATCTAAAAACAGTTCCCTTGTTAGCGTCCCGAAGAGACTTCTCAACAGTGTCCATTGTGGATCTGAAGAGATCAGCGCAGAGTTCCTCAAAACGAGCACGAGTGATGTTGGTGTAGAAGTCGATCCCCTCAAAAAGCGAATCAATCTCGATTGCAGCCTGAGAAGACGAAGAAAGAGTTCTCTTTGCTCTCTCACAAGCAGTTCGAAGACGACGAAGAGCACGTGGGTTGGAAGCAAGATCTTTCTTATGCTTCTTTTGAATTCAGCGACAAAATGGTTAACCATACGGTTGTCGAAGTCTTCTCCTCCAAGGTGAGTGTCTCCAGCCGTAGACTTAACTTCGAAAATTCCGTATTCAATAGTGAGAATAGAAACATTGAAGGTTCCGCCTCCAAGATCGAAAATAAGAACATTGCGTTCTCCAGATCCCTTTTTATCGAGTCCGTAAGCAATAGCGGCTGCAGTTGGCTCGTTGATAATACGAAGAACGTTGAGACCAGAGATGGCTCCAGCATCCTTGATGGCCTGTCGTTGAGAATCGTTGAAGAGGGCTGGCACAGTGATGACAGCATCCTTCACGGTAAACCCAAGAAAAGCTTATGCTGTTTCCTTCATTGTCAGCAAAACCATCGAGGAAATCTCTTCTGGGGACAGAACTTTCTTTTCTCTTTTGTATTCAACTTCCACCATGGGCTTTCCTCCTTCAGCGGAAAAAACTTTGAATGGCCAGTGTTTCATGTCCGCTTGAACCGCGGGATCGTCGAATTTGCTACCAATAAGGCGTTTCGCATCTGTAAATCAAAAATTAGTGAGACCTAATCAAGCCAGTTGAAAACATCACTAACCGAAGACGGTGTTGTGCGGGTTCATCGCAACCTGGTTCTTGGCTGCATCTCCAATAAGGCGTTCGCTGTCAGTGAAAGCAACATACGAAGGGGTAGTTCGGTTTCCTTGCTCGTTCGCTATGATTTCCACTTTTCCATATTGAAGAATTCCAACACAGGAATACGTAGTCCCCAAATCAATTCCGACAGCATTATGCTTACTCATATTTTCTGTAAAACTGAAATTAGTGAAAAGAATGGAGCATAGCAAAGGCGGCTATTAAAAAGTGAAATAAAACAACGTTAAACGGATTGTTGAGCTAATTTCTAGAAAATACATAATCTAAATTAGTAAATTCAAAAAATGTTCAATAAAATCTGCAAACAAAACGTAAATTTGGGGAATTTCTTTACAGGGTGGCTGATAAGTAGTGTTACACGTTTGAAACGTTATAAATGTCCTCAAACAAGTTCAATTTTCACCAGAATTGGACAACAGTTTATTGAAATGATAATAGTATTGCCTCCCTAATTGTCTTGCCCCTTCGTGATGACCCAATCGGGGCCGCGACAGATTTTTTTATGCAAGTTTGAGAACTGTAAACCACCTATACGCTTTTCAATAGTGAAAAGAGAGCAAACCAATTTAGATTTGTTACTTTTTCCTTATTTCATCTTTTTTTATTGTTTTTTTCATATTTTTGTTTGGTTATCTGAAATTGTTTGTAGTGGCGATGTCGATCGGATAGATCGAAGGATTGTTCGTCAAAGTCGATCTGCACTGGCTCGTGGTTCTCCCACGTCAAAGTTCCGTTGTCAAAAATTATTACGGTCATCATCATGCATTGCCAGAATTATACTTCGCAACAAATGATTAACGAGACGGGCCTGTCCAATAATAAGACTGTCGCAGATTTCCGATGTTTCATTCGTCAAGTTTCAATGGGTATTTCGAAGAAGTACCCAATTATAGGTGAGGAAAGACTGTGCAAGTTGACGAAAGCGCCCTGCACACCAAGAAATTTGGAAGAGGAGTCAAGGATACGGAAGTCGAATGGGTATTTGGTGGTGAGTTCCGATCGAAAGTAATGATGACGTTATGTTTTGAATATAGGAATCGAATCTGGCACCCGTTAAGTGTTTGCATTCAAAGTCGACGACCGACGCGCACCAACGTTGTTGAAAATTCTGCAGGAGCGAGTTCACCCAAATACGACTATTGTTTCTGATTGTTTCAAAAGCTACGCGCGACTGAAGCAATATTTTGCGGATCATCAGACAGTCAATCATTCTACGAATTTTACGTTTAAAAAGATGTATAATATATATATATGTATTTCTAAAAAGTTTAAAAATATTAAATAATTAATTTCAAATTTATTTTGTCACACGAATATGGCAGCGCCACGCTAACGTAAATAGCCGACACTATTTGGGAGAATGCAAACGCGCCCTACCGAACTTGCAAAAAAAGCGGCGATTTAAATTATGAAAATTTTAATTTGGATCGAAAATGAATCTTATTAGTCATTTTAGTCACAGAAAAAGCAGATTTAAAAAGAAAATATGAAAATTCGAGTTAAAATGGAAAGAATACGTTTTGTTATGCATTTTCAGAATTTTTCAAATGGATCATTATACGAGAATTTTTCGCGGCTCGATTAGAACATAATTTATATCCTCTTTTTCATTTGCCATTTGTCATTATCATTTGCACGACGGTTCAATTTCTTTTATGCTTTATTATTGAATAAATTATTTTTAGAAAAACGTATTATAGTGGAGGGCAGATTGAATGATGGCTTCATGGAGAGCGAATCCAATTGATACAGTGATCTGGAATAAATAATGTATTGCCTAACGGGTTGAATGAATTTTCGGAACAATACAAGAGACATTCTTACCTCACAAGAACTAACGGGAGCGTGCGATCTTTTGGTCCAACAAACACGTGGATCTGAAAATCACAAATTTTTTTAATTTTAAAAATTTGAAAAGATAAGAAGCGAGAGTGTGAAAAACTTGGAGAACTTAAAAATGGGAGCGTGGGAAAATCATGAGATTCCCAGATCGCAAAATTATAGAGTATATAGATTCGAGAGTATCAGATCAAAGATTCGGGATTTTCCCACGGAAAAAATAGTATAAAAGCTAGGAAAACGCATGTTTCGGTCTTTCTTTTCTTTTTAGGATATGAGTTTGTCAGAATTTCCAAGAGTTATTCTTAAGGATGAGCATCTCTGGAGTAGTATTTAAGTGCCCCAATGAGTCTTGCGACTACCAGGCAGTTCCGTCAAGTATCCGGAAGCATTTGAAGAACTTCCATAGAAGTGGGTCAGATGCCATTGCTGCCTTCAACTGGCAACTTAAAGCAGCTAAAGCAAAGGAGAAAGATGTTCACATCCAAAGGAGCTGCCAGCAATCATGCGAGAAGAGAGCATCGCGCTGTGGAAGGTTCTTCAAATATTTCACTGTTCGATGCAATTCAACACGAAAACAAGGTAAAAAAAAAAGACAGATACATGGCTTTTTGCTTGATAAAAAATATCTTTTTAGTATTTGAAAGCTTAGATATGCGAAACGTTAGTTGGTGGTATCCTCTGTAAAACGCTTTTGATCAAAGTATGAAAGTTTATTTAGATTGTTTCAAAATTTCAGACGTTTAGAGTTGTAACACAAGACGCAGAACCATTAGAAGTATTCAACGAAATTCCACAGCCGAAAGAATTGAATAACCAACGAATATATTGTCCTCATATCGAGTGTTATGATGACGAGGGACAAAATTTCGTTGTGACGTCGTCGAGAGCGCATCTGTCGACACATTTCCAGGAATCGCACGATCCGGACTGCATCCTGGAAAAATTAGAATTTGATTCGAAGGAGTTGTTTAAGGTAGTGAATTATGAACTAGTTTATTATAACAATTGAACATTTTCTAGAAGTGGCTTGATGAGCGCCAAGAGCAGGCGTGTACTAATTTCAGGATTCAAACCACAAAACGAGAAAAAAAGAGGGTGGTCACTCATATGATTTGCATTCATGAAGGATTTTATGAGAGAAAAGGAAGTCAAAAATTTGGACACGAAACACGGAAAAAAACAGGAGATCGAGTGTGTCCGGCTTTTCTAAAAGTAAATTCCAATGAGTTATTCTGAATCAATGATAATTTCAGCTAATCAGTTTAGAAGGCTCTTATAAAGTCGAGGCGTGTTTCACACATTATGGTCATGAAATAAGTGTTCCTGATCTTCCACTATCATCAAATCATAAAAAGTTTGTGGCGGAACTTGTCAACATGGGCCTTACTAGTAGAGCAATTATTCAAAATGTGAAAAAGGAGGTTGATGTAGATTCCAGGCTTTTTTTTCTGTCGTCAGATGACTTTCGGTGAGAATGAGGAAAAAGATAAAGACAGCGTCAGACAAGAGATATGAGTTGGCTCTTTTCAGAAACTTGAAAAACACAGAGAATCTTAACCCGGGGCAATTGGACCTTAACGACTTGGAATCTGTAAGAAAGCGAGTAGAAATGGGAGAACCTTCTGATGGTATTCGATATTATAAAGAGCCAGATTCGAATGGAATGGGATTTGTTTTGGGTGATATATAGAAAAATCTTGGAAGAAATGATATATTTTCAGTCATGATTACGCCAGAACACATAGAGAGCATTCGCAAGTTTTCGCATAAAATTGTTATTTTGGATGATACTCATAATGTAACGATGTACGGTTTGAAATTGACCACTATGTTGGTACTCGACAATTATGACAAATCGGAGCCAGCAGGTGGAGTCAGTTTTAGTTGTTGTTTTTCAACTCTTTCTATCTTAGGGTTCTTGATTTCGAGCTCAACTACATCTTCTGAGATCTCGAAATTTTTTGAAAATGTGAAATTAATATATCCGGAATTCAGGCCAAAATATTTTATGACTGATGAAGCGGCGTCGTTTTGGAATGGCTTCAATAATCAGTTCGAAAATAGTTTTACTATGAAGGTTATTTGTAGATGGCATGTTTTTAGAGCATGGAAAAAAAAAAGCAAAATGTCTCATTAAGGTGAACTCATATTTTGTGAACTAGTAACTGACAATATTCAGAATGGCGAGGTTCTAAACGACACACTACAGTCGCTTCGTCTCTTACTTCGTGAATCAAGAAGAGATCGAGTTTTACACAGAACAATGTCTATTTTAACTAAAATTGACGAGAAAGGAGATGCAGAAGCCAGACTATTTGCAGAATACTTTAGAGTGTACTACTATGGTATAATAGAGAGAGTGTTAAAACTCACATAAAATTCATTCAGGTCGGATTGATGAGTGGTCGGCTTGTTCTAGATCGAATATTGCGTGCCACACATCAATGTTTGCTGAATCCTGGCATTCGTTTTTGAAGGTAGAGGCGGTGCGATGAGCCTGAAAAAATAAATAAATTACAGAAAGAAATTATCGTTCAAAAAAGAGGAATCCGCTGTGACAAACTGATTCATCTGCTTTTGTCAGCGTCTCGTTTAATTCTGGAGACTAAAGCCAATGCGGTAATTTTACAGCTAAGGAAAAATAAAAGTGGATCCTATTTAGAGAGCGAGAAAACTGTACTCCGCCTGCCCCAGAAAAGGACAGAATAGGAGTTTGTGTAAAGCTTTCGAGGGACAGGAGGCTGATTACGTGATCTATCAAAAAGAAGATGGAACCTATGCGGTTGCGAAAAGTGTCTCAGGTGATAGACAATAGAGAGTATACAGTGGAAGATTATTTGGGATGTTTTTGCGACGGAAAAGTGGGAATTCAAAGTTTTTGCCAACATTTTTTCCGCTTTGATTTATTACAGGAGAATACTCATTGTGACTATTGCAATGCTTGTTACTACAGGTATACCTGCGACTGTGCCTTTAGCAAGGCCGGAATCAGCTGCAAGCATGTTCATGGAGTTTTGAGACACATCGGTTAGAATAAGAAAAATTAACGTTTTTGAGCTTCATTTCAGCCCGCAATTTTCATAACGAACAACTCACTGGTCAAACACTCGATGAAGTGCGCTCATTCGACTCGCCGTTCGGCCCTTCTTCTCCGTCTCGTCCAGTGGATATACCTGGAATTAGAAGAAATGATATTGGAAAGAAGAAAACCGTTGAGAAAGAGGATGACATAACAAGGAGAATGGATCAATTGAGCAATGTTTAAAGGGGGCATATTAACAACAGTGAACAACTCCAATTTTTAGGTTTGGTCTCAAGTCTACTTAGGATTGCGGAAAAAGAGAAGAGAAAATGATGATAGTTTTGAGAAGAAGCAATTGAATGAGGTGGAAGAGGCGCTGAACAATTTACTCGTGAAACAATCTTCATCTAGTTTTGTTTGTCGACCAGACAGTAATTTGCCGTCGAAAACAGCACGGCAAGCAATGTTCACTGCTCCGTGTCTGAAGGTATAATTGGAAAAAAGCTGGGTTTTTAGTGGATACTTTCAGCTACGGAGAAAGGCTAAGGGGACTATCAACGCTTCCAATTCTACTTTGATCTCAAAAAGAAAAATTGGACGCTGTTCTATTTGTGCACAGGTAGAGAACCTTTAATTAACTTTTGGGTACACTAAAATCTCAGGAAGATGCGCCACTCCCTCCAGATGTGCACCCATTAGAATTTGAAAGCGTTACGACGGAATGGAAGCGCTGCGTTTTATGCAAACAAGCAGCCCATTTATCGTGTACTTTGAGTAACAAGCAATGCCAATGTTCCCCGAATTCTTATTTTACACTTTATCCAGACAATTACGAAATAAATGACAATAACTACCTTTATTTTTTTTCGGATTTTGTTATTGTTTTTGAAATAAATTTTTTTTTAAATTAAAATATGTTTTCGAGAAGAAAACTCATGGAAAAACAAAGGAAAACGATTGGAGAACGCTTTTTCTCCACACGAAAAATTAACTGAGAAATGATGTGTCCAATGGGGCGCGTTTGCATTCTCCCAAATAGTGTCGGCTATTTACGTTAGCGTGGCAGCGCCCATATAACGTGGGCAGTTTGAGAGAAGAGAATAAGGGTGCTTTGGAATAAAAAAAAAACAGTCGAGATCAAAAGAAAAAATAATTAGTCGACCTCTTCGATCGTTTTGCCAGCACCACCCCTGGGGCACCTCCTGGTGGTGCACCGTCTGCACTCTGGTATAGCTTAGAAATTGTACTCGATTCGAGCACTCTCCTGGCCTCACACTGTATTTTCATTTAATATTAGTATATTTTCTCCCACGTCTTCACACAATCAAATATGAACACACTTTAGCTTTATCATTCCTTATCTCTCCCTCCTTATTTTAATAATTTTACACCTAATGTGCTCGTTTGAGCACTTCAATTATTCCTTTCCCCTAAGGAATAATTGAATGAGCGCTCTCGCGCTCTTGTTTTTCTAACTAGGGAAGGTTGTTAACCTACCATGGAGTTTCCATACCAGACCTATGTGAATCGATAGATTAGAACACACTGATAAAGAATCCGTTTTCAGAATTTGCTGAACGCTTCAGCGAACCGAGTTATTTCGATCTGAAATTCCAGCACTAACCAGTTCCTCCGCGACATAACAGCCAATTTTTAGCGTGTTGAACCGTAGCAAGTTGGCAGAGTGGGTAAAAGGTTGGGACAGTAGGAGGAAGGTGTGGGGTTCCATTTCTGCTGGGGTCGACTATTTTTTAATTTTATTTTTTCGATTTTTTCAAATCTTAAAATTCTTTTTTTTTTTTTGGTTTTTTTGAATTTTTTTTTTCAATTTTTTTCAATATGGTGGCTTTTCACACATAAATGCACAAGTTCTGATAAATTTTAGAAGTTTGAAAAATTACAGATTTTTCAATGTTTTCCATGTGCTACCCTTCATGAAAAAATATTTGACCACTTATATCACAAGATATTATATGCTCTTGCTGTTCTTTTTGTAGGAAATCCATTTTTACTATAAAAATGGAACTTGACACACAAAAAAAAAACTCAACTACATATAAGGACACATGTGTTTGTTGGTAACAATAAAATGGTCAAAGCAAATGAATTCTTCACATCTGGAGCATTTTATGAATGCATCTTTCATGCAGCCAGAGGCGTAGCAAGAGTCATTCCCAACCTGTCCAAAACAATACTGTGAGGGAGTTAGGAATGGTGAAGAATGGTCCACATAACTAGTTTTTTTCCCAGGAGTACTGTAGGAAAGGTTGGAAGTAACGAGCCGAGACTTGATGATAGAGTAGGGAGAACACTTCTTACCGATACTCTTCATGGACGGTACTCTGGGATCGAACGCTTTCGTGGTTCTTGCAGAAACCACCGGTCAGTTCCCGCCAACTCGCCCGATTCCGAACGTGCCTAACATGGAAGCTCACCACATACGACTTCCCTCATTCAACCTTTGGATGCCCATTGGAACGGCCATTTGAATGTATATAGGGCAAGAAAAAGTGACAATTTGAAATCATTAAAATTTCAGAACTTCCTCAAAAAGTTCACCTCCTATGTGCTCAACTTTCATCCAGACTTCTTGATATCCCAAAGAAACAATGAAATCGTATAGTTGAGTTTTTTTTGTGTGTCAAGTTCATTTCCTACAAAAAGAACAGCAAGAGCATATAACATCTTGTGAAATCAGTGGTCAAATATTTTTTCATAGAGGGTAGCACATGGAAAATATTGAAAAATCTGTAATTTTTCAAACTTCTAAAATTTATCAGAACTTGCGTATTTACAGTACCGGCCAAAAAGGTATTCGCAAACAGTTTTTCGAGCATAACTTTTCTGAAACTTCCCGGATCGTTTTGATATTTTGAGACAAAATTTAAAACGGTATAAGAAGTTGATTCAACAACAAGAATAATCAAATTTTCAAAAATTTGAAAAAATATCGAAAAATTTATGAAAATGGCGAAAAACCGAAAAATGGAACTTTGACTTTTGAGATCTAGGAAAGATCGGTAAATGAAAAACTACAATAAAACATGATGAAAATAGTTTTAATACTTCGTTGGGTAGCCTTTGGCGTCGATGACCGCCTGACATCTTCTTGGCATCGAGTCGAGAAGGGTGTCGATAACAGACAGGGGGATGGCCTTCCAGACAGATTGGAGTTGATCGAATTTCTGATTGACATTCGATGCACGGACTCCTCTGAGTTGTCTCTCGACATGCTCCCAGAGGTGTTCGATCAGATTCAAATCAGGAGATTGACTGGGCCAGTCCAGAAGAGCCACGTGACGGCGTCGAAACCAGTCCTTGATGTGCTTCGAGGTGTTTCGGGTCGTTATCCTGCTGAAAAACGAACGCCCGGCCAACATTAGATCGTGCCCAGGGTCTCATTGTGTTTTTAAAGATGTCGTCTTACACAAATCGATCCATGATGCCCGTAATTCTTCTCAGGGGGCCGATTGAAGTCCCAGAGAAACAGCTCCAAACCACCTCGGTTTGGAGCTGGTAGCTGGGTTTGAACCGACATCCAACCGGACGGCGAATCCATTTGATACCGTCAGTACCAAACAGATTATACTTGGATTCGTCACCGAACACGTGATTAGCCCAATCCTGGCGTCCCCAGTGAAGATGAGCTCTGGCCCATGCTACGCTACGTTTCACGGGGACTTCAATCAGCCTCCTGAGAAGAATTACAGGCATCATGGATTGATTTGTGTAAGAAGACATCTTTTAAAACACAATGAGACCCTGGGCACGGTCTAATGTGGGCCGGGCGTTTGTTTTTCAACAAGATAACGACCCGAAGCACACCTCGAAGCACATCAAGGACTGGTTCCGACGCCGCCACGTGGATCTTCTGGACTTTCCCAATCATTCGCTTGACTTGAATCCGATTGAACACATCTGGGAGCATGTCGAGAGACAACTCAGAGGAGTCCGAATGTCAATCAGAAATTCGATCAACTCCAATCTGTCTGGAAGGCCATCCCCCTGTCTGTTATCGACACCCTTCTCGACTCGATGCCAAGAAGATGTCAGGCGGTCATCGACGCCAAAGGCTACCCAACAAAGTATTAAAACTATTTTCATCATGTTTTATTGTAGTTTTTCATTTACCGGTCTTTCCTAGATCTCAAAAGTCAAAGTTCCATTTTTCGGTTTTTCGCCATTTTCATAAATTTTTCGATATTTTTTCAAATTTTTGAAAATTTGATTATTCTTGTTGTTGAATCAACTTCTTATACCGTTTTAAATTTTCTCTCAAAATATCAAAACGATCCGGGAAGTTTCAGAAAAGTTATGCTCGAAAAACTGTTTGCGAATACCTTTTTGGCCGGTACTGTATGTGTGAAATGCCACCATATTGAAAAAAATTGAAAAAAAAATTCAAAAAAACCTATAAAAAAGAAATTTTAAGATTTGAAAAAATCGAAAAAATAAAATTAAAAAATAGTTGACCCCAGCAGAAATCGAACCCCAGACCTTCCTCCTACTTTCCCAGCCTTTTACACAGGTGATTTGCGTTTAGACTAATATAGATAGAATATAGCTCGCGCAAAAATTCGCTGGGTACGGGAGATAGAGCTTGTAATCAGTCTATAATAGACAAATCGCGAGTCACCACCTATAAACTGCACATATCCTGCTTATCGCGAGCAAAAGTAGTACATATTTGTCCTATCGCGAGCACCGTTATAAATCTATTGCATTCTCAAAATCGGACAGTAGTAATCCATGAAAATTTATTCAAAAAAGAATGTTCTGCTGAATGAGAAAAAAAAACAGCGATATTAAAAATTAACAAAAAATGGGTCAACAACATTTAATTCTAACGGCACAATAAATGAAATTTACTAATCGATAGTGTCGACGAGTTTCGATTCGTCGTCTTCATCTTCGATTTGTGCAGGAGTGTTTGTGCAGTCGTCGTTTATGTCCATGTTCTCTTCCTGATCGTCGTCATCGAACATTAGTTGCCTGTAAGAAAACGTAAGAAATAATATTTCCTCTAATTTTATATCTTTATCTATTTTTAAGAAATGTGCTCATTTTTAAATTTCGATAAATGTCGCTATCTTAGTTGGGGAGTCCACTCGTTTTTGGAGCTTTTTTCTTGATTTTTTTTTCTGAAAATGTTTGTTGTTATTGTTAAAGAATTTGTAAGTTGTTTTTTCACGCGTGGCGCTTACTCTTGACACGAAAACTACGATTCCACTTATTTTCACGCGTGGCGCGATTCAACGATGAGCAATTTTTGCAATTTTTTTTTGGATTTTTTTTTGCTTATTAGTTAATAATAACTTAGTTAGCTTAAAAAAGCTCTAAAAATGACTAAAAACGAGTGGACCTCCCCCCCAACTAAGATAGCGCCCGATAAATATTTTATTTATGTTTACTACTGCGGCCTCGTGCGTCTTTTTGCTATTATATTTTTCTCAAAATGAGCACGAAAGAGTAAGTGCGTGATCACCATTTTCATTTCGTATTCATTTCTCTCCGCTGAACATTTGTAGTTCGATCAACTAAATTTTTTCGTTTGATTCTCGCTTATTGATTATGTTTCGAGGAAAACATTTCGCAATTACGGAGAGCGGTTAGTTAAAAGTAAGTAAACTAAAGGTACTCTCTGTGAGAAGTTTCAGATTTCAAAGAGCGACGAAGGAAAGGAAGTTACCTGTGATTGCTGGTTTTTTCTTTTTCTTCGAAAACTGCCTTCAGTCGACTGGCTTCCTTTTCACTTGCATTTTTTCCGTTCCTTTTATTGTACTCCGCCCGAGTTCGGTTGCTGTAAAAATTCTGTCTACAAAGTTTTAAAATCGCTTCTCACATTTTATTCTCGAGGACGGAGTGCAATAAGGCGTAGACATAAGTCGTCATGTCATCATTCTCTTCTTGTTGGAACCCGGCAATGACATAACCTATATATAAACTAGATTTTTTGTTAATTCGGGGAGAAAACTAACGTGTCATATGCTTAAGCAATTTTTTTTCAACTGGAATGTATGAACGAGCCGACTGGGAAACACCAAAAAAAGCCATTTGAGGCTCAACCTCTTCAACCTCAAATAGGTTCAATATGAATTTCTTGGCATTTTTGAATTTTTCGCCGATTCGAAACGTCTGATTCTGACCTAAAACTACCAGCGTTCCAGTGATGTGCAGCAAGCGAAAAACAGAAAGATTTCGAAAAAACAGAAGGATTTCGAAAAAACAGAAAGATTTCGAAAAAACAGAAAATTTCGAAAAAACAGAAAGACGCAGAAAAACAGCGAGACGCAGACAGTTTACTAAATAAACGTTACTGTCCGCGTCTGTTGCTGTGTCTGCGTCTCTTTATTTTTCTTGTTTTTCGCTGCGAGGTTCCCACAGTTGTTTTACAACATGCTCCTGTAACACGCTTTCTCGAAAAAAATTTCTTCGGACAACGGACAACACATTTTTTTCTACGGACAACTTTACAACGTTTTAAAAACTGATATTTGAGAGCTAGCTTGCAGTTTCTAGCTTTTTATTACTGACTTCATTATGAGAAAAATGAAACAGTCATCAAACTTCGACTGCAATATAACCTTGTTACCTGAAATTTCGAAAATTTAACAGCTAACGGTATCCTTACAAATTGCAATGATACGGACAATTGGTGGGTAAAAAAAGACGAGTTATTCAATAATTGTTTTTCATATTTGCCTAATACAGCATTTACATCCAGCATTTACAATTCCAAGGATCGCCCACTTTTAACTTCGATATGTATCGTTCTGTGCGGTAAAAGTGAAAATTAGAGTTCTTAAAATTGTATCAACGTCTTTAATTTTGAAGATTCTGAAGTAGTTTCTCGCTTAAAATGTAGAGGACACTTTTGTGCACAAAACATACATTGTGAGATTTTCAGATATTGTTGGTAACACTCAATTATTATTAAATGTCTTTTACAATTGTTCACAAAACATACGTTGTGAGATTATCGAAAAATCAGTTTCAGCCTGAAAAACGATAAATAATCGTTTTTTATACAAGAAGTGCCCGAACAAGAGACGCCATCACGCTCTACCTCGATTTCCAATCGAGGGTGCCGTGTTTGACTTCTGCTAAAAGTTATAATGACACAAAAAAGTTTAAAAAAATTGTTGAAAAGTTGAAAAAAAGAGAAAAAAACATCAATTTAGTGGGTAAAAAAGGTAGAAATCATATTGGCATCATCCTCTCGCCGATATGCAGAATTTAGACTTATTATAGACTTATCGCAAGTGCTCGCGATATATATATTACATGTACACCCTTCTCGCCAATATGTGTTTTATAGGTGGTTTTTGCACTCGGAGATATAATAGACTAACCGCAAATCACCTGTGTACCCACTCTGCCAACTGGATACGGTTCAACACCACACGTAAACCGCAGTTTGTGAATGGTAAGCAATCAGTTGGCCAATTATTGCTAAGTCTTGGGTGTCTGTTTAGTAATTATTCAGCAATTGTTCAGTTGTCATTCACCAATTTGTTCTTCCCCAACCATTCAGCAACTGTTCAATTGTTGCTTCTATGTATTGACTTTTCAAAAAAAAAACAAGACATGTATTAAGAGATCAAAAGTAATGACAATATCAACAATAAATTGTAAAAATAAAAAAGAGGATCAGTCCCTGGCAACTCGGCGAGCGAATCCACCGTAAACGAGGCTTCCAGATCGAATATGTTCGCACTGGAAGATCGATCCGGCGTGACTTTTTGTCTTTGCCTCTGCACATTTTTCCTTTCATTCGATTCGAACAGCTCCAAGGCCACCGTCCGACAGAGGTCTGACTATGAGAGCGGAGTTTCGCGGATTCCGTCGCGATCCGACATTTCGAGAATATTATACCAGTTGCACGTTTTTTTCGATTTCAGTGCATTTCTGAGATTGACCTGAAATAATTCAGTTTATTTTTCTCCCGTCTTTTTTCACTTACTTCACATTTCTTCACGAGCCGGTGAGTTGGATTTGTTGCAGAGTTCGGAAAACAAGGAGTAGTCGTTGGCGAAAAGATCAGATCTTCTTTCGTTGTCCGCCAGGGCCTCTAAAAGATAACAATAAACAAATTCATCACAATTGAACACAACCATTCAAAATCAACTGAAATAATCCTTCAGTTCCATTATGAAGAAGATCAACGATAGTTTCATACGGATAACAATAGTCCAAAACTTTTGGGTACCTGTTTCCAAACCCGTTTTATGCGTTTTTGGCGTCTTCATCCGTCAAATAATATAAAGGTTGATTGCTACCTTCTCGTTGTTGCCCTAGCCAGATGTAACCTCAAACTTGGGTAATTAAACCATTATGATGATTATAAGATAAAAAAAGGTGAAGGATATAAGGAAACAAAGAAAATTCCGACACAAGAAAATTTAGAATAACAAAGAAAATTACGAAACATAAGAAAAATTAGAATAGAAAAATTAACAATAGAATACTATACGAAGAGATGTGTGGGAATAAAAGCAACAGTACTTTCATTGCGGGGCGAGATCTAACAGCCAAACGGGTGAGTGTGCCTTTAAAAATTTAACAATTTTTTAAAAACGATTTGGCAATCGCTTTTTTCTGGCGATTTTGAGCTAACTGAGCAACTATTCAACAATCATTCACAAATTCGAGGTGTGTTGAACAACGTTTCGACAATTATTTGACAATTCTCATGCGATTTTGTCAATTATTGAAAGGTTGCGGAACGATTGAGGAACGATTGCTCGAAAATTCGCGAATCATTATCCAATTTTTGATAACTCCGCGACTTTTGGACAACTGTTTGCAAATTCGGGCGTTATTCAGCAACTTTTGAGCGACTATTCGCAAATATGCCTTTTTTTCAGCAACTGTTCGCAAACTGCGGTTTACGTGTGACTCTAAAAATTGGCTGTTATGTCGCGGAGGAACTGGTTAGTGCTGGAATTTCAGATCGAAATAACTCGCTTCGCTGAAGCGTTCAGCAAATTCTGAAAACGGATTCTTTATCAGTGTGTTCTAATCTATAGATTCACATAGGTCTGGTATGGAAACTCCATGGTAGGTTAACAACTTTCCCTAGTAAGTGTGTAATGACGTCAGCTGTTATAGCGTTAACATTTGCAATAACCTTGTTTTTATTATCGATTGTTTCATACTCTTAATTTTCTTTATTTCGTTGAGTCAAGTAATTAATTATATTAAATCCCTTTGTGTTTAATAAAATTGCTTGACCCCACGGAGTTCACACCACAATCCACTACAATCCATTTCGGAAATGATTGGGTTGGCAAATTGCTCAAGATCCTTCCGCTGGTGTTCGAATTTTTCCTTTTCAGCAGTTTGATTCGAGTCAAGCCACTTCAACATTTCGTCGCATTTGCTCTCGATCGTCTTCTTATCTTCGGGCGAAATCTTGTCCTTCAGCTGAAAACAACCGGATATATCTATTATCGGTTCGCGAGTACGTAGTGAGCCGCTTAGAGGTGGGGTTTGGGTCTCGTTAGGAAATTGGCGCGTTAAAACGCGCCAATTTAAAAATTGAAAGAAAGCGCACACACTGCGTTTGTTTTTCTTTTCGAAAATTGAAATCGAATATTGGAATTTTTTCTATTTATATTTTGCTTCGAAAATCATGTTTTTTTTTAAAATTAATTTTTATTGTCAATTTTCTTAAACTGCTTATTAAACTGAATAAAGTATTATTTACCGGAATTTAAATTTTTTTTTTTCAATATTAGAAATTTATATTCTTCAAATTAGTATCTTTTCACTTGCAGCTAATTGTTTCAACAGAAGGGATGAAGCTTATGGTAAGGAATACCTGTCAAATAAAATTTATAAATATTAATTTTCAGGTTTTTCGTGAGAAGAGGTTTTTTATGGTTAGACACGCAAGGTCGCTGAATGCCCCGGACGTTTTAGAATCTGGAGAATCAGCTGGTCAACCATCCGGGGAAGGATCGAGAGAGGATTCTGGAGAGAAAGTCATCGAAGGTAACTGAATCTTCTCCTTTTTCTCTTTTTTCAAATCATCTTCTCTTTCAGAAAATCTTCTCTTCGACGAAACGAACGTCTTCAGTTAAAAAAAATGTTAAATATACTCTTCACGTCAGTCAGTGAATATACTTTTTTTATTTGAAAAATTGGAAAAGTCTATAAATAATTTGTAATTTATATGTTTAACTGTTGAATGATGTGTCATCTGCGCCAAAATGTAAAACTTTGGAGAATTTATAGAAAGAATGTGGAACTAAAAGCCATGCGTTTCTGTGTTCAATGTAGAAAAGAATAAACAATTGTTGTTTCTCAGTTATAGTCAGTTAAATTCCAATATTCGATTTCAATTTTCGAAAAGAAAAACAAACGCAGTGTGTGCGCTTTCTTTCAGTTTTTAAATTGGCGCGTTTTAACGCGCCAATTTCCTAACGAGACCCAAACCCCACCTCTAAGCGGCTCACTACGTACTCGCGAACCGATAATATGATAATACGATAATAAGATTAAAAATCAGAAAAAAAACTGGATAGCCATTGATAATAGGTAGCCATTGATAATAGGTAGCCATTGATAATAGGTAGCCATTGATAACCTTGCGTGTAAGCAATCGCCCTTGCTTTTGTTTCAACAAAGACCGTAGATAGCGCTGGACCAGGTGTTCCTACTTTCGGTCATTAGCCCCGCCCCCATTTTTGTAATACAACCTCAATTTTCAAACTGTATAAAAGAGCACTCCAAAGTTGTCTTTGTCATTTTTCTTCTTTGTTTCATTTTTATATTATATGATTATCTTTACCCTTTGTTCTTATTATTAAATAAATGGTTTAATTACCCAAGTACGAGACACACACCGAGAAGATTCCAGTTTAGAAAGAAGCAGAGCCAACGAATCCAACATTTTTACCACATCAGCTGGCTCTAATACGGAAAGCAATGGTGGAATTCATTATGAAATCAGGTGTTTCTTTCAACTATTTAGAAAGTGAGTGTTTCCGTGATATGGTGAAGGCTTTTATTTCAATCGGAACCAATAGTTCCATTGACACCAGTGTGCGTTGTCGACGAAATTTTGTCGATTTTTGTCGACAAATTTGTCGGTAAAAAAAAATTTCGTCGACAAATTTGTCGAATATTTGTCGTCGGCAAAAATAAGAGAAAGAGACGCAGAGTCGATTAATGAATGCGTAATGCGGAGCATCGTTGTTTTTCAATTTTTACAGCAAATTTGAGCATTTTTTTTCTGTTTTTCTCTTGTTTTTCTGTGTTTTTTAGCGTTTTTCTAGATTTATAATAATGAAATGTCGAAAATGTCGGTTATTATGTTTTTAGACTCAAAATGACGCCGGCGGCGAAACAGTACCAAAAACCGTCAATCGTCTGGAAGTTTTATACTAAACCAACGGATCCTAATGCTCGATTCGTCCATTGCAACGTTTGTGATATTGACTTGAAATTCAAAAGCTCAACTTCTGAGATAAAATATCACTTGGAAAACAAACACAAACGAGTTTACCAAAACTTGTTACAAAACGAGGTGGGTTATAGATCAACAGCCGAGAGATAATAGGATTTTCAGGATGACGGCCATTTCACTTCTGAGGAAGTGGCGAAAGAAGCTGAACAGTGTTTAGCCGAGTGAGGAAAACTGTCGAACTAGAATGAACAAATGATTTCAGGTCTTTCGCGACTGGATTGATACCATTCAAGTTTGTCGAAAACCAAGAATTTCGAGAATTTGTGGGCATCCTCAACAGAAATTTGCGAATTCCAAGTTCATCGAAAATCAAAAAAATTCTCATGGACTTAGCCGCGTCCCACGTTAAAAACTTGAAGCAAGAATTTAGAAATCTGAAAGATTTTACGTTAATCACGGATGGGTACTCAGATTTGCGACGAGGTTTTAGCTTTTATAGTGTCCACATCTGTTACGTAAATTCCAATTTCAAGCGGAAAGTGAGAGTAAGTTTTATGAAGCTTGTCTATACTTGATAAACTTGCAACGCATTTACAGTTTTGTGGTATACGAGCTGTCAGCTTCGGCGATACTACTAGCATCAGCGAAACAATTTGTTCAGCTCTTCTAGAATTCGGATTACTTTTCACAAATTGCTCGCTTCTGATGGCCGACGCAGCTTCGCCTCTTGTGGCTTTAGCGAACCGACAAGGCATCGAAAAGTTAGCGAATTCAATCGAGAAGTAACATGTTTTACTATTTAGAGCTCATTGTGGGTGTCATTTGCTGAACTTGGTTATCGAAGAGTTTGCGGAAGAACGGATTGTTAAAAATATCAACATGTGAATTCAAAACTTCGCGAAACACTTGTCAAAAGTACGAGAGGACAAGAGAATACTAAAATCGTGAGAAATATCTTTGAAGAGCGTCTTTTAAGATATGATTTTCAGTATGTCTTTGTCATTAAATGTAACTACTCCTTTACCTCTTCCTCTAGCACCCACAAGATGGGGAGCTCTTCCGATTCTTGCATCTCAATGCTTAGCTCACGTGAGGACTTGAAAGAGTTAAAATAAAACACTAAATTCTTTTTTCAGTATCATTCCGCAAAGAATGTGACTCAACTCCAAAAGTATCTTGTCAAACTTGAGGAAATTGAGAAAGTGAAGCAGCTAATTACTCTTTTAGATCCGTTATTTCAAGGAATTCTCCGTGTACGTTGTCTAAATCACGTGCTATAATCATCGGTTTTCTTTCAGCTCGAGCGAGACAATTCATTTGTTTCTGACATCATCCCAACTCTTTTTTATGTTAAAAACAAAATCAAAAAAAGTACTGAGACAATGTCAAAAAAGCTTCTGTCCATTCTTGAATCTCGCATTGACAAATGGAAATGGAACTATCGATTGCTTTGTACTATGTTAGTATTATAGATCATCGTTACGCTTATGACAATAAATGGCTAGATGGGATTGAATGGACCGAAATTGAAAAGTGGATTGGAGAATATGATACGGATGATTCGACAAATAGTTCCACTGTCCAAAATCCATCAACTATCAATGACGACAATGACGACGATATCGACAGCTTTTTGAATAGTTCTATGGCTGATGATTGAATAAATGATTCAGATTTCCAGGTATCTCAGTTTGCTAGAAGCAGTAAATTAAAAAAAAATATTTCAGTCTGAACTTCTTCGCTATAAAGCGATAATTACCACTAACAGACCATCCTTCTCTAACCCGCTGTATTTTTGGAAAGGAAACTCAAGCTCTTTCGTAAAATTGTCTGCTATTGCTGCGCGTCTTCTATCGAGCCCATCTTCGTCTTCAGTCGCCGAAAGATCATTCAGGTAATTATTCTCAAAAATTCTCATTCAGATTTCAAAAATTACAGCCGATGTTCCGACTTCTTACGCCAAAAAAAAAAAGGAATCGGGCTACTATGGAAACAATGAACGCAATTTTGACAGTTTCGGAATTGTCGAAAGCGAGGTACCCGTTTTTTCGTAGCGTTCCTCAAGATTTCATTACAGACGAGAATCTGCACGACTCTGTGATGAAGAAAGCGACTCCGAAGACGACATGGGATCGTGTGATGAAGGCACAGAAAATGACATGAGCGACGAAGCTATCAATAAAAAGTATCCCACTCAATAATCATATTCCTATTTTTTTTTCTATTTGTTTTCTACGTTATCTGTTGTTGTTCTTTTTTTATTTCAATAAAGTAAACTACATTTCGAAAATGTTGAACGTGGCGCTTTCCTCTTTACCAGTGGTTCAGAAAAAGAATTTACAATACTGATAGTTGGCTTAATCAATTTTTTGCTCAAATGCTCAATTCGAAGTGCTTCAAAAACAAGAGAAAAAATGTTTTTGTCGACAAAAAAATTATTCGATAAAATTTTGTCCAAAATTTGTCGACAAAAATTCGACAAATTATTCGACAAATTTGTCGATAAATTTTTCATCGACAAATTTGTCGACAAAATTTAGTCGATTTTTGTCGACCAATTTGTCGATAAATTTGTCGACAAATTTTGTCATCTGTTGTCGGTAACGCACACTAATTGACACTGATTCTATTTTAATGCTAAGTCAAGAATGAATAAGAAAACAAGTCTTCGAGAAGATTGCAACATACAGGGTGGCTGAAAATTACGTGCGCGAAAAAAAAACGCTTCAATTAATTTTTTTTTCATATTATCTCCAAACAAATTTATTCCTTTACAAAACAAGCTAAAACATTAACGATTTACAAAAGATTTTCGAAGTGGCCACCATCTGCTTTGATACAGGCATCAATTCTCTTCTTCACAGAATCGACGGTGCGCCGCAGGTAGTTGACGTCCAAATTGTCTCAGATTTTGGTCAATTCGGTACGCAGATCTTTCAAATTGTGCACTTTGCGGTCCCTCAATTGTCCCTCCATATGACCCCACACAGAAAAGTCAAGTGGATTAAGGTCCGGACTGTTGGCAGGGTAAAGATCCTTAGTCAAAAAATTGCCAATTTTTGACTCGATGAATTGGATAGTCGTTTTTGCGCCATGCGCAGGCGCCCAGTCCTGTTGTAGGATCATATTGGGGTGTGATTGCTTCCAGGGAAGCACTGCTTTTGTGAGAATCTCATCTTGGTACACTTTGGCGTTGATTTTCACGTTTTTATCGATGAAAATGAGCGGAGTTTTGCCGGTAGCGCTAATTCCTCCCCAGACCATCAAACTTTTTGGAAAAAGGGACCTCGTAGCAATTTTTCGCTTTCTGGTGTTTTTTTGAGACGGGCTGATGATTTGCCGATGATTTTGGGAGTTTTTGGCAACTTCCACAGTGAAAACTTTCTCATCTGTCCAAAGGGTCTCCGCCAAACGGCGCACAGTCAAAAAAGCGCGCAACTTCTTGCATTTCTCCTTTCTATTAAGCTTGGCTTGATCAGTGAGCACTTGGCCGTTCAGCAATCGGTAACTGAACATCTTGAGTTCGTTTTTCACTATTGACTGAACCGATTGTCTGGATATTTTGAGATCAGACACCATCTTGTTCAAGCTGAGGCCATCTTTTCGATCAATGCGTTTTTTGATGATTCCTCGCATCTGCCGGGTGTTCACGATTCGCTTTCTTCCTCTTCCAGGCTTTGTCTTAACGTGTCCGTCTTCCTTGAATTGTTTCACGATCTTTTGAACGGTTCTCAGGGGGACTCGGAGCCGAGTTGCAATTGCCGAGTTCTTCATCCCCGACGCCGACAGCCGAGAAATGGCTTCCCGATGCTCGCAAGTTTTTGTCATCACCTAAAAAACATAATTTCGGATAAAAACAATAAAAAGCAATCAGAAACAAATAAATACACGCGAAAAAAAATTTATACAATCTATTTAATTACTAATAAAATGCACGCGCACGTAATTTTCAGCCACCCTGTATATCGCAGAACCTTTTTTGTTCTTTTAAAAAATATTTTTTTGCTTTTTTTTGTTTTTTTTTTCATAATAAAATCACCAATTATTCAAATTTTTTGGGGTTTTTTTTTTTAGTTAAAACTCTTATTTTCTCCTGCTTGCCAAATTAATAATGTGTTTTGCTCGTCAAATAAAATGCGTTATGCGAGTAAATCAGCAGCAATTTGCGCGTCAATTAAAATGCATGTGCACCGGCGTAATGTATATCTCCGCGCAAGACGAAGAAAAAGACGAGATGTCGGTGGAGACGGGATCCGGCTCTTTTATCTTGCTCATACGTTAAAAATCAGCTTCATTTTGCGAAAAAAATCGCATATATGCAATTTAAAGAAACTTTTAAAAAAATAAATAAAAATGTTAAAGTTCTAAACGAGATCCTGAGTGTGAATAGAAAGAATCTTGAAGAGACATTTTACGAGGGCGAGGTACGGGTTGAATAGTGTTGCTGATCACTGTGGGTCCTGGAAAGCTGGAGTCAAGCGACTATCAATCCAAAAGTGGTTGAATAAGCTACCTGTCAGCGAACTCAGCTCTGGGATCTTTGGCGGCTTCTTCAGTGCCAGCGCAAAACCGAGACAGCAAAGACAGAGCTGATCAAACACCAAGACTATCGCCAGCAAGTATGGCCAACGAATTTGACAGAGGCCTAACTGATATTTACGGGATTCACAGATCTCACGGACACGTGGATTTTCCCAGCCGTATGGGTAGATAATGCATCCAGATAGCATGAAAATGACTGAAATTTATAGAATCGGTTTTGGAATCATCAAAATTTAAACTCACAAGCGAAAAAGTGTAGCCAGGAGCATAAGATGAATGCGTGTCGATCACGAAGTAGTACAAGGAGCTGGAATAAAAAATTAGGAACCAATTAGCCAAACCGTTCTGCAACAATGCAAAAAAATCATGAAACGAGTAAACAAAATTTTTAACACAGAAATTGAGCATAGAATTTTCGGGTTGCTGCATATTTTTTTTTTGCTGAAAAATGACTCTAATCGTAACAAATTGAGATATTATGTTTGAAATTTTCAGATTGATTTCTGTCGCTTATTTCGCGATTTAATGTTTTATTTTGTAAATTTGAATAAATATAAAAACGGTCTTCCCATAAAGTTTTTAAAAACTGTATCTAGTATTTTTATTTTAAATGAAAGCGCGCAGGATTTCACGAGAAATGTTTCATTCAGCCGATTCTATGAATCCTATAAAGCAGGATATCGAAAAAATTCCGGGTTGGTCAAAAAATGTCTGAATGTTTTCAAGAGAAAATCAATAAATTCTGATCACATATTATCGGATCGCGAGTAGTGTGTCGTGTCGATTTTGGAATTGATCGATTGAATCGAATTAAATCGACAATTTTTGAATCGATTCAACATGATTCGAATCGTGATTGAATAAAATCGAATCGATTCGATTCAATTCGATTTTATAATTGAATCGATTCGATTTTATTCGAATTGGAATCGATTCGATTCGATTCAATTCGATTCGAATCGAATCAATTCGATTAAATTCGAATAAAATCGAATCGAATCGATTAAATCGAATCAACAAAATAATGCAAAAATAACGAAAAACATTTTTTTTTCACGGAATCCGGAATCCGGAAAAATTTTTTTTACGGAATCCGCAATCCGGAAAAAACTTTTATTCGCGGAATCCGGAATCCGGAAAACGGAAAAAAATTTTTTTTCGCGGAATCCGGAAAACGGAAAACAATCGAAACGAAAATTGAATCGAATCGAATTGAATCGACTCGAATCGAATCGAATCGAATTAAATCGAATTGAAAATCGAATCGAATCGCATCGAATTAAATCGAATTGAAAATCGAATCGAATCGAATCGAATCGATACGTGCGTGCTTGCCGGATGCATCAGTAAACGCGCTTCGTTGAGAAGATCGCATAGATATCGCGTGAAATTGAGAAACGGGACGGATGGGGGACAGTGAACTTCCAAAATAAAAGTGTAACATTTAACAAACGCCGTCTTACAAGGGAACCATGTTTAGCCTTCATCTCAGAATTTTTTCTAAATCCAAACTTGTGATTCCTATTCATCCCCACTATCCACTCGGCCACTTTTGCTCGATTTTTCCTCGTTGGAGAATGTATAGAGGAAAGGGGGGAAAGTGGAAAGGAAGGAGGAGAGCAAAAAACAGCATATTTCCAGATGGAATTTTCTCGACTTCTAGAAATTTGTGCAGAAAACCAAATACACCACGAGAAAGCCCGTATTCGAAACTTTTTGATTATTTTTATCAAAAAAACTGCGTAAATCAGATATATTTTTTTGGCGTTTCTGTCATTTTATTTCAATGCTTTTTAACGATAATCTTTGACTGAATTTAAGGTTCTTCTTTTGGTTTGCTTCAATCAGAGATACTGTTTTTTCTCTTATTTTCCTTATTTGTTTCTAAATATTTAATTCAATCATCAATCAACATAGAGCTTTTTAACTATCCGGCGATCATCAAAAAATTGAAACTTTCCTAACAAGAGTGCGCACATGTTGCAAAAACTGCGTGTACCGGTTGCATTTTGTGGACATTAGACAAAAAAATAAGGCTTCCATTTGGGCGAAATTTCGGCCGTCTCGTCTTTTTTCGTCTTGAATTCGTCTGACGCAGTGTGTTGACAATTTTATTATTGCGTAAGACGAATGCAAGACGAAGTGAAAGACGAACAAAGACGACTTTTTGTCTTCCTCTTTCGTGGAAGCCTTAAAAAAAGGCTGTAACAGTGTTCGTTTCCTTTAACAATACTTATGCGCACATCGGGAACTTCATCATAATTAGTAAATGAAAAGGATAAGACTGTACCAGAATAGAGAAAATAGCAAGGAAACTGAGAACGGTAGCAGCCAGCACTAAAAATGCAGAAATTTCGAACCACATACTGAGAGGGCGAACTCTGAAACATTGAAATTTAAATGTTTCTTTTCCATTCTTCACTTTTGATTCCCACCTAAATGGGCTCCATGGGCATTCATTAGTTCCGCAATAATCATATAACCCAAAGTAACCTCCTTCATCATTTCCGATCCACGTTGGATGAATCAAGGCCAACATTTGCAGTACCGCTGGAATAAAACTGTTCCTTTACCTTATATCCCCATACTTATGATGCGCGCGAAACTGAGCTGATTGAGCGGTTCATTACTTTTTTTAAAATCAAAAGTTGACAAAGAATATGAATGAGGACATTTCGGTGGGCTCTTCGAGCTTAAGTAAAGAGCAGAAATTTGGGAAATAAAGTTTTAAAAAAAGCCACAAAGCGGCCCAGCCGGCCTGATAGTTTAGCATACAAGGTGGGGAATAAATATAGCGCCGCCTTAAAAACGGTGTAATAACTTCAAACCGAAAGATTTTTTCTGAAAATCAGCCAAAATGCTTACTAAACAACAATACAAATTATAGCATTAACAGTTTTCGAATCTTCATCCTTTCGCTTTGATGATTACCTAAATTCTTCGGGTAACAGTAGTCAGCGTTTAAATTGTCCGATGCCGATGTCATAGCGATCTTCAGAGCTCCCAAATTCGGATAAGTTTTCGTGGATAAAAAGCAAAATCCATTGGATTGAGGTCTCGGGTCGAAGCTGGTTATTGATCCTTAGTGCTACAATCGGGGAAATCGGCTTCGCACCACTGCTGAATGAGTTTTGCTGTGTGAGCCGGCGCTCCGTCCCGCTAGTATTTCCAATCGTATCCACGAAGTGGGATTTGGACCACGGCAACACCTTCGTCTCAAGAATCTTCTTCGTATCGTATTCCCTGTTGGAGCCAAAATCAACGTTGACTACTCGTCGTCGACTCTTACCCGAAAAGAGACTTCAGGGAGTCATCAAAGCGATAGGAGGAAGATTCAAAAACTATTAATGCTATAATTTTAGTTGTTATTTAATAAACATTTTGGTTGATTTTCAGAAGAAAATCTTTCGATTTGAAGTTATTACACCGTCTTGAATGCAGCGTTATATTTATTCCCCACCCTGTAGTTGAAATTACACGTTTTTCTTATAAACCGAATTTTGATTTCACTTTAGAAGCGACTTATGAGCCGGTCCGTCATCTGCCCTGTTCCGCCCGTATCATAGATATGATGCATTTTCCGAGTTTTTTCCACCAACTTGTGCACAATCCGCATAAGACCCATATTGCTCCAACTACCCTCCAGTTTCTCGTGTATATCGAGTGATAGGAGAGTGAAAATTGTTGCATTGAAAAGTTCGGAAAGTTGTACGGCCCGTCTTCTTTTTCTGTTTGTGGTCGCGATTACTGTAGAGGATTATGAGAGTTGAAGCATGTCAAAACAATCGGAGTCAAATGAGAGGAAGGACATAGGTGAGAAGGGGAAAAACGAGTGGAGGAACAATTGATTCGTGAAGTACAGATTGCATTACAAAACGTGGAAACATGAGGGAATTAAAACAAAAACTCTAAAGCAAATGAGCTGTTGAATTACCTTTTTGGATTGATTTTTGAAATTTCGAATTCTTATATTCTATATATTCTTATTATATTCTAATTCTGATCAATAATTTCCATTAATATTTTACAATTTTACACACAGAATGTGTATGGGAAGGCACCTGAACAAGTTAAAATTTCAGAAAAATTCAAGCTATGTAGGTTATGGAACCGAGCGCATTTGCATTAACATTCGTTATTAACAACAGCGAGCACGAGGGTGCTAAAAAAAAGTGAATTAAAGAATTAAAAATTAATATTCTAGAAAACTATATTGTTTATAAGTTCCGGAAATTTAAAAATAGTCCGTCGTGTTTTTATTTTATTCTTTTTCTGGTGAACGACGCTCAAAAAGACTTTGAATCGTGTTTTGAAGGATGTGTGTAAATACATATATAGAAAAAAGAGTTTTAAAATTTATTTTTTGTTTAAAGATTCCTTAAAGAAGCCGTAACCAGTCTTCCATGTAAAAAATTTCATGAAAATTACAAGGAAACTTCGAAATAGCGATGATATTCATGACTTGAAAGATGACATAGTGGAGGTGTCCGGTTTGAAGAGTCTGGGTCAAATTTCCTGCCATCCTGCCATTATCCGCTAGAAGAAAAGTGTCTAAAAGTGGCGAGATCCGTAAACGAGTCTCGAAACAATGATGTGAAAGTGATAAAAAATGTGAGGGGAGAAACTGTGGTTGGAAATTCTTTTTTCTTTTGATTCGCAAAAAGATAGTCAACAATGGTCAGTAGTGGCGGAGCTCGCCGAGCCCCTCGCATCAAAAAGAATACAGTTTCGGACACCTTTTTACGGGCGGCGCAACTCCCAGTTGACCGCCCGAGAAAAGGCTTTGTTTGTTTGGGTTGATGAAATGAAAATGGGAAATCAATTGCGATTCGGTTGATATTTTGTTGATTAAGTAGAAAAGATATGGGGATTTGCGTGTGTGCGTGTGTGCTCACCGAGCATTGACATTTTGAACTTGGACAAATATGGAATCCGCTCATGTTTGTGTCTTTTCATCTGATGAAGGGTAACGCGACGCACGCCTGGATCGGTGGGCCGGTGAGCAACTGCGTACCATGATGCGAACATTTGACGTAAAACCCGAAAACTATGATAGACAAGCTGAATGAGAAAACTCGGATCGCTATTTGAGACCAGCTGCAGTGAACCCGTTTCTGGAAACTCATTATTCCGCCTTCATGCCAGAATCAACACGGTCCGATGCCCATACAGAAGCCATGAAAAGATACGATCCGAATGTCGTACAGGGTTGCTTTTAATTACGGAGACCAACATTTTATTATCAAAAATAATTTTTCAATTCGGTCTCCTTTGGTGTCAATAAAAGCCTGAAGACTGAAGGCTGAAGTCGGGACGGGGAAAGGCGTTGACGGTGGCAGGACTGTAGTCGATTGAAAGAAGTGCCAAGCGACAAGTTATTTGCCTTCTCGAGAAGTTTTTCCTTGTTTTTCACCGAAAGAGTCGCGGTCCCCGTCACTCGATATGAATTCAGTTCCAGTTTTTCCTAGAAAGTATTTGTCATGGAAAAACGGGAAATGTTCATCTCTTCGCTCAGTTTCCGGACCGATTTATGTGGATTTCTTCCGACTCTCTCCAGAACAACTTTGATCTTTGGTGGTGTACTGACAGAAATTGGTATTTCTCTCCCAACGCGGTCAATAAGCGTGCCACTCCCCTTATATCGATTAATAGCATTGTAGACGATTTTCATCGAGATTTCGAATCGTTTCAAGATGCTTTTGCACCTTCTTAAGAGCTCCATATTTGCTGTGCGATGCCCGCTGGAATCAGTCATTACTCTGAAGCTCGACGGAACTTGTTGAAATTTGGCAAAACAGAAGTAAATAATCAATGAATCAATAAACCAATAATTGATGCACCGAAAATGGGTCAGTCACTAATAGTGTCAAAATTTTGTATCCGTAATTAAAAGTCATCATGAACAGGTCACTCACCAGTCTCCTTGAGCTAACCTAACCAATTCTCATCGGTAATCGCCAATTTTTATCGTCCTATTCGCATTCCGTCAAAATCGACAAGCTGTGTGTGCAATTTTTTTGGTTTGCCGATTGTCATCGGCAATTTGACCGAAAACTATCTGAGTACCGTGAATTCTCTTTTACAGTTACTCCGAATTTTTCGGTCAAATTCTATCATCCAACTATGATCCATACTTATTGACCGATGGTATTGCCAAAAGGGTTTTATACAAAAGGGTGGTCTCATCGGGGTTCTTCCCAATGAAATATTTTAGGAAAACCTCTCAAGAAGTGAACTCGATTAATATTTCAAAAATATAACATTAACATTTCTTTATAATTTTAAAATAATTTCCTATCTCTCTCCAACGATTAATGTGCTAGTCTGTAATCTTGATGAACCTTGACTCTCTGCAACAAACCGCCTCCATCTCTTTCAAATTATTCATTCTCATTATTTGAATAAGACAGCTATAATGAAACGTCAAAATTAGAACCTCATTCAAGAAAGATGAACAGGAAGAAAGAACGTTTCCTGGATGATTAACAATTTTTTTTCAAGAATATTTTTAAAGTTTGAGGAGAACTGCTTGCTTTGGTGGTAAAACCAATGGTTTTTCGATGAAATTATGGTGCTCGCGGACTTTGTAGGCGGTGACATTGGCAGTCACAACGGAAATTTCAGCATTCAATACATCCTTATTTGTTGGAATCAACTTGGAGGCCGGTGGTGCATCGAATGTTATTCTCTGTTCCTTTTCTCCGAAATTCAAAGCTACAACAAACGCGGATCCCGTAGCAGTGTTGTTAACAGCTTGCACATATCGAGAGAATAGAATGACATCTTCGTTAATGAGCTCATCTCGGATAGTTTCACCAACAATCAACGCCTCATCACGTTGGCGAAGTTTTGCTAATTTTCGGTAGATTTTCAAAGCCGAGTTCTCAGTTTCAAATTGAGTATTGTAGTTATCAAACTCCAGCTTATCATCGCTTTCCGGGAAGAAAATCGGCACGTCATCTCCACTGAATCCATGATGATCTTTTCCACTTGGATACCATTGCATCACTCCCATCTGTTTGAATTCTCCACCCTTGCTCATAGCATCTTTCAGTCCGTATTCTTGCCCATAATAAACAGAAATGGCTCCGGGAAGAGTTAGCTGGAGGAACGAGAGGAGGTGGGAAGTGGCTGATTCGAAGCGGGAGGCCAGGCGGGATCCTTCAGCGTTGGAGAATTGCCAGTGAGGAGAGTACTTGGCGTCCTGTAAAATCGAATAAATTTAAACGATATTAACCGTGAAAAATGATAATGATAATTTCGAGATAAAATCAAGGCATTATACGTTTAAATATACTCAATAACTATTACAGAACATCACGGAGACATATCTATGCTACCATGCAGCTACAAGAAACTCACCGAAATGCGATATTTATTGACCTAAACTTTTTAGCGTTTAAGAGATAAAAACTGATAAACTGAATTCAGTAACTTTTTATAAATTCTTTCAGGATTTTTGAATTTTCTTGCAGTCAAGAATATTGATAGAAAGTATTAAGCTTTATCATAAAATGCGGCCAGAAAAGTAGAGTTTTCGGCGATTTTTTTCAATGCGAAACGTAAGGAAAATGCGTATGCTTTCCTCAATTCACATTTCGAAAAAAACGAAAACTCCCTTTATTAAAATGTCACTGGCTCGATGAAAAACATTGAGCAATGCATTAAATTGGCAGCAGAGCAGCGATGATAGTTTACTGCGCGTTGTAACTTTGTAGATAGGGTCTATAGCGCGCACGTGGTTTTTCTTACTTCATGCCTCTGATAGGCAGCATTGAGAGCATTATGGACACATTTGGCAACATGTGGTTGACATTTCTTCTCATTCAAGCTCACGAACGAATTGTCTATGACGTAGTGCAAAAGACCAGTTTCAGTGGCTTTCACGTGCAACTCTTCGACATCTTTCAAGGACGAGAACAGAACTCTAAAATATTTATTTGAGATTATTGTAGCATAGAGAATATAAAATATCTCATAGTTGTCAGCGGGTTTTTAAACTCTAATATTATTTCTTGATCAAACTAGCAAACTATAAATCTCGGGCAATGAAACAGAGAAAATGGAGAAGTAAATGTGGTAACCGTTAGAATGCGTGAAGTAGTGATGTTTGTCATTATTTACTACTTTCTGATACCTAACGAGAATCTGATTAATCGAATTGCTTTTTGTCGAACCTATATAATAAAAAAAGACGAGATCTCAAATTTTTTGGGGTTGATCGAGTGGAAATATCGAATTATAATAAAGCCAGGCGGGATCGCCGACAACTAGGAAACAGTCAATAAAATGTGTGATTAAGGCTTTTTTGATTTTGTTTCTCTGAAAACGATGCAATTTCAATAAAATATCTGTCCCCTACTTACGTCGTTTTTGTATTAATACGTTATCTTTCATTTTATTGATTACTAACATCTCATAACTTACATTTTCTTTTCAGCCAACTCTTCCTTCGATTCAACGTAAACTTGAACGGACTTAGTGAGCTCCTCTAGAACTTTAACAGCTTCATCATGCTGAATATCAATAATTATTTGGAAACGCTTTGAACGAGATCTTACATTCGGCTTTCCTTTGTCATCAACAGCCAATTGGCTGATATGATCAATGTGAAATCCGTCAACTCCCAAATCTAAAAATTTTTGAATCGCCGCGTTTATCATTGCCTTTACATCGGAATTCTTCCAGTTTAATACTGGATTTTGGCTAGATGGGTAACCGAGGTATCTGAAAAAAGAAAGAAGTTTAAGAAATAAACAATTAAGGACAATTACTTGATATTGTTAGCACCATGGAATGGGTAAAAGTTTGACTCGTTAAATCCTGGTTCTCCAGATCTTGAGATAACAAATTTCGCTTCGTCACGATTTTCAAACCATGGATGGGAAAGATCGACGGTGGAGACTGGGAGGTCCATGACAAGATACATGGCTGAAATGTAAAAGTTTAAATTGCTTGCTGATGGTGGAAAATTCATGATTAATAATTTTCCAAAGACCATTGGCCAAAGGTCAGATTTTTTTTACCTCTGTTATGAACAGTGTCAATGAGTTCCTTGAATTGCTCTTCTGTTCCAAATCTTTCATCGACAGAGGCGTGGTCAACAACATCGTACGAATTGAAGTACTCATCTTTTTGAATCTTTATGACTGGTGTTGGATAAACAGTAGTGACTCCTATCTTTCGGAGGAAGTCGATTTTTTGGGAAATTCCGGCGAAGTCTCCTACTCCATCATTGTCCGAATCGTAGAAAGTGGCAGTAAGAAGCTGTAATTTTTTTCCAATTTTAATACAATTCAATTATTAACATAGCGAATTGCTTCGCATAGTTCTGAAATTCAATTGTTTTGATTAAACAAGATTATTTATAACACACGTCTCATTCACATGCCTCAAGCGTTTTCTCCGCGTCCGATGTTTTCCTATCTAAACCCCTTTTCATTGTACTTTATTCAAAATGCCGCCCGTTTGCATATTCTAAGGATTTAGTGGAAAAGATATGTCTGAATTGAAAAGAGGAATGATTAATTGTCGAGATAAACAGTTGACAGGCGAGTAAACGAGGTCATCAACGCATTGGTTTCGCCGAGAAAAGGGGATGGGGGTTGACTAATCCGTCAAAATTATAATGTATCTTTGAGTAGGAGTATGGCGAATATAATAAAGAAATCACGTTTTCTTACTAGTTTACTTGTTTCTAAATTTGAAAATATTAGTATACAATTTTATGAAAATTTTACCTGATAAGAAACTTTAGTTTGCCACCAGTCTGGTTTTTGTTTTTCAGCACATTTCGGAGACAGTACGACGATGGCAATAGCTCCGGCGAACATCAACACCCATGCAGCCCAGAAAAGAATGAAGAGTACAGTTCTGACAGGCTTCCAAAATGGATCATTGCGATACTTTTCGAGTTGCTCTTTGGTCAAACCGATTGGCTTTGGTTCAAGCTCAAAGTTGACGACTTCCGCGTTCTGAAACTTTTTCAGCAATTAAGATGACGGAAAACTACGGAGGAATTGTCGCTCCTAAAACCAAAACCGGTATAGAGCCATTTTTATAAAAGCTTGCATTTCTTTGCATTCCGGGTCGACATTAATAAGTCAAAACCAATACTTGGAAAGTAATTTTAATTTCATCACTAACAATTTACCTTATCAAATGTAGCAATTTCGGTATTACCCGAAACTACGAAGTTGTTACCTTCCTCGGCAATGAGGGCGTCCTTTGTGGCCATCCTAAATATTAGAGAAGTTAGTCATTTTATCAACTTTTAAAAATTAAGATAGAGTATAGGATAGGTATTTTGAAAGCTTAATCCAACAGTCGTCTTGATAGTATAAAAGGAGACGAACAATTAAAATGCTCTTAGAGCAACATTGAGGAATAATTTAAAGTATGAAAAAAATAGTGTAAGAAAAAGAGTCAGTCGACTGCCTGCAAGATGAAGAATACGGGCGGATGGAAGCAAGAGAAAGGCGGAGAAAAAGAACAGTGTCTGCGCCTCACGCCTCTACACTTTGCACTGCTTCTTCTCTCTTTGCCCCCATCTCACCGATTTCATCACACATTAAATGTGTAGAGAATTGCGCTGTAGATTATCCCAGAGAAAGGGCATCCATTCGGAATGATATAGTGGAAAATGAGGGAAAGAAATGTGGTGAACAAATGGAGCTTGACTTGATTGAATAAGCAGAGTAAGGCTAAGAATTGTGCAATTTGCAATGAAAAATCCGGATGTAGCATGTTCTATTTAGGTTTCAACGGCATAACTAGCCGGCATAATTATTTTCAAATCATACAACACGTACACTTCCGTGGGTAAAAGCGACTGTAAAATTATGAATGATAATGCTTATCGCTAAACTGTAAGCAGCGAAACAAAAAATGTTATTTTCCTGTTAGCCATTATACAGAAAAAGAAAAGAAACCATTTACATTTCTCAGAAAAAGCACTATCTCCCTTTCTCTTCGACCTTTATCGATTAATTAAATAAAACTGAAATCCATTATCTAACCAGCCAATCATATGGCATGAATAATCCATTTTTTCCAGGCAATTTCACCACAATATTGCGTCAGAAAACACAGAATTCATAAAAACTAGTGGGCGCGGAAAGACCTCACCAGCAATGAGAATAGCATAAAATGTTGACAAAGCACACAAAAAAATGTTAGGGAGTTGTTGTGGTAGGAAGGGAAGAGGAAATATTTTTGGAAGAAATAAAAACGCAAGAATAATCAATTGAAAAAAGGACAAAAGGACCGAATTTAAATAGAAAAAACGTTTTATGGCTTATATTATTTACAAATTTAATAAGTTTTTAAACATAATTTTTAATGATTTTATGTCGTAAACTTCATGAGACTCATATAATTATTAGAAATTTGGGAAGGAATTGGCCAAACTAAGAAAAAAAATTTGGGAAGTTGCACCGAAATCCAGAGAAAAAAGGTGAAGAACAGCCGTACATTACCTTTTACATACGTTAATATGTATTTAGATCCACGGGTGAGAAGAGCATTAAAAAAAACGGAAAAACGAAGGTGAGAATAGTAAAAAAGTAAATAGGAGGTTACCGAAACGCGTTTATTTGTATTTCGTAAGGTGCTGCTCTCCTGCACACTGCGCATCAATGTGGCTCCGCAGTTTTCGGAGCCGGGGAGTTCGTGGAGCACAAACACAAGGATTGAGCATTCAACAATTTGATATATTTGAACAAGTGCGTAGACACCTACCACCCTCAATTCCCAAAAGGTATATACGCTTCATTAAATGTTCACACGAGGTACTTTATTAGCTGTAATTCTATTATATGCTCACAGATCTCCAGTTTGGCGGAGCATTTCTGTTTAACCGGAAAAAGGGAAGAAAGTGTTTGCCAACATACACGGACCACTAATCATATGAGAAGTGCATTGGGAAACTATGAGAAGTGGGGATTAGTAGCCGAAATGGTGTGGTAGAGGTAGGATTAGAGGAGTTTAATGTAAAACTTTTGCTTTTCGTGCTACTGGTGTTCTTCGCACTTTATTCGCTAAGTAATCATAAAAAATTAAAAATTAAAAAAAAAAGAAAATGGCTGGTTGAGAAATATTCAATTGCGGTAGAGCAGGAGAAAATGACTGAAATTTGAATAATTTAAATTGTAAAGCGAGGGAAAAAGTGGTGCAAAGGGCAATAAACCGTCTTTCTTTGCAACGTTTAACTTCTTTTCTCCATTTGTAAACGTCACATTAATTCTACAAATTCTGAGAATTTTTGGCTAGTTTCATTGAAACTTTATTGATTTTCAACTTGCAGTTTTGTGTAGCGATTTTTCGGTTTTTTGCAGCCAAGAATTCTTATATTGTGCGAAGGGGTCATCAAAGGAAGAAACAAATCGGAGCGCAGTTCAGAAAAAAAAGATAAAAAATGATAATGAGATTTTTAGGAAAATGCACAAATTTACTTTCGAAGCATACGGTTTCCACAAAAACTCTCGCAGCGAATGCAGTATAAAATGTGTTGTTCACACATATTTTTACGCTCACAGTTTGCATACGTATCAGCGCTAAATGCATTGAGCAGTTTTTTGGCCGCCCCTCGCTGAGCAAAAATTTGTAGTTCGCGCTTAAAATGCAATGCGAAGAAATAACCGTGTATCCCGGTTCAAATGATAAATGTTTCTGCATCGGGGGCTCTTCCCGCCCGATTTGAGGTAATCTGTCAACATGCAAACAAACACTTGAAAAAGGGCACCGAAAAGAAGATAATGGATGGTAAGTATCCCCTGTGCACTTGACCGTTCACTAAGTAAATTAGTGCTAAGGGTAGAATTGGAGAGAGAGAGAGAGAGAGATCTCAAGATGGAAACTGTTTATGCTGTACTCCAGCCTCCAGAAGTTTTCAAAGAACATTTTCAGAAAATTAAATTGCATCGGAGCGTTATCACATTCCTTTTTAGCTAAATGTTAATGGCAGGATGACCCTTTCATAGTCTCAGAGGAGTGGAATTACAAGATTCAAGGAAGTAGAACATCTTTCCAGATCAAGATTTGTTTGACCACCAAGTTGATTTTCACGAAATAAATTGGAGGGGAAGACATCGAGGGCTGAACCTAGCCATCTTAAATTCGGTCCGAAAATGCATCAATAGGCGGATCAATAAAAATCGAGGTCGGCGGCATTCTTTGTTGACGAGGCGTTGTGGGAGGCTGTGTGAATCATTGCGACGCGGGCGCCTGCTCTCAGATTTCGAATTATATAGTCTGGGCGATGAGGTGGGATTGAAATGTGTCGCATGTATTTTTGGAGTTTAGAGAACTAGTGTGTACCCGATTTTATATGAAATGGATAACTGGCTTCAAAGTCAAGCCATACACTTTGATACTCCGCCATTTCTGTTGACCCTTTCAATGAATCCACGTATTTTACCAGTGTTTAGAGATGGAATTCGTTTACTTATTGGAGTCTGTTGCAAGGTTTAATGCTTTTTGAAATCAGCAGCAACGTTTAGAACCGTTTATGATTGAATTTGCGGCTTCCTGGCGACATATATATATCCATTTTAAGGGTGGCCAGGTCTTGACTTATGCTCCATATCGCGCTTATTTCTTGAGCAACAAATGATTCGATTTTATTATTGTGGGACAATCTTGGAAATTCCGTCGTTATATTCAATTTTTCACAGCGACAGCAACTACTTTTTGTAAAGAGAACGTTCTTTGTGATCCCGTGGGCAAAGAAAAAGCGGCTTCAAATTGAACAGGAATTCATTTTAATGATGTTTTTGAGTGAAAAGAAATCGTGTATTATTTTCACAATTTATTTATTTATTCTCTCAGGCGAAAAAAAAAGAAGAAATGGCACATGACAAGTTGAAGAACCGGAGAGATAAGAGGGGTTGGACGAGAATAAATAAGTAAATTGTCCAGTTAGGGCTACCTTTAGCCCTGTAGGTCAAGTTGAAGGAGTTAGGAAATCGAATAGCTCTTACTCACGTCGCAAGGGCGTACCTAGCATACCTAGTTCCATATCGATAAGTTGAAATATGTCTTCAGTATTATTTTTAAATGTTTTAAAGAATATCACTTTGATTAAATTAAAAGCTTTTTGCTTTTCCATAGAAAATTTATCAACGCGCTTTAAAAAAATAAAAAAAAAAACATTTTTTTCTGAAGTAATTTAAGGCATTTTATGACTTATTTCTGAAATTTAATGTATATTTCTTGATATATTATGGGAAAAATTCCCGTTTCAATACGCTGCACTAATTATTTAAATATTGAGAAATGTCTGGATATTTCTTGGCGATTCCGGCCCATAACTCGTAAAATTTCGCTTCATCATGATACTTGAAATGCTACAGCGCCTCAAAGTTATGATCATCCCATAAATTCTCTTTGAGGCCACACCTTGGCTTTGGCTTAGGCTTATTCTTAGACTTAGGCTTACTTCAAGTCGAGAAGTGCATCAACTGCGGTCCTATTCATATCTATGATTAACGAAGTTATGGTTAACTAATAAGCGAAAAAAAAATCCAAAAAAAAATTGCAAAAATTGCTCATCGTTGAAGCGCGCCACGCGTGAAAAAAGCGGAACCGTAGTTGTCGTGCCAAGAGTAAGCGTCACGCGTGAAAAAAACAACTTACAAATATTTTAACAATAGCAACAAACAAAAAAATTAAGAAAAAAGCTCCAAAAATGACTAAAAACCATTGACCCCCCTCAACTATCACAGCGTCTTTTTTCGTTTTAAACGACTTGCCTTAACAAATAATTGCAGACATTTCGAAAATTCGCTCAAAATCCAGTTTATTGACAGTTATCGTTTATATTGAGCTTTTTCTCTGATATTTGCGTTATGCATGATTTTTTGAGTTTTCCTGAAGTTTTAAAATTACGTCGTCATCCCTTTTTCTTCCGTTCATTTATTCCAAATAATTCTCAATTTATAAGTAACCGAATTGTAAAATGTTGGAATAATGCCCTCCCCCTCTTCCCGTCAACCGGTCTATTTAAAGCCCGTTTATCGTGATGTGATTTCTCTCCTATTTATATTTAAATTGTAAAAATTATTATTATCGGTTCGCGAGTACGCAAGAAACCGATTAGAGATGGGGTTTGGGTCTCGTTAGGAAATTGGCGCGTTAAAACGCGCCAATTTAAAAATTGAAATAAAGCGCACACACTGCGTTTGTTTTTCTTTTCGAAAATTGAAATCGAATATTGGAATTTTTTCTATTTATATTTTGCTTCGAAAATCATGTTTTTTTTTTAAATTAATTTTTATTGTCAATTTTCTTAAACTGCTTATTAAACTGAATAAAGTATTATTTACCGGAATTTAAATGTTTTTTTTTTCAATATTAGAAGTTTATATTCTTCAAATTAGTATCTTTTCACTTGCAGCTAATTGTTTCAACAGAAGTGATGAAGTTTACGTCCGGATCATTCAGCGACCTCGCGTGTCTAACCATAAAAAACCTCTTCTCACGAAAAACCTGAAAATTAATATTTATAAATTTTATTTGACAGGTATTCCTTACCATAAACTTCATCACTTCTGTTGAAACAATTAGCTGCAAGTGAAAAGATACTAATTTGAAGAATATAAACTTCTAATATTGAAAAAAAAACATTTAAATTCCGGTAAATAATACTTTATTCAGTTTAATAAGCAGTTTAAGAAAATTGACAATAAAAATTAATTTAAATAAAAAACATGATTTTCGAAGCAAAATATAAATAGAAAAAAATTCCAATATTCGATTTCAATTTTCGAAAAGAAAAACAAACGCAGTGTGTGCGCTTTCTTTCAATTTTTAAATTGGCGCGTTTTAACGCGCCAATTTCCTAACGAGACCCAAACCCCATCTCTAAGCGGTTTCTTGCGTACTCGCGAACCGATAATAACATATTCTTATTTTGCTTCATGAGTAATTGACCATCGTAAATTATGAAGATTCAAACAACACGTGAACGTCGGGGAAAAGTGAATTTCAATTTAAAAACCATGGAAGAGAAATGAATAGCCGTCATCAGTGAGAAAAATCAATGTCGCCAGCGATATTCGTCAATTCTCAAAAATAAGTTAACAGCTATAATTTGAAGTTGTAGAAGGACTATTAGAACACAAATGAGATTTTAAAAAATCAAAATTTTTTTACAGTAAAGAGCATTCCTGGACGTCTTCTAAAAACCGTCGAGAAACATGTTAATAAAATTATCTTTTCCGGAATATTCCATATATTTTAAAACGGAGATTGGCTACCTGTCTACTTAAAACGTAACAAATTCTTCATAACCTTTCCGACATTTTTCGGAATAAAAAATTAACCGGAAAGTTCAAAAACGACTAGATTTTAGAAGTGCACGTGCATTTTCATATAAAAATTTCCATTTTGGAAAACACCGAAAAGTCTGAAATAGCAATTTCTACGTTTTCTGTCGCTGTAGGGCTTTATTTTATTTTCCTAATTGTTTTGAATGTTCACATTTCTTTCTATAAATCGAGGTTACAATCCATAAAGCTATCATTACATTAGAATCGTATAATATTCCATATTTGATGACAATTCCATCTGTATCCATCAATAACCTGCTCATCTGGTGACACATTTGTAATCATTCCCCCTTGTACGGACCACTGTAAGTGACCTGGATGATGATGACTTCAGAATTGATGATAATTCCTAAGATTGGGCGGGGTCTATCCGTCTAGAAATGGTATAAAAGGACCAGTAGGAGAGCACAGGAAATCAGTCTGATTAGCTTTCACCACTTCTGAATGTTCTCGACTTCTGTCTTCCTATTTCCATTCTCTTTCTATCTGTTGTCAGTGGTTCATACCACTGGACACCTTCGTCTGGAATTCACTGCCTCCAATCAGATGTTCCTGCAATTGGACACTGCTCACGGATCTCAAGACATTGTTTTGGATATGGGAAGCACGCGAACTGTTAGTTTTCATCCGAAAATTCATCAGGAGACCCTGGAATTGGATATTGCAAGACGTGGAAGTGCCCCATCGAAGCAGATTTTCCAAATGAGTATGTCTAATGGAAGCAGATTGACTACGTTGGTATTCTCGGACACTGTTCTTCTGGTTTTGTCAGTTTTCGAATGCGATGCTGGATACATTGGAGAGCATTGCGATCAGACCGTCATTAATCCTCCTTCTTCTACGAATTCTACCTCTATTCTGACGTCTACTACTATTCCTATGACTTCTGAATCTTTGAGATTTTCTTATTCGGAACTAGCTGCCACACAACCATCATTCGCTTGTCAGAAGTAAGTTGCTTTTCAAAATTCTCTTCTTGAAAATACAAAGCTATTTTCAGATCCACAATTTTCAGATCACGGTTCGCGAGCAACACTCTTCCAATCGGAATCGTCGTCATCGTCGTCGTTCTCATCCTCTTCATCACTGTCTTCATCATCTACAGACGACGTCAACAACATAAATATCCAGAATCTCCAGTTCGAGACAGCAAGAAATACTCAGTTACCAGGGATAACTCGCCGACGAGCCAGCGGTACACTCCGAATCCGAATACGTTTTTGGATGTTTGAATTATTATATTTTAAATAATGAACCGGTCTTATATGTCAACTTGTCGATAATAATTTTTTCATTAATAAAATTCATTAATTCGAAAATGAAAATAATTTTTGTTAATTGAAAAAGGTTGCAATTTTAAAATGGAACTCATAATTTCTTTTCGCAGGAAACTCCAGAATATCCGTTATCACAGACACAAATGTAAGCTTCCGCAGAAATGAAATCATATTCCACGTGCCCATGTCCCAAGCAATCAGGGATTTGTCCGGTTGGCCCTAAAATACGAGGAAATTCGCATATCTCTCTGTGTGTCTGTGCGTGCCTACCTCTCATATACGGAAGTTGGTCTCTATTGCAATAGTAATTCCCGTTTGCATCAATATTTGTACAGTTTGGGTTAATCTGCCCAACTCCTGGCCTACATTGGAAAGATCGGATTACGGTGAATTCTCCGGATACAAACTGGATGTCATACTTTGATTCGGTCCCGGAAACGCAATTGAACGCGTTTTTCGGTGCAGAATCACAAAAGAACGGAACAATTGGGTAGTGTGGAAAGCTGCCCTCATCAGCAAAAATATAGTCAATTGGAATCGTTTGGGAGGAATCGTACTTGGCACTGACAGCTCCAGAACAGTCTGTGAAGACCGCATAGCCCTGAAAACTGGTCTGTGTGCAAGTGGACCTTGCCGTAAACGCGCTAAAATGAAAACAGAAGAACCCGCGCTAGTTCGACATTGATTTTCTCGTAAGGACTAAAAGCGTTTTTCAATTTCTTGCAGACACAGCTTGTTTTCCAGCGGAGCTCAGTTTCCACATGAATCGAAGATAACCTATTCTGAAGCAATATGGGTGAAACCCAGTCAAAAGAGCTCTTTTAAATAGACTCGCCGCGCATTGCTCTGCGCCTCTCACGTTTGAATGATGTTTCTCATTCAATAAAGCATAGACAACGCCCGATTTAAGCACAAATTCAGCACGAAAAAGTGCGGCAAAGTGTTCAGATATGCGCAAGAAGTGCCATCTGTGAATAAGGTTTTGTCCCGTCCCGAAAGTTTGGGACATCGCGAACAGAGCACCTTTCTGTCACTTACCGCGTGATTAGTGTAGCAATCATTCATTAGCTTCATTCTCAGTGCCGCACCCTGGTACTCATCCACACGGTCCAATGTGACTCCACCGACCGGATCTTCAAGAGATGCGTATGATCCATAATGATAAAGTGCGCTTTCTGTCCACACTCTCACATTGGTGATTGTGCCGTGATCGAGGCTAGACTGGTAGAGCACTTCATACGTGGCACTTTCCTTGAGCTGTACAGTTCCATAATAGAAGTTAGTGTCTGTGGAACTTCCAGGCTCAAATTTCACTGTTTTTTGGGAAGTTTCAGATTGGTAAAAAGTTAGCTCAATTCCATTTGTGTTGGTGTACTTAGTTGAAGGTGCTGGAATATCTTGAAATTATAACAGTTTTTCGAGAGCTCTCCACTTACAATATGGTACTAACGCACTAATCGTTATTGTAAAGTTAACTAAGCTGGCGGTCTCGGAATGAGGGACTCGAAGCCTTCCGATCTGTTGTTGAAGTGAGCCATTATTGTCGATGAAGCTCCTAGTGACTGCCAAGCTATCCAGATAGGCAGTGCTCATTAGGTGCTGAAAAACCTGAAAAAAAAACAATGTGAGTTCTTGACTGAATCCACGGATGGTGTTATAATCAGTTTGTTAAACTAACTTGAACCAGCGGCTGTCCATATCCTCCAATTGCAAAATGAGCATTACTATTTGCTGAAATTGTTGTAAGAACCTTCGAATTCTGAATGCCGGTTGGAATCTGGTGACTGTACATTGTATCCGAAATGATTGGAAATATTTTGACGTTGGCGTTAGTGATAGTATCGTATTCCGATGATGTCAGATCCGCGTTGGCAGCTGGGAATCTTTTGATGAGCAGCACTACCATAGAACTCTCCAACGGGCGTCCGGTAGCGGCGAGAAAACTCTGAAACTGGCCGACTCGTCCGCTTTGAACATATGTTTTCAATAGTTTCGAAAAACTCACAGAAATAATGGACAACACATCCGATGGCATCGATGAATTGGCGGTGTTGTTCGGGTTCGGTGGATTACTGTCCAACGCATCTGAGAAGGATCTGCACAAATTGCTGATTTCCTGTGTTTTTGAGCAACCGCGCATTCAAGTACAACATCTAAAAAAGAAGCGAAGAAGGCTCTCCCATCCCGCACCCCTAGTACCCGGCCCCCGAGCATTGTTGTAGTTTGGAGCAATTCATTGCTGGAGAAAACTCACTTATGATATAAAAGTAGCCAGGTACTCTGAAAAGAAAGTCTCGGACCTATGCCGAGAATAAGAATCTTAACTTTGAGGAATTTTTAAAAGGGGGGGGCGCTTAGGCTTAGGCTTCCACGAAAGACGAAGACAATAAGGCATCTTTCCTCTCGTCGTTCGTCTCTTCGTCTTTCGTTTCATCTTCATTCGTCTTGCATTTGTCTTACGCAAAAAACGCAAGACTTACGCAAGTCAGACCAATTCAAGACGACGACGAGACGAGACGGCCGAAATTCCGCCCAAATGGAAGAATTTGATATTTGATGGGGTCCACTTCTTGTAAGTTACTTCTGGTACCAGGAAGTGGTCACCGCGTTCACTGCGTGGTTGGAAAAACACATATAATAAGGGACCACAACTTTACTAAGAAATATCAAAGGAACTCACTGGACATCATCAAAGTAAGTGATATTCTGTGGTCCTCCAGATGAATCGAATCTTGCCATTGCCAATTTTGTATAATTATGTCGATTCGCGGATATCGCTTGGACTACTACACGCTTCATTTGCTGGAAAGTTGTAACACTGAACTCCGTGGAATATGCAAATAAAAATGTGGAATGCTTCTCTCCAATATTACAGAAGTCATCGTATTCCTCTGAAATACTATAAGTATAGAGCTGAAAACAAACTCGGATCGAAATCTGAAATTGGTTATTCTGAATATCTGAAATTTCAGCGCCTTTGGATTGATTCGGATTGGATTTCTATATTTTTCTCTAGTGCTTCTCTTTCTCTTAAAACTTTTCTGAAACTGAAAATTAGAATTGTTGACCTATTTTTGAGAGTGGAATAATGCGGCTTGTGATAAGAGTTGATAAGAACAATCACCGCATTATGTACTGCCGCTCGGCTAGTTTTTATTACTTTTAGACTAGACGTGGAAATAATGAAACTGAAAATAAAATCGATACATAAAAAATGAAGCATAGATCTGGAAGGGCGGTTCGTTGATAATGATTGCAGAGCAAACACTCTTTTGCAACCCGTTTGTGCATCGGTTGTGTAGAATTCACTTCAAAATACTCATTGGTATATTTTGAATTTGAAATAAGACTACCGGCAGAAAATGAAATAACTGAGAGACAAAGGAACAAACAAACAGAAAGAGAGAGTTCGAATCAAATAAGAATGATGATTGCAATTTGAAGCATCTTATTAAGAGTTTCAAATGGGCTTTTGGCACGTTTTCGGCAGGTTTTTGTTGCATTTCGATACTCTAACTACTTCTGTTTTCTTGGCTCACAAACTAACTGGCAGCAACAAAAAAGGCTCAGAGGAACTTATTAAAAATCATCGAAATGCGTTACAATATTCGAAATGAAATAACTCCCGTAAATCGACACACGCTCAAAGGCGCACAGTTTTGCCTAAATAATTTTGCAGAGACCTCATTAAACACTACTTAAAACCGTAAAAAGGCATTGGATTCTAATGGGATTCATATCATGTTTTTTAATCCGATTTTTCCCCATTCAGGATCGTTAACGTTATTGTTAACAATGACTTCCTTAAGGCTTCCACGAAAGACGAAGACAAAATGTCGTTTTTCCTCTCGCCGTTCGTCTCCTCGTCTTTCGACTCGTCTTCGTTCGTCTTTCAGTACGTCTTGCATTCGTCTTACGCAATAAACGCAAGACTTACGAAAGTCAGACGAATTGCCGAAAGACTTCCTCATGCTTGTTATTATCGGATCGCGAGTACGTGGTTTGTCGTATAGAGGCGGGGTTTGGGTCTCGTTAGGGGGATAGAGCGTTTTAATGCGCCAATTTAAAAATTGTAAGGAAGCGCACACACTGAGTTTTTGATTTCTTTTCGAAAATTGAAGTGAAATTTGACAATAAAAATTAATTTTAAAAAAACATGATTTTCGAAGCAAAATATAAATAGAAAAAATTCCTATATTCGCTTCAATTTTCGAAAAGAAATCAAAAACGCAGTGTGTGCGCTTCCTTACAATTTTTAAATTGGCGCGTTAAAACGCGCTATCCCCCTAACGAGACCCAAACCCCGCCTCTATACGACAAACCACGTACTCGCGATCCGATAATAACTGGACCTCGAAGAGACCGGCCGTCATGAATAAAAGAGTGCGCCTTTAAACGCCGTGTGGGTTTACGGGATTCATTTATTTCGAATATCGTAGTTTCGTTGTTTTAGATTTTAATGCAACAAAGATTACCGTATCCTATGCATTCCAATTTTAGATGTAGGAACTATGAACAACTCAGATTTAAAAGATTCTGAAGCTGCCGGATTCTATGCGTCTGCTTACCAATATACCCAATTTCAGGTATGTTATAAAGAATGATGAAGCTCTTCCAGAAGTTTTTTTTTTTTGAATATTTTTATATTGATTTGTTTTGAAATATTTCTATGGATTTTCAAGAGGTTTTCAAGATATTTTTCCAGTGCTCGCTTGAGTTTTAAACAGCAGTTTTTCGTTGATTTCTTTGTTATCCGCCTGAGTTCGTAATATCTTAAATGAATTCTCCAATTTCAGAGTGCCGAAGAATCATCGAATCGCCGAACCGTCGTCAACCAACTACGTGTTCCTCAAAAGCGGATCGTAAACTACGATATTCAGAAAAATAGACCCGAGACCAAATAAAAAATCATGAGGCCGTTGGTAGCAATGCTAAAAAATTGGTTTAAGCATTTTTACAATATAATAAAAAAAGTTTTAAAACACAAAAAAATAGAAAATTGCAGATATTCTGACTTCAAAACAATGCAGAATATTTTAAACGCTTTAAAATACCGCGTCAATTCCGAAAAAACGAAGGAGTTACAACGTTTAGAGATGCCCTTGTAGATAAATCTCAAAATAAGCCCGTCCTTGCTTACTAACTTATTGTTCGTGCTGCGAAACGGAGAACTCATGAACCTTTTTTTGGTCGCATTGACCTTATGTTTTTTAGGCAGGTCTTTTCACTTTGGCATATGCAAAATGCAGGTTTTCAGATTTATCCAGCCAAAATAACGTGAAAAACGTCAGCGATCAAGGTGCAGTGTCGGCCAAAAATATGTCTTGATTAGCAGAATTTAGAGGAAAATTGCGCTGTGGGCAGGGTAGCGGGGTTCATTCCTGAAAGCATTTACAAGGACGAAGTCTTTATTTTCAACTTTTTTATGGGCAAAACGGGCAAAATACTGTTTCGTGGTAAAATAAGGACAATAAACATCTACGAAATACATCTTTCTGTGAAACACGCTCATTGAAACAGGAAACTGATGTCGAAGAAAGTTGCCAACCAGAAAACTGAAGTGTTTTCTGAGCATATTTCGCTCAAAACACTTAAAATATCCAAACTGTTTTTAACACTGTGGCACGCACTTAACATTGGAGCTAGTGCTCAAAGAAATTTGATAATTGGCTTTTTGACCGGTCCTGTATGCATAAGTGATATTCAGACGCACCTGGAAGATTGGTTGGACGCAGAGTTAAAAGAATCGCTCATATAGAACGCCTTTTCTTGCGGACTGTCAATGAGGCTCGCTCAATCGTAGCATCTGGGTTGTTTCGTCAACTGGATCCTCTCAACCTGGGATTGGTTGAGGTTGGTCCGATTGGGCCCGCTTCCAATATGTATCGCATGGTGAGTTCTAAGCATAATAAACGGAATTTACAACTTTTAAATCATTTTTCTCTGCTCTGATTGTTTGGAAAATTCGCAAAGTAGTGACCTTTCTTATTGCATCTGCACACCCTGCCGTTGCACTCAAAAGTTGCGTAGCTTCGTCGTAAGCCTTAGCTACATCTGCATTCGCCCTCAAGGAACAATGTGCGATCTTTGCGATAGGGCTCCTTAGAACAGTCGAACGTGAAGTGACACACTTCTTCGACTTCTTTATCGATCCTTCCCGTGGAAATTGCATCTTCACGAGCGTTGCTCTTCTTTTTATTTATACCTTTGTTCTGATTGTGTTTTGGTAGTAACACATGGAGTCCTTCGTCCCTCATGAAGATCGTGTTCAAATCTTGAAGGATTCGTTTGATTGCCCACTCACTGGCAAGCCTACTAAACTTCTCGCTGTAAATGCCCTGCTGGATTTGGAACTTGAACTTTTTCCATGATCAGTTGTCACGTGGGTTACTAAAATTTGTTTTGTAATAGCGTCAACATCATCGAGTAGCTTTCCTTGCTCCTTGACTAAGCTTATTGAATAAGTAGAATACACCCTTCTTCTTAATTTTGTTTCCGTACTTCATCTACAGGGCGTCAATAAGCTCAAATGTTTCCATGAGCTCCGTTGGCTTCCCTTCCTGGATTCAAATCTCTTTGGTTAGATTTATCGATGACTTCGAATTTGTTTGCATAATTTGATTACTGTTTGGTTGACTCAGCTAGCCAGCTGGATCATTTTCCGGATTTCAACTAATGCTGCGTTCGTTAGTTGCATCATTCATCATAGGATTTTGATGGTCTGCATTTTCATCGGTTAATGAACGAGCTGATCGGCATTCGTTTGATTTCTCTGCTGCTCTGCTGAGTTCTTCGGCTGCGTTTTCGTATCCTTCGTCATACTTAGGAATGTGTGTAGGTGTGGAAGGAGTCTGCCCAAAATCGATAAGTCGAAGCTCACCTCCAGTAGGTTTTCAGTTGCTCAGTCACCTGGTTTATGGTGTTTGATCTTCAGGTAAGTTATTACGGTAGTCAGCGACGTCCTTCTAATCGTAAGCTTAATAAACGGAATGGCTATGGCTTAAAGTCTTGTACGGTATAGGTAGACCTGAACTGTGAACAAGAAATGAAGGGGAACACTCCCTCTCAGGGGCATAGTTTTGAGACCAGATCTACGATATGTTAGATTATGGAAAAGTGGAAAAGTGCACGGAAATTAAGGCGCATCTGCCAGCCGAGTTCCTGGGTTTGCTCATATTACTCCACTTTTTTCAGAAATGGAGTACAAAATTGGAGACCCTCGCAAGGAAAAACCTCAAAAAGGTTCCTGGTAAGCAAGGAACATTTCGTGTTGATAACTACGTTGGATTCTACTGGAAGACTGACCTACTGACAGCCGTGAAACACGCCGTGCAAAGTTACAAAATTCCACTGCCAAGTTTTCCCGATATCGAAAAGAAGATAAAATCATTTAGTGCCTCAGTTAGTTGTTCAATAGGCGGACAGTTACTCTCGATCTTAGTTTTTTCCAGCATCAAACTCTGACATTCTTGGTATGGGTTGCATTAGTGTATCCCCGATATTTTCCCATCGATGAAACTGTAGAACTCGGCCCGGTTGAAGCATTTTATGCACATCGATATGAAATTGGTTGTTCATTCGATGAATATTCTCTCTGCTTGATGGAATCGTAAGTTTGTTTTGCAAATGAGCCATTATATGTGAATGCACAAGAAAATGGAAAAGAAACGGACATCCTTCCGAGTTTCCTAACCCTTTTAACTGGTACTGGAGGTGCGAATTGTGACAGCAGACAGTTTGAATTCTTTAACAGCTAGGAAAATAAGAAAATGTATTTAAAGAACCTTAAATGACGTTTCTCATTGATTCCCTCAATACCATTCTACTGTAGCGGCCAAATGGTCTAGGAAACTCGAAAAAATGCACGAGAGCTACGGCTTTTTCGCATTCGTTTTCAGGAACGCTGTGAAAAGGAAGAAACCACCTTTATTCATTGTTGATGGGGGAACCAATGATAATTTTCTCCAAATTTCCTATAATTTTTAATAAAAAGGTGGCGATTTTTAGATTTTGGTGTAATAATATAATAAGAACAAACGCTGAATTACGACTATTGGCGGGCAGATTCTTATTGGCTCTGCTTCGAAACTGTGATGCGTGGCATTTAATTCGGGGGGTACAATGATTCGGGGGTACAACGGGGTACAAACGATTCGGGGGTACCAAGTTCATGATTCGGGGACGCTTCTTCTGTCTTTTTGCAGTTCGTGGTACTTGGGGAGACAAAGAATTGGATGAGTCAGTACTCATATTGAAACCCGGAACACGATTTTTGCTTTGAGATCTGAACAATGACTCAAAAACAGATTTACTGTCATGAACTTGGTACCCCGTTGTACCCCCGAATCATTGTACCCCCCGAATTAAATGCCGTGATGCGTTAATGTTTTCTTTTTCACATACATTCATAGAGCTTCTGAGATCTGCGAATTGCGATCTTCTTCGCGAAATCGTTTACATTTAAAAGGAAGTTAACCGCCGGAGGTCTGGGCTCTTCAACCTGTCTACTTTCTGTTGTCTACCGTGAATCTAATGATAAGAATAAAACTCTTCTCGATCCTATAAGACAAAACGAGATCTGCGAATTTTATCGATTGAAAATATTGAATTTGAGGAAAGTTACGGAAGAGTCCGCTTTTGGTGCTTTCGGTTGAATAATTGGTTCATAGCAAAGGCGCGCTATGGATAATGTGTTTCGTACAATCACTAAACCGATAATGTTTCCAGCGGCGGCAATGAATACAGTGCACTCTTTAAAGAAGGTGTCGCTTGCACCGAATGCCCGACCTTCTGTGAGTTTAGAACGCATATAGATGACTCATACGAAGAAGGCTTTTTATGCATGCCACCCAAATCCGGATCAAAAAACGATACCGCATATGAACAGTATTCGTCATTGAAATCACTCCTGGAATCAGTGGCAGTCCGACTCGATATTATGACAGCTTTTCTTGTGCTAGCCGTAAAAAGCATGATTTGAATGACTTTTTTAAAAGAATTTCAATAAATATTCAAGAATTGAGCTTTCTTTTTATAAAACATCGAGTGCAGTCGCTACCTCATGTTCTACGACAAACTACAGAACAATCCACATTTTCAGAAGTATCTTGAAATACCAAAAACCAGAATGAAAATAACGGTAAAGACGTTAGTAGAGATTTTGCTTAACAAATAGACTCATCGATGAATGGACTGTAGAGCTACCGTAGAATGGTATTGAGAGATCAATCGAGCAACTTCACTTAAGGTTTTTTTTTAAATATATATCAGGCCCTTTAATATTTTCATCGTTAATTTGCTTTCTTATTTTCGGTTAAATGGTTCTAACTGCCACTGCTCTCTTTCAGTCACTATTCGCCTCTACAGTACCAACCAGAAGGGTTAGGAAACTCAGAAGGAAGATTCCCGACTGCTACAGCTTTTCAAATTCTTCTCCATTCTTTTCTGCACAGTAGCATGTCAATTAACGAGACACGATTCCGCCCTTCTCTAGGCATTGTGAACACTTGTGGATCGAAAAGCCAATATAAAGCTTCAACCTGGCGATGTCGGCGCCTTCCAGGATTGGAAACGAGATCGGATACTTTAATGCAATCTATACAAAAATGTCCCTGAAAAAGACTAAGATCGCGAGCTTCTGCCTCTCTATTGGACTTGAAAAACCCCGGAAACTTTGCAGAACCAAGACAAATGACCATCTGGTAAATAGAGCGATTGCATTGCTTTTTGTATTGCTCTATGGGGACCGAGTTTCGCCTTATACAAATTTCTAATTCGGGAACTGATTGCAATTATAATAGAATTGACCTTAGCATTTGTGTAATTTGCATCGTCAACTGGTGCAATCTCTCATTTCCTCACAATTGACGTTCCTAACTCATTATCATTGAATTCAAAAACATCCGGAAAACTTTTAACAATTTGTGAAACTTCTTGATTATCAGAATGTTCTACTATCCACGGATGTTCAACCAATTATTTATTTCTTGTACACTGTCGGAAATTTTCACTCTCATTCGAAGTCCAAGTGACCCCTTCCTCAATTGTGACATTTGTGGCCCCTTCCTTCCTAAAAGCAGTCTTTTACCACTTTAAAAAAATAATTACTTTACTTTTTTAAATTGACTTTTAAAGCCGAATCCAAAATGTCCTTATCGGCAAGAATCAGAAGGTACAGGAAAAGAAAGAAAAAAACAAAACAAGGATAAGTCCGAGGTTCCGACAACTCCTGAGAAAAATTGTAAGATCCCTCAGTTCTAATCATTTTTCAATTTTATACATGCGTTTCATTTCATGGAAAAATTCAATTTAATTTATTCATTCTCAATAAGAGAAATTTATAATTAGAAATCGTGGCGAGACCATCGTTTATTAGCTGGAACACATTTGCATACTGATCGTCGCTGTAATATAAACCGGTTACCGTGATTATTTTGGACCGAAATGAGTATATGTCGATGTAGCTTCGTTTATCCGAATCGGATTCTGTCAGAAAATCACGTTATTTCTACAGCTCTCCACAAAATCATACGATTAATTTACAGATATTTTTTCTGAGATCTTGGGAAGTTTATATTGTTATGGTTAAACAAACTTTCTTTTTTGGTTACGCAGCGAAAACAATTTAAGGATGAGCAATATTTCTTTTTCATTTTTTGCGAAAAATTCGCTGTTTTATGTAATTCCTCAAAATGATAGTGTTTTGTTTTATTTTTCTAAGTTTTTCTCAAGGTTTATCTTATTTAAATTTAAATTCTTGTAATTTTTATAATTTTGCAGATGTTGCTCAAGGAAACCCCTTCACCGATAACGTTAACCGATAACGTTGGATCGCCGTTAAATCGGTCGGTCGTTTGAAACTTTATTTCAAAAAAAAATGGATGGCGCTGAATCCAAAATTCTCGAAACTGAACATCAAGTGGACTAAAAACATTTGGAAAACTTCTGCCTTTATGTATGTGGTTTTTCGAATGTTCGATGTCACTCTCCAGATCGAAAATTCCATCACTTATTAAAATTATTAAAACATGGTAACTTGTCGATTTTGATCACCTATTGTTGAGTGATTGTATAATTTTGTAGAATGATTTTTCATTGATTTTCGATACATCTTTGTGAACTCGCTGTGTAAACTGATTCTGGTTTAGCTCTGAATAGGAAACATGCAATTTACACTAAAAATAAAAATTTTCACAAGGGACATCGGTCTTCGGAAATATATTTTGAGGTGGTCGTATGGAGTGCTGTTCGGAATGAAAGCGCTATTCGAACTTCATGCAAATATGAAATTTTGAAAACTAAACGTTTCTCCACGTGGTCTCCTGATTTCCGGAAACCCGCCAAAACTTAGGACAAATCCGTAAGCTGAAAAGTGTCCTTCATTGCTAAAATTTACTCGCTTCACACATTACAACATTGTCGTCTTCGTCGTGGCGAAGAGTGTGATTATATTGCAAAGTATTCGTAATTAATAAAAGCGATGAACGTGTCATCTGAAGGAGTGACGTCGCCAACTCAGAGAAAATCTCCGTCGGATTCGTCAACGGCCGAGGACCAGCGGATCGCCTTGACTATCTCAACAGATTCGGGAAGCTCTAGGGAAACCGAAAGGAATCAGAACGATATATGTAGAGGAGCGTGGGGGAATCAGGTGAGCAACGAATAGGAGACGGTGGATGGGGCTATTTTTTAAAGAACTAGATGAAATTCTAGAATTTTGTAAATACCATAACCTGTGAAAATCTGGACCCAAAACATCAGATATTGTTATTTACAGCTCGAGTTCCTTCTCTCAACTTTGGGAATGGCCGTTGGGCTTGGAAATATTTGGAGGTTTCCCACGAGGGCTTACAATAATGGTGGATGTAAGCTTCTATGAGGACTCCAAATTCTAGTCATTCTAATACTCTTCATTTTCAGCCGCTTTTCTTGTCCCATATATATCGTGTGCGATTCTCTTTGGACTCCCTGCTGTTTACCTAGAATTCCTGCTTGGACAATACCACAGGACCACTGCGCCCATCATATTCCGACGGTTCGCCCCAATTTTACAAGGAGTCGGCTGGATGGCAGTGGCTGTCTCTTCCCTTGTTGCCATCTACTACATCATAATAATCGGGTGGAGCACCGTTTACATGGCGTCTATTATGATGAATCACACTAGTTTGTGGAATCGGTGTGGAAATGAGTGGAATGACAACGCGACTTGCATGGACTCTGCAATGCAGACATTGTGCACAAACTTCAATCAAACGGGCAACATGAAGGCTCCTACTTGGGCCAATTTGAGCCATCCAGGTTTGGGGCGCGCGCTTCGTTGCTTAATGGCTTTCTGAGTTTTCCCGTGTCGATTTACGAGGGCACCGTTTTTCGATTAAAAAAAAACATTTTTCCATGAATATCAAGAGAATTATTTAAGATCGTGGGAAGTCCTATGTTTATTTTGGTAGTCAATGCTATGATAGAGTGGATTTGATCTCAAATATGACTATGACAGCAACAGAACAATACTTTTTGTTTGTTTTATGAATTTTAAAGATTCGAAAATAATGTTCTTCAATATTTAGCAACTATGTTGTCACTCCATCATCCGGATTCCTCGATTTCCACTCGATAAACTTGAAATCGTTCGTCGGAATGAATGTATGTTGGATTATTGTGATTCTAATTTTGTGGCAAGGCGTCGAATATATGGGAAAAGCGTCTTATGTAAGCGTTCTATTTTAATTTTTTTCCTTAAATTGTCGGAGTTTCAGATAATAGTCACTCTACCGTACTTTATCGTCATCCTGCTGTTTTTTCGAGGAATCACATTGAATGGAGCTGGCGTGGGACTCTATTATTATTTGGGAAATCCAGATTGGTCAAAGGTGCGGAGTTTTAAGGAATGAGATGATGAGACTAGCGAAGAAAATGAGAAACAGCTTTTTTTAGTTTATCGTTCAGAAAAACGAACTGAGCTTGCATTTTTGTCAATTTGTATGAACAAAATAGAACAACAACAAGTAAAAGTACCGAAAAAATTGAAAAAAAAATGTACAACTTTGGCACTGAGGCAATTCTAACGTTCCAGCAGTTTTTAACGATGTAAGCAAAAGCAACACCATGATGTTTTGAAAAAGCATAGAAAATACACCTCCGAGGTTTCTAGTCGAATGACCCATGTTACCAGATGTTACCTAAACGCATTAGTTCCAAGTAAGAATTAAACGAGGAACATTTTTGTTGAAATGGAATGTTTTATAAATCTCTATGACCATGTTTTCTATATTTTTGACGGTTACATTTCAAAAACGCGGCATTTTTTTGCCCCAGCAACACTTCCTACCCACTGACGACGGATATACCGCCCACATGCCAGGGATCTGACCCTGATTAACTGTCAAATTCTTATTCATTTCCGCGCACTTTTTACCTAAAGGTTTTCTTTGGGCAAGCCACCAAAATTTCTGTATAATCTGCCGTTTTATTGTACAAAAATTTCTCTCACACCCGTTTGAATTTTTGTGAGTAGAATTTTCATACATTTTGAACTATCGTTTATGTATTTTCAGGTGCTTTCTCCTACCACTTGGGGAGAGGCTTTAAAACAACTGTGCTTTAGTCTGGGTATTGGATATGGCGGACTCATCGGAATGTCCTCGTTCAGTAAACCGGATAACAATTGTTTTCGAGTGAGTCAGTCTAAATCCAAGCGACACATTTAATTTATAAAAAATATCGTTTTTAGGATGCACTAATCGTAATCATCGGCGACTCAATGATGTCTCTGATAGGCGGTGCTGCTGTATTCTCGACTCTTGGGTTTCTCGCCACTCAAAAAGGGTGCGATGTGGATGATGTTGTCAATGATGGCTTCTCACTCGCCTTCGTGGCGTTTCCTGAAGCGCTGGGCCGAATGCCTCTGCCTGAATTTTGGTCGTTCCTTTTCTTTCTCATGCTTTTTTTCCTAGGAATCTCAACAGAAGTTGCATATGTCAATGTGTTCTGTTCAACAATATGTGATCAATTTGTGGGTCTGAGAAAAAGAAAATGGATGGTAGTATTACTTTGGAGCATGGTTTTGTATGTATTAGGATTTGTAATGGTTACAGATGTGAGTTATTATCATTTGGAGTAAGGTGTACATAAGAAAATCTGAGAAGCCGCACTATTTCAAAATATATCTTTGCACGTTCTAGGCTGCGAATCGATATGGTTCCTTAGTCACAAAAAACTAATATTAAACAATTTGAAAAAAGGTACAATATTTTCATAAATATACTGTTTATTTTTATCTGTCGATGTAAGCAATCGACGCTCAATGATTTTCTAAAAATGTAATTCGTTTTTTTTATACAGTTCACTTCCATAATAAGAATAATTAATTTAAAGTAAAGAATATATCTGAAATTTAGGGCGGATTTTATTGGTTCATAATGTTTGATGAATATGCTGCGGGTGTTTCTTCTTGTTGTGCTGTAACAGCTGAAATTCTGATTGTTGCCTATGTTTACGGCAAGTTTTAACTCATACGCAATTACTATGATAAACTATTATTTAGGTCATCGCAATCAATTAGACGATATGAAAGAAATGCTTGGAACAACCAAAAACAAGTGCACCAAATATTTTGGACCACATTCGCCGTATTTCGGATTTAACTGGTTGTTCATCACTCCTGTTTTGGGAACAGTAAGTCTAATTTTTTGGAGCAATGCTAAACATTTTTTTCTTCATGTTATGGTAATTTTGGCCAGTATCCGAGACTATCCGTACAAAAATCAACCTGATGTATATCCATTCGCTTTTGATGTGAGTTTTTGGAACATTACAATATTCATCGTGTCGCTTTGTTCTAGATTGTCGGTTGGCTCGTGTGCTCTATCCCGATGTTGTTAGTACCCATATTTGCTTTTTTGGCTTTCATTGAATTCAGACGAAATGGCCACGATTTGAAGGGGCTTTTTATGAAACAACGGCAACTCAGGTCATATGAAAGAATCTATCAACAAATGGGGATGAAAGATCGCATCAAACAGGTTTATTTTCAAGCTGCTTTTGACTAAAACTGAATATACTTTCTCAGAAAATTCTTCCCGACCGTGAGCCGTGGGACGATGGGCCTTCTGGGTATCAACTGTGCACTTCGCCTGAATCCATGTGGCCGTCTTCGAGAAGAGAAAACTACCCCGGAAGAACCAATCTGTTAAACTCTGTTTCCAGCATTCATAGCAAGACACAATGAAGATTCCCTTTTGAAATCATTTGTATTATCAGAACAAAATTGAAAGATTCATTGCAAATAGACAGGGCAATTTGTCATTCTTCCCTCCCTGCAATCAATTCTTTGCAAAGCGTCGAAAAGTTCTCTGAAAAAGATTTGCCTAACGTTTTCCTTTATCAAAGTAATATTCAGAACGCTTACGCGGAAGGACGATAGCCACTTCGGAGGCTGTCACTGTAATAGATCTGAAAATTGAATAGCTCGTCTAGCTTATGTGCCAGGATGTCTGAATGCTTACAGCTGCTCCAAAAAGTAGAAGAGCACATGCGAAGGCTGTAGTAACAAGAGAAATCATAAACTGCTGGGGATTTTTTAATTTTTTCAACTTCTTGGAAAATAAAAATAATTATAACCGTTGAGGAACGCCTTTTGCTAACACGTGGTTTTTTTCGTTCCAAAAATTTCAAATTAAACGTGACCAATGTTAGGAAACAGAAAACTGAGTAAGCAAATATTGGACATTTTTTGATTCATTGTTTATCTCATTAACACAACTCGTAAATAGCTAAAAATTAGTCTCGCGTCGTCATGGGAGAAAACAAAAAAATCAACGATATTCTGTTGCCATTGGTAAGTTCAATGCCGGCTCTTCGAAATGTCTGAAAGTTTTTCTTTCCAGAAAGGCAAACGTCTGCGTTTAGGAAATCGCGAGTATAAAATTTGTGAGCCCATTGCGACTGGTCCGTTTTCATCTGTATTCCTCGTGGAGGAAGATGGAATACCATATGCAATAAAAGTGGAGGCTCAGAAAGGATGTTTGAGACCTGTGTTGAAAGTTAGTTTATTAAGACTATACGGAACCGGAGAAGGACTGGAACGCCGGAAAATCTCGCGGAGCACAAATTTTCCCGCGTTCTAGATCACATGTTCTGCGGAGATGCTTATGTGAGGCCTCCGGTGTAATTGCAACTTGCGCTTGATGAATAAATACCTCAGTTTACATAACAATTACCAGTTGAAAGTTTGCACCTACGCCGCTGTTCTAGAACATCTCGAACATTCTGGAATGTCTTAGAAACTTCGGAAAACTATCTATCGAAGTTATAGTTTCGCACTTATGAAGCTGATTTTTGATATGTGATACACGGGCATCCAGACTGCTAAATTAGCAAAATGTAGAAAGTTGCGCATATCAAAGTAGGAAGCCCACGTTCTTTTGAATTATTCAAAATTCTCTTAATAATAAATAGATATCGATATAATACATTTGGTATTCTACTAAAGGGTAATTGGTTTCCAAAGTGAAAAAGGAAGTCGGGCGTCACAGTTGAAATGGCTGCAACCGAGTCTGAAAAAATTTGCAATTATGAAATCGAGTAAACCCACCAACTTTTCGTTTTCAAGCATTAATGCTAAAAAATTAATTAAAGAAAATTGGCTCACATAAATGTACACACACTGTCTCACCGCTTTTCCAGGTACGGCCACGGCCATTTCAATTGTGATTGTAGATTCCCACCTCAATATGGATGCCACTTTGACGTTTCCTTTTTCATCCTCACCACCCTGAGCGTAGAATTATGCTACTAAGACTACAAATTCATTTAATATAATATGTGGTTGCTTCGTTATATTTTGCGGAATATTGAATTAATTCTTCAAAAGAATCTGAACGAAACACTAATCATTTCAGCTCGACCATGCTGTGCTAACAGCACTGGGAAACCAAACGGGCTTCCCTTGCTTAATTGATGCTGGACGGACTGATCACTTCAAATACGTAGTGATGCAATTAGTTGGACCAGATCTTTCAATGCTACTCGAATTTGCTCCGAAACAGCGTTTTTCTCATTCAACTATTTACAAAATTGCCCTTCAAACTCTCGACCGGCTTCGTGTTCTTCATGAAGCTGGATGGTTGAATAGAGATGTCAAAGCCCAAAATTTTGCAGTCGGCCTGGGCGAAGAGAGTAACATTGTTTATATGCTTGATTTTGGTTTGACACGGCGATTTTTGTAAGCTATTATTTATTTGGATTGATTTTTTCAACTTTTCAAACGGTTACAAAATTATTTCAGAGAACCCGACGGTCGTCGTCATCTCCTCCGCCCATGGGGCCCATCTGTCGGCACTTATCCATATGCTCCATTGAATTCCCTTGGATTTTTGGATCAAACACCAGCTGACGATGTTGAAGGATGGCTCTATATGATAATTCACTTGCTCAACGGACTACCATGGCACAATTCGAAACGGTCTTTGGGTCTCGCAAAGGTTAGAGAATGGAAAATGTACTGTAGAAGACCTGGAGGGAAGAGACAGCTATTCAAGGACATTCCAACCGGATGGATGGAAATATTTGATATTATTCTGAATACTGCGTTAGTATCGTTCTTCAGTTAAAAAAAAACATTTTCAATATGAAATATGCCCCATTTTCAGCCAACACGACTTTCCTGACTACAAAAAAATTGCCAACAAAGTTCTTTCGATTGCTCGCGAAGAGAAGGTTGATCTAACCGAACCATTTGATTGGCAGGTAAATTGCTTTTTTTTTAAATATGGCTAATGGTTTAGTCTTAATCGTACATATTTTTTTGAAAATTTTATTTTAATGTCAGCTTTAATTATTATAATAAGGAACTATTTACGGCCACTACTATACTTGTGACTAAAAAGATTCATTCGTTTTTGATTTCTTGAATTGAGTTTTCAGGTCAACCCTGTCTTACGTTCTCTGGTCAGATTGGGTCCATTGAGTTGTGATGAGCTGACTGCTCAAACATGTGGAACTACGAGAGACACGAGAATGATCTTATCACCTTTATAAAAAAAATAAAATCATATGAACCGGACTCTCTGGTTCTGGGTCACCATATCAAGTTGATACCGCTTACTGATGCATTTTATGTGGCCGAACCAGAATCTTTGACTTTGTTTGTAATTTTCAACAGTAGTTTTATCGCAGTTTGCTTTTACTATGTTTATGAAATCTCGAGACGAGAAATGGAAAGCTAAAACTTAATTAAATTGCTACCCTTTACAAATATATACGATTAAAGTTGAACTATGGAGTTCTACCAGTTGCATCTTCGAAACCTCAATGCGATAGTTCCACCCCCCTCATTTAAAAATGTTTCCAAAAATATTTCAAATTTTTGATTTGAATCTTAATATTTCAAGTTTTCGTTCACTGTTGAAATTCTCAAGACTAAGGCTTCCATTTGGGCGAAATTTCGCCCGTCTCCTCTCACCTTAGTCTTCTTCTTCGTCTTTAATTCGTCTGACGCATTGTGTTGACAACTTTTATATTGCGTAAGACAAATGCAAGATGAACTGAAAGACGAATGAAGACGAGGAGACTTTTCAAGACGACTTTTTGTCTTCTCACATAGCGCAGTTCAGTTTCCATTATGTTTTTCGCAATAGAAGTTCGATTTCGAACTCACAGTAAACGCACTTGCACTCGGATGAATTGCGTGAAAGATAATGTGAAAAACACCAAACCCATGCCATCCATTTAAAATAAAACAACAAGAATTGACCATAAAACGTAATTTTCAACTATTCAAATACAAAAAAATTAGTTTTCAATATATCATTCTCAAATAATGTTAGTTTCTGAAAAAGTTCAATTTGTTTTTATAACCTTGTAAATATTTATTGATATTTTCCCTTGAATAAATTCCAAAATTGCTTTCCGCGAAAGAATATAGAAAAGTGAGGAATGGCTGTCAATTCATTGACGACTAGATTTATAATTCTGAAGAACTCAGAATTTAAAGAAAAAATGGGAAACCAGACTTTTTTGTGCTTTCTTCCATGTCGCCAATTTGTCTTGGGCTATTAATGAAGTCCGGTAATTTTTTTTTCAGCACAATGCTAGCGAGCACGATAGCTTACTTGTACTCCTTCACTTCATCAATTTCTTTCATTACTTCTATGATAAAAAGAAAAAATACATAGAGTAGAACATCATCTCTGAAAAAAAAAATGAAACACATTAAACAACAAGAAGATACATGGGGGGGGGGGGGAAACACGTTGCTAATAATCGCAACTGCCAGCGCATTTTTTTGGATACCGCAGAGAGCTCTTGCATCAGTAACGTGACAAGTCTTCAATAAAATTTCATAAACATTATGAGATTACGAATTTCTAAAATATTCTCTTAATTTACCTTTTGAGTTGCGCGAATAGTTATAATTTTCGCTTCATAGCCGTTGAAAGTATACTATGATTTTGAATGATACGGAAACAATTGACACTCCGAAATTTCTACCTGTAATCGAATCACAGATTACAGATGGGTTTACATGAAACAATGGAAGAACGCAGCTGCGACAGTGATAATTCGCATCGGGACTACCGTGTTAACGAACAAGCGGCGGAAAATAAATTACATACTGGGGTAATACATCGGGTTAACGACTGCGAACATTTAATGAAAAAAGAAAGTTAAGCCAGATAAAACAACTAAAGAAAGTGATAAAGTAAATATCGTTTTCCATGGAATAAATGCCGAGATGATGACAATTGAAAAGGAATGTGAGTGAGTATAAACTAGGGATATCCTAGAAATCAACAAATCATGTAATTATCTTCAGCTGGAATTCTGAACTGGAACTGGAAAAGTTGTATAACTACATAACTCGCTGCAACGTCCGAAACTGACGATTCTGAATTTAAATAGTTTTTAAAAATGTCACACATATTTTTACCTTATTGTTGCTATTTTATCTGGAACTATTGAATTTTATGCAAGTTGAACTCATTGTTGTTTTTAATTTCAGAAAAATTCTAACATAGTTTATCAAAATTATTTAAGATATTTCCATTTTTGTGTTCATTTCTTGCAGATATTCCGTTATCCATTAAAATTGACAGTAAACGTAGAACGCGTTTCCATATTTTCCATCTACTTCGCTGAGGAACATAGAGACGTAGAGAAAACGAGAGACTCCGCCCTACTGGCGCGTCAGCGACGCGTTTATTGATTTCTGCATTTTGTGGTTTCAGGAAACAATTATCGAATATCCGTATTCTTTGATGGAAGCGTCCGATTTTTCTCAGATTTTCGCAGCTTGCTCGACAGATGCTAATATGGAAAACGAAATACCTTCTAGGTCGACGCAGCCGAGTGAAGCAGGTGAAACGGTAAGCCTAAATTTAGACATTTTTCTATAAAAGTTCCGTTAAATTTTTAGTGGAAAACCTGCACAGAGCCAAGTAAAGTAATCGAAATGTTCTATTCCGAAGGGAACTATTATCATTATGGTAATATGGAAAAACTGGTAGAGCTTGCTAAAACAAGTCCGAAAAATGTACGCGGGAACAAAAAGAAAGTTTCATCATTTCAATCACTTTAGGTCAGAGACACTCTGTCTCGACTCCGAAAAAAAGATGAGCGCAGCGGAAAGCCAGTACCGCTACCGCCGAGACAATCTTATGAATTTGACGATGTGCAGCGTCATTTACTCGAAAAAGCTTTTCAAGAGTCACCGCAACTTGATACAGATGGTTCCCGAGAGCTTTCGTCTATCACTGGTCTAACCGTAAAACAGGTAATCCTACTTTAAATGAACATCTTTAAGTAATGCTTCTATTCAGATCAACAATTGGTTCTGTAATCAACGTCGAAAAGCAGATGGTAGAAGTGCTGAAAAAGATAAGAAACGAAGAGAGCGAATCCGGGAGGAAATGAGAAGGAATGGTTTAGGGGTGAGTAAAGTTAGTTAATCCTCTTCTCAATATTGATTTAATATTCAGAGAGTTGGAACATTTCCTCAAGAAACTGTTGAACTTTTTGAGAAAGAATATGAAATTATGATGCAGTTAGCAGTTATTGGCGGCGGAAAAGTTAGGATTCCTTATGGAGATTTGGTAGAGAAAACAGGCATGGATAGGAAAAAAGTGAGGCAGTTTATAATTTTTTAAACGAACAATTTGCACATTAATATTTATGCAGATTCGGGATTGGTTTTCGAAAAGAAAAGGACGCGACAAAAGAAATCAGAAGAATTCTATCAATGTAACGATAGGTTATGAAGAAAACCCATATACGAAAACAATCGACACTGTTGAGCAACAGAAAAATCGGGCTCATTCGACAGAAAATGAGCCTCTAACATCGCAAGAAATCCCTCCTGCTTCGCAGCAGCAAACGATATTGAGCATATTCAACAACCTTTTTCAAGCACTTCAAAACAATTCTACTACAGCTACTGTGTAATTTTTGCTGAAATCTTAATCCCTTCCTGGTTTTTGATAATTAAAAGGATTTATAAATTCTTTTAATTAATTTATCGTACAATCAACGTCATAATTTACATTCACACTTTGAGTTACCCGAAAAGCGATACATTGACTCTGTTAAAAATCTATTTTTGGGTTAAAACTATTCAAATGTTGAGAAAATTAATTAAAGGCAATCGTAAAAGTAGATGGATGGAATAATGGGGAAGCTGGGTCGGTTTACAGGTGGAAATAGCTGAGGTTCATGAGTGCAAAAATGTGCTTTGCTGCTCAAATTATCGTTCTTGCATTTTCACGTTGAAACTTTTCCAAAAGCTTGGTCTAGGAACAAGATGGCTATCCAATTCATCCAACTATCACCGGATATAAAAATAATCGAAAATGTTTGGGGATATCATGTGAGAAAGATTTACGGTGGAAACAAAAGTTTCGGCAACTTTACTCCCCTTCAAAAAGGTCATTGTCGGAATACTGTGACTTACACATGCCTGCCTGGACAATTTATACCTATTGATGAATGAACGAATTTCTCAAGTGGCAAGGAACAACAGAGCCTCGGTTGGTTAATAAGCCACACTTTTTTGAATTTTTTCAATCATATGATATTTTAGATGTTAATTACATTAATTACATTTGCATTGAAATTTAATTAAATATATATAATTGATATAACTGAAAAATAATTTTCAAATTTGGAATTCGAAAAAAAAAGTGACATGATACGACATGCAATACGCAAATAAGCTCTGGCATACATGTTTGTGGCCGAAGCGACATTGGTAGTAGCAATCAAATTATTTTATTCATTGAATCGAAATTATATTTTATTTACTTACTTGGACGCTCGGTAGTCGGCTGGGGATGTTCTCAGCGCCGGGCACACGTCTCTTTCCATTTTTTTTCGGTCCTGTGCGGCTTGGGACCAGTTGCCGTCGAGAGTATTAACTTTCTTCAGTGCATCGGACCATCTTTTTGCGGGACGGCCCAATGTTCTTTTCACATCCCTTTGATACCAGAAGGTGATTCAGTTTGTCCATCTGTCTTCTTGTCTTCGTACAACGTGGCCTGCCCATCGGTACTTCGTCGTGGCTGTGTATTCCACAGCGTCTTGGATGCCGGATTTTTGCCGTAGATCGATGCTTTTTAGAATCTGCTCTCGTTTTTCTCTTCTATTAGTAAATAATGATCTTTCTAGGGCTCCTTGAGTTCTTGTGAGAATCATAGAAGTAGTCTTGTTACCGGCACCCGCAGCAGAGCGCAGGGAGAACTGTCGAATCGAATAGTTCGGCTCTTACCTTCTTGCTGGATATGAGTTGAGTAGCTTCTTTCATATGTACTGCCCATGGCCGCCCATGCTGAGCTTCTTCTTCGGCTTATTTCTGCTTTGAGATTGTTGTCCATGGATACCACTCTTCCCAGATAGATGTATTTGTCGATATACAGAAGTGGGATTCCTCCGACAAAGATGGGATACGCGGCTTCCCGACTATTTCTCATGACTTCCGTTTTGCTGCGATTCATTTCCAGTCCGATGTCCTTTCTTGATCTTGGTAGTTGTTTCCATGTTACATTCCTCGAGGAGATTGATATATTCTGCGTCGACTCCAGCTTGATGGAGTGCGTTCCAGACTGCATTGAGTTCTATCGAACTATCGAAGGCTTTAACATAATCGATAAAGTAAAGGTTGAACGGTTGTTTGAACTGCCTCTGACATTCGATTAGTTGAGTGACTGTGTTGATGTGGTCGATGCAGCTAAATTTCATTCGAAATCCAGCTTGTTCGATATGGAGTAGAAGTCGACGACGATTTTCTCGATTTTGGTTCGGGTATTTTCCTGCCGTCCGTTCTCTCTTCTCAGTGTCTTGTCATGGTTCTTTTGTCGTTCATGTTTCTTCGACACCGTTTCATTCCGATAATTTTTTTTATTTTTCCCATGCAGTCAACCCCATTTTAGCGGCCGGTTTGATTTTTTCTATACAGGGTGGCCGATACGTATACGGAATTACGTAATGCTGAATATCTTTGAAACTGAGACTACTACTATGAAACCAAATTTATTTTTTCATAAACTGGAATTTAAGGAACCAAAATTGAAGAAATTGCCCGAAGTTCGACCCTTTTGCCGCGATGCAGGCCTTCAGACGCTTCGGAACAGAATCAGCAGTGCGCCGGAGGTAGTCGTCGGAGATTTCGGCTCATGCCTTTTGAAGAGCAGTTGTGAGAGACTTCCTTTTGGATGAGGCATTAAAGGCGCATAGACTTTCTCGGTGACGATATCCGACACGACCTTGCATTTTAACTGAACATAGCACTGAACTACGATGCATTTTTTTCAATTAAAATGCTATTGTGAATAAGATTAAAGAGGCATTTTTTGCATAAAAATGCATCATGAATAACTCCATAACTGCTTGATTCGAGCAGATTGTTCAATGGTGCGCGTAATTCTTTTTTAAACTATTTTTTGATGGCTCCAACAGCTTTGTCTCTTTTAATCAAATTAAAGTTTTTATTAAATTATATAGCGAAATTAGTTACAGAAACTTATAATTTTAATGGGGTTATTCATGAAAAAGCACAATTGCATTAAAGTGACATTTTTTGGGCAATTAATTCTGCACTACCTAAAAGTGCACTACCAATAATTTTTGCACTACCCTGATTTTGCACTACCTACTTTTTTTGCAATTTTTGCACTACCTAATTTTGCACTACTAGAATATTGATTTTGCACTACCTCCGATTTTGCACTACCATTTTCGCAGTTTATTTTGCACTACCAAACATGATTTTGCACTACCAAACTTGATTTTGCACTACCTCTGAGTTCATTTTGCACTACCATTTTTGTGGTTTCCACTTTTTGTAACACTACTTTTATTTTTTCGTGACAACACCTCTAGTCCAAACAAAACAAAGAATGAAAAAATTATGACAAGAGTAAGCAACAACAATTAGTTTAAGAATTATGGGTCCGATGAACCAACGTCGTCAGTCGTCGTCAACTCCTTCATCTGAATCGGTTCCATACATTTTTCAGTTGAAATCTTTTCTCCATAGCGCCCTTAGTATCAAGGTTTTAACTTTAAGCGGGATTTAATGTTTTAAAGTTTTTTTTTTTGAAAGTACCTTACCCTTTTGATAGTTTCTGGACTCCAGTTTCGACGGATTTTCTCAAATCTTTGCTCGTCTCCACGAAGTCGGAAAATGTTCTGTTTCTTTTTCTTCTATGTGATCTGCGCAAGTCAAGCCGCTCGTCACATTAATTTAATAATTATATGGAGCCAAGAAAACCTTGTAGTTTTACAAAAAAGTGGAAACCACAAAAATGGTAGTGCAAAATGAACTCAGAGGTAAATAGTGCAAAATCATGTTTGGTAGTGCAAAATAAACTGCGAAAATGGTAGTGCAAAATCGGAGGTAGTGCAAAATCAATATTCTGGTAGTGCAAAATTAGGGAGTGCAAAAATTGCAAAAAAAGTAGGTAGTGCAAAATCAGGGTAGTGCAAAAATTATTGGTAGTGCACTTTTAGGTAGTGCAGTATTAATTGCCCATTTTTTGCATTAAAATACAATTGTGCTTTTCATGAATAACCCCATAAGAAAACATTGGTTTACACGAGATGAACTAAGTGACAGAACTGTCATTTCTAGCAATGGACTTCCCGAATTAGTAAGCTAGAACGTATTAAATTCGCGGATTTGTTTCCCAAATAATTAAAATGCATTTCGTGGATTAATATTGCAACTAGATAATGCGGGCACCTTTTCGTTTGGTCCGCTACTTCTTGTAGACTGTAATCAATATTTTAATCATCGAAAAAATGGAAGTCAACATTTCTCTTTATACAGAAATGTAAGTTTTTATTATTTAAGGTCACTTGAATGAGCAATTTTAAGTGCGATAATATGAAGATAATAGGCAAAATAGCGGCGTAAAGGATTGTACTGAAAACATTTATTGAGGAAACAGCAGTTCAATTTCAACATTTCTATAGAGATTTTTCCTTTTTTTTAAATGTGTTTTGCTGTTTTCGTAAAAACCCGGGTTAGATGCACTCGTGCATAACAAAAAATGCAAAATATTTCATTTTCATGCACATTTTAACTGGGCGGGCGCCCCACAAACCATAAGAGAGACGCAGACGTCGGGCAAATTTACTTGCGTTTCTTCGATTCATAGTTCTTGTTAAAGGTCTGATAGTTAGCCGAGACATTCTAGTGCCGATCGATACTGTCGTTTATAATATTCTACCATTTTGGAGCCTAAAATTGAAGTAAAATTTGCAGAAAATAATTTCTCCGCTATAATAATCGAAATGGCTAAATCGATTTTCACTATGATTCTTCCCAATGTACGTTTTTACAATAGAGAAACAGAAAGAAAAACTGATTTCTCTCATCCTGCATTTTAACTTTCCATTTCAAATGCTTTCCAGCTAAAGGATGTCTAACGAACTTCCCAAACTTGAAGAGCCGGATTTACGGGAAGTCAAATCAGAAGATCCCGATGATTTCTTAGATATATAAATGCCGACGCTGACACCAGTGTTCAATTTTAAAAAAGCCGATTATTCGTATCCCCAAAGGTATCTTTTACTTAATTATTAACATAGTTGTATCGGGCACGACCCGACCAGCTGAACCACACTGATGTCAAATTGATTTCGAGTGTACTAAAAATTACGGCTTTGCATAAAATAGAAAGAAAATTTAAATATATAAGTTTAAATCATTTTTTTCAACATCAGTCAGTTTTCGATAACACACTATATGCAAGTATCTGACAACTATAAATAGTTATCAATTTTTAAATTTTAGAAAAAAAAGTAAAATCGAATTTCAGACAATACAAATTTCTAAAATATTGTCGCGGAACGTTATTGTTATCGATTGCGATGCCTGATAAAGAAATATCACGATAATTTGGAAAAGCTAGAAATCGCTAATAAAGCAACCATTGCAAATAGAAGTATTTCTCTGTCATTGGATGATAAAACGACAAGGTATTTCATACTTAAAAACGCTTTCCTTATTTCAAGGCCCTACTGATTTTAGATTTATTAACGCCTACAAAAAAACATGCAATACTTTGGAAAAAGAAAAAGAACTTCTTGAAGCACAGTTATTATCGCCGTAAAAAAGTTCCAACATTTTTTCGAGCCCGCGAAAATCGTGATTTGAATTTAGAGGCTCCGCCCATTTCATCAGCGCATTTGCTATGCGCGATATATTTTTATCAGAAGAAACGAAAAAAAAAAATAAATGACGCAAATTGATATATTTAAACATTCGAAGAAACGTGTAAAAAAATTCACGATTAATACAATTTCGTTCTTTTAATCCAGTTTAATTCTGAAAATTCAGAAGAAAAAATAAGGAGCCTCTAAATTCAAATCCCGATTTTCGCGGGCTCGAAAAAATGTCGGAACTTTTTTACGGCGATAATAGCATATCTAGAAGATAACGAAAATGTGCTTCAACAAGAGGTAGCATTCAATTTGGGCGTTGATTGCACCACTCTTATCTCAATCAGCGATAAATGCGTTTCGCCGCCTCTGATCCGAATGAAAAATAAGAACATGCCAGAGTCTGAGTCGTGCTGGAAGAAATCTTCGTTGTAGTTCCAGAAACGATACGAGGAAGAGAAAAGGAAGCATCAGATAGCAACAGGGAAACTGGAGATTTTGAAAAGTCAAATAAATAAGTCAAAAAATATAATTCTTCGTCCGCAGATTGGAAAAAACTGACAGTCATTGCCCCGGAAGAGTCAAATAAGAAGTGATTTCAGACTAACTGTAGAACTGTTATCAGAAAAACATTTCTTTTATGCATTTCAACTGTAATACTGAGCGGATAAGCAACAGCTTTTACTTTAAAAATATCAGTTGTAAGTGATTGATAAAAAATCATCTGTAAAATTCTTTGAACTTAATTTTGACAATAAATAATTTTTTTAATGTTTTTTTGCTTTGAAAAAAATCATTCTGAAGGTATATCCTTCTCTTTACCTATTTTGTTAAGATTTGAACAAGGCGTGGAAATTTCGAATTTTGATTTAAAACATTTGGATCGAATAAATTTGATGGGTAATAAAAACTTAAAAGAAGCTTTCCGGTCTTTGGACACCTTTTGCCTAGTAGGCAGGCACTGCCTACTATGTTTATTCTTTATTAATTGATCGCACGTTACAAAGACCACTGATGTTCAGGTTCTACCAGTATAAATACGATGTACTGGATGATTGATTTTTCCCTGAAATTTCGGCTAGTATAAGTGCCAGCAAATGAGCGTGAACAAAAAAATTCAAATAATGTTATACGCGTGTCAACTGTCACATAAAAACTGAAACTTCTGAAAATATTTGGCTAAATGAATTTAACAAACAAGCTTATTTCCCTGAGTTGTCTCTGAAGCACCTGGATTTTGAATATTCAAAGATTTCTAGAATATAATTATTACTGTTGATATTGTAAAAGATTTACATTTACATTTATTTACAGGTCGATGACCAGTAAGCGGCCGAAATTAGGAAAAAGAAAAAGCCGTCTAGCCCGTCTGAATAACTTTAAGGGCGATGGACGTAAAACCGCGGAAATTCGGCGCTTAGAACGGGAACAGAGTAACTCCAAGCTTGCCATGATGTCCCTGGATCCATCCTTTTCTTCAAGTATCGCTCAATGTGTTAAAGATCGTGTAGACAGGGTTGCCCTGAAACTTCCGACGGAATTTCAGCCGATCCCGAAGCCATGGCCGAAAATCGCGCAAGGAAACACTTCCTCTGTTGCCCCGACTGCTGTTTCGTCTTCGCCAGAAAATTTCAATGATCAACAAAGGAGGCTTGTAATGATGCTCACCGATAGAAGTACACAGGATACCGTAAACTGCTCGAACACTTCATCTACAGTATCTCTAAGTGCTGCCATTCAGCCAGCAGTCGAGCATCTCATGATTGCTAAAAATCATGCAGTCAGTCACCTTGTTAAAGTAAAGGTTCCGGCACAAACAAAACAGTCGTTGTCAGAAATGTCTGTTCATAACAATAACACTCTTGTTGATGAATTGGAAGCTTATAGGCAGAGTTTGATAGCTGCTGAAACGAAGAACAAACGACTGGAAGAACAACTGGAAAAGCTAAATAAAGAACTCCAGCAGAGAAATCGGCATGTCGGAGAAGAAGAGGGTGCCTCGTGGCAGCAACGATACGCTATTCTAGAGAACTACTGTAGAATTTGTAAAGGAGAAAATATGAATTTAAATAAAGAACTAAGAGAAAGTAAAAAGGAAATAGAAAAGGTCAAAAAGGAATGTGAAAAGTTGGCAATGGAAGCAGCTTACTATAAATCCAACTGCAAGTAAGATTATTATATTTTTGTAAAACCTTCACAATATTTTTGTAGAAATTCAACATATGGATCACAACTCAGGAGAGTTTATCGAAAAAAAGTTGTTGACCCTAATGCACCACCTGCCACACCAAAAATACGCGGCCCAAAAACAACTGGTTTGGAGAAGGAAATAAGTGATATGCCACATCGATTGATGATGAACGCCGGAGACATTTCCCTGTATTGATATGTATTTACAATTTCCTAACCTGTTAAATATACATTTTTAACTTCATAACCTTAATTACTTAGTTGAAAGTTGTGAAAAGCGTTTCAAATTAGAAAATTTTAAATGCATGCGAGAAACTTTAAGCAATAGTTCCATTGTTTCCGAAATCCGCAGTTTCCACAGTTCACCGTTCTCACTTACAGTATCATTGAAGGTGTTCAGTGACGAATGTTATTTATGGATATTCTGGGTAATTAGAACAGTCTATAAAAAGAATATAAAATGGACTATAATCTTTGAAGTCTGCTCAAGATTAATTCATCAATACGATTGATACTTACCTAAAAAGGCAGTGAGCAAGGCGGATCCATTAGTTTCCGTTATTTTTTGAAATAAAGTTTATACCGAAAACAAGCTCTGTGTCTAATTTCCAATATTTATCTTAGAAAACAGTTTGAAAATACAGTTATTACACGATGATGTGTTTATATATGTGCACCAAGATCTCCTTAGAAATGTTGGTTTTCTACAGGCAAACAACGTTTAGAAACAATTTATTTTCAGAAAGGACCAATGGAAAATGAGAACAATGAATAATTATTCTTCTATTGCTAGAATATTATCATTAAAACATAGCTCCTTCACTTTTTTCTTCTTCGAAAATCTTCGTTTGACGTTGATTTATTATTTTTAGTTCGCACTACTAGTACTTAAACGAGAGACAAGGAGAGCAGGAGGAGAAAAACGAATTCGCTTTCGCTTTTCCGGGGGAAGGTTCTGAGGCCTAACAATTCTGTTATAGCCGAGTTCGGGGTATTTTCTAGGACACGGCCACAACATGTAGATATACGGCAATATGTATTGCATTTTTTCTCCGGTTAGGTATTGAATCTCATTGCATTTGTGATTTTTCTTGAAGATTTAGGGCTTAAATTAGTTTATATACACTTATTTAAGTATAAGATTAAACATTTCAAGAGTTTCGTTTGAAAAATCAATAAAAATTGCTATTCTGGCTAACCGGTTATTCCCGAATGAAAAATTGTAAAGCTAGACGGTGTCTGTAGCAGTCTTAAGCTAAATTCTTCGATAAATATTAATATGGATGCATTTTGTGTTTAAAAACATGTAGTACGAACTGTAACAGCTGAAAGAGCTGTTTTCACATGGCGCTTCGAAAAATTTCATTCGCCGCTACTTCAATTGTTGAGCAGCGATATCTACTGAATGAAAAGGAAATGAACGCTGTTTCGATCCTTTGTTCTGGCGTTTTGCAAGTCAGTTCCTTCTATTTTACTGCTTCTTCCATATTTTTGAGCGTGCTCTCTCAAATTGCGAGCTTCTAAAATTTTAAAATTGCAATAATTTTTGGTGAAAACGAAAATTGTGGAAATTTTCAGCAGAAACACAAAAAAAAATGAAACAACACGTTGATAAAAATATTGCGATAGAATTATTGATAAATTTGATGAATATAAGAGCTGAGACCGGCTAAACGTAAAGAATTTTAATTTTTTTTAATCCTTGGTTGTTTACTTGTGATACACGTCATAAAAAAAGGCATTTTCTTGTCCTATATTTTACAAAAAAGATTTTATAAGGCTAGCAACTTTACCTGCACCGTTCTAAACCTCGATTTTTTTTGGTGTTATTCAGGAGTCGGAGACACCAATCTACATTTGTTGGCGTTTTATTTTAAAAAAGGAACAGTATATTGATTTGTATTTCGCAAAATTTTTTGCTCTCGGAAACTGCACTGGGATCATTTTTCTCTTCGGAAATCAGAAAATAAAGCATTTACCAATCATATTATCGGATTGCGAGTACGTGGTTTGTCGTATAGTTGCGGTGTTTGGGTCTCGTTAGGGAATAGCGCGTTTTAACGCGCCAATTTAAAAATTGTAAGAAAGCGGTCACACTGTGTTTGTGATTTCTTTTCGAAAATTGAAGCGAATATTGGTGTTAATTAAAGAAACATGATTTTCGAAGCAAAATATAGAAAAAAATTCCAATATTCGCTTCGATTTTCGAAAAGAAATCACAAACGCAGTGTGTGCGCTTCCTTACAATTTTTAAATTGGCGCGTTAAAACGCGCTATCCCCTAACGAATCCCAAACACCGCCACTATACGACAAACCACGTACTCGCAATCCGATAATATATTGTTCTGTTACTTTCAAAACACGATATTAAATCGAATTTCGGTTTTATGTGCCCCTTTCTGTTGTCTCTGGAAACTCTCTGCTGGTAATCTGGAGTCTTGAGAAGATTCTAGCAATTTTAGACACGACTTCTCCTCTGGAAAAATGGGGTTTCTATGCTTGTCTACGATCGAAATGTGGTTTGCTCACGATAAGCGCCTTTAAAAATACTCACTAAATGTGCCAGAAACAAACTTTTGTGAAAATTTCCATACTATTTATTTTGGAAGCTTTAAGCTGTTTCCAGGTGTCATTTGAAAATAGAATATTAATACAATGATTTTATCCTCGTAGCCCACCTAACTATAAGACAAATACTCTGGACATACAAGAGCACAGTCTGAAACTCAAAAGCTTGAATTTCCGCTGAACTTGAAATATTCTAAAATAATCAGATAAATAAACTGTTATTTTAAGATTCTTTTTTTTTTAAGTCTCTCGCATTCGGTGATTTTCGGGAACACTTGGGGTGTTTTCAGCCACTGATATTATTTTTAAAACAAATATTCTGTATATGAGATGCATATTTATAATCCGTTTTTTTGAAACACTACTCGAAATGTAATCTAAATCCCATGAAATTAAAATGTTGAATTTTATAAGACAATTTTTTCACGACTCTTATAAACCCGTGATTGAAACTTAAATTTGTGATTAGACTAAAGACATGTATTTCCGGAGAATGCGCGAATGGACTGGAAAGAAGTTAATTTTTGTTATTTTCTCAGAAAAATTTTCAATTATTCATCGAAATAATGGACGGTTTCTTCAACGATGGAGGTCGGAACATCAAGCATTGCTCCCAAAAACGGTAAGACTCCTTTTCCTTTGAAATTATATGTCGTGGTATCCACAAATTAAGAAAAAAAGAAAAGAAATAGGTGTTTCCCATTCATTTAATTTTACGTAACATAATAAATGACGTTGCTCGATATCACTGCATGACTTTTACTCGGCTATTCAATGTTTCAAAATATGGTTATTTGAAATTGTTGGTATCCGCAGAAAGAATGGACGTTTAAACTCGTTCTGTTTTGAAACCTCCATCTAATGCAGCCAGCTCGTTCGCCACTAACTGTTTCAAAAATATAAATTTCAAAAATTACACTCGGTGACGAATAGCTCGGTTGAAACATGGAAAATTCTGAAACGTCTATTTTGCTTATCAAAAGCTTTCAGATACCAAAATTATGAAAAAGGAACATTGAAATTCAATATCCGCGTTATGTCTGCGGCGATATTACTTTTACAGTAACTTCAAATGCGAAGCGTACCAAATGAAAATGATGGTCACCTGTTTTTTTCTTTTTTCCCATTTATGGACGCACCTAAATGATAAAGTTTAGAAAATCAAAGTCACTCTTCTCACTTGAAGATGACATAAAGATCTGGAATTTTATCGCGGAAAATTACCAAAATTATGGACCGTTCGAAATATTTACCAGAATGAAGGAAGCTATGGGATTTGAACAGGCGGATAGAAGTTTATATTACAGGTTTGTAGAAAACAGTGTGCCTTGTCAGCAAATCTCTTGACTTTGGCCGGCAAAATTATCAACAAAAAAGACGTAAAATTTTTGATTTTTTTATATACGATATTCAGCAATGTAATGCACAGAAAATCTCATATTTTTACAGTTTTTCCTACATTGTGCAATACAAAAGTGTTTTTAGTGTTTTTTTAGTAGTGACCAAAATAAGATAATTCTGCCTCCGAAGTTGTTACTTACCTACTTAGTCGACCCGTTATTCGCTTGTGCATGCGTAAATCACTAGTCATGACAACCGAAGTTACTTCATTATGAAAAAGCTCTTATTATGTAAAAGGTATCTAATAAAAACAAAAAAAATATCGCAAGGTTAATCAGTATTAAACCTTTAAACTAATTCAAACTTAACAAAAAGCGCAATGAAATTAGCTAAAAATATATAATTAATAGTTATATTAAAAATAATTACCTTGGATTTTGATATATTCGAAGTGAGGAGCCTTCCTCTTGTCGAGGAGAAATCCAGCTTCTAAATGAACTAAAATAACACACCGAATCTGAATGTACTGTTGGAGAAATAGGGAAAATCTGCTTATAATGCTGAAATTTGAATATAGCTATTCAAAAGTTAGTGTAGATTTACGAAAATAAATTCATTACGATTTAATACATTCGGAGTGTCGTCGTTTTATTCGAACAAAAAAAATATTTCGAAAGAACCGGACCGGCAAAATCACTGGTGTAACCGCAGTTTTCTATAAAGCCGTTTTCGTAAAGATTAAGATCATTCTTTGAAGATTTGTCAAGTGTATGTATGCTCCATATCTTGATTCTCGAAGTTTCTCGAGATCCTGAAGATGCGTTAGGCTTTAAAAAAATTAAATAGTATTTTTGTGAAACGACTTGAAAATGCTGAATATAAAAAAGAAAGTTTCCAAATATTTGAATTTTGGAATTTATCGACAATTTTTTCGGTATTGCTGGCAAAGCACACTGGCAGATAGCTGAAAGACTTTAAAAAATTGAGCCTTTAATTGATTCAGATTCCGAAACGTTCTATCTCCAAATCTTCATCTGGCCGAGTTCGATGTAGAAACTAAATTGCAGGTGGCCAAACGGTTCAGTTTAGTTATAAACAAGAATTTTGTTCAAGAGTATGCTCAAATCGCTTGGGTGAATGGATAAATTAATGAAAAATATTACAGACTAAGCGCATTCATGAAACTCGATATCGATGAAGACGGTGTTCTGATGAACTACTCATGGAGAACTCATTTGTCCGATTATTCCTCGTTGATGTCGTCTGGCGAACAGCCCCTATCATTGCCAGCGACAGTCTCACATAACGAAGATTTGAAAAAGATATTTCAAAATCCTCATTCAGCGTCATCCAGTAGATTTAAAAGAAATAGAAAATCTTCTTCATTAGATGCGAGTACATCCTCCCAATTGCCGAACACCTCGGCTATCAGAGAAATTGTCACCCAAGTTATCGAAGAGTCCAACCAAAAACTTTTGAATGAAATTAAATCTACAAACGAAGAACTGGCTGAGAAACTGAGATCCAAAGATATTAAGCCTCCTCAGGACAACAATATGGTCGAAAAACCCGGTCTGAAACACTACTTGGAAGGTCTGAAGGGGCTACTCAATCATTTGAACGCTCCAGAATTAACCGGCATTCAACTTCGTCTAGCATCTATCGAGAGCAAGTTGGGCGATAGAGATGAACCTCTTTCAATAGAATCTGTTCATTCGATGTTCGATATAGGATTAAAACTGTTAGGCGGATAATTATAATTGCAAGGCTGAAAATTTTATAGTTTTAAACAACAACTGTGCTTTCCGCTTTTTGTGATATCGGGTTTCATAGGTTTAAAACCATTAAGTTGTATTTATTCATTATTTCACTTGGATAATACTCAAATTAAAATTCATCTTATCATAAATGGCTACTTCTATTGTTTTAATTTCTTTAGGCTCGGTGAATTCCCCACGTTTTCCCTCGTCTTTTGTATTGTCATGAAAGCAAAACATCAAGTGAAAGAAAAATTATATTGAAGGTAACTTTTTATTGCATGTGAACCCAGGTTTATAATGCGGAATGTGATAAACTCCTAGAAAACTAGAAGAAAAGTGGCGGCAACCTTTAAAATGCACAGTGATTTATTTTTAATTCGTTTGGAGAGCACAATTAGGATCATAAGCTCTCAAATTACATTTATGAAGCAGGCAAGACCAAAAATTAAGTAAAATCATTTTTCTGAAATTTAGTTGTAAATTTAGAATAGCACGTAATAGTTGAATTTGACTTTATTGCCAAAAGGAAATATCCGGCTTATGGTAAATTTAGAGGCGAAGACCTGAATCGACGTTGATAGGGGGTCTCGAAGCGGAAAACAGTTCTTTTGAATCAATTATGCACTTTTTCTCGCCCGTTCTTGAAGAACTGGTTGCCCTAGCGCATCCCGTTGCATGTATGATTAAACAAAATGCGGAGGAAATGGGAAATTAGCTTCTTCCGCACTGCAGAACTGTCCAAAGTGTAGAAAAAAGGCGGGTTTCTCAGCACTCTGAAATAAAACGGCAGTGAAACTGGCCACCGTTTTAGCGAAACAGAATCGGAAAAATAAAAATTGGAAAGCATTTGTGAGTTAAACGGAGCAGGTTCGTGTTGAAACGTCAGGGAGTCCGTTCACCGCGACACCATCAGCCGTTTCGCAGACCCAATGCTACAATTAGATTCGGAGGATATCGTATAATATTTTTTCTTTTGCGGAAATTGCGCCATGCTTTGCTACAATGTAATACACTTTTTGGGCAGTACAATTCAAAGACGGGGAAAAATCGGCCATTAGCAAAGCGCCTTGAATAACCGTATAACTTTTTTGTTGTTTCCACGCGGCATATTCTGAGAAGCACTTTGGACGCGCCATAACAAGAATCGTTATTTATTACAATTTTACTGGGGAAATAACAGACTCTTCACAGTTACTTTTTTATTCGAACAGATTTATTTGTTATTTAAAGAGAAGAAACTACAAGAATTTTTAATGTAGTTAAGCCGATGTTGTTAAAATTAAGCAAAAGTGATAGTCTTTGAAGACTTTGCCCGGAATTTCAAGGCGTTACTTTCAACATTTTTACAGAGATTTATTAATTCGCAGTACTGCCGTTTTTCTGATCTCATTGCTTCATGCCACGCCATTGAGACGAATTATCGAAATCTACTCAAATAGGTGTTTTCTAAACTATTTCTAAATGCTGTTTAGATTATAATTGTAGATCGAGCTTTAGATTATTTCATTTACAACAAAAATATATCATACATTTACATTTTATGCCTAGAAACTATTTTTTTTATTATGGTCGGTGACAGAAACACACCCTAATAATAAGTTTTCTTGAATAAATCACAATGAAGGATGAATATCCGTGAATTGCGCTCTAATGATCACTAGAAAATGGCGCCATGTTTGAAACGGGAGCAAATCCGAGGGAAAACTTATGGGGTTATTCATGAAAAGCACAAAAATCATTTTAATGCAAAAAATGCATTTTTTTTTTGCATTAAAATGCATTCGTGAATAACATTAAAGTGGCATTTTTTGCAAAAAAATGCAATTGTGCTTTTCATGAATAACCCCATTAACTTCTGACAACATCTCTCGCAATACTTTGAAAATATCCCTTTCTCAGATAAAAATGGGACCTAAAAAGCGACAAAAAAGCTCATCAGGGGACGAAGATGAAGGTACTTCAGCAATCGACAACAAAAAAACAAGAACAGGTTTATTCAATTTAATTAACTTTTAATATAAATCTAAAATATGACCTAAAATTATTTTTAAATATTTAAGTTACAGGTAAACGAATATCACATCATAATAAAACCCCACCGAAAGATGACGAAGGTAAGGGAAGTTTTAAAAAATTGATGTAATGAAGAATAATTTTCAGACCCGAAGTACAGTTGCCGACTTTGCTCCCATCTGGTTGAACTTTATCTTTTAGAAGAAATTAAAGTCTGGTGGCAACGTCTTCTGCTCTACACTACGTATATCTATCACCAACTGATGTCTCCAGAAAGAGCCAAGTTCGGCTATCATCAAGCTTTGACACATGATATGAAAAAAACGTTCAAGGATCCGCAAAGATATCGTTTTTACATCTGCTGGGATCATCTTCCACATATTGGAAAACAAGTGCTGGACATGCTGAAAGTAAAACATCCTAATGATATAAAGAATGCTGACCAGAAGTTGGTGAACAAAGTTTTAAAAATCGCGAATAAGATTGGGAAAAGAACAATAACAAGGCATTTATTCTTAGGCCATTGTGATCAATTTGTTAGCCACGTTTGGTGGAGTGAGTTTTAATAAAATATATATTTTTTAAATTTTTTTTCAGAAACTAAAGAACATTACTTCCCGAATCTTCGAGAACCCAATGAGGTCTCTGTTGCATCATCACGGCAACGAAAGAAAAATAACCGGGACAGGGAAGAAGCTAGCGAAAAAAATGCCGATACTACACTTCAGGAAGAACCAGTTTTAAAAACTCTTACCATAGCTCAAGAAATCATTCCTGTTCAAGAACAAAATCTGGAAATTGAAATACATCCCGAGGAAACAGAGAGAAGAGGACGAGACATGACTCCGGAAGATTTTTCGGAAAAATTTTTGGAGAACGTGATCAATAGAGATATTGATGAGGTTGAAAGAACATTCGAGCGCCAAGACTCAGAAGATATTCCAACCCCTAAGAATGATTCCAGAACGCTAAAATTATCAGTTGATACCTTTGAAGAACCGTCAACTTCAAGGAAGTCACCGTTTCCTAAAAATAGGGTTAAGGAGTGCAAAATATGTAAAGGCCGTGGACGAATAATAGAGGTGTCGGGTGCTTGGTCAAAACGTATCGTCCTTCATAGTGCATTTGTGAGTGGTCTTTTCCCGCTCCAGGAGTGCTCTCAATTGTATGATGCTAATAGGCGACTTAATACATGCTCAAAACATCTTATTTCCGCATGTGAAGATTATTTTGATTATTTTGGAACGCACGATCCGAAAGATTTCCTTAAGAATTACGAAAATCGACGGGAAATTGTGAATGACATA